>SMMW01000488.1:0-600000 GCA_004794655.1 Marisa cornuarietis | reverse complement strand
GGAAAATGGCTAGCAAATACCCGGTATTGAAATTTTGAAAAGTTGCAGTATGTGTGTTTGAAGACGCCTGCCTCTAGTCTACAGGTCTCTCAGTTCTCCTACATCCACTCGTGCTTCATAATCTTTTAGTAATTACTATTGTTAATACTGATAATACTCGCAGTTTAGCTACACGCGAGTACAATACGTGAGCTTTCAGATTGGAACACGGGAGCTTATGTGCAGGTGTCTAGTAGACGTGTTGTCGATGTTCTGAGTTTTATTGAATGTAAAGAAACAAAACAGCTTACCCCCTTCTGCAAAGTACCATTCTACATTATTGACACTCTCAGAACTTGTCGTGACCAGAGACCAGGGGAGGGTCACCGTGTCCCCCGGACATGCGTAGTAAGCGATGCCGAGTGATGGCGAAGTGCTGGTCCAGTTGTAGGCATGGACCCCTTCGTCAGACAGAACAGAGTTACAGAAATGTCAATGGTTTTTGTGTGAAACTAAGTGAAATTACAAGACATCTTTGTCTCATAGAGTAGTAATATGAGTCATAATAGTCATAATAGTCATCAAGTGAACATGACCTAAGCCAGTAAATACTACAAACAAAACAAGATTTTCCGCAAAAAATGACCTCAGTCCTCTCCAAAGAATCAGGGGAATCAGCCAGCTTTGTTACGGCCTATGACACCCGCATGAAATACTAAAGCAATCATACCCATACAAAAGATCAGTCATCCAGGCCCACATATCATCACATCCAGAAGCCGATTAAGTAGTGTTTTAATTAGCATTTACTTGACAGAGACATGCTATGGAGATCCTATCCAGCGCAGCAGCTTAAGGTCTGTCTAGTTTATGTTGCCATAGAAGCACATATTCACAATTTCAAATAAAAATTGCTTCAAGTAACAATTAAGGTTAATAAAGTGAAACAATAATTGTAACGAAAGAGGAAAAAACAGAAAGTCAAGGAGAGGTACCAAGGAAAAAGAAGGCTACAACACTGCGGAAAGGCGTTGAGTTGGGGGGGGGGGGCGATGGTGGGCGGCGAAGAAGAAGAGAGAGAGAGTAGAAGAGAGAAGTCAGAGAGAGGCAGAAGACTCGGAAAAATTATTAAAAACGTAAAAAACAATAATAAAAATACAATAATACCGACAAGTTCACAAGTGGAGGAATACCTGTTACGGATAATACACAAATGAAGAACCCAAAAGCTAATTCCATGAGAAACAATTGTTCTGTTGAAGGCTGAGACCAGTCAGGAATCCGCCAGCTGTTTCCTTCTAAGGAGGTTACAGATATACTATACTTGCTGAAGGTGCCCTACATACACAGCCCCGTGTCTGCTCCCAGTTGTACCCCCCCCCCCCGACACAGTAACGTCAAAGTCTCCAGTTTATCTTTAGTGGGCTTCTACCCAGCCGTGTATGTATATCTACATGTGTGTGCAAGCACACACACACACACACACACACACACACACACACACACACACACACACACACTGCATTATGTGCATGTCAGTGAGTCAGTCAGTCCTTTGACCGGCACCTGTTGTTGGATAGACGCGGCATCTAACAGGGGCCGCCACTCTTGTCTATTGTGGGCGATAGTGAGCAGGTCCTGTACAGGACGACCAGTCCAGTCTGTGATGTTCGTAAGTCAGTTCTTTCTCTGACCACCGCGGGGTCGGCCACCCTCCAAGGTGCCTTGAAGATAGTCTTCGACAGGGTGTTCTGCCGGGTCACGTGGCCAAAGAAGACCAGCTTACGGCGCTTGACTGTTGATAGTAGAGGTTCCTAGTGTCCTACCAGTGTGGCCATCTTGTTTCTTACAAAGTCGTTGGTTTTATGTTCTTTTTATGAGATCCGGAGCAGCCTCCTCAGGCACTTGTTCTCGAATGCCTGGATTGGTAGTGAACCTTATCTTGTGGCTATGCCATATCCTATCTAGCCTAGCCATTGCTGCTGTTGCTGTTGCGACCCTAATGAGGATATCTGGCGTGGAGCTGTCGTCCTTGAAGAGGGTGGCTCCCAAGTACTTGAAGCTGCTTACCTCTTCGATCTGTACCCTGTTCATATAGATCTCTGCTTTGCCGTTACCATTGATCATAACTTTGCTCTTTTAGTGCTGGTCTCCATTACATATGTGTTTAAACTGTCTGTCAGTCTGTTGGTGTTTTAGAATATATATACTTATATGTGTGAGAGAGAGAGAGAGAGAGAGAGAAAGAGAAAGAAAAACAGAGAGACAATGATTATATTTTTCAAATCACAGTTTGAAAACTCTTGTTTCATAAAAAATGTATGGCTAGATCTCCTGTCAGGCGAAAGAGAGAATACAAAGATCAGTCCGATCAATTTAATCGAAGTCCATAGCAAAAAGTCATCACCAGGATTGAGTGCCATGTAAATGACTGTCATGATTTTCACCCGTCTCTTACCGTCAGGTGTTATTTACCTCTTTGTATTTAACACAAAGCCATAACAACATGAACAACGCTGGCTCTTTCCCTTTCTGCTTTGTAGAGAGCTGAGGTCATTACATCTTCTGAAAATCCTGTTTCTCTGTAGTATTTACTGCTTTTGGCTAATGTTACTCGTGAAAATCTAAGTAAAGAAATTGAATCGAAAAATTATGGTTCAGCTTTTTAAAATGCGAAGTACATGTCGGATGTCTGTACATGGCATTGTTCATCCAGACACATGCCACTGTGTACCACTGTAGAACAGTCTCTAACACAGACTTCAGTATCCGTATCGCGGGGGCAGCAGTGGGTGGCAGACCGAGGAGGTAAGTGATGACAGACAGTAGGACAGGGTACTTCCAGAAGAAAGTCATCGGCATGTCGCGACTGTCGGCTGAGGACCAGCTACTCACCTACCTACCATCGTTGACTTACTACGGGGGAGAGACCGTGACAAAAAAAGCAGATTGTGACGCCCCTCTTGGGACTATTTGTGTGTGCGCCTCGATCTTTAAGTAAGGCACCTTAAAATCACAATCATTATCATGATTGTTTTTGTTATATTGGAGTTTATTTACTTAATAATCAGATTTCTTCTTACAAACCATCTCAAGTTTCATGTCGACTTAAGGTGCGAGAAGGAGGAGCTAGAGATGTTCGTCACACTGTCGTTAGAAAGAAGAGTGTACGAATATTTTACTACTTGTAAACAAATACTTTAGTCATTTTGCTGGATTGATGTGTCTATCGGTGAAAGCAAGAAGATATAAAGGCCGTCAGTCCCTTAACCTTTCTGCCGGTGTGAACTTAACGGAGCTGGCTGTTTGTGAAGACGGTCCCCGTCTACTCTCCCTCCCTGTGTAGACTTCCCCAGCCCTTGGTAACTACTGAACAGCTGGTTCACTGGGGCACGTGTGTCCCACAATCTCACAAACAGGTCATCGTGCGGATAGGACTTCATGGACTAATGAAAGTAAACTGAGTGAACAAATAACACTCAACCAGCAAGACAAGGCATGAAACAGGAGTTTTGGGTTTAAATCCACAGAATGTTTGGAAAACAGTCTACTCCGACATCTTCATCGTGATGACAGTTGTTTTGTCCGACTGGGCTGTGTGTGCAGTCAAATATGCTCCTTTCGTTTCCGTTACAGTGAACATCGTCCAGCAGAACTGGTAACGTGCCCGGGCCATAAAATGCATTCTCATACACGCTAGGGGAATCACTGTCAACAAAGAAAGTAATATAGATGCCAATTAAACACTTTGTAAATCTTTAAGCAAAACATAGAAAAGAAATGACCGTACCATGCAGGACTTCATGATTTCATCTAACTAAATGCCTTGTCGTCAGCTGTGGTGTACTTTTCACAATCAGTCTGGTGTGACCAGCATTGGTTTGCTAGTCCTGATCAAGGAAATGAATTCAACATTCCGAGAAACAGTAGGAGTGACAAACAAACACCGTTAAATGAAACCTTTAACAGTAAACACGCATATGAAGCCACTCGATTGAATACAGAAAGCTCAGAAGTGATATAAAGGAGTGGCCTAAATGGTTAAATGCCAGCAGGTAGTTTGCGCAAACACAGACGAGTTTACACGCGCGGTATAAGCGTTGATAAAGCTTTGGTGCGTTTTTAGTATGATACAGCAACTAACTTTACAAGTATACCCTGCACTTAATAGGTGACTGATGTTTAAAAGCTTTCAGCAAAACATTAAGTAACAGATAAAAACACTGACCCGATAAACCCTAGCATCCTGCAGATGACAGCAGCAGACGAAGCAGAAAAACCGTCGTCACAGACTGTTCCCCAGGTGCCGTTGTAATACTTCACTTCAACTCTCCCCGCCCACGGGCTGCTGCCGTCGACAAGGCGTACCATGTCACTGGAAGTACCTGTATATCAAATATTTTACTATTTCAGAAAGGAATTCTTTACATGTTACGAATATATCGTCATGATTGTTTCTTTCTCTCTCTCTAGAGAGCACGCACGCGAATGTGTCCAGAATCAGCCCTCGCCTTAAAACCAACCAACCAACCTAAAAACCAACCTAAAAACCAACCAACCAACCAACCAACCAACCAACCAACCAACCAACCAACCAACCAACCAACCAACCAACCAACCAACCAACCAACCGGAACCAAACATTAAAAGTAACAAACCATGTTGTCTCGAAAGCAGCTTAATGGCTAAGACCATCTCGTCATTTTCATAGTGGATCGGATGATTCCCTAAGACCTGGTGTACTGAGCAGTTGTCTACGTGTACTTCGTTACTGAACAGCATGGTGGGGTAGATGTGCACACATTTAGCAGCCGGGTCAGTCACATCCATGAAGCAGGTGTAGCTGCCCTCTTCCACAGGGTTGTCTAATGTCACAACAGATTTGTCGCCGATAAAAGTGCTGTTGTGGAGTATCTGGCCAGATGGAGACTGTGAATTGAACGTATTATGTATTACTATTAAAACGAAAATAATCTTATGACAGGGTTATTTGCTGAAATATGGATACCGGAATTTTTACGCTTCCACATTTTTGGAAAAGTATTTCTTTACCACCATTACAAATCGAATCAGACATCATCTTGGCTGTTCTGTGTGCCCGTATCAAAAGGATGCACACTGCTCCTCTTTTGAGCAATGTTCCTCAAATGGAATTTTACATACTACTTTGGTGGACACATATGTTTTAAATGTGGGTATGTCGTGGGATACGTTTTTATGTTGTGGTTCCTTTGCCGGTAATATTTGCATGACCATCTGTGGAAGGGTTGAGCTAATGCAGGCTACTTCTGCTCTCTTAATTCAAGATAACACCCGAAATTTTGCGGAAATAAAAAATACTGATTAAAAAGACAGTTGATGCTAATAAAAGCACATATGTGCAAAATGTACAGTTGTACATATGTGACCCGCCACAACCAAATGAGTCAGCTCGGAAATTTGAGATTTTGCGAATTGCATATTTTAAAAAGGTTCATGTTCTGACTTTCTTTTGATACAAAAGTTGTTTTTCTTGTCCTAAAAATTGAGTGACATAAAGGTTTTAAGTGTACAAGTACGGTGGTGGCCTTTTTGAGAAAAGCGGGTTCAAAGATTTTTAGCCATTCCACTAGGTTTTCCCTTACCAACGGGTACCTACTCACATTGTACAAAATTTTTCATGATGATAAAATACAGCTCGCTACATCATTTCAGGAGAGACTATCATCTACTCTGGACATGAAGACCCTGACCATGACCACTCACAAGGAGTAGCAGTACTGATGACACAGAAGGCTGCAAGGGCACTAATATCATGAGAACCAGTTTCGCCACGACTCATGGCAGCTCGGTTCAACTCCAAAGGAAGAAAGATGACCATCATCCAGTGCTATGCACCTACCAACGCAGCAAAAGAAGAGGAGAAGGAGGACTTTTACAACTCCCTACAAGCGCTGGTTGATCGTACTCCAAGACGAGACCTGAAGATCATCATGGGCGACATGAATGCCAAAGTTGGAGATGAAAACACGGATAAAGAACACATAATGGGAAAGCACGGTGTGGGCAACTGCAATGAGAATGGTGAGCTGTTCACAGACTTCTGCTTAATGACCTTGTAATCGGAGGCACAGTCTTTCCTCACAAAACCATCCACAAGACCACCTGGACTTCACCAGATGGAAAGACAGAAAACCAGATCGATCACATCACCATTAATCGACAGTTTAGAAGAAGTCTGCTGGATGTCAGGGTAAGGCGTGGTGCAGATGCAGCCTCAGACCACCACCTGCTTGTAGCAACTTTGAAGATAAAGCTGAGGTCCTTCCATGAGTCATCAGACAGACCACACCACAAATTCAACGTGCAGTTTCTTAGAGATCGCAGGAAGCAAGAAGAGTTCAACTGTGAAGTCAAAAACAGGTTTGAGGCACTGGAGGGACTCTTTGAAGAAACAGTGGCCAACCACTGGACAGGATTACAGGAGACCTGGAAGGCCGCCTGCAAACGGGTTCTGGGAAAGAAACAGAAACAACACAAGGAATGGCTGAGCATAGGGACCTGGAAAAAGATAGAGGAAAGGAAAGAGCTGAAGCAGAAGATCAGCCAGTGTCAAGACCAGCAGGAAAAAGAAGAGCTCAGAGCAAAGTACTGGGAGATGAACCGAGAAGTGAAGAAGAGTGCAAGAGGCGACAAGAGACAGTTCGCACACAGGATGACAGAAGAGGCAGAACAAGCAGCTGGGCAAAAAAACATGAAAAGACTATACGAAATTACAAGAACTCTGTCAGGACGGAAAAACATCAATGCATGCAGGCCAGTAAAAAATAAAAATGGCAACGTCATTACTGGGGATGCAGAACAAAGATCTCGCTGGGCAGAACATTTTAAAGAAATACTGAACCGGCCACCACCAGCAACAATTTTGGACATTGTCCCAGTCACCGAGCAACTCCAGGTGAACACCAACCCACCAACCAAGGCAGAAATCATCAAAGCCATCAAGTCTCTGAAAACTGGTAAGGCGGCAGGCCCAGATGGCATTCCTGCAGAGGCACTCAAGGCGGATCCAACAGCCGCAGCAGAGATGCTACACCCCCTGCTGCAGAAAATTTGGACGCAGGAGCAAGTTCCAGCAGACTGGAAACTTGGCTATCTGGTAAAGCTACCCAAGAAAGGTGACCTTACCCAGTGCAGCAACTGGCGTGGGATTATGCTACTGTCCATTCCCAGCAAGGTGCTGACCAGAATCATGCTGGACAGACTGAAGAATGCCCTAGACAAGAGACTGCGGCAAGAACAGGCAGGCTTTCGGCAGGGTAGATCATGCACAGACCATATTGCTACACTGCGAATCATTATTGAACAGTCCATCGAATGGCAGTCCCCACTATACATGACATTTGTGGACTTTGAGAAGGCATTTGACTCCATAGACAGAGAGACCATCTGGAAACTGATGCAGCACTACGGATTTCCACCAAAGTTCATTGCCATCATCCAACAGCTGTATGAGGACTCGACATGCCAGGTGATCCACAATGGGAAGCTGACGGACCCCTTTGCAGTGAGGACTGGAGTAAGGCAAGGTTGCATGCTCTCGTCGACAATCTTCCTGATCGTCATAGACTGGATCATGAGAAGAACAACCTCTAACAGCAACACAGGCATTCAATGGACCTTTGCCATGCAACTTGAAGATCTCGACTTTGCAGACGACATCAGCCTGCTGTCCCACAAGCAACAACATGCACAGACAAAGCTCACTCGGCTCTCAGAAGAAGCAGCGACAACTGGCCTGACAATCAACATCAAGAAGACAGAGGTAATGCGGATCAACAACAAGCAAGAAGCCCCACTTCAACTACACGGGGAATGTATCACAGAGACTGACCGCTTCACCTACCTAGGCAGCATAGTCACCAAAGATGGAGGTGCTGATGAAGATGTAAGAAGTAGAATAAATAAAGCCAGGCAAGCATTCCACATCCTGCGACCCATCTGGAATTCCAAGGCACTATCTCAACATACCAAGATCCGCATCTTTCATACGAACGTAAAATCTGTCCTTCTATATGGGTCTGAGACATGGCGTGTAACAAACAACATCACCAGGAAGATTCAAACATTCATAAACAGATTCTGCGGCACATTTTCAACATCAGATGGCCCGAGAGAATCTCCAATGCATACCTGTGGGAGAGAGCCAACCAGAAACCTGCCAGCCAAGACATCAAGAAGCGAAAGTGGGGCTGGATCGGCCACACCCTGTGAAAGCCGGCCGAAAATCTAACACGACAAGCTCTGGACTGGAACCCACAGGGGAGACGCAGGGTTGGGAGACCCAGACAGACGTGGAGAAGATCGGTCCACGGCGAGGCGGAGGCGGCTGGAATGACATGGACCCAACTGGGGAGGGAGGCCCAGAACCGGGTTCGCTGGCGTGGTGTAGTTGCAGCCCTATGCTCCACTGGGGGCGAAAAGGAATAAGAAGACATCATTTCAAATAACAAAATGTAAATAGCAATGAATATTTGGCTTTCAGAGCCTCACCCTGTTAGTAAAATAGAAGAAAATTAAATAGAAGAAAACTGTTACTGGCGGATCACACAAAAAATAATAATTTCTAGAAGCACAACTCACATGTCAGATTGTGTTTGTTCATACACATGTACTGCTCTGTTATTTCACTCAGCACTGAATAAACACTTTCCCTTTGTTCAATAAAAAGCACAGAATGTTCCACCAACTTCATGGATTACAAGCTAATGATGCTTCGTCCCTCAGATACTTTTTCGCCATGATTTCCCTTTACACAGCTCGTGTCAACAAAACCTGGCGGAAAGAGCGAGTTTCGTCCCCTTCAGCCAATCGCTCAGCGTCTTTCGTTTCGTTACCCAGGCCAGCTCAGTATCTGATTCTCCCATTGGCTAGCGTCGTGATCAACGACCAGATTTGTTTACCCCAAACCTTTTGCAGACAAATGTTTTGGTTGGTTAATATTTGAATCAGTCTTTAAAAAGATTGAAAGATTCCGGGCTCTCATGGAAGGATAACACGATGGGGTTGTGACAGGGAATTACATGTAGTACCGAAACAGAGTTTGAATTTTGTCATTTTCCTGTGGAAACAGGGATGGATCGCCGTGAGGTACTTTGATTACAATGTATATTAAGACAATTTCTAACTTATATTTTAACATAGCAGTGTATTTTTCTGCTAGTTTATTAACCAATGAACCCAATTTTAAAGAAAAGACAAACTGCACAAAATTGACCCTCGTCTGCTTTCAGGGTCTTTACTATGAACTGCTCTGAATGAGTTTAGACTTATTTCGTCGTGGCGGTCACATATGATTAATATGTTTTGGTCTATGGGTCCCTCAGATCAGTTTTCGTACTACTGTTAGCTTAGGTATTGCTGTCTACCGAGCGATGTCTACTTCTATTTATTAAGATAGCACTTTATTTATCCAAGAGGGCAATTTGGGGCAGCTTGATATAAAGGCACAAGACAATCCCAAGAATCACTGTTTTGACGATTGTCTCCAATACTTTTTAATACCAGCAAAGTTAAGGCAACTGATCTAAAGTCATTGGAATGCTGAGCTGAAGATTTCTTAGTAACTGGTAGAAAGTGGTAGACAGTTTCCTAAACGCAGGGATGGAGAATGAATCCCTAGCGCGCTGAAACAGGTGTCGGAAAATACCTCCATGTTTGTGTGCGCATAAACCTAATGTTCTGCCGCAAATACCATATGGACCTGAGGCCTTGCGAATCTGTAAGCGCTTAAACAGCTCCACAACTTGTTCTTAATGGATCAACCCTCTGGACAAGGCATCTACTAATACTTGATATTTAGCCACTATATTTTAATATCGGGTACACTTATGAACATATGTTAAGAAGAATTTTCAAAAGCTAATAATTTATACCTAAACGAAGAAAACCTTATCAATTTAAAGAAATTTGAAAAACTCATTATTAATATAAAAAACTCACCTTCCACAGGACAGACAGAGTGCCTTGTGTTGTGAAGTCGCCGCACGCAAGTTGCACGTGCCATTCGTGTGATTGGCGGACTGGGTCCGGCAGCATGCTCGCGTGTAGCTGTTGGTCAAGAGTTGAAGGAGATTCTAACAATAACAATAAATATCATGGAATGAAAAAGACCAACACAAAACACACTGTTGTGGAGTCATTTTTCCATATTCACACATTTTCCCGCTGGGAGAGGGGATAAGTGAAACTCCTTAAAACAAATGTGTTTTTCTCTGCATCACGGATATGACTTTGTAAACAATCGGTTTTTTTTTTTTTTACTTTCCTGATATTTTATCTATTTATTTAAATTATTTTTTCCTCTTATTTTTTTATTTATTTTGTTTTTGATGCGCAATGAGCATTTTTCTGAATGGATACCTGCGCATTACAAATGGACATCATCATCATCATCATCATCATCATCATCATCATCATCATCATCATCATCATCATCATCATCATCATCATCATCATCATCATCATCATCATCATCATCATCATCATCATCAATCGTGATCAGATAATAGATAATACTGCAGATTACAGTGTGCAGCAACAATACAAATACAATAGCACATAAAGAGAAATATAATTATAGTGCTTAATAGCAACATTATATGGAGATGTCAAGCTGTGTCACACGACATCGCAGACTTACCTGGTGAACGCAGATAGATGTATCTTTCTTCTGTTGGATAACCGTTTATGACAACGCGAACTGAGTATTCCCCGTAGTCGTTATATGTTAGCCCGTGGACAGTTAATCCTGCATCGCCGAACGAGGACAAGTGTTGTCGTGCAGAACTGGATACAAAAAACTCCCCGTGAATGTAACTTGCGATGACATGAGGATATCCAGCTGAAAAATGTCACACACACACACACACATACACACACACACACACACACATACGCTAAACAAGATGTGCTCACGTGAATCTTAAATCACTTTTATGCGCAGGGGCATTCTCTGTGAAATGTTTTTTGTGCTAATGTTCTATATTCTTCACTAAGAAAGTGACTACTTCTTCTGGAAAAAATGTTTTACCAAAATTTTCCGAAAAGTACCATTCGATGAAACTGATGGTCTCAAAATAGTCCGTAGAGTAAGACCAGGGAAACGTTATGGAGTCACCCGCGCATGCGTAGTAAACAGCGTAGTTGTCGGGTGAATAGCTCGTCCAGTTGAAGGCTTGACCCGCTTGACAGAAACATGTGTTTGACAGCAGGGCATGAAAAGGAATATTCAAATAAATTAATAAAAGAAAATCATATGCATATATGAAATAAATAAAAAATAAATAAGTACAGACACATGTGTAGGCAGGCCAAGGAAGGACTAGCTGTTACAGAGATAAAGGCAAACTGCATCTTTTTTTTATAAATTTGCTGTGCAGGACGACTGCCAGAAATCCAACAGCTGTTTCTTCTAAGAAAGATACTGATAAATTATAATTTCAATGCCTTAACCCCCCCACCCCCCCACACACAGAGTAAAACGCTGCGAGGCGTTGCAAAAGGTCGAAGTAGTCATTTTTTTTAGAAGAGAACACAATTTGTTGGTGACTGAGAAATCATCAGGATTAAAATTCTTCGTACTTTCTTCTCAGGCAGACCCTCCCTGAAGGAATACGAAAAGTCGTAATATTAGAAGAAAAGAGATGGAAACCATCAACAACATCAAAAAGGCGTACATGATAAAGAAAAATAAAGTCCTAAATGTTTGGAAAAATATCAACTACAGTAAGACAAACAAAAACTCCGTTAAAAAGCAAATAAGGAATAAACAACTCCTTTAACGCTTGCATGTATGAAAATGAATACCTGAAGCAAAGATGGAAATAATGAGGAGCGCAAAGGCCAATTCCATTTTGAGCAAGTTGTTGTGTTGAAGACTGTTTGACAACAGCTACAAATTTTCCAGCTGCTCTTTTTAAAGGCAAAATTGTAGGAGTACACTAACCTGATAATGCCCGGACCTTATCGTTCCGCACCCTTTCGAATACCCACCCACACGCACACCGACACCCCCCCCACACACACACACACGCACAAAACAATTTTCCCTCTGTATCTATAGCTGACACACATGACAATGACATGCAGTTGTCTGCGGTCTGAGAGTCGATATCGTGAAGTAATTTTGTTTCTAAGAAAAGATTATTTTGCAAATCATCAACAGTCTTTAGCTCTAATAGTTCTAATCTGCAGAAAAGAAAAACCATTGTCTGTAGTAGCAATAAAGATAAACGCAAAGATCTAAACTATTTAAATTCTTTCGTTGGCTGACTTCCTCAATCTTTTCGTAGTAATGACGATTCCAGTACAAGTACCGTCACTGAAGTAAACATTAAATCTTGTATCAGTTTCTCGAACAATAGTGAAAGGAAGTAAAATATTAGGCTGACTGTATATTTTAACTGAACTAAATATGCACCAAGCCTTCATCATTTCATTCTTTACTGATACTAGGTAGGGGGTCGTGTGTATATGGCGGGGGGTCACCTGGTGCCAAGCTTGCAATTTAGGTCCGTCTTGAGTGAGGGTTAGGGGAACATCCCTTTCATTAAACAACCAGCTTATTCCATCCAGTTCGCCATCAAGTTCTTTCTCTTTTCACCTAAGCGGCGACCGACTTTCTCCTACGAAGTTGTTCTTACCCTCCAAGAGAAGGTAAAAGGTCATCCCATAACCTGTTCAGGTGGTAGGGGAGTGAGGTGTTAGAGACCCCACTTTTCTCGGGGCCAGCTTTTACATGAGGGTGGCGCCAATCTCCTCTCCCTCGCTGCCTTACCTTCCCCAACCCTCTAAGGAGTCAGGTACCCATTCCCGTCAGCTGGGTCGACTGGGGGAAGTATGCTGCGCTTATCGGGAATTGAACCACCGCGCTCTCGGTTTGGACGCCAGCGCTCTAACCACTCGGCCATCCGCTTACACCAAGAGAAGATACAATGCAACCTCCTCAAGCACTCGGTTTCGCAATCGCACAACGGGATGAAGACTACGATGGACGTACTTAGTGGTCAGCCTGGTAGCCTTGTTTTGTCAGAGTCTGTTTAAAGTGGTCATTGCTGCTGTCGCTGGTGTAATCCTGATGTGGATGTCTACCGTGTGACTGTCATCTCTGGTTAAGGTGGCTTTAGACTAAGAAAAGCTGTTCACCTCTTAGAGCTGTGTTCTGTTCATGCAAATCTTTGTTATTAAACATGGCAGGAAGAGGACTGCCAAAAGCTCCAGTCCTACTGCTACCACTAACAGATCGTACTGTTAGGCGCCTGATAAGTTATTGTCATTTTTATTATTGCTCTATCGGTATCTACTTACCTCAATGTCAGTTATAGCATTTTACTACAATAACAATCGATACTCTGGGACATCACAGACCGCTAAATGCTGTTGATCTGTGCTTTTAGTTCGTCGCTGATAAAAGTACTGTTGTGGAGTATCTGACCAGATGGATTCTGTGAATTGAACTTATTAAAATTTAGTTAAACTGTATCATGACAGGTCCTGTCAGTGAGATACCGATACCCAAATTTATGTATGTAGCAACATTACAAGGTGAATCATAAGTGCTCTCGCTGCTTTGTATGTTAGTGTCAAGATGACTGAGCGCTGCTCTTCTTGTGAGCTATATTTCTTAAGTGAGATTTGGTGGATATATATATATATATACATAGATATTATAGATTTAAATTGTGTGTGGGTATATCGTTGGATTCATTTTGTATGTGACGGTGCCTTCACCTGTACGTACTTACATTACCACCTGAATAGGGGTAGAGTGGGTGCAGGCAGCAGAATACTTTGTCGCCAGAAAGAGCACTCAAGTGGACATGTTTATACAGGGGAAAAACAAAAACACCCTAATCCCTGAAATATGAACAGTCCGGTACCTCTGGATACCCGCTCCTGCTTTTGCCCCTTTGGTCAAGATAAGACTCCAGATGTAGGGAATTAAAATATTACCTATTAAGTCCAATTTTACCTTGTGAAAAGTACTTGTATTATTTTGTTTTTGAGTAACTAAGCACATGTGCAGCACTGTCAAGAGCAATGTCATAATCAAGAGCAAAGGCAAAGCAGTCATGGACACTAGCAGAGTACTCCTCGAAGACATAAACGACTTCAGGTACTTAGGAGCCATCCTTACCAAAGATAACAACTCCATGGGAGACATCTGCATCAGAATTGCAACAGCAACAGGCGGCGATTTATGTTAGAAATGATATGACACACTTGTACCATCACCGTCAGTATTGCTCACGGGTTTGCGGTTCATGATAACCGTTTGTCAACTGATGCACGTAAACAGCTGAATGAATGAATGAATGAATGAATGAATGAATGAATGAATGAATGAACACTTTACCAAGTAATAATTACCATTGAAGGTTAATGAATTTTGCCGTTTTTTATTTGCTCTTGAGAAGAGGACAACAAGGACAGCGCTGTCGTTGCCGTAGTCTGTAGACCTCTCACTTATCTATCAGCCATACACTTGCTGGCCAAATGATCAATCAGGTAGCTATAGGTATGTCAAGTCTATTTTATGGCCGGTTTATGTGTGTATAAATATGAATTTCTCTATTGTCACATTCTTTAATCGAGTGCAGTAAGTCTTCTAGACTCTTTCAATTATCTCTGGTACTTTTGGTCTTATTCTTAAATATTTTTTAGTTTCCACAGAGATGAGTCCGCAAAACAAAGCCAATCAATAAAACTAAAGACAATGATTTATAATTAATAAAAGTACTTATTTTCTAAAGTATTAAATTTTGCATCCAGCAGATTCTATTTTAGTCCTTACATATAGAATTGGAAGACAGAGCAAGTTAAAAATAAAACAATTGTCACAATCCAGTCTAGGGATAAAATCAGGTAAGCGCGAATTAGAATAGCGAAGCTGCCTCTATTTAAGGCTCCATTAAAGGAGTGATGATGGATGTACTGTCTGGTACTTGAACCACGCTTGCCTTGACTAGTGATGTAGGGATACATGTGAAGGGGTGATGGGTGTAATGTCTGGTACTTGAACCACGCTTGCCTTGACTAGTGATGTCGGGATACATGTGAAGGGGCTAAATTTAATTATGACCTAAAGGGGTAACAGGTATAATCCCGACACTGGAAAGTAATGGTCGCACTGGACTTTATTGTCCACTTGGGGGAAGGGGGGGTGAGATCTGTAGGTCGCGGAACTTGGGCGACTCGCTGTGGTCACCTGAACATCCGGGCTATTTTGGTAAAAGTAGTGGTACATCGCGATGCTCAAAGTCAGACAATAACTTTATATAGTGTCTGTACAGAAACCATTGACACTGAGTTTGATGGTGCGATTGTCTGGAAGGAGGGTGGGAAGTCTAGTAGGCCAGGTATAAAATAGAGATCATGCTAGTACTAGTTGCCTTTTCACTGCTCCATCAGGAGTTTATTATAAACGCATCGACAGTTTTAAGCGGTAAATCTTTATAAGTCAGCCACGTTGTTAGTGAATGCTACGCATGTATTAGTGGTGTTAGAATTGTTCCCAAGACTGGTTATATTCAATAGCAATATTGGTGCTCCAGGGTTGACCTAGCTGTTGTCAAGTCCCGTTGGTGATCAACAGAGATTTTTCCCGGGATATTTACTGCATTTCTTTTAATGTTTGTAAAGACGAGTCTGAAGATTCAGTGAAATATTTAATGCTTTATTACATATCTGCCGACTAATCAAATAGATCATGACAGAGCAAAAACTAAATATTAAAAAAAATAATGTCCATGAAGAATGAAGGGTTCCTAAAATGTGACATCGTGTCTTTTGAAAAGTTAAATAAATGTAAAAAAAATGCTAAGAGAATGAGCATAAGTCAGATGCTGAATCATTGTTACTTTTTTATAGTAATATTGAAAACTCTACTTCTTTTTAATTTGTTGTAAATCTTGGAAAGCAGTCGACTCCAAGATCATAATAGTGATTACAGGATTGACCATTATTGTAGTTGATGGAGCAATTAAAGATGCTTGCCTCATTGCCGGTACATGAAAGGTAGACAATGAAAACCGGTAACGTGCTCGTGCCGTAATTAGAACCGACATATGCTTGCGGTGAAGAGCTGGTATCTCTGTCAGTAAGGAAAGATACCAGTAAAAATGAAGTAAAACCATCGCATGCTCACACAAGAACCATTCATTCTCACACACAAAAACTACACACACTCTCTCACTCACACATACACACACTCACACACATGGACGCGCACATAAAATAGTTGTACCAATACGCACTTGCAAGTACTTGCCTGTCAACATAGGTATGTGATTACTAGTTGTTGTAGGTCTGAACTGTACACTCAGGTACACAGCAATGTCGATGATCAGCTTACAGGTGAAGGTCACACAGAGAATATGGGGGAATTTGACAAAAATATGTATGTAAACTACTTCCGGTTCAATGTCGGCTGTTGATTGTGTAACCTTCTTCGATCATGTCACCTCAGACCATTAAAAACAATAATGATTGTACATGTTGCTGTGTACCTTAGTGTACAGCTCAGGCTTACGATTATCCAGCATCATCCTTTGATGAATTTCAAAAATAATGAGCAAAAAATAGGCTTTGGCTGGTACAAATTCATTTGGGCTTTTGAGCTTCTTAGTGCATTTAAAAATATGTCCGTGTGTGTAGCAAATGTGCAGGCACTTTGTAAATACCATGAAGGGATGTGTATACCAAATAGTCACAATTATTATTATTTCACTACACAACTATACACAGCAAATTGTCCATTAGGACAAAAAGTGTTCTTACTATATAATGTCCCCTCTAGGAACTTTTTAATTATAAAATATATGTTACAGGCTTCAAGCAGTTTTATCGCTGTGCTTTCCCTTAATAGTAGCAGATCATAGTTTTCACGCACTAATTACGAAAAGGCTAATTGTGGTGACTCAGAGGACAGTAGTGCCAGGCAGGCTGAGATTGTACATTTAAAAGATTTAACACACTGTGGGAAAAACTACAGCTTGACTAAACAGAGCAGGATAATTTTAAAATAAATAATTTTGTCCCGCCTGCGAATGATGTTATACATATCTAAATGACCCTTGGAGGAAAAGTGGTCCCCCAACCCTGCTCTCAATCATCATCCAGTCTGCAATTACTCCCTTGTTATGTCTTACTCTTCATTGGCTACCAGTTAAAGCTAGAATCGACTACAAGCTCTCAACTCTCTGCTATGGTTTCTTCGAAGGTCACTTCCCCAGCTACTTTAATGAAATCTTGTCTGTAAAAACTCCTGCCCGAAACCTTCGCTCCTCATCAGACTCCCGCATTTTATCGCTCCCTCTCACAAAGACAGTCACATACGGACAACGGATGGTCTCCCTTTGTGCTGCTCAGCAGTGGAACTCTCTACCACATCACATTCGCCCCTCCACTTCCAGGGCCGCATTAAAACTTATCTTTTTACAAAGTACTATTCCTGACTTGTACCTCATCTTTATGTTGTTCAGTGTCCCTATGTGTACCTCACTGTCTATTGGTTGTTATGTTTCTATCAAATTGTTCTGCGCAGAGAGTGCGATCTATCTTATTCGTGATTCTGCACATTATAAGTTCGCATTATTATTATTATTATTATTATTATTATTATTATTATTATTATTATTATTATTCCACAAACTAAAAACTACAGAACCTAAGATGAAGACTCTCGAATTATTTTGTCTATTTTTCCCGAAAGATGTGGAGATCAACGAGGTCGTATCCCCTCAAACCAGGACATAAAATCATATCACTTACTGCCTGAGTCCTAGCATTCTGCAGACAACAGCGGCATTTGACGATGAGTAACTGCTGCTGCAAACTGTTCCCCAGGTGTTGTTGTATTTCACTTCAACTCTTCCATTCCATGGTCGGCTGCCGCTGACAAGGCGCACAGTGTCTGTAGAATACAACACAACTTTGTCAATCTCCAATGGTAGATACAGGTAAGGTTTACAGTTTTTCAATCACTACCACATGCACAACTGAGTACAAACATATACACACTGACTACCAGTGAATATAGTTCTTAATAACAGTAACAGTAGATACAGTAGTGCACGGCATTGGGTCACCCCAGGCTAACATATCACGGCCAATAGAATTGATTATGGAACATGGAATGAATTACGATAACGATATGTTCTACATGTGGGCGTCTGTCTAAAGTTTGTCCGTTCAGACCGCATGTGAGAGCTCACAACCAAGACATGATCAGCAAAAGTAAGGATACGACATACCTTCCTATGTATTTGTTGACTACTTAAGACAGTTGTTAAAAATGTAATCCAGTTACAAAGAATTTTTTTGCCACACTGCTGTATCAAATTATTAGTGTACACGTGTGTGCGAGGAAGTAGGGTGAGATTAACTGTCTCGATCTCATACAGAACAAACTTAAAAAAATAATAGCACATTGTAACTTTGCTCATAATCTCTCTCTCTCACACACACACACACACACACACACACACACACACACACACTAAAAATTGTATTTAAGCACATGCATTCACATTTACACAGATACACGCAAATACAAGCACACATATTTACCAAATCAGTACTAGCCTGACAGAAGATTTTCCTACTAAAACCCCAGGTGCGTAAGCTTGGTAAACTACATGAACACAGTGACTGTATGTAAACAAAACCGAGTACTTGAACGTATCGTACCAGATTCTTTATTTACAAACTGTTGAAAGACTGATGCAATGTCCTCGATTTCACGCTTGGCTGAATTATACAGCACAGTCTTTGCAGAACAGTCGTCCACGTGAATGTCGTTACTGACCAGCATGCTGGCGGGCACATGCGCACACGTGGCATAAGGGTCTTGAAAGTCAATGAAGCAGGAGTAGTTTCCCTCTTCGATAGGGTCAGTCAGCCTCAAAATATATTCGCTGTTTGATGAAGTGTCACTGTCCAGTAAGTGACCTGAAGGTGTCTGTAAAATAATTGCATTATATTACACGAAGAACGATTAGAGTCTGTAACGGGACCTCAACGTTAGAATTTAAGAGTAAGCTTGTTTAATCCTCTTGAACCCTCTTCTGACTTACACTAAAAACCTAATTGTTCATACAATACGTGAAATTTACAGCCTCACAGTCTAACAAAAATGTTATATTGCGGCCTTAAGTCAGTCATCAAATTCATTGTGATTTTCATTTGACTCTTCCACAATATCTCAAATATTTTTGCTCTTCGAAATAACTCTTTCCCACTGTAATTTTCTATTTTTCATATGGGTGGATGAGTTTCTCACTCCCTTTTCTGTTGTTAAGAATCTGATGTTTATGTTACGGCTAAACCCCGAAATCGGCCAAATCGGAAGAGGGCTAAGAGCGTGTAAATTGGCTGGCCAATGTCCGATATTTTCTTGAGTTGGGGCATTGGCCGCCCAGATTGCAAAATGGCATGGGAGGATCAGCCAACGTCGAAAGAAAAAAATCACTGGCATGTTTTGTTGGCTCTGTTTAACCATAGCTTCGTTCTTCATAAATGATCAGTCTCTGTAATCACTTATTACAACTATTTTGCACCTGAACTTGCGCCCTCTATCGGGCATTCCTGAATCAGCACATCGCGTTTTGGCCGGAGTATCGCCGCCACTTCGCGAAATGGCCAGTAGGATATACACTAATCGTTTCAAGGACGGACCTTCATTCACTGGATAAGTGTCTCTCCTTCGTTGCCTCTTTGCTCTATCATAGGAGTGACCAATCGTAACAAACCCTATAAACGAAGGGCTTTCGCTTCTGTTTTCTGTCAGAATGGCGGATCTTCCTAACGTAGAAAAAATTTATGTGAGTAATTAAGCTTTTCTGTCATCAGAACCTTGTTAAAGAAGATTGATTGCAAAATAAATATTATTTTCTGTAAGATGTATTCTGTTTGTTTAAAGAAAACGCATTCAAAATTTTCGACAACAGATGCTATTGACTTGTTTTATCGCTAACAGTTAAAAAAATGTTTTTATTGATTTTTTGGACACAATTGTATAGATTGTTCTGTTATGAAAACAAAACATCTATTAAGAGTTTATTTAAGGTATGCCAACAATGAACCGGAAACACGAGGCCTGTCGAAAGGAAAGCCGAGACTTACATCAGACATGAACCTAAGTCGCTTATCCAGTAATGAAGGTCCGTGGTTTCAAGTACATCAGACTTTGGCCATATACCTCTTGACCAAAGTGCGAAATGGCTGGATTTCGGCTTTGGCCTTTATATATATATATATATAA
The DNA here is from genome assembly GCA_004794655.1 of Marisa cornuarietis. NCBI lineage: Eukaryota > Metazoa > Mollusca > Gastropoda > Architaenioglossa > Ampullariidae > Marisa > Marisa cornuarietis. The sequence continues at coordinate 579,719 of SMMW01000488.1, read as the reverse complement.
AGATATATGCTACGGACAAAGCCCGACGTCCGGCCATTTCTCGAGAGGTATGGCCAAAGTCCGATGTACTTGAAACGATGAAGAATTCAAGAATGTCCGGTAGGCGGCCTCATCTGACTCTTCCGGTGGAAAGGCCGGGGCCTGCACGTGGATGCAAGGAATGAACACCGTCGTGATATTTGTCTGCTGCTTCTCGGAGAAGATTCTGCTTCTGTAACTTGTTCTAATTATTCTTCCACAGCGGTTTCATAGTGAGCACTCCTCGTACTTTTTATAGTATTCTGTATTCTTTTTAGTACAAATACTAGGCCTCATATGGCATAAATAACATGTGTTCTTGGGTACTATGAGACATATACATTATTATTTCTGGAAGAAGCGTAGGCCATTAGTAAAGGATTGCTTTTTTGCGAGATATTTTCCTGTGTAAATGAGTAACTAAACACAATTTACTGGTGGTGTATACCATGTAGGCTCTAACTGCAATTTTAATTTACAACTATTCATATCGTTGTTTTGATAGGCTGTCCCATGATTTACTTCTGAGGGAACTAATACGCTGGGCGAAGTTCAGGTAAACGCTATGCTATGCCTGTATGTAGAAGCATATAAACACCTGAAATCGTTGGTGCCATCTGCAGTCAAGCTGCTCAATCACAGATGACTTGTCAGTTGTGTGAGTGAGTGAGTGAGTGAGTGAGTGAGTGTGTGTGTGTGTGTGTGTGTGTGTGTGTGTGTGTGTGTGTGCTTGTGTGATATGTAGGTGCGCATATGAATAGTCTAGATGTAAGATTGTTTTTGCTTTTGCTTTTTTTTTTACACTGTCACTTGCTCACATTTATTTACCTAGTAACTAGAACTTATGTATATATAAGTAACCGAGCACATTTCCCATGTTTAAATTGTCCATTGTGATTAATAAAAATTATCATTGTCATACCTGAAAAGTTTGTTGAGTTTGACAACTTTTCAAAAAATACGTTTTTATTAATTTTTCTGCTTTTATTCAATGTTTTAAAACGAATTTTCGAATTCAAATTGACGACCTCTATAGAAACACAAAATGTATTTAACTACATTAGTATATAACTAATGTATAAAGTAACTAACCTTCCATTTCAGAGGAAAAGACGAAAGCGACTGACTGTAAAATGTACCGCACGCGAGTTGCACGTGCCACTCCCCTGAGCTGAATACGGCTTTCGGCAACATCCGCGCGTGCAGCAGATCGTCTTCGGTTCTAGGAGGATCTAGAATCATGAGAACAATCAAGGCCAACTTACAGAATTTGATGTGAAGGGATATAAATACATTTCAGCTCATCGACCTCTAATTAGTATTTGTATGCTGATCGCTATATTAAACGTCTTTGTGATGCAATGTTTAAATTAAAAACATGTAATTGTGCATGAGGCATTCCGCTTAACCACTAAAGTGTAGGAAATGAAGAAGAAAGTTTCCGAAAAGATTTATCAAAAATAACTTTATATTATGCTAAGCCCTATATAATTGCATTATTACTTGATCGCCGCACAGAATTGTATCTCCTCTCAGTTGTAACGCCGTTGATGTCGAGGCGAACTGAATATTCCCCGAAATCGTCGTGGGTTAAGTTGCTGATCGTCAGGCCAACATTCCCAGCGAAGGTCAAACTTCGACGTGAAGAGTGGGAGACGAAAAACTCACCGTTGGCGTATGTTGCAATAACTTCCAAATTGCCATCTTCGTAAACATACAAACCAAATCAAACTAAGTACAACATATTTAGAAACATGTATCTGTACATAACTTTGTATGATGTATTAAACTATTTCAGCAAATGAGACAAAAACATACATGTATAATCTAGAAACACTTTCTTGTTTTTCTATCAGAGAACCAGTAGATCGTGTACGACAGGGAAAATACCCCTGCCTAATTAGCATGGGTGTACCATCTACTAGGCTATCTGTTTTATTCACGAAGTTTAAATGGTATGAAGGATGTGGGTTATACATCGTCTTACACACTACGTCCCATACATTAAAGATTCTAGCATGGTATTTGCTACTACTGCCGAGGATACTAATAATGGTTGTTTAAATCCAGACAGTCGGAGGATAAGGTGGTAAACAAATATGGCCGATTAGTACTAGATATGTGCTCTACTCTGGACTTGACTATACTAAATGGAGTATGTAATGGCAACCCTTATGGAAGTTCCACATACTTATCAGATAATGGAAATAGTACAATAGATTATTACATTATTTCAGACGAACTGCTACATAAAAAGTCATCTGACTTTAAGATGATAGTGGCAGACAGGATTGAATCCAAACATTTTCCAGTAGACCTTAGCCTACAAGTTCAGCCAGTTGGTCATGTTAGAAGGAATACCATTCAAACAGGTAGACCTGTAAGCAAGATGGTGTGGAACCCCGCTAATATCCAGAAATTTCACCAAGCTGTCCAGTCCCCGGAGAAACAGGAACTACTACTGCAAGCAAGCGATAAGATAGACAAAGATATAAACGAAGCTCTTTTGCTATTCAACAGTTGTTTATTGAACTGCACTCATTGCATGAATAAACGGACTAATATAGACTGAAATGAGCATAAACAAAAATGGTTTGACACTGAATGTATCAAAGTGAAAAGAAATACAAGAAAACTTTTAAGAAAATTCCGTAGATCAGCTGACAGGAAAGATGACCAGATATATGTTTCTAGCACGTGAGGGATACAAAAAATTAGTTGAGAAGAAAAAGATGCTATACAAAAAACAGTTATGTGCAGACCTTAACTCTTCCACAAACCAGCAATCGTTTTGCAAGACTATAAAGAATATATCATGCAAAAGTATATTGGCAAGAAATACGATAGATGTTAATCAGTGGTATGCCCATTTCAAGTCAGTACTCGAAGTCAACAGTGAGATAGAGAACCCACCCATTCCAAATACACTACAAGAAGATACGGACTTAGATTACCCTATCACTAAAACTGAGGTTATACAAGCCATAAAATCTTTTAAAAAAATAGTAAAGCACCAGGTCCAGATGGCATAATTGGCGAAGTCTATAAATATTTGAATGGGGCTTCTATAAACTTTTTTGTAAAATATTTTAACACCCTATTTGATAAAGGCACATACCCAGAACAGTGGACTGAATCCGTTATTCAGCCCATCCATAAGAAGGGAGATTACTCGGACCCAAACAATTTCGTGGAATATCCCTAAATGATATAAGCAGCAAGATGTACAGCTACATCGTAAACAACAAGCTAAAAAAATGGGTAGAATTAAATGATATAGTGGGGGAGAACCAGGCTGGATTTAGGAACGATTGTTCTACGGTTGACCATATTTTTACATTATTTGCCATCATCCAGAAACAATTTGCTATGAATCGTAAATTTTATGAAGCATTTATCGATTTTGAAAAAGCATTCGACTCTGTTTCTCGAAAATTACTTTGGCCAATCCTTACCAAACAGAGTTTCCATGGTAAACTATACAAATGCATTCAAAATATGTACAAATCGGTTAAAGCCCGTGTGAGATGTGGAGGGGATTACACGAATTATATCGAGTGTTCAAAGGGAGTTAAACAAGGAGATGTATGCATCCCTATACTTTTCTCACTTTTTATTAACGAGCTAGCTTTAGAAATTATAAATAATGGAAAACATGGGGCAACCTTTACACACGAATTTATGGAAATATTCATTCTTTTATTTGCAGACGATATGGTATTGATGTCCAAAACTATAGTCGGACTACAACACCAGCTAAATACATTATATAACACATCAGTTCGACTGAGCCTAAAGGTTAATCTAAACAAGAGTAATATTGTTGTTTTTAGGAAAGGGGGATTCTTAGCAGCGATTGAAAGGTGGCTCTATGGAGGTATGCAAATAAATGGGGTAAATACATATAAGTATTTAGGCCTCTTCTTCTCTAAGTTTTTCCCGTGCGTCTGAAGACCTAACTGCCAAGGCCAAGAAAGCAGTATTTTGCATCATTAATACATTATACAAGATAGAAAACCATTCTGTGAATGTCTTTACCAGGCTATTTGATATGCAAGTTAAACCAATCTTATGTTATGCAGCCGAAGTTTGGGGCCTTCATGGAAGTGTATGTATAGAAATTGAAAAAGTTCACACATGCTATGAAAAGATTTTTGGGCGTGGGCACACGCACTCCTAAAATGATGATACATGTATACGGTGATTTTGGCATATATTCACTTTTCGTTAACATATACATAAGCTGTGTCAGATATCGGATAAAATTAACAAGGATGGAGCAACAAAGATTCCCATGGAGAGCTTACAAAATGTTAGAACAATTAGACAATAATGGAAAGCAAAACTGGGTATCTGAGATCAGGTTACTTCTTTTTAGGTATGGTTTTGGACATGTTTGGCTAAATCAAGGAGTGGAATCAGAAAGCAATTTTATAAAATGTTTTAAACAAAGATTGATTGATTGTCACTGGCAAGAATGGAATTCTTTAATCAATAGCAGTGAAAGGTTTAGTTTTGTAGCTCTTACGGTGCTTTCTTCCCTCTACCCTGCAACCCCTTCCACCCCACGTTTGGTCGCGCGAGCGGAGCATCGCGAGGCAGGCTGACCACACAACGGGTGACGTAGCACCCAGCAACTTCATTATAAATACCAGAGAAAAGTCGGTCTCTGGACCTGTTTGTCGAAAGGCGACTGGTCCTGCTTGGACGAGCAGTAAACTGGTGGTTCGAGGTGCGAGAGAAGTATCAAGCCTACCGCAAGGTAGCTTGGTCCACTGAAAAGAGGCTCTCGTCACCCAGACCACCCCATCCCTGGCCCCCCCCCTCGAGTGCTAGAGAAGTATCAAGTCTACCGCAAGGTAGCTTGGTCCGCTGAAAAGAGACTCTCGTCGCTCCACCCCCTCTTTCTCCCACCCCAGGGAGTTAGGTGTTAGGATTTAGTTAGGTAGGTTAGTTAGGATAGGGATATTAGTAGTGATAGGTGTATATAATGTAAATAAAATCTATGTTTCTGAACTTACTTATTAGTGTAAGTGTCTTAGTCCGTACGCTGGCGTGATGTATATGTCCTCGTCGTGTGAACGAGATGAATGAGGATCAGTAGAGAGAAAGAAATTTTGTCGTCCATTGTAATTGTGTCGAGCAGCAGAACACACACGAAGATTTAGGAGCTGAGAGATACACCGCAGAGAACACACTTTTGGTTTAGAGAAAAGCAGGTCTTTTGTGGACTCCAAGGTCGGCTGAGTGCGGGTGCCGTAGATGGAAAAAAAGAGAACACAACGCGAGGCAGGATATGAGACAACGCACCCGACTAACGAGAGCCAGAACTTTAGAAAGAAAGTTCTCCTTGGGAACTTCCGTCCTCTCCCCTGGGACTAAAAAGAGGAAGGGACTGATTTATGGCACTTGGGCAGTGTATGTGAGTGTAGCGACCCGTCAGTCCGGTTACAGTTTCTATAAGTCAATTAAATCTGTGACACAGAGAGATGTATCTGAGTCTGGATGTTAATAGATTCGTCAGAAATGCACTAGCGAGACTTCAATTTGGTATTTCAGACATAATGACACATATTCTAAGATATTCTGACAATAACATTATGAGTAAAATATGCCCTTTGTGTCAAATTGATGAAGAGGATGAGTTACATTTTATACTGTGTTGTCCAGGCTTGAATGATCTGAGAAAAAAACTACATTCCGAAAATGTACTACATTAGACCAAATAATTCCAAACTGCAGATGCTTATGGCAAAAAAAAAAATGAAAAAAATGCTGTCCAATCTTGCTAAGTTTATATATTTAGCGGCAAAGAAAAGAGATGCTATTCTATGCTGAAGATCCCTGCATCTATTGTATACTATATATCTTCCCTGTAACATGTTGCACGATAATCTTTTTTGAATGGGCCTAAAGACCTAACAAAATAAATCATTCGTATTCGTATTGGTAAGAGCATACAAACACATAGAGCACACTGACATATGGTAAGATCATACAAACACATAAAACACACTGATATTCTTCATTATCCTACATTTACGTACAGTTAATCAAACGAACCATAATGAGGTCTTACCACTGTCTTTAAAGTACCATTCTAGTTCAGCTCTCTCAGAAGAAGAGGTGATGACAGCCCAGGGAATAGTCACTGAGTCGCCCACACAGGCATAGTAATAACTGCCATTGATGGGAACTCCACTCAGCCAGCTGTATCCGTAACACGCTTTGAGAAAGAACAACACACTTACCAACTTTCAATGACTAAATGTTAGAGGACATTTTAATTCCTATATTCAGCATCTTCGTATTTTGGTGTTTAATCATTTTCAGCACAATATCAAACGTTGTAACATTCCGATAATAATTATCAAGATCTTAATGTCAATAGAAATCTGACCACAGGTGAAACAGTTTGTTATTTCATATGTTCAACTTACGAAATCGTTTTTAGTGTTTCGAAAAGATTCTACACTTTATCATAAAGGACATGGAAAGAAAATAATAATAAAAAAAATAGTTTCAAACAATATTTTGGAAGACGTAGATTAAATATATAAAAATAAATTAGAGATTGAAAATGGAGGCTGAGATAAAAAGACTCCAGGCAAAAGGGCTAGGAGACACATGAGATAGTTGATAGTGAAGCAATTTACTCAAAACACACACGCGCACACACACACACACACACACACACACACACACACACACACACACACACACACACACACTTTTTAAATAAATAATACCTGATAAAAACCCAACGATTATGAGAATCTTAAAGGCGAATACCATCGTGGGTCCTTTCTTATATGAGTACTATCAGTAATGTACATACTGGCCTTATATATATATAAATCTCTCTCTCTCTCTCTCTCTGTATATATATATATACTAATAGATACAGGTGACCAGAACACGAGACACCCTAACATTTTGCAGAAACCACCTCGACTCTTATCTTCATATAAAAATAAGGGTCTGTGGTCGGAGTATCAAATAAGGTCAATATCGTGATGAGTTTTTATCACGTGGAAAAAAAGATGTCCGGCAGGTGGCTTGTTACTCAGCTAAATTCAAAATTTGGCGTCTAATCTCAGTAAACAGGATCTTGTTCTTAAAGGGCAATATGAGTGCAACACTTTTTTCTTTATGGTCTGGTTAAGTTCCTTTTAAAATAATAATTCCTGAATAATAACTTCATAATCTACTTTTTTGAAGGTATAAGCCTTCAATCATCGGCATTCTCACCTGCCACTAGGAAAGCAGGAGAAAATTACTCTCCTAAACAGGAGAGTTCTCTTTTGCGGCGGTAGTATTAGTAACATTTAGTGTGGCTCAGTCAAAATATCTGTGGATGTCTTCAAGTCAAATGAAGAAACATCGCTCATGTTGTCGTGTTAAAGAAGCGGTTTTTTGCCCAGAAAATGAAACAGCTGAATTTGGAATACAGCCCTACAAATAGGAACTTATTTCAAAAAGTTTCAACTGAAGTGAAAAAATTTAAAGGTCCAAAACGATTTCACTCAACAGACTGGTAAGTAAATCTTCTCAGATCGAAATGTAATGGGTACAAATCACAGACATTGCAGACTACGCTGTATTATTATTATTATTATTATTATTGATTCTCTGTAACTAAGGGGGCGCATTTGAGTAAATGTTTCCATGCGTATTATGGTTCTAAAATATAAACAAATTTCAAATGTGCGTTTGTCTAAGATAAACATCTGTAAGTTTTTTATTTGATAGATGATTGATTTCTTATTTTATAGTTACAACTGACTGCTGATAATGACTTCTTTTATCTTTCAAAATATAATATAAAAATTTGATACATATTTATCGATGTATCAACATTTCTTCCCCATGCAGGTGCATTTATTTACTCGAACGTGTTCCCGTTTAAGCTCTTCATATGTTTCACATCCTCAGATTTATTTTAGCTATTTTAAAAACCAGCCTGAATGGTTTTCGTTGTTTTTAGATATCAATAGATATATGCGATATAAAACTAACCTGTAAATTTTATTCTCCAAATCACATCCGTTAATTAATTATCATTCATGGCGGAGGCTAGACGTGTCTGTCCCTACAGGTGAAAAAAATGTCTCATTTTGTCAAAAAAAAAAAAGACTCTCCGACCTGAGTGGTGGAAAAAACACTTCCTAGAGACACTGTTTTACAACATGTTTTATAACATGTGTCAAAAGTTTTTTCTTCCCTCCATGGACTTTTAATTATTGTAAAAAATGAATGAATGGAAACTCAAGGCAGGAGAGTACAGCAGGTGAGGAGCATACTGTACGGTAACTTATAATCACTTCTGTGCGGCTGAGCTGTGTCGAGCGGAGGCGGTAATACCTATATACCTGCTTTCTTCTGAGTCATGAAAGGAGAGGACAAGATGGCCCCAAAAAATACGACCAAAGAAAACAAAAGAAAACTGGGTGCTAGCTCTGATGATAGTACATTGAGTACCCCCACTCACTCCACATAGTCTCCAGAAAGAGAAGGGTGGCAGCAAGAAAGGGCGGGCAACGTGAGTAAAACAAGTAAACCTTCTCAATCCCGCGACCGCCAGACCCTACTCACAGAAGTCTTCCCTAACACAATAATTACAAACAATGAAATAGCGGACCGTCTAGAAAAACTACAAAAAATGACGGAAGTGCTGACACAACAAGTTGAAGAAGGACAACACACATTAACAAAGCACATAGACAACAAAATCGAACTCTTGACGAGTTGAAAAAAATTATAGGAAAACTACAGGAACAAATCCAAGAATTAAGAAAAGAAAATGAAATGCTGGATTAACAACGCTAACAAATAAACAAAAAGAAGAAATAAATCTGCTAGAACAACACTCCCGAAGAGACTCTATAAGGATACACCGACTCGGAAGGGACGGCAGAGAAGAAAAATGCGAAGAATGTAAAAAATAAATTTTACATATTATTAATTCTACACTTGGCCTCCCTGATATTGATACTCACAAAATCTCAGCGTTGCATCAAGTGGGGAGACCGAAACAGGACAAACCAAATTGATTTCATTTCCTCCAGTGTAAATGATCAGGGTGTAACTTATTGATCCTACACTTGTCATGTAAACCAGGAACAGTTGTGTGTTGATGCAGCGTAATTAGGTACACTTTTTGTAATGCTACATGTGGACACTTTCTTCTTGTCCCTCTCTCTCTCTTCCCTCTCTTTTGTCTCTGTTTTTAAATATGGATATCAAACACTCTATATCTATATTTTCTACCTCTAATATGGATTAAAGAATGAAAGAGGTGTTAAAAAAAGAATAGAAGGAGGAAATGGGCTGGTTATGTATTTGAACTTAGGTCTGCATGTGCACCAAGACAAAATACACTCAAGTTTAATGTGCAGCTAAAATGAACTTTTGACTGCTTAACAAATGTGTTCATGTCACTGCGCACAGTAATGTCTAGAAAATCTAAATTATTTCTGTGCCCCAGAACACACAGATTTCGGCTTAGGAATGTTACATTTCCAAAGACAGCTAAACCAAAGAATCTAGCTAAAAGAGACATTGTTCCAGCGCCATCCTTTTACTACATTTTATTTAAGTAACACGTGCAAAATTTCTCAAAGTACTGCAAATTTCAACATCATTATCGTTGTCATAATCGTCGTTTCATAATTATCATTCCTTCATTCTTTCTTTGGCTGTTGCTAGATGATCAGCAGTTAAGCTGACTCACCGATACCAGCCGCAGGGGGAAACCTTGTTAGACACAGCAGCTGACAAATTGGCCAATTATGTCCGTCTTGAGCGAGGGAGAAATGAAGATATCCCTTTGCTAAATAATCAGCTCCTTCGTATAGGTTCACCTTCCAGTTTTTTTCTCAGTCCACCTCACCTTCGACCACTCGTCACAATGCCCTTAAGAACGGGGGTACACCGAGTGTCGTGCCGGGCAGCATAGCCAAACCCTACCGACACGCGCCAGTTCACTGCTAGGAGAAGAGGTTCCTGGAGTCCTACAATGATACTGACCGCGCTCCTTATAAAGTTCTTGGCCTTGCATTCGATGTAGGAGATACAGTGCAGCCTCCTGCGACACTTGATCTTGCAACCGTACAACAGGATGAGGACTGTGCTTGACTTGTACAGTAGGGTGTAGCGATGTCAGCGCTTTAGACGTACATTTCAGGTTTGGTACGATTGACTACCCTGATTTCAAATATTAAAAAGATTTTGGTCTGCGATAAGCAGAACAACTCCTCATTATTATCACAAGAAAGGTCCTTCAGTCAGAATGTTGATCTGCTATGCTTACTCGAAATGTTTTGTACTTAAAATCATTGCTTTCTGCATGACCTTTAGTATTTTTATGTTCTTAATGGATACTTGTTTATTGCAAATATTTATTGATGATGTGATATTAAACGAATACTTAACTGACACGTGTTTGTGAAAGATCGATATTAATAATATCATATTACACTATTACTTTAACGAATAGTTGTTTATTGTAGAAATCTCACGATGATATGATGTTGTGAATACATGTTTGTTGTATTTATTGATCATATGATATCCTACTATTACTTAATGGATATTTGTTTGCTAAAGATACTTATCGATGATATTATACTGTCACAGAGGTATGATATGAGGCACAGCGAGGGTGGCCAAGTGGAAAAAGAAAGGGAAAGGCTATTAATTAATTGTCGCTGGCCACGGCAAGTGGAGGGACACTATGTTTAGGGGAGTGGAGGCTGCGTCTTTTCTAGAAAAGGCGCAGTCTACTGGGCTGGATGATAGGCCATGAAGTCCACGGGACCTGGCAAATGCCATGGAATATTTGAAGAGTGTGTGTGTGTGTGTGTGTGTGTGTGTGTGTGTGTGTGTGTGTGTGTGTGTGTGTGTGTGTGTGTGTGTGTGTGTAAGATATATATATATATATATATATTTTGGAATTCCTGGATCATTAGTGTCAACACATGATCAGAAATAGAGAGGATGACGAGAGTGAAAACTCACATGTCAACACATGATCAGAAATAGAGAAGATGACAAGAGTGACAATTCACATGTCAACACATGATCAGAAATAGAGAGGATACGGGACGCCTTCCTAAGGGTTTGCTGATGACAGAAAGCTGCTAAGTCCCTCTGCCTGATTCCGGTGATCTTAGAACAGATATCAACAAGGGAGACAAGACTATTCCAAGTTCATTATCATACAGAAGTGACAGGAGTCATCAGCAAATTTTATCAGAAAGCTCGTATCAGTAGTGCTTCGCCAACTGTTAGTATAGAGTATGAAGAGTAATGAAGACAAGCAGCACCCTTGAGGGGAACCTGTACAGGTGACAACAGGGTCTGAGAGAAGACCGTTAACAGAAACTCTCTGCTGTCTGTTTGTTACAAAGTCCAGAATCCAGAGACTGATCTTTTCTTGTAGTTATTTAATATAGAACTTTTCACAGAAAAGGAAACTTAGTTTAAAAAAGATTTTTGCATTTTTGAGAAAAAAGGAGATGTTCTGCTCATTGCAGAGTTTTTTTTTGCTATGCATTTTTGAACTCAGCATAGCTGATTGTACTAAACCCCAAATGTGCCTGTTGATCTGTTGCAATTGATTGGATGATGTTACACCCTACTGATCAGTTTGTAGCAGCTAATACATTTCATCCACTTAGTTAACAGAGGTGTAGAGAGTTTTATGGGGATGAGATCCGTAGGTCGCAGAACTTGGGTGATACGCTGTGGTCACTGGAAGATCCGGGCTGTTTTAGTAGAAGTAGTGGTATATCGCAATGATTGATGTGATAAGTTAATCTGTGTAGCAGCCACTGATACCGAGTTTAGTGGTACCATTGTCTGTAAGGAGTGTCTCACGCCAACTACTGAACTAGGTCAGATAGAAAATATAACAGACAACAGATGTGCGAGTCGACTTTCCCCTACTCCGTCAAGAGTTAATCATAAACGCATTGTTTCAAGTGGTTATGTCTGCATAAGTGGAACCCGTTCTTCTTAAGGACTACGTGTTAAATACTGAGACTTTCAGACTAAACTAAATTCAGTTAAATTAAAACAAATAAACGTAACGTTGATACCAATCCTGACAGTCGACAAACGAAAAGAGGCAGCAGCACTTGAGACACCTACCTCGTTGCCCCTGTCGTCTCTTTGCCGTCACTGATGTGAGACAGACAGTTGGTGGTGAGGCAACATCGTCAGTACCACTACATTCTGTGTTGTGTGAAGTGATGGGAGTCGGTCTGTATTCAGATTATCTACATCGCCGCTGTCTTTCATTGCTCGTGTCAGCTGATGTAAAGAAGTTGCGTATAAGGGTTTTTGCCTAGACTGCCTACATTCAGCAGCGATCTTGGTGCTCCAGAGCTGAGCCTGCTATATTGTACAGTCCCGTCGGACATGTACCTTATAAATTTTAATGTTTTAAGAACCAGTCTGCAAATTCAGTGAGCTATTTAATATTTTATTGTGAATCAGCTAACAAATAATAGATCGTGACAGATCAAAATAAACATAATAATGAAAAAATACGAATGTTCATAAGAATCGTGTAACATCTTGTCTTTCGAAAGTTGAATAAGTGTAAATAAATGTAAGTTTACGCAAAGAGAATGAACATAAGTGAGATCATAGAGTATTGTCACACTGTTACAGTAATATTGTAAGATCTGCTTGTTTTTAATTCGTAGTAAATCCTGGCCAGCAGTCAACGCCAAGCTCCAACTCATAACAGGACTGATATGTCGAGCTGTAGGAGCAATTAAAGATGTTCGCTTCATTGCCTTTACAGGAAACGTGTGTTAGTAGAATCGGTAACGTGCTCTTGCCATAGCAGTATGAACCAAGACACGCTTGCGGTGTATAAGAGGAATATCTGTCAGTAAAGAAAGATACCGGTAAAAAAGAAGTAAAACTCTCGCATAGGCACACAAAAACCGAACTACACACACACGCACACGGCCCCGCACGTAAAGATAACTGGACCAGTATGCACATGCCCACATAAGTGCATGATCGCTAGTTTACCACGTAAAAGAACTTAGGAAAAGTTATAAAAAGAGAAAATTTTATGCTTGAAGACACACTTCAAAGCTGAAAAATTTATGATTGCAGATTATAAGCGTTTTGAAATTGCATTTTTATTAAATACATTAGTTTTCTCTATGTCACCACGAATTACTATTAAAAAAATTAACACTAGTTTTAACATAGATATGGCATTCAGCTCCAAAACTGTCTATTTTGTGCTAAATTGGAGATGAGTGATTAAGTTTGTTATTACAGTGCCTTAATTATTAGGTGCTAAGAAAAATATTACTTATTTCATAGATTTCATAACACCATTTCTAAGTGTCAATAGAAGCAATGTTCCTATATTAGGAATCTAAATGTCAACACTCATGAGTCAAAGAAGCAGCTACTGTTCATGCTGAAAATGTTAATGCTAAATATTGTAAAGGCATAACGTTTATGTGTAGATTTTCTAGTAATAATTAGTATGCAAGCCGTATACAAAGATTTTTCAATCAAACGGTACCTGACATAACCTAAGATGAAGACTCTGGAATTATTTTGTCTATTTTTCCCGAAAGATGTGCAGGGCAACGAGGTCTTATCAGCTTAGAGCAGGGTCTAAGATCATACCACAAAAACTATGACTTACTGGCTGAACCCTACCATTCTGCAGACAACAGCGGCAGCCAAATCATGCTGGTAATAGCTGCTACAAACTGTTCCCCAGGTGCCGTTGTAATATTTCACTTCAACTCTTCCATTCCATGGTCGGCTGCCGTTGACAAGGCGCACATTGTCTACATAACACAACACAACTTTGTAATTCACCAATGGCAGATACCGGTAAGGTTTACAGTTGTTCATGCACAAGCACATGCACGGCTGAGTACATATACAGATTGAACACAGTAAATATAGTTCTTAATAACAGTAACAGTAGATAGGGTTGGTGCACGGCATAAGGTCCCCTCGAGCTAACACAAGACCAATAGAATTGATTGCGTGGCACATGGAATGAATGAGTTGCGATGACGATGTGTTCTACATTTGGGCATCTGTTTAAAGTTTCTGCGGCCAGACCGCACGTGAGAACTTACAGCCAAGACATGGTCAGCAATTGTATGGATTCGACATACCTTCCGAAATATTTGTTGATTACTAAAGATAGTTATTTAAAAAAACCTTTCTGTCTTACACTTACAAAGAATTTTTGTTCTGTCACTGTTGTATCAAATTATTAGTGTACATGTGCGTGCAATGAAGTAGGATGAGATTAACTGTGTCGATATCTCACAGAACAAATTTAAACTGCACAAAATAATAGCGCATTGTAACAATGTTTATGATCTCTCTCTCTCACACACACACACACACACACACACACACACACACACACACACATAAACACTCACCCAAGCACACTTACACACACACGCGGGCGCGGACACGCGCAAAATTGCATTTACATATATATATATATATATCCATAATTTTACGCAGATACAAGCAAATACAAAGACATATATATATATATATATACCAAAGCATTACTAGCCTGGTAGAAGAAGTCGCTTTCCTCACTAAAAACGCAGTTATGTAAACTCGGTAAACTACATTAATACAGTAACAATGTGTAAACAAAACCGAGTACTTAAACGTATCGTACCAGGTCCCTTAATTACAAGTTGTTGTAAGGCTGATGAAATGTCCTCGATCTCTTGCTTGGCTGCATTATGCAGCGCCCTCTGTGCAGAACAGTTGTCAACGTGAATTTCGTTACTGACCAGCATGGTTGGGGGGACATAGGCACATCTGCCTGCAGGATCATGGATGTCAATGTAGCAGGAGTAGTTTCCCTCTTCGATAGGGTAGCTCAACGTCAAAATTCGATCGTAAATTGCTCCAGTATCATAGTTTAGCACTCGACCTGAAGGTGTCTGTAAAGTAATTGCGTTATATTACAACAAAATAGATTATAATCTGTAAAGAGACATAAAGATCAGGATTTAAGATTAAACTACTTAAGGGTGTACAATAGAAGTCATCTTGAAGTCTCCTTACTTACACAGAAAAACTGTTTGTTGCTGTTCATAGAATATGTTAAATTTAAAGCCTCACAGTCGAATAAAATTGTTATATTTCCGCCTCAAGTCAGTGACATCAGATTCATTGTGATATCCATTTGACTCTTCCACAATGTCTCAATACTTTTGCTCTTCGGTATAACTGTTTTCATCTGGAGGTTTCTCTTTTTCAAATCTCTGGATGAGTTTCTTACTCTTTTTCTGTTGCTGACAGATTGATACGCCCGACGGCATGTGTTTTTGCTACCAGTGATACATGCAAGTCCGTGCTTAAGGACAGGTAGACATCTGCCTAGGACCCCGCGTTTTTGATGAATATGGTAACTAGGCTTCATATTAATGCCGTATTGAGTGCTCTATATTTTAAGCAGGATTAAAAGAGTCATATCTCCCTTTAGCCCTTTCCCTGTAACTTTTGAGGGATGAGAATAACACTGGTTGGGTTTGCTTAAGTGTTCGCAATCCATCCAAAACGAGTCAAGTTTTTGTTCACGCTCCAACAAACAAGGATCTGCGCATGTCGAGAAGAGCAGAGGCAAAAGTGGCCAAAAAGATAGGGGATGGAATGAACTTAAAGTGAGAGATCAGATGCGAGTTTTGGATGTTATGTTATGTCGCATGTTTACGTGTTGCTCTGTTATTTGGTTACTAAATCGGAGTGTCTTTCGCATGTATGTATGTGTTGCGTGCTACTTAACGGCGGGTGCAAACCCGTCGACAACTCAACTTCAACCACGACTGCATATCCTAGGGTTCCCTTCATTGTAGCCTATTAACGAATGTACCAAATAAATGAATCTTAGGCTTATGTAGTAACGTGTATGCAGCGTGCTTTCAATGATAAAGGACGAAATGTGGCGGTGGAAAAAAGTGTCTTTAGATCCCAACTAAAACCTTGCCAATCGTGGGTCGAGGGCCCCACACATGCCCTTTGCCTCTGGCCCCGCGAAGGTTAAACGGGCCTGGATACATACTCCATCAATGATACTGTATGTCTACTGATGCAGGTCGCCTTTGTGCGTGCTATAATCCATGTGCTTTGCAGTCAACTATGTCACAGCTAGGATATGAGCCAACACGTGTAGCCGTCGTCTTTTGTGTTCACACAGTTCAACTGCCTCGTGTTCTACTGCTCTGCCGAAAGATGCTTCGTCCATAGACTCTCAAAACAAAATTTTGAGCTTTCTTTCCTTCTTCTATTGATTTTCAGGTCTTACTTTAACGTTCTAACCTTGTGTTGTTGTAACATGACTAGTATTACATTTGTCCGTCTTTATGTGTCGTCAGCGTAGCGTCTCTTTATATGTACTATGAGAAACTTGTGTAGATATTTTGTTTTTAAAAAGGACATAGACATTTGTCAAATCGGAAAATCTCGATATAAATCACGTTGTTGCTATTGCTGTCATTATTCAGTATCCGGAAATTGTCACTTTAATGCATTTGACTTCTTACTCTGAAATTAGTCATTTAACTGAAACATTTCTTGAATTTGACAAGTTTACAATTTTTTTTTATAAACGATTTTATGAACTGAAATCGACGACCTCTTTAGGAATGCAAAATATGTAATTACACAAGACTTTAACTATTTTACCAAGTAGCTAACCTTCCATTTCACAGAGAAAGACGAAGATCCCGAAGAGTAAAATTTACCGCACGCGAGTTGCACGTGCCATTCGCCTGAGCTGTGTACGGCTCTCTGCACTATTCGCGCGTGCAGCAGATCGCCTTCAGTTGCAGGAGGTACTAGAATCATAGAGAGAATCACATAGCTACAGAATTTGATATAAGCGGATACTAAATATTTAAACTACTGTCTTTTATGCAGTAATTTTATTCTTAATAAATGCATTAAGCATCTTTGACACTATATTTAAATAATGAAAAAAAAGAATGCGTATAAGACACATCGCATAACTACCAAGGTGTAAAAAAACAGATACAAACCTTTTATAAACGATTATCACTAAACACAGAAAAACGAAACTTTTATTTTTACCAAAAGCGAATATGGTCAGCTAAGCAAGACATAACTGCATTATTACCTGGGCTATGCACATAAGCGTATCTCGCCTCAGTTACATTAGATGAATCGCTGTTGATGTCAACGCGAACTGAGTATTTTCCCAAATCTTCTTGTGTTAAATTGCTGATCGTCAGGCCGACATTTTCAGCAAAAAACAAGTGTTGGCGTGTAGAGTGGGGCACGCAAAACTCACGGCTGTCGTATGTTGCAATATGTTCAGAATTTTCATCTGCAAACAAATGAACCAAAGAAACATACTTAGGTAGATGCCTCTATAGTACATTTCCCGTATTACATTTATATTATGATTTATTTAACAACGAAAATGAATTATTAAACAATTATTAATATTTGTTTTAATATTAAATAATAATTTCCTTCTGTGGTAATTTTTCATTGGAGTTCTGTCCCTTTGTCTAACAGGCTGAGGGAGTCGGATCTCTTGATTTTGCTTTTGTATTGTGGTCATGCTTTGGTTTATATAAAAAATGTTCGACCTTCATGTTCACACGTGCTTCTGCTGTGTTTTATCCCCTCTTCTGTTTTGAAGCTGTATAGTACATAACGTTATTCTGAAGTGTGACCCGTTTCTATCATATGGGGCTGTTTTCACTGGCTCCGACCTTCATCTTGGCCTGCGGAAGTGAGGGCAAAAAGTGAGTGGAAGCTATGATTGCTATGTAGTGGAAACTAACGCGAAATGGTAAAAAAACACTGCTGTTATGGAATGTGTAAGAGCGATTCGAGGCAGAAGGATCGAGATCACATGCAAGGGGTGGATTTCATACTCTTTCCTCAAACTAAAGTTGATTAAGTGTCAAGAATGGAGAAAAGCATGTGGCCGACCGAGTACCGGAGATGGTGTATTCACTGTCGAAATAGTGAACAAATTTACATTTAAATGTATAAAACATTTTGTTGGTGCAAAAGGACCTACAACAAAATATCCGGAGGTTACACCAGTTTTAGCGTTGAACTTGGAGGTGAAAGCTCCCGTGAATCGTGAAGATTCAGGCGAGTTTGCTTTAATAAAGAGAAAGAAGAGGCGCTCCATTTCTTCTTTGTAAACCGAACAATGTAGTCAGTGACGAATCTTTTATAATGCTTTATCATTATCGATTTATTAAACTTATTTTTTTGAGACTTAAGAAAAAAATTTTATTTAACCCATATTGATTTCAGACTATATTATTAGTGTAATGCACTAATGTATCAATAAGTAATTTAACATCATCTTAAAACCAGGTCCAGTCACAAGAAAGTGAAATACTTAATAAAATACCATTTAACATATAAATATTTTAGTAGATGCTCAACAAACTTTGTCAATAAGCTTTGGATTTCTAAAATATTGTAACCAGTTACTACTCAGACTGATTTAACTGGTTATGTTATGATGTGCTGTATTGGAGGTCGTGTTTTGAAAAATGCCCCTATTCCAGCTCACAGTTTTGTATTCTTTTGTCGCTAGTCTTGTTGTACAGTAAGTAGTATCTTGTTCATCTGAAGTGTGGATCAATTATAAACTGACCACCTTTCGAAATTGTAGAAATATGTTGTCATTTGTTGTGCATACATCTTATTCTTCTTTAAAAAGAATTCAGAAAGTTGTTGTGTCAACAGGCAGTACCACCGAGCAAGCAGAAAGAAAAGCAGATGACTGTCTGTGGAAGATAAATTTACTTAGCCTTTGTTTTGACTGCAGCATGCAATAGATTTTGTCATATGATAAATAGGAATAGGGTTATAGTGTTGATGTCACACTTCTGTTCTATACACGGTGCTCGTAGTCAGTTGAATCTTTATTAAAAATTTAGTATAAGTGTGCACGTACACATAAATGTCGGCGTGAGTTGGTCGAGGTGTCGAGAGTGTGATTAGCCCGAGGCAGCCTCTGGCCATCATCGCGTGCTCATTTCCCAGAGTTCACGACAGATGTGGATTTCTTAGAAGATCTGATGGGCATTTTAAGGGATCATCACTTCTTGGATAAATATGTTAAGCCCTGAGCTGTTTATCCTTATGACATGCAATATCAAAACCTTTGCTGCTAAATTCGATCGGTTCGCTGTAGAGTCCGCCTCATCATGACTCTCTTACTGTTATCCTTTAGATGTGTTCATGCATGTGTGCAACATTTTCTTTTTCTACCTTGTATTTTTATTTGTTTGTTTTGTAAAGCGCATTTAGTCGACTCAGCAGTTGAAAATTAAGCTATATAAATCTGCTTTAATAATAATAATAATAATAATAATAATAAAAAGCCATGTTGTTCTGGCGACCCTAGGAAAACGCAACTCCGAAAAGGCCAAGAACGGTAAGCCGCGGGAAAAGGTTTGCATTTTGTAGGGGTCTATGTGTGTGTGTGTGTGTGTGTGTGTGTGTGTGTGTGTGTGTGCTTGCTTGCTTGTGCTTGTTAGTATGTATCCCAAATTTATATTGTTAAGCTGTTAAATTAAGCTGTCTATATTTCAGTGCATTCAGCTTGCAACGTCAAGAAACAAAACTATATTCTTTATTATTATTATTATAAATAGTATTATTAATATTAATAATAAATAACAAATGTAGATTTGTATAGCGCATATTCACACTCATAGAGAGCATGCTGAGGTCTTGAAATGGGGAAGTGACATGTACTTAATGGACAGAACACGAGGGACGGAAGAATAAACAACAGTACTGAGGACAAACAGAAAACAAAGATAGAAAACACAAAAAGACATCAAGTAACAGGAACAGAGAATATAGCGATTCTGAAGAGAAAGATGGGCAGACAAGTAGCAAGAGCAGAAGGGGGGAGGGTAAGAAGGACGAGCATTGTGTGGACTGTGTTAGGAGTAGTGCTCAAGGAAGAGGTGCGTTTTCAGTGCAGATTTGAAGGATTCAGTTGTAGGAAGGTGGCGGATATGGAAAGGGAGAGAGTTCCATTGTTTTGCTGCACTGTAACCAAAAATCTTGTGACCATCTGTTGTTGCTATGATGACAGGAACAGTTAAGATACGGTCAACAATATTTACGATAGAAAATTTTCCTACCCACAACATAGGCAGACTTCAAGAAGGTTACCTCTTTTATCACCGAAGATAAAATGAGCTAGAAATGTGGTTTGCTCAAGTCTTCCACCTTTTGCTCCTCAGACACGGTAATCTACTTACAGCTCGGATTTACCTTTTCTTATCTCAGTCATAGCCAGCTAAAGTCTATACGTCATACGTATAGATTCTATAACATTTTAAAATTTAGTCGCATTAAGAAAGTGTTCTAAACAAAAATTTCAGCTAAATACGAATACGAATAGTTTATTTTCTTCAAAACGATTAGAATACAACAAGTAACAGGGAAAACAAGAGGTGAAAAATATCTGTGAGCGTAGAGTAGTATTTCTTTTGTTTGTTTGTTTGTTTTTTGTGTTTGTTTGCTAAATGTAAAAATGTACAATGGTTACATAGCATTATCTAATTTTTCGTTGACATCAGCGTCAGTAGTTAAGAGTTATTAGGTCAACTGTGATACTTTTTTGGAATGAATCTTTTTCGTAGATGTATCAGACAGCATAATATGAAGTGAAAATCACCCTCTTCATCAATATGACACGTAGGCCCGTCTTACTAATATTATTGTCAGAATATCATATGGCATTTAAAATAAATGTCTGAAATTCTAAATCGAATACTTTCTTAATGACTATATTAATATCTAAATTTAAATATATCTTTCAATTAAATAAAAATACTTATTAGAGATTCCGCAATTCCATTTTAAAATAGCAGCAACAACAACAATGCTTATAGAGTGCCGTTCTCTAATAGCTCAAAGGGCTATACCTGAAAAAAAATGCTGACACATTTTAAGGTCACACAAGCCCATACAGTGTAACATTATTCATTACCTTATTTACCGGCTCATGAGAACACGCGGACGGTCAGTGAAAAGGAGCATGAGAAAGGTGCGTCTACTGCCAGTTATGTTCAAATTTACGTCAGTTTCATCATGTTAAAAACTCCGCGCTAAGCTACCACCAAAAAGTAGGTCTTACCGTTACTTGAAAAGTACCATTTCATCTCAATCACTCTCTCAGAAGAAGAGGTGATGATAGACCAGGGAAAAGTTATTGAGTCGCCCACACATGCATAGAAATAACTGCCATTGGAGTTGTCTCCGCCTATCCAGCTGTACCCGTAACACGCTTTGAGAAAGAACAACGTGTTTACCAACATTGAATGTAGTTTCACAAAATATCGCTAAAATTACCTGTGAGAGGAAAATGATTTATTCGTATGCTCACCACTGTCGCTAGTAGTAGTAGTAGTAGTAGTAGTTCCAAGTATTTAGAACAATGTAAAATGTAAAATTCCAAAATATCGATTCTTTCCTAACAAACAGCGAGAAATATTTTACCAAAAGCTCGTAGTATACAACTTTCTTTATCCCCAAGGGCAGTTACAGGTAGTAGATATTTATGTTTGGAGATAGTTTTAAAAG
The DNA here is from genome assembly GCA_004794655.1 of Marisa cornuarietis. Lineage (NCBI taxonomy): Eukaryota > Metazoa > Mollusca > Gastropoda > Architaenioglossa > Ampullariidae > Marisa > Marisa cornuarietis. Next base: position 558,065 of record SMMW01000488.1, on the reverse strand, counting down.
TTTTTAGAAGAATCCTACTCGTGAACATTAAAATTAAGACGGTTAACTGAAATTTGAAAAAAAGTGAAACAGATAACAAAACGGGTCAAATGTGTAAAACAGAAGATTGCTGACATTTTATAATAAAAATAAATGTAAAAAATATAAAGCAAAATAATAATAATAATCCGAAACAAAACATATAATCATTAAATGATCATTTTGAAACATAATTTTGGAAGAAGGACGTCAGAGAAACAAGGCAATAAAATGTCTGCCTGAGGAAGAAGGCAGGAAACTGGTAGTAAGAAGAAAGAAGCAGAAATGCTGTAAGATTCACCAGCTAGTTAGGTTTGAGGGGGAATTTGTGTTTTACGCTGAACCAGCAGCTAGAAAACAATACAAAATTAATTGAATTAATAATACCTGAGAAATAGCCGACAAGTATGAGAACGGCGAATGCCATCATGAGCACTTTCTTTAAGGTGAGAACTGTCAGAAGTTGTGGATATTTTTTAAAGCTAATACTGATAGATACTGATAGAAAACAAAACACTAAACATCTTGCCGTTCTCCTAACTAATTATATACCTGACATCCTGGTGAAACCGCCTAGACTTTATCTTCAGCTCCCGCATACATACGAGCATACCCACAAAAATCTCCATTTAAAAATAGAGTTCTCTATTCCGAGGGCCAACTGAGGTCAGCATCGTGAAGATTTTCTGTTGTTGTTTCCACGAGCAGGTGGTTTCTTACCCATCTAAAATCGAAATTCGACGTGTAATCTTCTCAATAAACATAATCATAAAACATTATCTTCCAGTGTCCTATTTAGAGGACAGTTAATTACAGGCCTCTATCTGTTGTACCAAAGCAATCACGTGATCTGGGCTGCATTCAAAGCAGGCTCTGAGTTGTCTGTTGTAGTAATTCATCGGAGTTTGCCATGTGTCATGTAGCGTGTGGGCTGCAGGTTGTTTTATGTGGCTTTGAAGACAACTTCTGACAGTCGCTACAGGTGACGGCAATTTTAAATCTGTTGTGCTTGTTTGCAGAAACAGAAGACAGCATCAATATTGTCGATCATCACAAAGTATGGAGGGGCGACAACACTTAAGAAGGGCTATCAGGGAAACTTCTATAAAAAAAATGAAGAGGAAATTATAGCAATATTTTTTATGGCTGAAAAGACATTACATTGGTGAGAGAGAAAGCGAGAAAAGTGGTATAGTATAAAGAAAATTGAAGAACACTGTGTAATGATTAATGAACCCGGAACTTTCTAACATTATCACTGGAACGAGGCACTGGCTCTGCTATAGTTGACACCGCTCACAGTGCAATTGAAGACATGAGAATAACAGACAAGATCATGGCAGTTGGAGCCGACAGCACAGCTGTGAACACTGAGCATCTGTTAGAGCTTCACATTCTTCCACGTTTATTATTATTAATAAAATATAAACACATTTAAATCTGCGTTTGTCTAAGATAAACTTCTGTAATTATTTGATAGATGGTTAATTTCCAGCGCTGCATTTTTATTTTATTTTTACAACTGACTGTTGATAGTGATTTTTTTAACATTAAAATATAAAATTATACAAATTTGATACATATTTATATATGTAAATAATTACTTCTTCCTTATTTGGCTGCATTTACTAACTCGCACATGTTCCCGTTTAAACTCCTCATACGTTTTTCACATCAATGGCGCCCTCACACTGTTAGTTGTTGTTAGCAATATGTTGATAAAGATACGACTGATGATGTGTTTGTGACTGTCACACGATGTTACTTGTAGACCAGATGGTGTAGAAACTGTCGATGTTGTATATCTGGTGCTTGATCTACCAGCAGTCGTAGTTGGTTTTAACATCTCGTGCTGTTGTATAGTAAGCACTGCTGTAGCAATAACATTTCTTCGGTTTACTGAAAGTCCAAGACTTGCTGGTACTGTATAAGTCACTGGATAACAATCCATTTTGAAATGTTTTGAGCAAATTCATGAGCACGGTGTGGGGACCAAGTTCACATGGCACGTTTGATCAAAGCAGAGACCTGAAGATACACATACATACACATATAAACACATATAGTATATACACATATATACACATATACACTTATATTATATACACATACATACACATATATACACATATACACTTATATTATATACACATACATACACATATATACACATATATACACATATTATATACACACATATACACATATACAAATAAACATATATATTTACACATATATACGCATAAAGACATATCTACACAGACATACACATATAGAAATATATACCCATAGATACACATATATACCCATAAACACATATGTACACATATAGACACATATACACACATATATTTACACATATACACATATATACACACATCAACGCATATATACACATATATACACATATACACCTATACCCACATATACACATATATACACATGCACACCTATACGCACATATACACATATACACATATATACATCAACGCATATATACACATATACGGACATAAATACACATATACACACATATATAAACATATATACATATACACATGTATACACATATAGACACACATATACACACATGTATTTACACATATAAACATGTATACACATATGTACATATATACACATATATACACATATATAATAATAATAATGAAGTTCATTTGTGTAGCGCTTTTTCCCACCATTTAAGGGAGGCTAAAAGCGCTTTACTATAAAGAAAAACACACAAACATAATAATAGTGAATGCTGATCTCAAAAACAGTAAGTTTTAGTGTTCTTATTATTATTTACACTCACTCCCTGCCCGCCAGCACCGGACTTTCCTTTGAAATTGCAAAGCAAGGATCAGTATATTGAGTATATGCAATGTCTTGAATTTCAAGTGTAGGTCAGTAAAAAGAAAGGTTCATCGGATTATTGAAGTTTTATGGCAACAGTTGAGAAGAGAGCCCAGTCCTGGCACTGAAGAAGCGAAGTTACAAGCATCATCCAGTTACAAGCACGGATGCAGGATGACACGAACACATCTGTCAGCAGACGACATCGCTGAAGCGCATAGATCCAGAATCTAGTCCACAGAACATGTAGCAACATATACATATATATATATTCATATAAACACATATAAACACATATATACACACATCAACGCATATATGCACATATACTCACATATACACCTTTACCCACATATACACATATATACACATGCACACCTAAACGCACATATACACATATATACAATTTTTGCACATATATACACACATCAACGCATATATGCACATATATACACATATACACACATATATAAACATATATACATATACACATGTATACACATATACACATATACACACACCAACCAATATATATGCACACATATACACATATATGCACATATATACACATACATACACACATATATACACCTATATACACATAAACAAACATGTACACACATATATACACATATACACATATATACACACATATATATTATCATATACACATATATACACATATACACATGCATACACATGTATACATATATACACATATAGACACATATAGACACACATATACGAATATATACACATATGCACATATATACACACATATATATTCGCATATACACATATATACACATATACACATGCATACACATGTATACATATAGACACATATAGACACACATATACGAATATATACACATATGCACATATATGCACATGTATACATATATAGACATATATACACACATATATATATACATATACACATATATACACATATGAACATTGATCCACATATATGCACAATAATAATCATATATACATCTATATACATATACACACATATACATCTATACATATACACATATATACACATATACACACATATACAAATATTATATACACTTCTGTGAACAAAGTGAATCCACCGGCATTTGCTGCCATTATCTTTATGATTTTCTTAGTGAGTACAAACTAACTCCCTCTGAGTGTCGAAGAGAACATTCAGCAACAGCACAATGTGTCCTGGTCAGTTTTCTTTTACCGAGGATTGCATCTTTTCTCTTTGAATGCAGCTCATGCAGACGACGCTATTTTTAGAAACAGTACCTCTCGTCACCTTTTTGTTTTCTCAACATATCCAGGTGTAATTAAGAGGAAAATATTAATAGAGTATTTCTCGAACCTTTTAATCATATAATACCACCGGAATATGTTTTTGTGATATTTTATTCTGTTTCCAGCGATTTTCGCTGAGCGCTTGTGTTGTTCTTCAAGGATAAGACTGTTAGGGAAAAACATCATTACAGGGTCGACACTATAGGTTCAAACTTGTTAATGTTATTCTTTATGACGACTGTTGTTTATGTGCTGTTGTTTAGTCTGATAGGCAGCAAAGGGTTTGGACAGACAAGATTTGCGTAAAGTACTCGGGGTAGGAGCCTTCAGAGAATCCATAGCATAGAGTTGAGAGCTTGTAGTCTATTCTAGCTTTAATTGGTGGCCACTCAAGAGAGTGAAGAAGTGGTGAGACATGTTCCGAAAACGAGACGAGCAGCAAAGTTCTGGACTTTCTGAAGCTTATCAATGAGGTACTGTGGACAGCCCGCAAGAAGAGAGTTGCAGTAGTCTAGTGTAGACAGAACAAATGAGCAGATGAGAATTTTAGGGGTTGAGATGGATAGAGTACATACTTCTGGAGCTCATGGTATGCAGACTGAAAAGATGTGAGAAACATGCTTATCAGGAGACATATCAACAGACATTATGTAACCTAAGTCACATGTTAAACTAACAAAAGGAACATCAGCATCGCCTACCAAAAAGAGACAGGCAGTGAAGGGCAATCCCTGGGTCTCCTCTTCGAAAAAATAAAAGCTTCTGTTTTATTGTCATTTAGATTCAACTTATTATGGGTCATCCATACTCTAATATCTCAAATAAAGTCTTGGATGCTCTGGATAGCAGTGTGTTCCTGAGAAGGAGAGCAGCTAGTATACAACTGTCATCAGCCAAGGATTGATTAGATATAGAGTGAGATTGACCTAGAGTAGTAAGTGGCTACGTGTACATGATCAAGAGGATGGGACCAAGTACAGAAGCTTGGGGGGCTCCTAAAAGAAAAAAGACTGGTAGAGACATGCAGCCATCCACTATATAAGGGGAAGCGGATGGCCGAGTGGTTAGAGTGCTGGCTTCCGAACCGAGAGCGCGCTGGATCAATTCCCGATAAGCGCAGCAAACTTCCCCCAGTCGACCCAGCTGACGGGAATGGGTACCTGACTCCATAGAGGGTTGGGGAAGGTAAGGCAGCGAGGGAGAGGAGATTGGCACCACCCTCATGTAAAAGCTGGCCCCGAGAAAAGTGGGGTCTCTAACACCTCACTCCCCAACGACCTGAACAGGTTATGGGATGACCTTTACCTTTTTTTATCCACTATATCTGACTGAGTCCTAGCTGAGAGATATGACTGAAACCAGTTGAGTGGGGAGCCTGAGACGCCATAGAGAGTACTGAGTATGAATGATAGCAGTGTGATCTATGGTATCAAAGGCAGCAGGCAGGTCTAACATGGTGAGAAATGAGATGTCACCTCTATCCAGAGCAGACAAAATGTCGTTTGTCACCTTCAGCAGGGCAGTCTCAGTGCTGTGAAAAGGGCCATAAGTCAGTCAGTCAGTCAGTCGTCCCTTGCCTGGCACCTGGCGTTGGGGGGAGCACATGGATAGACGCGGCAGCTGATAGGGCCCGCCACTCTTGCCTATTTTGGGCAATAGTCAGCAGGTCCTGTACAGGACGACCAGTCCAGTCTTTGACGTTCGTAAGCCAGTTCTTTCTCTGACCACCGCGGCGTCGGCCACCCTCCAAGGTGCCTTGAAGGATAGTCTTCGACAAGGTGTCGTGCCGGGTTACATGGCCAAAGAAGACCAGCTTACGTCGCTTGACTGTTGATAGTAGAGGTTCCTGGTGTCCTACGAGTGTGGCAATCTTGTTTCTTACAAAGTCGTTGGTTTTATGTTCTTTGTATGAGATCCGGAGCAGCCTCCTCAGACACTTGCGCTCGAATGCCTGGATTCTCCTTTCTGTTTCGGCGAGTAGAGTCCACGTGTCGCATCCGTAGAGCAGGATCGGCACTACCAGGGATTTGTATAGCCTGTACTTGGTAGTGAACCTTATCTTGTGGCTATGCCAGATCCTATCTAGCCTAGCCATTGCTGCTGTTGCTGTTGCGATCCTGATGCGGATATCTTGCGTGGAGCTGCCGTCCTTGGAGAGAGTGGCTCCCAAGTACTTGAAGCTGCTTACCTCTTCGAGCTGTACCCCGTTCATATAGATCTCTGCTTTGCCGTTGCCATTGATCATAACTTTGCTCTTTTCTGTGCTGGTCTCCATTCCATATGCGTTTGAGCTGTCTGTCAGTCTGTTGGTGAGGTCTTGCAGTTCCTTGTTTGTACCTGCTAACAGATCTATATCATCTGCAAAGCGTAGGTTGCAGATTGGTCTTCCACCGATTGAAATGGAGGTATGGTGGTCATGAAGAGCTTCAAGCATGATGTTCTCCAAGAATATATTAAACAACACGGGTGATAGGGGACATCCTTGACGTACCCCTACTGTGGTACGAAAGTAAGCTCCTATTTGGTTGTTAAGCAAAACTGTACTCGTTGAGCTGTTATACAACGCTTCAACGACTTGGACAAGCCCTTCTTCAATGTTGAATTTCCGCATCACATGCCATAGCCCCTCGTGCCAGACTCTGTCAAATGCCTTCTTAAAGTCAATGAAGTTGTGGTAAAGGTCCCGCTGATGCTGCAGATGCTTTTCTATAAGAAGACGTCAGTTGAAGATCTGCTCAACTGTGCTTCTACGTGGTCTGAAGCCAGCCTGTTCTTCTGCTAGCAGCTCTTCTGCTGTGGTTCTGATGCGGTTCTGTATGACCTTCAGCATGACTTTGCTTGGGTGACTGATAAGGCTTATTGTTCTGTAGTTCTGACACTGTTTGCTGTTTCCTTTCTTTGGGAGGGGAATGATTAGTGACTGCGTCCATTCTCTGGGCCATTCCTTGCGCTCCCAGACTCTTTGGAACAGAACAGTTAGGGCTTTTGTAGTTGCTTCCCCACCTTGCTTGAGCAGCTCAGCTGGTACATTATCAACGCCTGGTGACTTTCCTCCCTTCAGACTATGTACAGCTCTTTCGACCTCTTCCCGTAGGACTGGTATGTCTGCAGGTTCACTGTCTCTAGTCTGGTTGTTTTGGAGAATGTTGGCGTCGGTCTTCAGCTGGTAATTGTACAGGTCCTTGCAGTATTCTGTCCATCGGTTGAGTACAGCATTGCCTTCTGTGAGAAGGTGACCATTGCTGTCTTCGATGACTGGGAGATCTCAGTCATCGAAGACTCAGCCATAAGCAGACTGATGTTGAAATCAAGTTTTCAGAGTATCTTCCGAAACAAGGGGCAGCAGTTAGATTATTTCCCCTCTTAGTGACAATATCTTTGCCACTTCTTCTACCGAGTACAGATGGTTGTGTCCTAGTCATTCGTAAAGACAAAGCTTTGGGTATGTCGCAGAAAATCATTTTAGATAATTAAATTTAGATATACTTTTGCCAAAACCAATCTTTCCCTTACGATGCTTAATGTAAGTTTAATGTCCTGTCAATCAGTAAGTGTAGCAGGAACGCCGCTGAGCAGTAAATAGGGCTAGCGGTTGTATTGTTTATCTAATCAACTTCCTAAATCGCAATGAGCTCTGAGGATGGACTATGATCATGGAAGATAATTTTTACATGTCTCTGGCTTTCTTTCTCGCTGACTCACGCAATTCGAAGGTCAATCACTGATTCGTATCAACAACCTGTGTGCACTTTCAAGACCAGGATGTAAATAAATTCATAAGATTAAGAGCAAACGTTTCAGAAGTAGAATTTGTTTACGGTTCTTTGAAAGCAAAGATATCAAACCAATTTGAGAGGTGTAATGTGAAATGACCAAGCCCCAGAGACTAGATGATTTTTATCACCTTTTTGTAAATAGATATAACGCGCAAACATAACCCATTTTCACTCAAGAAGGTTTTCAAAACCTGTTTAAAAACTTCTCAACTATTCACAGAAGAACATAATGATCCAATATACCAGATAAGTGATCAGAACCTAAAGTGGTGCTTAAATTGGCATGCTGCAGAAATGATTCTAATTAACAAACAATTAACAACAAGTTCTGCGCTGTTCTTGAACAAAGCTGTGAGATAGAAAGGCATGCTAAAATCAGGAACAAGACTATATCCACTTTTCCTCCATGTTGAAACAAGGGGCACCAGCAAGTTACATTATTTCCCCTCTTAGTGACAATGTCTTTGCCACTTCTTCTACCGAGTACAGGTGGTTGTGTCCTAGTCATTCGTAAAGGCAAAGCTTTGGGTACACACGTCCTCTATATCGCAGAAAATCATTTAGATTAAGATAATTAAATTTAGATATACTTTTGTGAAACATGTTGAAACATGAGGTAAGCTGAAGCACGAAACTGAACTTGCAAGGAGAGTTTGTATCTTAGGTTAGAACACGATAAATACCTGTAGCCTTTTTTTTATCAAGTGTTACATTTGTGCAAGCATACTAACAGTATTTTATCGGGACTGCTCCATGCTGACTCGTCTCGATACAAGAAGCACATTTGTGTGAAGATTAGGAAAGAGGGAGATTAAGATTCATTATCGACAGTCATGATGTTGATGTAAGAAACGTCTGCAGTATTTGTATCACACTAAATAACACAAACTCACGATGGACTTGTGGTTTCGTATTCTTCTTTTTGTCATCTCTTCATCAGGTAATTTTATGACATGTTTCTGCTTTTAACTATTCATTTGAATCTCTTTTTTTCCACGTTTTTTGTTTTCTGTATTTATTTATCAATGTTTCTTCGTATTTCTTCTTTGTCTCTTTCTTCTTCTCTTCAGATTCATTATCAGTCTACGGAATCAACTTATTTTTCAGTCATGTGTATTAATAGAGAAGTTTTGGAAGATCTACTGAAACAAAAATTGAGCTTTTATGCAGTTCTCAAGTGAATTTACTTAAAGGCTATCGTGATATTTTGTATATCAGTAGAGTTTGAGCAAAACTATCAACTATCGCTTCGGTTGCCATTTTTGCGTCTTCGTTTTATTTCCTTCCCAGCTTGCACCGCATACCGTTGGTCAACCTCTAGTCCATCCAACGGGACGACCTTCTACGCTTGTTTGGGAGACTCAGTGACTTTTTCTTGGGACTATACATTAGACAATGAGGAAGTGGTCTATGGTCTACAATGGTCCTTTGAAAAATCAGGTACATTATGACCTTTTGACTTGATTTGTGTGTCCTGTGTTATCCTGCTTTTCTGAAATGTTTCATAGTTTCACGAGCTTTAAGCTGTTGTTTAAGTTCTTTTAATTAGAACCATCTGAAAATTATTTGACGAGGCATTTTCGACACGATATTGCTTACAGTTTGTACCAGCGTTGGAGGTACTGTTTATTTCTGTTGCGATGAGTGCGAAACAGAGTGACTTACATTGACAGGCAACTACAAAGAAGGTCTGGTTTGAGAGTCAATGTGTGGTTACTATAGGACATTGACATCCAGAGGTGACACCATTTACTGGACATATGTATGTTGAACTACTCCCACCTGGTTATTATTGTTTGTATGCAGAAAATGTTGATAGGAATGTGATGAAGGCGATAAGAAGGGCGATAAGAGAGCACGAAGATCACATAGTGTTACCTTGTTTAGCCGGTGACTTGTCTAATGTTGTGAATACTTTAATGCGCAGTTTGAGATGCATTATTTTTCAGACAAGGTCAGGGAGCATAGTCGATTCGGTTGTTTCTGATAACAACATATTAATCTCCCAATTCTGTGAGACGGAATTGTTGATGCGGGTCAAGGTTAATAAGGCAGAGATGCCAGATGGGAAATAGCGGCGTATTTTGCATGGTTGTGTTCTTTGTTTGGGTGGGGTGTGTTTTGAAATACCTTTTTCAGCTCTCAGGTCATATTCAAGCCCTCTGAAAATTTTCTACCGTTATTCAGCTTCACCAAAATGCTATTTCCACTCAATCTAATTATTTTCGGCCAATAGCACTAACATTTCGTTAATAAAAACTCTGGAGAAAATTGGCAATTCTTATCATAAAATCTGTAGAGAACATGTCAGACCTACTGCAATTTGCTTTCAAGTTTTTCATAATTGTATAAACATCTGGGAAAGCCAAAGGCACGTGCAAGACACCTTTGCTAATTTCAGACTAGCATTCATTTAGTACAACAATACATTTTAGCATTGAGACTGTTTTATGACTGCAATATTATATTGGATTTTTGTACCCGCAGAAAGTAAAGGATTTTTGTAAATGGTCGTTACTCTGATGTAAGTACAAGCACTCGATCTCTGCAGGGCTGTAGTCGATTACCCCTCTTGTATATCACGTATACAAACAGATGCAGAAGTACTGAAGAAGAAGAGCTTTATGTAGTTTAATTCTAAGATGATACCAGAATGTTAACCTTATTGCCCAGGCTTAAGCAAGATCATAGCAATGCATTATCCAAAACCTGTAAGTTGCAGTGATGAGAAATTTCTGAAACTAAATGCAGATAAACAATAAATATGAGCATAGACTTCAGCGTTTCCAGCGCAGTATATACAAGAAGCATGTAGAGATTGTTGACACCTTCAGGCATCTGGGTACTGTTTTTGATTGTTAGCTTAATGAGGTATAACAAGTGTAAAAAGGTGTAAAAAGTGGTCAACAAAAACTTTACGAGGTCTCGAAATAAATTTAACCTCGACGTGTCATTACCATGCCAAAAGAGAATTTTGATTTCAGTCTCAATGCCATCTGAACAGTGAAATAAGCTTCTTTCTCCAGTAGTTTTGTATGTGATGACTGTGACTATTACAATTAGGATATACTGTAAGAGGCTTGAAAATATGCAATATTCTGATAACAAGCTGCAAAAGGTTTGATAGTAAATATCTCACAAAATGCAAACGTTGTTTAATAGTCGCGTTGATGCAAGATGTAGACAACTAATTAGACACGACAGAAAGAGTCGTCTTATAGCACCTAACATGAGTCTATGGCTAGTGAGGCTGACATGATCAAAGACTGCACAATCACAGTTCTCTACCATACAAACTCTCACTGAAAAGATGAAGATGGGTCTGATATAGAAACTGACCCACCCACAAGACTATTAGAAAACAACCGCCATTACAGTCGATGCAAGCGGTTGAGGATGGTCTCATTTTTCAGTTTAATTTTGCTAATTTTATTAATTTTAAAGCACCGTGAGACACTATCAAACAATAAAACAAAAACAAGTATGAGTCTTGAAGTTTAGTGTACGATCACACGTCACAGTTTCCAGTACATTCCACAGTAATTACTACTGGCCTTCATTTATACTCAATACTTCAAAACTGCAATTGAATCTTCATTTGTTGTGGGTTTTATACCTCGATACCTTGAATCAACTGTTTGCTATCTGTTTGCAAGTACTAAGTCCTTGTTACAATAACATTTATTATAGATAGGGTCTGTGTTACGAATTAGTTGCCGTATGTGGTGTGAGAGAACATGCGAACGTAGGGCTTTATTCTGGTGAAGTGTATTGTGTATGAGTGGTCTTGACCTGGATGTCAAAACATTTGAATCCTCTTTGTATATCATCGTAATTAAAATATTCAATATTCTTTACCTTTACAGAATATAAAATACTTAATATTCGTTTTTCTGACGAGATTATTAGTGTTGTGGAATGTGGGCCTTAACCAGAGATAGGCCAAGATATTAGATATTGCATTTTATTCGAACATAAATTTTGCAATTGCTTATGTATTTAAACTTTCTTTGTTTGTTTTGAAGATGTGGTGCTATTTATACTTTTTAATAGCGTAAAATTGTGTTTTTTCCCGACAGGTCAGTTTCTAATGAAATGCCTCAATGACTTTGTTGTCAAATGTTCCAAACATATTTTTGTATGCACGTTTTCCAACATGTATGGATGTACAAATGATATGTATATGGACGTATCTGTTAACTCACATGCACTGAAACTCTTATTTCTGTGTACACATGTCTTCGTTTATATGCGTGATTTTAAGTTTGTATGTATACATACTTTTGTGTCCAGTGTGTATGCCTGTGTCTTGATGTGAATATTTCAGGTAGAAACAGCGAAATTATAGGAACCTTCCTCAACCGCCAGTTTATCTTGTCCTCGCCGACGAGACAATATCTGAAATTCGTCTCCAACGCAGGACTTCATATTGACCTCGTCTCACAGGATGATTACGGGACGTACTACGTGCGACTTGACACAATCCACAATGAAACTCTTCACACGGAAACAAGATGGGTCTCTCTGCGTCCACCAGGTAACTTACTCACTTACTGCGGTACATTCTGTCAGCTCCATTCCTTCAGCTGCATTTATATTATACCGGAGTTCCAATAGCCATATGTCATGCTGAAGTTGTGGATCCGTTTGTTTATCCCCGGTAGTTAACCAACCCTTCTCGTAGCTCGGTAATTCAAGAACTCAAAACACGATGGTTCCTCTAACATGATAGGACGGACAAAGAATGCGACAAAGACTTGCCTTCAATGCCCGCACGTGCACTAGATCGTTAAATTTCACTGAGCAGGGAAAGAAGGATCACCTTTATCATAATCACCTTTACTGTTGCCTGTCAGCCAGCGTTCGTAGGAGGGAGGGGGGACACGTGATGAAAAGCAACATCGGCGAAGGCGGACCATCGGGGCCGATACTGCGCATCTCTCAGTAGGTCCCGGATCTGAAAACCTGTCCTGATGTTTGTGATCCAGTTTTCCGTTTGCTGACCACGACATCGTCCTCCTTGCACATATTCCCGTCTTTGGTCAAGTGTCATGTCAAGAGATATGACCGAACCATGTTAGTTATCGCTGTTTGACGATGACAGGTAGAGGTTCTTGGGGGACGAAGTTATGATCGCTATGTCCGCACCTGGGTGTGTCCTTGTCTGGACCTTGTTGGTGTTTCTCTTGAAGTGTTTCAGCAGCAAGATGAAGTCGATCTGGATGCGGATCGCACCATCTGAGAAAACGCTAGATCGCCAACCTCAACCTTTCGTAAAGGTTAAAGGGTATTAGCAAGGGTTAACTTGTGTATTAAAAGGAACTATAGAAGCCTAAAATATCTGTCGCTAGTTTCACCAAGGCCGAAGCAAGACAGCGATGCGAATGGAGAGCAGCATTCCTGAGATAGTGGAGCGGCTGAGAACTGCTGACTAGATGTGTACGAAAGAGGAATCGCATGGTATTCTCGTGCAAGGTTTCCTCTAGGCTGTACCAAAGCCTGTGGCCTCCATCCGTCACTGTCTTCTCAAGGTCCGTCCGCCGTACTTCCCTCCCCCCAGTCCCACGATTTCTTCCTTGTGCCGAGTGACCTCATGCACTTTTTCGTAGCTTGAGTGCTTGCTGGACGGCTTTTATCCCGAGATGCATTGTCCTGGTCAGTACTTTCATCGCAAAAAGCCCTTGCTCAGATGTTGTGATGACATCCCGTTTTTTTCTGTCAGGGTTATCTCTCTTAGCCTGCGTCTTCTTAGTAAAGTCCACAAGGCGGTAGGACTATGTTTCCTTTGTCAGGGTAGAGCTGTGTTGAAGCGGATCTCCGATTGTGTAGAAGACTTGCAGTAGCGAGTCTCTGGCATTACAATTATGGATTTCAAAGTTTAATATTTTGTGATTTTTTCGTAATCTCTGATTTAAGATCCCACGTTTTAATAGCAACAACTTTAATATACCCGATTGGAGCTGGAATTACTGCGGTTGCCGACGCCAGATTCGCTCTCCAGTAGATCCTTGAAGTCTTCTCAGTCCAGTTACTGTGTTCCGTGTTGTTATTTTTTGTCGCTTACCCAATCTTAGCTTTGGGAGATAGTGAAACAAATATCAGAATAATTTAAATAAGGATTTTCAATAAGGTGAGTGGAGTTGTATTTAAAGCGGATTTCCTGTACGATAAAGTTTTGTTTTTGTTTTCAGAAGGTCCCAACATCAAGTATCAGACACTCACTGCCCGCTTATTACCAACGGCCAGGCTGGTGGCAGGGACATGGCACGGACAACTTGCATGTGGCTTCTTTTATGGAGTTGGCACTGCTTTTACCGTGGTGTGGAAGGTAACTGTTTCACTGCAGTGCGGGAGATAGCAATCATTCGTTCACCATGACATAGAAAGTAACAAAGTAACAAACTCTTTGACTGAGTGTCTTTTGCTACCGTGTTGTGGAATGCAGAGTCTGGCACGAGGGGCTATGGCATGCGATGAAAAATATTAATTGGCTTCGTTCAAGTCATTGAATGAGTGTATCAATCTTTATAAGCACATTATTACTTAACAACTTCTTTTAAACAGCAATGGGTTTCGTTTCTCACTTGCATCGCTCAACGTGTTAGATAAAATCATGAAAGAACACCTTCACTATATGCAATCCGATCGGTGTGAGGTCTCTGTACAACATCCACTTCGCAGACGGCATTGACATGATGGCAGGCTGCAGTAACCAAATGTAAGACCTGACAAACTGACGGACAATGCGAGTGCAGACAAGACAGAGACCACCACCAACAAGAGCAGTCTCATGGTGATACTAAAAGTGACACTAAAACAGAGACTAACATGAACGGAGACAATGAAAAGCTTTGACATTTTCCAACGAAGTCCGCATCGCAATTGCAACACAAAGGTTTGTTCCCAACCTTTTCTCGCCCGAGGACAACACTTGACATGATACAAAAGCTCGCGGGCCAGAAGATGGCGGTTTTGCCAGAATCATGCCGATGTTGAAAATGAAATTATGCAGCGATATATCAAAGTTTAAGATTCGGTTAGACAGAAAGAAATCATCAGTCAAAATGAACTGCCGCATGAGGCACTTTCACGGGCCGTACTTTGGGCACACCTGGTTTATAACAGTCTTGAATTTTCGTTGTATTGGTGGTAACTATCCTGCTCTACTTTAAGGTAATAGATAACAAACTTGCTTTCATCCTGAGGTATAAGTAACCACCTTCTTTCTATCTTTATGAGGTATGTATCATTTTAATTTTTATATACAAGTCGCTCATCGTCCAATGTCTTCTCTCTTTCTTCCCATGCATGGGCAGCAATGCTAGCACCTGAAGAGGGTTCTGTTTTACTTGTACGCAGTCGCCTTCAAACAGACTATTCGACAGCAATAGTTACGAGGACGGAGAGTTCCTTCTGACTTTAAACAATCCCGTGGAAGAGGGCATATACACCTGTCACCTGCACAACATTGACCGCACGGCCAGGTGTCTGGAGATCAGCTCCTCGCTGGATTTTGGGGGAGAGGTGTACGTGGACACTGATGCTGTGCAATACACCATCTCACAGACCAACTGTTCTCAGCCGCAAAAACTCCAAGACATGACATCAGCGTGGGAATTACTCATGAACCATAGTGAGTTTCTGTGGGTTTCTAGGAGTATAATCCCATTTTCTCTTGGTAATTTTCCCCAAATGATTGGTCTCATTCATTACAAAGCATATATATATATATATACATATACATATACGAAACACAAGTTTTCAGTCATGTTATTTTCCCCGATGTGGTTGAAAGTATGGAATTCGTCGTACTCAAAATTAAGGATTCAGCCCGTTACTGACCTTTCAACAAATAATAACTAGAACTAAAAAATTTCAGGATTGAGAATTTGTTAAATGTGCTTTGGGATCCTTCGACACTTTTTTTGAGATAAGGAATAAAGATGAATCAGTGAAAAGATAAAAATGTATGATTTGAATGATGTTGCATTTAACTTCGAACACTTGAAAAGTTTTTTTTACAAGATCAACAATATCATACAAATTAAACAGGTTCCAGTGGTACAATACGCCTTGTCAACGGTGACAGACCCTGGAAAGGAAGAGTTGAGGTTTTCCAGAACTTCATCTGGGGAACAGTCTGCGACGATAATTTTACTGTATCGGCCGCTGTTGTTGTCTGCAGAATGCTGGGAATTAATGTGTAAGTGCTCCAGTTTTGTTGCTGTCTCACATCACTTAGTTATGTCCAGTATTATTAAATTATGAACGTTTTTCTTTATAAAAAGCTATACAATTCCTGGATAACCAAATGGGAACTCGGTGCAGTAGTCGTGCGTCAAGGGTGCACCTTATCATCAATGCTGTTCAACATCTTGGAGAACATCATGCGTGAAACCCTTTACGACCATCACGCTACCATTTACATGTTAGTAGGTAGTAAAAAAGAACTCCAAAATCTTACCAGCAGACTAACTGAAAAACCGCATATGGAATGGAGACCATCCTTAAAAAGTTATTTTCAATGTCAACAGCAAAGCAGAGATCTATATGAACGGAGTACAGCTCGAAGAGGTCAGCAGCTTCAAATATTAGAAGCCACCCTCTACAAGGACGGCAGCTCCACGCAAGATATCCGCATCAGGATCGCAACAGCAAGTTACTACCAAGTTTAGGCTGTACAAATCCCTGGTAGTGCCGATCCTGCTCTGAGGATGTGACACCTGAACTCTGCTCGACAAAACGGAAAAGAAAATCTAGTAAGCATTCGAGAACAAGTACCTGAGGAGGCTGTTCCGGATCTCATGCGGAATACATAGAACAAACGAATTTGTAAGAAACAAGATGGCCACACTGGTAGGACACCAGGAACTTCTACTATCAACAGTCAAGGGACGTAAGCTGGTCTTCTTTGGCCACGTGACCCATCACAACACCTTGTCGAAGACTATCCTTCAAGGCACCTTAGAGGGTGGCCGACACCGCGGTGGTCAGAAAAAGAACTGACACGAACATCACAGACTGGACTGGTCGTCCTGTACAGGACCTGCTGACTATCGCCCACAATAGACAAGATTGACGGCCCCTGTCAGCTGCCGCGTCTATCCATGTACCCCTCCTTCCCCCCACGACAGGAACTACACAAAGGACGAGTGACTGAAGGGCTGATAAAATTTCTTAAAACGCAAAAGGTACAAAAAAGGATGAATTGTATGAGAAAACTAGTAACAGAGCAATTAGTATGAGATGCCTGCCCTCTAGGTATAGACACCAAGAAAGTGATAGGTTAAATCACAAGAGAGGGTTTCAAGAAGCCCACTATCTAGCTTCTGTCGACTTCCTGACAGACTGCAGAACTTCAATTTAAAATCAAAGCCAGCATTCGGACAGACTTCAGACTTTATTATGTAGACTCGCCTCCATGACTGAAGGGAAGTAAGCATGTCACAGTCAAACAGTTACATTTGATACGCGCACGAAGAGAAATAATTACCTAAGTATCTTTAAGAGAATAGATTAATAAACACTATGAACAGCATACACAACATCCTTCAAAAGCCAAGATTGTTTCTATCAAGCAATGGGTAAGCTCAAAAGCTAAACAGGAGTGCTGACAAGCTATGCATTTAAATGTATAATAAATAGTGATGGACATAGCTTGATCAGAGGGAAAGAGTATGCAATTTAACAAAAGCTCGTGTTCCAAAAATTAACAGAGTGAAGTCAATGCTTTAGTTACAGAGTTTTCTCTCAAATCTTGTGCTTTATAGATATATGAGGCTACACTGGTGGTTATTCTAGACGGTTATCTGACATTGAAAGGCAGAATCGCAAATGTGAAATTACTCTGTAAAAGTTTCTGGATATATTCTTCTCGTAAATCGAAATTTTTGGGAGAGATAAATAAGAAATGTATTTCTGTTTCCTAGGTGCATACCTGATTTTCTTGTTGTAAGTTATATATATATATATATGATACATGTTACTTGCCCACTTCCTTCTCATGTTTTCAATTTTTTCATTCAGTGTTGAACTCGAGCACGTTTCCACATTCAAATTGCCCAATGGGACAAATAAAGTTGGTCATTGTCATTGCCATTGTCCTCTTCCTGCATTCGGACAGAACTGCAACGAGCGTTTGTTGTCCTAGTCTGGTTGAATGCTTCTCTAACAGTCTTCACTCAAGACCTTTTCAACTAATTAAGCGGTCTCTGGCTATGGACACGTGGTCAATAGTTAGTCTACACTTTTGAATTGTGGGAGACTGTCCGCATGCAAAGTTATCACGTGACAGAAATCAGTGTTCCATGGAGACCTTCTTGTAAATACAGTGGAGTGTGAACGAGGACGCAGGGAGAAGGCAAGGGAGGTAGCCGCCCCCTCGAAAAGATAGTGAAGAAACTAGATAATGAATGTCATTCACTGTGAGAATAGAGACTGTTCCCTCTGCCCCATATGCCGAGCATCTTCTGACGCCGCAGACACGCTGTGTGTGTGTGTGTGTGTGTGTGTGTGTGTGTGTGTGTGTGTGTGTGTGTGTGTGTGTGTGTGTGTGATTATCCTAACATTACATTTGCTTTTTATCATCAACAGAGTGACTCCAGCTGTACACGGAGCAGCGTTCTATGGTCAGGGCTCGTTGCCGATTCTTCTTGACGATGTCATCTGCACAGGGACTGAATCGAGAATCTCTGACTGCCAGCATAATCCCGTCGGTGAAAATGATTGCAATCACCAAGAAGATGTTGGGGTCGACTGCATTCCAAGTATTACAATGACCTGAGTAAACACAAATACCGAGTGCATTGGTCAGTCTGATGGGTAGTGCTGCAGTGACTCCCGCAAAATGGAGTCGGGACATGACGACTTGTTCACTTCACTAATATTTACAGCTCTTGCAAAATCCAAACATTCAATTGATCTTGATTTTATGACAGGAACTATCAAGTTCATTTGTTGATAATTCTTCGATATTGAAGACATAATAGATATACAGTATTACAGATATTGTTCTAAAAAATCCATGGGTTAAGAGCAAAACGCAACAATCTGAAAATTTAAGTTTGATTTTTTCTGTACATTTCACGTACTTACATGAAAATTTTTAAGGCCTTTGACTAATAAAAGAAAAACAAATTTTTTTCCGAATAAATGTTTACGTTATCATATGGGGAAATCGGATAACGTTTTCCAAACGTAAATATTCGCTTACGAGAGCAAGAACAAGATTTTTGCTTCCAAAATCCTTTACAGTGTACATAAAATAAAGTTAATTTTCTGCATGTGCGTGTGTGAGATTGCGAGTATGTGTTCTTTTGCATAAACTAAATGTTTCAGAAGTGTGTGTAGAGGAGACAGACAAGGCTTTAACACAATTAAGGATAACAGACACAAAAAAAAGAGTCAGAAAAACAAGTGACATCGCATGAGGAGCCTGTCTCACTGATGGTCACTACTATTTACTCGACAAATATCACTAACACACAAACTTAACTACTGACTGCGCGCAAAGATGAAAGGATGCACATACGCACGTGTGGATGCTCACACACATTTACACTACACACATGCCAACAGAGTTCAAAAAGACACATTTAATGTTGAGAGAGGGATGTGTTGAAGATATCAGTGAAGACAGAAGAGACCAGGGATGTGTTGAAGATATCAGTGAAGACAGAAGAGACCAGGGATGTGTTGAAGATGTCAATGAAGACAGAAAAGACCAGGGATGTGTTGAAGATATCAGTGAAGACACAAGAGACTAGGGATGTGTTGAAGATATCAGTGAAGACAGAAGAGACCAGGGATGTGTTGAAGATATCAGTGAAGACAGAAGAGACTAGGGATGTGTTGAAGATATCAGTGAAGACAGAAGAGACCAGGGATGTGTTGAAGATATCAGTGAAGACAGAAGAGACTAGGGATGTGTTGAAGATATCAGTGAAGACAGAAGAGACCAGGGATGTGTTGAAGATATCAGTGAAGACAGAAGAGACTAGGGATGTGTTGAAGATATCAGTGAAGACAGAAGAGACTAGGGATGTGTTGAAGATATCAGTGAAGACAGAAGAGAGGTGGTCGGCGAAGTGCCACAGTGTAGAACCAGACACACGCTCAGGCGCTTGTTGGCGAGGGCCAAGATGTATGAGATGGATGTGAATATGAATACAGCCGTGGACAAGGACTGCCGCAAAATGAAGAGTTCCACGAAGCACAATATACTCGATATGTAATGTTTCAACTAGTCTTTCATCTCATTAAAGGCTCCTACTAACAGAAGTATAGTCAATGGCGCAGTACCAGATGTGCATCGCGTGCATCGCTGGGTGAAACTTTGCTTTCATTGTCATCAAAGAGCTTCGTGACTCGGAAACATGACTCGAGAAATAAATCCCATAATCATCTGACAAGTTATTTCATGGCGCTGTTTCTCATACATCATATTTTAAATGTTATCATGACACAGAAATCAATAAGGAAAAACATCATGAGATTATCTTAGAAACCAAAGAATAGCCTGATGACAGTTATTTAATAGCTTGAGATATTTGTGCGTCTGATGAAATCACCAGGAAAACAGAATGAAGCTGGAGATAAATGGCGCTCACCATGTCCACCAGCTGTTACATGGACATGGAGAGCTTTTATCGTTTGGGAATATTTTTGTTTGTGTTCGATCGTAAGAGTTCCCTCCCTTGGCATACGCACTTTGTATTTTCGAAATATATAAAGTCTTTGTGGATATTTGTCATTTTGTGCGAAATATAAATAACAGAAGGCTGAGCGTATTGGTATATCTCTCTCATTCTGTATGTGTGTGTGTGTGTGTGTGTGTGTGTGTGTGTGTGTGTGTGTGTGTGTGAGAGAGAGAGCGAGAGAGAGAGAGTTTTGTGTGCGTCTTTATAGTTGCTTGTTATATTTTCTTTAGATTCTGTCCAAAATCGAAAAAGAAAAATCGCGGAGAAAGATATCTTTCTCATGTTTGTTCTCAAGTTTATAGTTTTCTTTATGTTTTTATTCATATCTTTTGTTAGCGCCGTCAGCGTTAAGTGTTAGAAGTGTATAATAAACACTTTTGTTCAAACATTTATTCTAAACATGTCCCAACTTTTTCCTGTTTGATGCGAGTCCTGTGTGTATCTTGTAATCAGATATTGTCATAGCATGTAAGCCACTGAGCTCAATGTAGAGCCTGTCAAAACAGACCATGTCATGGAGTAGGGGGACTTACACCCAGCACTTGTATATATTGTGTATAGAGCCCTTCATTACTCAGTTTGTCCTCGCAAGTGTCCCTGACCAAGTCTTCGTTACTTCTGAAAGGTACAGTTATATCTTAGTATTTACTAAAATATTATGTATTTTCAACATTGTCTGATTCCTTTCTATAGCTTACCGAAGTGCTGGCAGCTTGTGCCAAGTTCCAGAGGTTTAAGAGCCTGAACAGGTCTGTATGTCGTGAACATTCAAGAATTCTATCTTGCTAAAATTTAGTTACAAAAGTTGATGAACTTCTTATTTTTATAAAGCTCACAGCGACAAGTAAAAAATAGTAATGAGCTGCTTCTTGTTTTTTGTTTTGTTTTTTTCCTGCTCACCTATTCCCGTTGTTTCTTAATCTTAAATTGAGTTACCTGTACAAGTGGAAGTTCTGGTTTGTGATATTTACTTAGCAGATTCTTGATGATCTGTTTCCAACAACAAAATTTTTTGACAAAATCACGGCGACAGATTTTCGCAGGTTGTCTAAAAACTGTGTACGTAACTTTCATCCGTTTACATTACGAGTACACCCACACGTATACACACACACACACACACACACACACACACACACACACACACACACACACACACACACACACACAATACCCTGAGCTATGGGACCACAAGGGTCCAAGAGATGAGTAAGAGGCAGCAGACGACACGAGATGTTTCATGTTGATGGAGGTGCAGAAAGTCAATGTTTACAAGTTTTACTCAGTCAAAGGAAAATTGAACTATTTCTTTTGTTTATTCACCGTTCTGTCGCTGAAACACGGAAGCTGTAATGTTTACGAGAATCAGCCTTAAAACAAACCGATACAATAGCAATGTTTATTTCACACAAAGGTTTAAAACACTGCATTTTTAATAAAGAATATTTTCACTAATTTGCGGCTACCATTATTTTGTCTGTCTGTCTGTCTGTCTGTCTGTCTGTCTGTCTGTCTGTCTGTCTGTCTGTCTGTCTGTCTGTCTGTCTGTCTGTCTGTCTGTCTGTCTGTCTGCTCCTACAGAGACAGCCCTTCTACTGACATGTCGACATCGCTGTTTGTGGTGTGGGCTGCAGCTCTGCTCACGTTTGTCGTCTGCAGCCCCGAGGATGTCACGAGAAAGCTGGAGGATTATGAGGCTAGGCTCTCTAGACGTGCGTACTGATTGTCTCCCCTCACAGACAAGTGTCGTATGTATGCGTGTTTGTGTACTTGCGTGCTCGAGCTACTGGATACGTGTATGTCTGCGTGCACGTTTAGTGAAAATGTATAAAAAAATAATTTACACTTGGGTTAAATTGTTATTGGTGAGGGAAGGCCACACACACACACACACACACACACACACACACACACACACACACACACACACACACGCACACTCTCTCACAAGTAAAACAAACAAAACACATTTTGCTAAGCACAAAAATAAAACAAACCAAATAAAACAAAAAACAAAAAATAAAAAAACAAAAACAAATACAAAACCCAGTAGTTAGAAACTGAACCCGTTACACCCGCATTGAGCAAGATTTGACTCACTTTCTATGTTATAACAACTTATGTCAGCAGTTAATCTATAGTAAATACTACTTTTACGATCAGAACACACGGGATCCCAACAGAAGGAAGTTGACCTAAGCAGACAGAACAGTGGGGAGTGGGGCCTGGAGGTACTCAATGAGATGACAGGCTTAGTTTCATTGTTTTATGCATCAGTTTGAATTATCCCAGGCATTGGCAAAACACGTGACTAAATTTGAGGCTCCGCCAAGTGTTGGTACCGCACACTGGCTGATGAGACTCATTGACTGCTGGCCTCCCTAAGTCAGATTAGGCCTACAAGTGATGAGCTTATATCACCGCCCTTAATCAAATTAGGTCTACAAGTCATTAGTTTATATCACCTCCCTTAATTAACTTATGTCTACAAGTCTTGAGCTTATATCATCTATGCACGAGTTATATTGGCCTGTAAATACTTGTTTGAATTTTTTTGCTTGATTTTTTTAACACAGTGGAGGAACAGTGTGAAGATGGGCTGACTGATAGATTGGATTATAAAGGTAAGAAAACCTTCAAACATTTGCTCCTTATAAGAAACATTATCATTGTCTTCATTATCACGATAATATATTCGCATATACATGACAACACAGCAGAGAAAGAAAATACATTAATTTACTCTCGTAAGTTACAAACACTAAGACAAGCTGTTTATTTCTGAGATTTCCGTTTATGATAAAGACATTTATGTCACATTGTCGATGGTGCTCAATATAATGTAATCTTCGTAACCCTTCAAAGAAAATAATAAAAAATATATTTGTAAATTTACTGTGGTTGAGATGTCATCAAGAAAGACGGCTGGCTCTTGATGTTTCGGGCCACATCAGGTCTGGGAACACCCGTATATGACACATGGACGCGAACTGGTTACCATGACGACTATAAGTACACCCGAGCCACTATGCCATGCGGGTGCACGAGTACCAAAGGGTCATGTGACCGTCACTACCGCAGCCGTCTGCTCGACTCCTGGCCCACCTCGGCTCTGGACAAGGTTTGTTTTTTCTTAAAAAAAGAATGGCTATATAAAAAATAAAATATTAATAATGTTAACTGAAATATTTTATAGACGTTGCGTCTCACTGCTTTAGTTGTTTTTGACTAAATTTAATTTTCAAAAGCTCTCTTTAACGAGATCTGATATGAGAACTAACAGGTGGTTAGTCGTAATTGTGTTGTCTATTCAGGTGAAGCTGGCTGTTTATGAAGACGGGGTGGAGAAGGCCTACATGGTTTTCACAGGCCTCGGTAGCAACTACATGAACTGGTTCTCGGCAGACAGGCTCATCGAGTCTTCATGGAAGGACTTGAAATCCTCTGCTCACAACGACTTCAGTATAAACGGGCAAGACATCAAAGTTTGATCGAGCGTATATCTCATTTATTTATAACAAAATATAAACAAACAAAGAAAGGAATATCTTTTACATTCTCTCCAAGTCTATAGCTGAGAAGCAGAGCCGGCGTTAGGGTAGGGCGAGCAGGGCGATCGCCCCTGGCCCCGCGCCTGAGGGGGCCCCTCGAAAGGAGGTTCTGTTATACGGTATATAGCCTACACTTAAGAAGCCAAAATGAACTTTTAGGATACAAACTACATTAACGTCGACATTTTTGTCTCAACTTGTCCAGGCTCGACGACAACAGAGTGACCCGCCGATTCTACGTCAGCAACATCCACAACGGTTGTCCCGGGGATAAAGGGTGGCTGAGTGTCAAGGATAAAGGAAATGTCTGCTCATGGGAGGTAGCACATCAAATCCCTGCATTTTTTTACTCCAAGGCTCAGACCATGGTCACATGGGAAACCCCAGGTAAGCAACATGTTGTAATCTTTTCTACTCTGACGAAGCTCGAAGAAACTAAAAGAACCTTTAGCATCTTAAATGTGAAACACTTGAATGAAGCTTTGATACTGAAAAAAAAGATTTTATAGACAACAAAGCTTACTCTTTGGGTTAATGTTTAGTTTTTCCTCGACGTTTACCAATCCTTGCTAGACTACAGTCGACTCCAAATATCAAGACTGTTGTTACTCGTTACTCACATTTTTCAGGTGCACCAATGGGACGGGCCGACGTAATGGCCGTGTGGGTCAAACTTCGCAGAGATGTGGACCTGACTCGACCCTGTCTGGCATAAGAGTGTTTTAACTTCTACACTTGTTTTAGCCAATTTAGCTGTGGTCTAGATAATTAATAGACGAATATGTTTACAATGAAACAAGACTAGATTAATGCGCCGTCTGTTCTTTACATCTGAAATTTTATGCATAACAACGGTGACAGAATTTTTTTGTCTTACACAAGGACACAAATCTGTTCTTGTGTTGTAATCTTTGTGTTTGAGTCGGCTCAGTTTACAAAAATTGAAATAAAAAGGTTTGCAGCCACAACATTACATTGAGGAGTGTCGCTTTTTTGATGCATTTTTTACTATTTCGGTAATTCCAAAATTAAGAATCGTCCCTCCAGATCTTTGACTCTAATGTATATTCATTCACTCATTAATTCATGGAACTGTGCTGTACAAGGGTTTCAGGGAGCTTGGGTTGGGGGAGAAAGTACTTCCTCCTAAAACATGAACAAAGGGCAGCAACCATCGAGCTGGGTTTTTTTTTAGTGAAGTTGGAATTGATTACTCCCCTTTGATGTCGGGTGTGCACCAACAAGTTGTTATTCCCTAAAGAGTCAAAGGTGACAAGATCAAGAGCAAAAACATAAAAACAGAAAAATTAAAGAATTATTTGACGATGATCTTTCACTTTGGAAAAAAACCTGACCAGACGAGGAGTAACTGTGGTTCTATTGGCATCTCCATCACGGACACATCTGTCTTTCAACACCTGGTCACAAGTGCTAACGAACATCATTTCGGGCCTGTGTCAAAACAACCCATAATCCAAAGCATATCGTTAACTCTTGCCGTTCTCTTCACTTCTCTTTCGCACTTGGAGCAGTGTAATAGGACGCACATACATTTACCTTGCATACGCACGACGCATATTACACACATACACCACGCTCAACGAGCCCCCGTAGATGGGGATGAAGGTGAAGAGATTTCTAGTTGATTTATGGAAGATGAAGAACTCGCTGCTCTCTCTTTTCTATCTGGCCATGGAACCGTCGTCTTTCTTCTTCTTTTTACGTCATTCTTTTCCCAAAATGACGTCGAACAAATGACGTCAAACACAAGACACCATTCACACACGAAACACTACAAGACCTACCCCGTCACTCATTACAAGCAGTCTCAGTCCACCTTAATATGTACAGTAGACACTCAGATGCGCGGTATTGGAGACTCTATTACCTGAAACATCTCTCAACAAATGCAAACTTCATATCAATCCTTCATACACAACATCACCAGGCTTCAGCAAGGTATCGATTCGGTCAAAGAAAATATACATGGAAACGAGAGACGAATTAATAAGTTAACAGAGGAACGTGAACTATTACATAAAAAAGTGAATGAGATCATAACGGAAATGAAGAGACTCGAGGCTGTGTCTCGGCGAAAAAATGTTAAGCTGTTCAGCATCCAAGAAAGTGTTGGTGAAAACTACACAGAGTGCGCTGCTTCCATCCCCAGGATGAGTGAGTGAGCTCTTCACCGGCAATCAGAAGCTCATGTGGTCGTAGGAGGCAAATAGTGTACAAGTGATGCGGGCTACAAGGAAACGAGCGGCAGCTGTACATAAAATAGTCCGTGTAATCTCTCTACCGGCAGCTGTGACAAAGAATGTGTTGCAGGATACAAGCTACCCTTGTGTAAAGTATGGTCCCAACTGTAGCTCTGAGAGAACAACATGCAACATTGTAACAAGAAAATGTCCCATCGACTGGAAGCTGGATATGAGGGAAGGTACTGTCATGACTCCTGCAGGGCTGGTACCACGGCATGAGTTGTAACAACACATGCGGCACCTGCACAGAACACAGTCTGTGTAACATCGATGACGGCAGGTGTAAGACAGGGTGTGCTGCAGGATAACAGTTACTTTTCTGTATAGAAGCTTGCTATACGGGTTCGTTTAGCCTCGACTGTGATAAGACATGTGGCACCTGCTCAGAGGGAATAACGTGCAACTTCGTATCAGGAGACTGTCCGTAGGGCTGAACATCTGGATATCAAAGAGTTTTCAGTAGACCGTGCTGTAAAAATGTATTTATTTTTGTGAAGCGCTTTGAGCTTGCCCTTAGGGTAGGGATAAGGCGCTATACAAGAGAACTTTTTATTATTATTATTATTATTATTATTATTATTATTATTATTATTATTATTATTATTAATATTAAGAAGGAGGGTCTGTTAGAGGCTCGTGATGATCTTGAGTCGCCTACTGACACTTGCGATGCGAGTCACGTGCTACCGATTGTGTCAATCAGACTATGAGGCTGGTCCATCAGGCACGCCCCCGAAAACCACTCTTTGGCAACGACAACAACTGTTCCCTGCGAACCAAGAGATGTGATTAGCGACGCTTTAAGGCGCCATGTTGCTGAATGGTCTGAATAAATAAGCATAAAAACGCCGACTCCCCCCCCCCTCCTCGTAGGAAGCATTCATATTCAATGTCAAATGAGAAAATTTGAGTTTAGCCACCCTGTGTCTGGGTGTGAAATTTTTTCCTGCTTAACATTTAAAACAACCCCCATTAGCAAACATCACTAATTTTTAGAAGGTGAATACGTCTGTCCCAGTGGTCTCAACCAGTTACGGGTTGGTCCGGATGGTTGGTTGCTTGCTTTGACGGAAAAGTGCTTCCACCTAGAGATGAGTTTAAGTACCTGGAGCGAAACCCACGAAAGTCATCCGTGCGAACAGGCAGTGCCGGATTAAGGACTGTGGAGGCCTATAGGCAGTCAAAGTTTTGGGGCCCCCCGATCCCGACCCATATTGCAATTTGCACAGTTCACCGTCAATTGTTTTCTTAGTTTCTTTCAGTTTAGTTTATATTTTCCATTTCATTGTCAGCCGTGGAGCTGTTAGTAACGTCAATGTTGGTATGTTGTAATACAACCTCATTAGATTATGAATTTAATAAACTTGTCATTGTGAAAACGTATAATTATAGACTAACAATTTATTCAGAAATAAAATAAACACGAATTAAAATAGCAACTAAATTAGGCCCTTAGGCAGTCAAACCTTTGGGGTCCGTAATAAAACATTAAAAATTCTTCTTCCTTAGTTTTCTAGTAGTGAAGTCATTTAAAATACCTTGAAAGTCAATATTCTGCAACATGCCTTTTTCAGTGGCCATAATGGCGAGAGAATTCAATCGCTCTTGGGTCATTGACGCTCGATTGGTACCTCTTCTTCTCCGACATTTTGACGGCCCCTCTACATCCCCCTTCTACACCTGTGTAACCAACACTTTGATGGCTACGTATGGGGTGGGTTAGCTGCTGCACAAGAACACCCAAGATGGAATTGGCTGCGCACAGTAGATTTTATTAGCTCGCTCGGCGGCTGCTTCTCTCTCCTCTCACTTCTCCAAGCACACAAACAGCAACAACTAGAAACTATACACTATTTATCACTCCCCGGTCGAATGTTTCAGCAACCATCCCTTTCTCTCCCACGGCTTCGACGGTTCGACCTGTCCCTGAACCATCGCGGGCATTGTTCCCCCACCCGCTCCCAGGGTCCAAGGCCCTCAGACTCTCAGAAATTTTGAATTCCTCCAACTTTTTATCAACCAAACTAGCTCGGTCGACTTCAACCCCCATCAGTAAGTATCAGTTAAAATACTTGCTCAGTTACGGAAGACAAAGCAAATGTTTTAAATACTAATTAGCCAGTGACTGTTATTAATTTTAAGATTTAAGTAGATCAAAGGGAGAGGGTTTTGTGGCATAAAATAGAAATGTTGAGCATATTTTAGCTGACTTGTAATAGTTCATAGAACAAAGTTTTGCAGTACCAATATTGTCATTTTACCTGCTGATTAAAAACTTCGTAAGACTATATTTATGAGCTTTTCTGACAAACTCCATTATCCTCAGTCAATTTGAGACGCTTGCTAGTCACTCTCATCGACACTGATGTTCCTGCCTTGTCAAATGCTATTTGCCAATAAACAGAAAATCATAGAAGCATAAATTTTAAAAAATTACTGTACTCACCAAACAAACAAAGTGCAGCGTATCTCGGTTTTTCTAGTCTAGAAGACAGCGTGCGACAGGCAGGAGAGTGCAGTGTGACAAGATGTTAAACTGTGTACAGCTTTCTAAATGTCCACTTGTCCAAGCTTTCTTTGGTCCAAGGACTCCGATTGAAAGGGATGGTCAAACACACTGCGACCTTACTCCTCATAAAAATGTCAGTCTACAACTCCAATTGCTCCAAACCCCGACCGTTTAATTTCCACGAAAGTCCATCCCGTCCAGTCTATGGAGACTATCCCTCCCCTTTCCCTCTTGTGTTGTCAGCAACAATGCATTCTGGCCCATGGCCGATGGCCGGCATGGGTGGAACTTCTTGTCCTCTTAGTCACTTACCTCTAAACTAAAACAAGTCCAACATAATTTGCCTCTACCTTGATTGTGGTTGTCAAGACAAGGAACAATTTAATGAAAACGTTCACAAACTAACAATTATGTCATAACACATCAGTAAACTTTTCTTTACCTCCCTTCTTCATCGTGAACCAAATATACGTTACACGAAGCTCCTTAAAAACACATTCAAATATAAGAATGTGCTTATTCGAAAAACAAATGTCGCAGCCACCGCAAAACTCAACATATATGATTGGCATTGATAGCTTCCTGAGACAACTACCACAGAATAAGAAAGATTCCGAGGTGGCTTTGGGGGACGGGTGGTGGGTAGATAATATCTCCTTTTTACCAGTCGCTTTGTCAGCAAAGAGCAAAAGAAAGTCGAAGACTGGAAGGAAAGGTAATGACCAGCCGGCCCATGTGTTATTGCAGGGCGAGCCTGGTACATCGCCGTAGGTCGTGCGATCGTCCCTCCTAAGGTGACACCTTTATAAAAGTCCGAGTCCTCCCCTTTCTGGTGACATAACATTCCTCCCTACCTCCTACCCGCCCATCCTGGCCATCCACATACCGCGCAGACATACCGTCTCTAAACTTCTATTATCTTTCTCGTGCTAACCTCCTCTTTATCATCCTCCTCCAGCTCCAAACTTCCAGTGACACCACCGTGATCAATTTATAAGACTATTTGCGGGACAGCTGTTTTTAAAATGTGTTTGCAATAATGTGTTCTAGTTTGCTGGCTGCGATAGTATTACAGGATAATATAGTCTCATTGTATCAAGGATCTACTGTGTAGACTAATGTATTTGTTTGTTTGGTAACGGTTAAAGAAAGTCTTAGTGTTGTTTAGTAACTACGAAAAAAAGCACCTTAATCTCTCTCGCTTACAGGCTACAGCGCTAGAGGTGGGCCCCCATCCTCTCGGTTCACAGAGTAGCCACACATCAATAACCTACCTACCTCTTCACTGTTAATTCCGATTTGCTTGCAGGGCCCGCCCCTCCCTCCCGTAGTGGCACAAAAAGCCAGCAATCTCAACGCACGAACTTTCTTCTGGACGGTTCACACGCGATAAAATCTTCAGTGTCCAGCGGCCTTCCGCCTCCAGGCTAGTCCAGCGAGAATATGATACCTCTGACTACACTTCTCACCCCATCTCTGTCTATACAGACTTGAAACTCAACGTCTGCGTGTGTAATGCTTCGGTGTTCTGTCCGCAGACATTTCTTTAAAAGAAAAAGAAAAGGAGAAGAAGAGGAAGAAAAAAAAATCCACTGACCAAGGCTGGGCCCCCTTCACAGCCGTGTCCCCCCCCCCTTCTCGTCAGGCCTGTCCGCATGTACGTGTGCATGTGTGTACGCCAATAGTTTTAGGACTCAATTCTACAAAAATATATCTTTTTATCGCGGGGCCCCTTAAGTCGCGGGGCCCATAGGCATTGCCTACTTTGCCTTGAGGTTAATCCGGCACTGCGAACAGGTGTCACATATAGCGAGTTCCCCTTGACAAAATACAAACCCAAGACCTTTCACAGGAGTTTTAACAAGCGAGTGTTTTAACCACTACACTACCAGACTCCACGGTACTAGGGCAGGTTCTGGGGAAATAGAAGTATACGGGTGAGGAAAGGTATACTTTGGGTGAAGTTACTTCTGTGTTAGTTGCACCTGTCAGGTGTACTGTTCTGTAGTGTGACATTCATTATCCTTTTTTGTGTTACTAAACTTGAACAGTGTGACAATAATCTGTTTCTCGCTTCACTCTCAAGCCTGGCTGATATAGTCGCTTGCCTTAAGTCGACCAAAAAAAAAAAAAAACACCACTAGATGTGTGCATGTTTCTGGTGTGTGGAGCAATAGAATGATAGAGTGACAAGAAGCCTTGCGAATAATCTCACCCCTTTGTAAAATATTAATCTAAGAGCACAATATCCGGCTGTACCTCCTGTTTCACGTGAATTTTCTATGAGCACAGAATAAACATCCTGCTACCTTTATCCTGGCTGTCATCAGGGACCAAGGATGTTGCATAAATTTTCGTCGTCCGTGTTGACTGATCTTTAGAATAGGTGATGTCATCGCTCATCGCCGCCTTCTTTTCTCACGACTGGGCGCAACAGGGTCAACGATTCCGGAAGACATTTTGTTTAAAAACCTGAAATACAGAAAGCGTTGACATTTTTCAGTTGCCACTCTTAGAGAATAACTAAACTACTGAAGTTCTTCTGTAAGGTAAGATGCTTTCCCTATTACGTAACTGCAATTTAGTAGACACGATACCAATCGAGCGTTCATATTAGCAGATGCTTTCCCTAGTATCTAACTGCAATTAGACACGATACCAGTCGACTGTTCATATTAGTTCACTAACCGCACTTTTAGTCCTGATAACAAACTGAGAGAAGCTGTCGTTTTTCTTTTCTCTGTGAACGACAAATGTAAAGAAAAAAACCTATTGTAACAGAATGCGAAGTTTTCTTTTTGTGGGCTGGTCCCAAAATTCTTAGATATGCGGTTGGCCGGTAACATAACAAAAACCCAGGCCAGGTGACTACTCAGCAAACGTAGAGATAATGGAAAGGACAACAGACGAATACATAATGGCGTTCATTTACCGACTTTATTGAGTACAGTGAAGCTGTTTGAATTCGCTCAAAATAAAACTCTAAAACCAGCCTTTCCTTTGAAACGAGCCGCCTCTGATTTTGTATAAGCAATAGTTTTTATTTGCTGAGGATTGCTTACTTAATACTTAAAATCTGGAAGCTCTATTGCTTGTTGTATTGTTTGCTGTATTGCTTGCTTTGTTGCCTGCTGTATATTCTGTTGTATTGCCTGCTGTATTGTTTGCTGTATTGTTCACTGTATTGTCTAAAAACACTGGCTGCGCTAACTCTCACCTGTAATTTAACTCTCTGGAATTTGCAGACTGAATTTGTTAACGCATCATTAACTGTTTTAAGCAATAAATATGTTTTGAACACAGCTGTACTGGAGTGTAATATGTGAATTTGACTCCTCTTTACTTTCCTCTGACTTGTTTCAAATTATATTGACGAAGTAGTTTGTGTAACTTTTTCTTGGAAATGAAACCAAGGGCTGGTCATGTCATACGTTTCATACACCCATGGGAAGTAAAACTTTTCTCCCTGTGCTCATTACAAGATAAGTGTAGATAAGTGTAGATTTTATTTACCAATGCGACGAAGACTTGATTTATTTTTCCTTTCACACACAGCCACATTATAAAGTGGATTTTAATGAAGTGAGAAAAGCTGCCGAAAAAAGGGAACAAAATCGTTAAATAAACCTTTCGGAGTACCTTTTACACCAGGGCATCTCCAGCACCCGTAACCCACATATTGATAGTATGGTCCCAAATAGCACTGAAAAATTCTATAAACGTTTCAAATGCGCTTACATGGCTGAAATGATGTTAAAGTTTTAAATGAAACTTTTTAAAAACATGCTAGAAACATTTACCGAATAAACATTTAAAAACTGAAACATTTTACAAACATTTTAAAATGCTAGGAAACATAACATTTAAACAAAAATATTAAATAAATGTACTGTAAACATTTACCGAAAACTTCCGGCACTCGCGTGGTTTTTATTTGAGGCGCCATCATTTTGCTGTTTGCCGGTTTCTCAATTCTACATGGATTTGTACTCCAACAACCAAAAATGACAAGAAAATAGTAAGTAATATTCAAACTCTAATAGTTATTCGAATAAAATGTATGTTGTTTGGTACTATATGTTTGTATATAATGTGTAAATATTTTTTTTGTTAATTTCCGACTGCTGACTTCTTTGCGTTATGAGTCAAATACATTTGCAATCTTTAATTTCATTTTAGGACAAGAAAACAAAACCTATCTTTCTTTAAAGTCACACCATCTAAATGTTTAAACAAAGCTCTTCAAAACGGTGTATTACATATGGTTGTCTTTATTATAGGTTAATAGTTATAAATATTCAAAATCTACCAGTCGAAATGTTGAATTGGAGGCATTTCCGCCTTAAGCAATGTGTTAACAACTGTTACATGTTTCACAAAGTTTATACAGGAAAATGTTTATGAAACCTTTTCAAAATGTTGGAATGCAAACATTAATAAAACATTAATTTGATGGGCATGATAAACATTGCAAAAACGTTTGCTGCAAATAGTATTTGAACATTTCATAAACGTTTATAAGATGTTCAAATGCTATCTGGGAACGAAGCGAAAACAAACTCCAACAAATGTATATTTGCTCTGTTAGCCACGCACCGTTAACATATTGTTTACTAGGGCACACAACTTGTCATGCTGCAGTCGCCATTTACATTTTGTTGACCCAACTTTTCTCGCCGCTCTAATGTAATGATGCAGTAGTTCCTGGTGGAGGTCTGTATATTTAAGACAGACCAGACATGGTGCACGCGGTTTAACAAAAACGT
The DNA here is from genome assembly GCA_004794655.1 of Marisa cornuarietis. Taxonomy (NCBI): domain Eukaryota; kingdom Metazoa; phylum Mollusca; class Gastropoda; order Architaenioglossa; family Ampullariidae; genus Marisa; species Marisa cornuarietis. The sequence goes on along the minus strand of SMMW01000488.1, from coordinate 524,337 downwards.
TTACTACACTTAACGAGTTCTGAGCCTTACCAGGTAAGTAGGTGAGTTATTTTACTGATCTTAAAACTGCAGGTTTCTTGGGCAAGCTAAAGACATTACAAGTTCCTTTTACAGTGCAGATACCAGTCACTAGTAGGTGTAGCCCCGTAGGATGATTATAATGACTTCTCATATTTTGTTCAATTTAATCAGACGTCCATCTCGTAAGTCAGTCACCGGGAAGCGGATAGTCGAGTGTTGCTAGTCCATAACGTCCGAAATGAGAGGCGCGTGTATCGATACCCGGGTACCGCAGCTCAACTCCCATAATCTAGACATTGGCGGGTATGGGTGGGTAGCTGGCTCCAAGGAGGGTTTGGGAAGGTAAGGCAGGGAAGGAAAGGAGATGGGCATCGCCCTGGCGTAAACCTGGTGCCGATAGAAGTGAGGTCTAACACCTCGCTAAAAAATGACAATGGTCATGGCACGACCTTTACCCGTTACCGGTAAGTTAGACATTGACGTGTGGTCCGGGCAGAGCTCACCCTCTGCCCAGGTGGACAGAATTGGGTACATAAGCCCGCCCGTAAACAGCCAGTGGGCTGCTGCTGCTGGTGTCTATCTTCCTTTAGGCTGTCGACGTGTGCGCTATTACTGTGACTGTCGTTGTCGCTGTTGTTGCTGTTACCGAGGCTTAGGGCTGTTGTAGCTGCTACCGATACTGCTGTGAGTGGCTATTGTTGGGACTCTGAAACAGCCGTCAGGGAAACTCTCTGTTGTGTGCTCAGAGGAAGACGCCGAGCTCGAGGACAGCTGTTGAGGAAACCGAGGGCTAAGACAACTAGAGCTGGTGTGAGGAGAGACGACCAACAAGACGGGTGACAGGCTTATGCGCTTCACCAACATCTTACGAGTCGTACCAGAGGGGAACAAGTTCACTTACATCCGAGCTGAGGGAAGGGACCATTACAGCGAGGCCGAACGACTTGACCAGTGCTGTGTGCTATTCTACACCCGGTATCCTTGTCGTCCTAAGGACCATGGACGCGAGGCCGAAGCGGGGGCTGTACAGGACTAAACATCAGAACAGTGTGGCAAAGCAAGACTTTTCCTTTTAAAGGATAAGCGGGGGAAGGGGGCAGTTTCGGCTCCTTTCAGAGTTGTTAGAAATTAAGTATCTGTTGGAAGGAATGTGGAGAACTGTTAGTGATTGGTTCCTTCAGCAAGGTGTGCTAGGGCGCAGCTGTGGGCGGCTCTTTCTGACTCTTATCGTTTACCCAATTAATCCAGGTGTGTGCTTAGTGCATTGTATGTTAAGATAACTGTATATATTTTCCATCATTTGTATGCGTTTCATGTATGCATGTTTTTGCATTCGTGTTATTTAATGATCGTTAAGCAGTCTGTTGAACTGTTGTCACGTAATGATGTGAGATTAATTTAACTGTTTTGTTCTCAGAATACTGGCTTATTGCATTGTATGGTTAAATTCTTGTGTATTAATTCCTTGTAAGAGTGCCAGTCAATGACTTACATTGGTTGTTGGAATTTGATATTGCATGTGTTAATAATTAGTGGCGTCTCTGGAAGCGAGGCTCTGCACCAAAGTGATCTTTTGTTGTTATTCCCTGGTGATAACGCGAGTCCGCGAGTGGTGCGTGACACACGGAGGCATCTATTATCCTCTCATCTGTTTGCAGGTTGTCCAAAAACTGTCTAGGTAACTTTCATCCGTTCTCATTAGGCTCTGTCGCTGTAATGTTTACGAGAATCAGCCTTAAAACAAACCGATACAATTCCAATGTTTATTTCACATAAAGTTAAAGAACACCGTATTTTTAAAGAAAGCTTTTGCTAATTTGTTGCTACCATTATTTTGTCTGTCTGTCTGTCTGTCTGTCTGTCTGTCTGTCTGTCTGTCTGTCTGTCTGTCTGTCTGTCTGTCTGTCTGTCTGCTCCTGCAGAGACAGCCCTTCAACTGACATGTCGACATCGCTGTGTGTGGTGTGGGCAGCAGCGCTGCTGACGTTTGTCGTCTGTGGCGCTCAAAATGTCACGAGAAAGCTGGAGGAACATGAGGCTAGGCTCTCTAGACGTGCGTACTGGTTGTCTCCCCTCACAGACAAGTGTTGTATGTTTGCGTGTTTGTGTACCTGCGTGCTCGATCTACTGGGAGCGTGTTTGCCAGCGTGCACTAGAGGATAAATGTATGATAAACAACTTACACTTGGGCTCTAATTGTTATTGGTGAGCGGATGCCATATACACACACACACATTCACACACACATACACACACACACACACACACACACACACACTCACACACATATATATATATATACACACATACACAATCACACTCATATACAAATTCACACACACATACACACACACACTCACACACACGTATATATATGCACACATACACAATCACACTCATATACAAATTCACACACATGCATACACACATTCACACACATTCACACACACGCACATACACACCCATACACACACATACACATAACCGTACCATACCATAAAAGTTAAAACAATCAAAACGCGTTTCGTTAAGCACAAAAATAAAACAAGCAAAAAAAGAAAATCCCTCCTTTAAAAAAAACCAAAATAAAACCCAGTAGTTAGAAACTGAATCCGTTACACCCATATTGAGAAAGATTTGGTTGACTTACTATGTTATGGCAACTTCTGCCAAATATGTCAGCAGTTAACCTACAGTAAAAACTGCTTTTACGATCCCAGAAGGGATCAGAACAAAAGGGAGTGGACCTAAGCAGACAGAACAGTAGGGAGTGAGGCCTGGATGTATTCAATAAGGTGACAGGTTTAGCTTAATTGTTTTATGCATCGGTTTGAATTATCCCAGGCATTGCCAAGTCACGTGACTAAATTTGAGGCTCCACCAAGTGTTGGTACCGCACACTGGCTGATGAGACACGTTGACTGCTGGCCTCCCGAAATCATATGTGGTCTAAAAGTCATAAGTTTATATCATCTCCCTTAATCAAATTAGGTCTACAAGTCATGAATTTATATCATCTATGCACGAGTTATATTGGCCTGTAAATACTTGCTTGAATTTTCTTTTTCATTCTTTGAATACAGTGGAGGATCAGCGTGATCCTGATAGATTGGATTATAAAGGTAAGAAAAACTTTTGTTTCGTAAAAGACACATTACCATTGTCTTCATTATCACTTCCATCCTCAACAATAGCAAAGTAGTGGGCATTAGTGCTGGGAAGTACAGGGGTGGGACTGGTTTGTAAAGACGAGATCGGTAAAAGTGTTTATTTGCAGTTTGTAGTACGAATCTAACTGTATATCATGATGTGTTCCCTGTCACTCTCTTTTCTTCTCTACCTCTTTCCCCTGTCAAAGACATACACATACACAACATATACATGACAACACAGCAGAAAAGAAAACACCTTAATTTACTCTCGTAAGTTACAAACACTTAGACAAGCTGTTTATGTCTGAGATTTCCATTTATAATAGAGACATTTATGTCACACTGTCGATGGTGCTCAATATAATGTGTTCTTTTTAAGCCTTCAAAGAAACTAATGGAAATTTTTTTGTAAACCTGCTGTGGTGCAGATGTCATCGAGAAAGACGGCTGGCTCTTGATGTTTCGGGCCACATCAGGTCTGGGAACACCCGTATATGACACATGGACGCGAACTGGTTACCATGACGACTATAAGTACACCCGAGCCACTATGCCATGCGGGTGCACGAGTACTAGAGGGTCATGTGACCGTCACTACCGCAGCCGTCTGCTCGACTCCTGGCCCTCCTCGGCTCTGGACAAGGTTTAAAAAAGAATGGCTTTATGAACAATAAAATTTTAACATTAACTGAAACATTTGTTAGAGGCTGTGTCTTACTGCTTTAGTTTTTGACTCAATTTAACTTTTATAACCTCTCTTTAACGAGATCTGATATGAGAACTAACAGGTGTTTAGTCATAATTGTGTTGTCTATTCAGGTGAAGCTGGCTGTGTATGAAGGTGGAGTGGAGAAGGCCTACATGGTTTTCACCGGCCTCGGCAGCAACTACATGAACTGGTTCTCGGCAGACAGGCTCATCGAGTCTTAATGGAAGGACCTTAAATCGTCTGCTCACAACCACTTCAGTATAAACGGGCAAGACATCAAACTTTGATCGAGCATATATCTCATTTATTTAAACAAAATATAAAACAAACAACAAAGGAATATTATTTACATTATCTCCAAGTCTATAGCTGAGAAGCCAAAATGAACTCTTAGGATACAAATTACATTAACGTCTCAACTTGTCCAGGATCGACGAATTCAACAGAGTGACCCGCCGATTCTACGTCAGCAACATCCACAACGGTTGTCCCGGGGATAAAGGGTGGCTGAGTATTAAGGATAAAGGAAATGTCTGTTTGTGGGAGGTAGCACATCAAATCCCTGCATTTTTTTACTCCAAGGCTCAGACCATGGTCACATGGGAAACCCCAGGTAAGCAACATGTTGTAATCTTTTCTACTCTGACGAAGCTCGAAGAAACTATAAGAATCTTTAAGCACCTTAATTGTGAAACACTTGAATGAAGCTTTGATAGTGACAAAAAATATTTTATAGACAAGAATGCTTAATCGTTAGGTTAATGTTTAGTTTTTCCTCGACGTTTTTTTTAAGACACTCTTTTACCCGACCTACCGACTTTGGGTACCGATCTAGTAGTAACACCTTCTTTATTTAATTACTTTCTTACAATGTAGCTTTATTATACGAGTATTGCAAAAATGATCGTGGTACAACAGTAATAGGCTTGGAAATTCTGAGAACGATGCAGTTAGATAAACTTCTATAAGGACAGAGAGACCGACAGAGACATTACCGATCTCAACTTTTGGTTTGCACTCAATTTTCTTGATCCCAAACACTGAATATTACAGGAGATGAAGACTGTGATAAAAATAATTTTCCACTGAGATAACATTAAAGACATTGTGCTGACACTCGACTGTAGAGTCAAAAGGAAAGACTTTAAAGGGAAAGGATGATGAGTGACACGTGACCTACCAATCCTTGCTAGACTACAGTCGACTCTTAAAAGCAGGACTGTTGTGAATTCGTATTTGTATGACTTTTACCAAACTCGATTATTGCTCAAAATCAGAAGGAAACCCGTTACTCATTACTCACATTTTTCAGGTGCACCAATGGGACGAGCCGATGTAATGGCCGTGTGGGTCAAACTTCGCAGAGATGTGGACCTGACTCGACCCTGTCTGGTATTAGAGTGTCTATACTTGTACACTTGCTTCACCTAACTGAGCTGCTGTCTAGATAATTAACAGACCAATGTGTCTACAATAAAACGAGAGTAGACCAATGCGCCGTCTGTTCTTTACATCTGATGTGTTATGTATCACAACGATGACAGAATTTATTCGTCTTACACAAGGACACAAATAAATCTTGTCGTTGGTACTCAAAGAGTGACAAAAAACTGCGTGCGTGTGTGCGTGTGTGTGTGTGTGCGTATGTGCGTGTGTGTTATACATGTTTAGTTTTGTAGTATGAGATCTGTTAATATTAGAATTTTCTGCAGGGGAAGATCAGTCTTACTGACCAATAACAAATAAACTTTAATGGCTTCTTTCAGCTCACAAATTACTTTTCCTGACATATTAATCATACAAATAGTCGAACTCTTTTAGGCAAACCACTAAAATCACAAGTTTTAACTGATATCTTTGCATATGATTGTTTCTTTAAGCACTTGTCAAATGAAGGATCAATCGAATAAATTTTAAGTAAAGTCTTCAATAAGAAACAAACGCTAATTCAGTGACATCAAGATGACCAAAACAAAAAACAAACAAACAATAATGTTCATCAATATCCTTTTTAATGTTATGTCCATCTGCTCATATTTAGCACAAAATTATGAAGAGCATGAAGGGCTTAGTTTCTGCTGTATATTTGTTCATGGCTTTCACTGCACGGGAAGAATGATTATTTTAACACCGGAGTCATCTAACACATCTGTCATAATGAAAAAAAATTATTGTAGACACCAAGCTGCTGCTTTTATACTTTGAAATTTCCATTGAAATCGTTAAAATCGTGAAGCAATGTCACCAAGGAGCAAGCCTGCAATTCAATCAATCAGTCAATGGACGTTTATGGTGATCGATGCATTAACAAAAGCATTATGAGAACAGTTCGTGTGCAGAAATGCGTTACACGCAATAAATGAACTTTATTTTTTTATGCTTTTTCAAAACTTTATAACAGAATGCGTTTTTTTAGAATAGTGTTCAACTGCCTCTAACAGTTTACTTTAAACATGGGGAATAAATGGGTGTGATCAGTCAGCCATTGACTGTTGAACTTGTAAATGAGAGGTGGCCAGTGTCGCCCTCCAGCGGCAACAAACACAACAAACACGTTCACTTGAAGCTTCTCTCTTCCTTATTTACAAACTAACTCGCTCTTTGATGTCTTGTGTTATTAATAATGATAATAACAATAATTATTATTATACAACATATCTCCCCACAATGACGCGAGCTCATTGCGGTGAACAAGATATAAAAAGTAGCAGGTGTTAATACTGTATAAGAGACACGGAAATGCAAACACGAGGTTTTTAGTTGAGAGAGGAAAGCATGAAGCATCTCCCACTGTAAGAAGAGACAGAGGCTGCACATTCCAAATGCTTGGGCCAGAGAGAGAGAGAGAGAGAATGAGCGAAGGCTGAACCTCTTCAGTATGAAATGCGAGACAGTGGGAAAACCAGCTTGAGGAAACTGAACTCATCGGCCATGTAGACAGATTGAGGCGAGGCCATGAACTACACAAGGCCTTTGGAGCTGGTCAAGCAGGGGGTCAAGCAGATAAACAAACAGAATTACAATAGTCCAGGCTTATAGACAACACAAATACCGACATCAGCTGCTTGATGGAAACAACAGACAGGAGATGTCTCGTGTGATTTTACCAGCACATGAAGATTTTGTCAAAAAATTTAACTCATGATCGAAGATTTAAATAAATAAATAAATGAGGATTTTCATTTAAGTTCGTCAGTCTGTCGGCGTGTTCACACACACATAAATAATATATATATATATATCCAGTCTCTTTGTGCTTTTCCTCTTTTCTACTCTGTGTGTGTGTGTGTGTGTGTGTGTGTGTGTGTGTGTGTGTGTGTGTGTGTGTGTGTGTGTGCCTAATTAACTGTAAAAAAATTTTAACCTTTGTGTTTGAGTCAGCGCAGTTTACTAAAAATAAAAACAAAAGATTTGCAGCCACAACATTACATGGTAACGTGTCCTTTTTTCGAATGCTTCTTCCCTTTTTCAGTAATTCCAAAGTTAAGAAAAGAATCGCTCCTCTAAATTTTTTATTCTAATGTACATTCACTCATTTATTTATCGAACTGTGATGTACAAGTGTTGAGGGGAGGGAGGGGTCGTGGGAGAAAGTAGGTCATCGTGAAACATGGACAAAGGGCAGCAACCATAGTGCGGGTTTTTTTGTGACTTTGTAATTGATTACTCCCCTTTAATGTCCGGTGTACACAGACAAGGATGGTTGGTTGCTTGTGCTTAACGAGGTGCCACCAACAAAGGCTTTGTTATACACTGAAGATACAAAGTCGACAAAAACATGAACAACATAAAAAGGTAGCAAAAAACTAAGAATCATTTGGCGATAATCTTTTACTTTCTTACTGCTGGAAAAAAATTCGTCTTCTAGCGCAAAGTGTTTCGTTGTTTATTTTTCCTTCCTTGCATAATTTTTTTAATGAGTTTTAAAATTCATTAAGATTTTATGCAGTGAGCAATTTAAAAGCTGTTCATAATAAGTTGTGAAAACTGTAAAAAGAAATAGCTTGTAATGCAAATAACTAAAAAAAGACAGAAATATAAAAAGGAAATCTAATGAATTGTCTAACCTAAGCCACGACACAATCGACGGAAGACAGATCATCCTTATTCGCCAGGAGAGGAAGAGAAGAAAAAAGAGAGAAAGAGTGAAAGGAATCAAACATAACAAGACAGAATAAGACTAGTTTAGAGTGAAGCGAGTACGAATGTACACCCGTACACACCCGTACAAATAGACGCGAGCAAACAAACACAATCACATATATAAACATATTTAATGAATAACACCCGATGCAGAGACTACAATAATGAAAAGTCCATGTGCAAATTCTACTCTAAGATTTTTGAATGAAAGTTGTGAAACTACGACTGATCTTCAGAAAGGTCGAAAGGATTAAACACTTGGATGCCCACTGGCCGATTTATCCTCACATACCTTCATACCTAGTTCATTCTCCGTAACCATGACAAGCTAATTAAATCCACTTTCGTTCGTCATATCAGGTTCATTCTTTATGCTTTGAACTTTTATGAGAATGACGATTTGTTCTTACTGAAACTTCGAACTTGCGAATTATATAGAGTAAAGGGATGACATATACAAATAGAGTAAAATATTTAATTAAGAAACACAAATGACTCAGAAACACGTGCGTTTTGAAATCCCAGATTAAGGATACCATATCCGAGAGCCAACAATTTCAAACAACCGAAGATAGGTGTGTGATGTAATGACATTTATTATTTGATACAAAAGATAAAAAGCAAACGAGTCTCCTATTGTCTACTCGCTGTAAGTGAAGCAAACTGTATGTGACTGACCTCCTCTCGGGATCCATCTTGGTAAAGGAGTTAAGTTAGTTCATTGTTGTTTTATGCCAAGTCAGCAAGTAAGACTATCTCATGGCAAATGGTAAAGGAGTAGTGTTCAGTGACAAGCATGGTCGTGTTCGGCAATTTTTGGTGTATTTTCAGTGTAATGAATAGGTGGCCGCTGTTTGCCGTCAAAATGCTCTTTCCTTGCCTCGTACACGTTGCCATGGTAATATGATGAAGCAGTTAAGGACTTGCACTTTTGTGTTATCTGTTCTCTCTCCCTCACACATTAAACTGAGAGGTGGGCAAAGTTTAATTTCTGCGCGCTGGTCTCAGAATTCTAAGATACACAACAAACGTACTGATAATGGAATGGATAACAAATAAGTACATAATGCCGTTCACTTACCGAATTTATTGTGTAAAGTGAAGCTGAATTTTCTCACAATAAAACTTTTAAATCCTTCCCTTTGAAAGCAGCCGCCCCTGATGGTCTCTAACGACTCCATCAGACATGTCAGCTGTGTTATTTGTTATCTTTATACTTGTGTTACAATGTTAGGGTCTGACTGCCCATTTCTAAAGCTGTTGTACTTGATAATTAAATGTCAGTCAAATTAAACTAGGATGAATAAAAAAATTGAAGTCAAGTGCATTTCACATTTTGGCAGACGGGTCGGTCCAAAAATGTCCGCGAGCTGGATGTCCGCACTTTGCCCACCCCTGACATAGAAGGGAGATCTACCTGTCACCGTAGACCATATCGTTTGAGGTTTGAAGCTGACATTAAGTAACATTTTAATGTAAAAGTATGTACTATTTCTACAGGCAGATTATTTTTTAAGCCCCGTATTTCTTATAGGAGCAGTGGCTTTATTTGTCTATCAAAGGCTTGAGTACGAGATGAGGTTGTAGTCTTGGATTTTCCAAAGAGTTTTAAAATGTCAACAGTCCCTACTCTTGGTCTTATTGTGAGTCTCTGTAGGCAGATGAAAATGACAGCCTAGTAGTGAAAAGAAAGCAAAGTCGACTATTTACAGTCGACTATTTTCGCTGTGTTGTCATTGTATCCTCCATTTTTCTTTGCTTGCTAACTACACACCCTTTCTAAGCACAATTAAATTAGACTTTCAAGGCTAACTGTAAGATCAAGCTTTTAGAGAATACATTGAATTGGTTTTCTAGCTTGTAAGTCAGAATTGCAAGTGGAACCCTATTTACAACTGTGTCAACACCAAGGCTTTAAGAGATGCTTTAATTACAGTGGAAAATTTTGTTACAAAAACCAAGGAATACTTAGTCTGGAATTCTCTCTTTGCCATACCTCACCAGACGATGAAATACATCTACTTTTCCAATGTACTCAACTGAAAGACTTAAGATGTACATTCCTGCCTTTGAACTATTCAACTCACCCACCTTCCTTTACCTTGTCAGCCCTGATCAGTGACACACCATGTATTACTCATCCAGCCACATATCTTTACCCCTGGAGTAAACGACTTATACTCTGTCCATAGCTAAACGAAGAAAGAGAAGTCCCTATTGTCATTGTTATTCTCTTCATATAAACATGTACGACTTGAATTATAATTTATCCTTAAAATTATGTGAACTGCGCTCACTTCCCACGATGTTAATTAAGGCCAAATGGTCCACGCAGTAAATTTTGTTCGTTCTCTCTCTGTCTCTCTCTCGGAGTTGGTTGGGCGACTGGGTTCGTGGTGTAGTTGCAGTGCGGGAGTTTTGTTACCCTCCGATAAACATGTTATGGTGACCGCTTAAAGAAACGTGTACAACAGAATTGATGAACTATTTACAAACATTGTTGAGAATGTTAGTCCCAGAGATGTGTGAAGCTGCTACTTATCTTTTATTCACGTCTGTCTGTAAACGTGTTTGTGTGCATGCATGCGTGCGTGTGGGTGCATGTTTATTGGATGTCACCGCCGTAGTGCTGCGTTTTACAAACATAACATCGCCGTCTAGTATTATGGTTGACGTGGCCTCTGATGTCTTGATGTCTGAAAGACCTGATACTTAGCAGACAAGGTGTCCATGTTAGCAATAATGTCTCATTAGTCAATATCTTGTGACAGTCGATACACCGCTACTGGACTCCTTGACTTTAGAGGGTTAATTCAAGTCACGTGACTGCACATTTACAATAAACGACTAATAAGTGAGGAAAGGGGTGGAACATAAATTTTGTTTTTAATTCAATGTGAAGTTTGGCAAACAGTCGACGCCGACGTCTTCCTGGTGACCACAGTCGTGTTGACCAACCGTGCTGTGGGTGCAGTCAAAGATGTTCGTTTCATTGCCCCTACATACAACATCATCCAAGAGAATCGGCAGTGTACCCAGTGGGTAGAATGCAGATCCATGCACCACAGGGGTATGTCTGTGAAAAAAAGCCAAGCGCCATATGGTGGATGACAATCATATCCCGTATTCACAAATGCACTCATATATTTATTATACATCTGACTTAGGTCTTGTATCAATATAATAACACTACCATCACACAAACAGTATGCTCATGATTCATCATTGTAAACAAGAAACTTTAAAATAATCAACAGGAACAAATGGGTTTAAACACTTTTATATTGGATGGTGGCTATACCCCAACATTTACCACAGACCATTAGATGAAAAGTCTAATCGTTTTGAAACTCATTATCTCCTGTATACTAGAATGTCAAGAGGTGAAAGCAAAATTTTGTCAGGTAGTTAAGAAATAGCATCACTTGCCCGCTTAGTCCCAACATTCTGCAGACGACAACAGCAGACCTCTCATCAAAGCTGTCATCGCAAACTGTTCCCCAAGTGTTGTTGTACTTCACTTCAACTCTTCCATTCCATGGCCAGCTGCCGTTGACAAGGCGAACACTGTTCCCTGCTATAGGAAATCTTTTCTTTATTGCATTTTCAAAACATGAAGCTTTCCTTCCTTCCTTTAATTTAATTTTAGTACAAGAAAACGAAAACAATATTTCTTAAAGGTTACATCATCTAAATATTTTAAAAAATTGCTCTTTTATATGATGTATGCTTTCTTTATTATATATTAATAGTAAGAAATATTCAAAATAGACCATTTAATTACAAATTAACGTCATTATTATTATTATTATTAGTTTAGATTTAGCTGGTGTTTTATCTCGTCAGAAAATAACTGTAGAATTTAGGTGTGAAAATGTAATGGAGACTTCAGTTGTGTAGTAACTTTGGACAAGATTAGTATTCCTTCTTTTTAATCTACTAATGCTTTTCAGTAATATTATTATCTATAAACATTTTTCAAATAATTTGGTGTGGTCTCTTACAGTTGTCATGGTTACTAAATTGTTTCAGAAAGCTAATACTAGTATAATAGAATGTTGTTATTAGGACTCTGATCCTTTCCGAAAAGAGCTGGAGAAATGACTTTCTGAGAAAAAAAATGAAAATGTGTAAGTGGACTCTGGTAAACTTAACATTAGCCTGGTAAACCTCGTTACTGGACAGCAGGAACTCAGTAACTAACCACAGAGTTAGGTCTGACATTCAAATCTTGTCAAGTTCGTAGCTGCAGAGATTGTCGCCAGGAGGAGATAGACAAAAAGAAATTATAAAATCTCGCCTATTGAAGTGTTGATTAAGATACGATGAGCTGGAATACCTGGATCATAAGGTTGGGAGGGGAAATGGTTTCTAGTGAGTTCTAACATTTACCGAATCGACCAAATAAATTCGACCACGACCTTCTCGATTTGTCCTCAGGCAATACGACACAGCCCCGGGTCTATTCGTCCACCGACTACAGAAGGTACCATTCAGTGTACTGACATATTAACTAATGTTGTATGTAAGCAAATAAAATATACACACGCCTGTCGCATTGTTATCAAGTGAAAATTTTACACTGCTCAGTGTCATACAGGGCATGGATACCTATGAATGAGAGAGAAAAGTACATTCCTTGTTTAACTCATTCATGACCGAAGCTGAGAGGCGGGTTCGACCCCCTATGACAGAAGAATTTACCCCTTTTCAAAAAATCATAAAAAATAACTAAATGAGGTGGAAGAACAATTTAAATTGATAACAATAGATCGAAATGTGTAGAAAAGAAACAGCTTACCTTGTGTTTGCTTAAAAACACACTTTTATAGTATTCCCAACAGAAAATGCCATGATAATAAGTGCATCTCAAAATTTTCGTGGTGAGTGATTCGAAGTTTTTACGAGCGAAATTGAAAATAACATAAGGGAGGAAACTACTGAAACAGTTGGGAAATCGTCCACCATGATTCTCTCCCTTGAAATGGCAGTGAATCACGTGTATTTGTAAGGTGAAAAATAAGAATTTGTAAAGAATCGAAGCACGTTGTTGTGTCTCACTTTGACATGGATTTGTACTTCAACAACCGCAAAGTAGAAGAAAATAGTAAGTAACTTTAAAATTCTAATGTATATTCTATCAAAAAAAAAGTTTGTTTGGAACTTTATGTCTGTATATATTGTGTAAATTTTTTTTTTTTGTTAATTTCCGATCGGCGACATTCAATATTTCTAAAGCGCGTATAGTCGTAATCTTTCATTTGATTTTAATACTCGAAGACTAAACCTCTATATATCTTACAATTTACACCAAGTGAATGTTTTTAAAATTCTCTTTAAAACGGTGTATTACTGATGGTTGTCTTTACTGTCGGTTAATAAATATAAATTTTCAAAGCTGCCGGTCGAACTTTGTACCCCGGGTATTTGCTAGCCATTTTGCAAACAGAAAAAAGGTACCGTGGGAAAACGCAGACAATTACAGTCAGACGTAAAAACTACGACATAAAAAGAAGATCACTCGATAGAAAAATGAATCCACTATCGAATTTATTAATTTTTTTTATCCGAAACAACGCATTTTATGCGTGTAACAATTCACAAAGTTAGTCTGCCATCGTCGGCAGACATGTAAAACACTCTATGAGCCGGCTTGTCTGCCATGTTAGAGCAGACATGTCTCATTTATGCGAAAGCAGAGCAGTCGGCATGGTAGAGTCGTTCGAGCCTGGTTAGTGTAACTTGGAATGGTCTGTAAAAGTACACAGGATAGTTGTCTAGTAGTAACATTTGCCGCATATAAGTTTATGGAGAAACGTTTCTATAAATTAGAAAGTATTTCTATGTGATGTGTGATCAAGTACTTTGACACATAAATATTAAATAATGATTTTAGACAGTACCAAAAGCTTGAAAGTCTTACCACTTCTGTCCATCAAAACCTGTTGAAAGGCTGATAGAACATTGGTGTTTACTTGCTCGACTGCACTGTACAGGGCCTGCTTGATAGAGCAGGTCTCTACCACAACCTGGTTACTGGTCACCATGCTGGGGATGATATACGCACATCTGGCCGCAGGTTCGCCAACTTCAATGAAGCAGGAGTAGCTGCCCTCTTCTATAGGGTTGGCCAGGGTCAATATTTGATCGCTGTTTGCGGATGAGTCACTGACCAGTAGTCGACCTGAAGGTGTCTGAGAAATAGTTGCATTGCAACTCAGTTTATTAGAGTCTGTAAATCATATAAGGATAAACTGATTAAAGGTGTCTCGTGAAAAGTCACAATCATTTCTTTTCTAACTTTAGCGGAAGCTAATAGCCGAGTGGTTATAGCACTGGGCAGGAAACTTCCCCTAGTCGACCCTGTTGTCCAGAATTGGTACCTGGAGACCATAGAGGGTTGAGAAAAGTAAGGCAGCGAGGGAAAAAAGATTGTCGCCGCCTTCACAAAAAGCTGAGAAAACTTGTTTCCTGTATGTTTGTTGCTGTATGAATTGATAAAGATGCCCCTTCATATGTTTCACCTTGTATCAAATATTTCACTCTACAGAATCACTGCTGCTGACTTCACTGCAAGTTTTTCTTTTATTATTACTTAGGGATAAGTTTTTTTATACTATATTTTCACTGTTTGGACTTCGAATCCATGCATATGACTTGTATCTTTGTTAATCACCTTTTGTTTTGTGCATGACAGAATCGACTACCTTGTGGTCTGCTGTTAACTGTCACCACTAAGACATGTCTTAGTATTTGTATGTAAGTCTATTATTTATACGCATTAAAACTGCCCCATGGCTGCTGACACAGCTGAGAATTTCTGCATCGTTGGATTGTTTAAAACACACATTCAAAGGTTGTTTTTTCTCATCTTTCCCGTCTCCACTTGACTGCCAGACCTTGCTGCAATATTTGTTTTCATCTTGTCGAAGTTGTCTTATGTATGTTGTTGAGTCTTTCCAATATAGATAATGATATGGTGAAAACATTCAAGTTTAATATTATTGGCCATCCTCTGTAGGCATATTTTACAGAAATTTATATTGTACTTTTTGTTGAGCTTGTACTCTTTCTCATATATATATATCCTATTCCGCTATTGTTACTGTTAATATTTCCTATCCAACACTTGCCACTTTATTGTTATAATTAATTTCCACCTGACCCTGAACATGTGTCACTTTGAGAGAATCTTTTCTTTTATTTGGCTTGATTAGATTATAACAATGTGTGCTTCGTTTATTTTGTCCGTTCTGAGTGCAGTCTCTTTAAAACCGGTTTGCTAATTTAAATCGACGACCTAAATAAATGTATAAAATAACTAACCTTCCATTTCACAGAGAAGGACGAAGAACCGAAAGAGGAAAAATGACCACAAGCAAGTTGAATGTTCCATTGTCCCAGTCGGTATATGGGGTTTGGCAACATTCTCGCATGTAAAAGTCCGTCTGAAGTTCTAGGAGATTCTAGACTCATGAAAAAATCATTGCCACTTTTACAGAAGTTGATCAAAGGACATATTAACACAGTTAAAATAAATTTTCTTCAGGTGGGTGAGGGGAAACAGTCGACATTTAATGTGCCTCACCAAAACTGGTTAAAGTTTTGGGCTTAATTTTTATGGAGTATCTCATTAAGGCATTTCACTAACAGCACAGACCTCTATACCCCACTGCCGTCTGTTCAGTCTACTCAGCTCATCTTCCAACTGTTCAATGGAATCGGTCCCGACACCTCTGCTCACGCACCTAGTTTCTATAATTCAACATTTCTGCGAAAACGACAAAGTTAAATGGTCTTGTCGCACTTTTAACCCAAAACATTCTGAAAAATTTACTCACTCAACTAATTAATAATAATTAATAATAATAATTCCTTTTATTTGCCAAGTGACATAGCACGAGGAACTTGACTTGATAATGGCCACATTTTACCAACAATAGCTCTCCCATACACACAGATATACGCACAGTAGACCCACTCCCATTCACACAATCACTCTCTTGCGTTCACTAGGTATGCCAGTGGTTGCGATCGAGCAGTCCCACACTCTCTTGCAAGAGTGAGAATATATGCCTGACTACACACTGATCCCCAAGCCCCAGGGGGCATGTTGATCAATCGGGTCTGGCTCGGGCCAGTTAAGTGAGGAAATAGCCTTGGAAAAGAAGCTGTTTCTCAAGCGAGATGTTCTGGCCTGAAACTGACAATATCTAAGTCCAGAGGGCATGCGGCAGAAAAGGCCATTTGCCGGGTGGGAAATGTCCGCCACAATCTTACGCGCCCTGCCTAAGCAGCGCTGGGCGTAGACTGTGCCCACCGATGGTAGCCTATGGCCTACAACGCGGCTAGCTGCACGTACTACCCGGTCAAGTAGGACCTTCTGATTCTGGGTGGCGCTGCCATACCAGACAGTAACAAAGAATGACAGTACACTCTCAACCACCGCCCGGTAGAATTGGACAAGAATTGCCCTCCTCAGGCCGAACTTTTTCAGCTGTCGCAAAAAGAAAAGTCGTTTCTGGGCCTTTTTGGTGATGGCTACTACATTATTTTGCCAGCTAAGGTCATTGGAGATGGTGGTTCCTAAGAACTTGAGATGATCGACTTGCTCAATGACCTCACCGTTGACAAGAAGAGGCATCATTGGGCCTCTCCTCTTACTGAAGTCAACTATCATCTCCTTGGTCTTGGACACATTCAGTAGTAGACTATTTTCACTGCACCATGCCACCAGAAGGTCTACCTCCCGTCGATATGCAGACTCGTCGTTGTTTGCAATGAGGCCAACAACCGTGGTATCGTCGGCAAACTTCACCATCCGAATGGATCCGTCAGATGAGACACAATCGTTGGTGTAGAGACAGTACAAAAATGGAGAGGACGCAGCCTTGGGGAGTACCTGTACTGAGGACCAGGGTGTTGGAGAGGAGATTATTTATTTTAACTCTCTGTGGTCGACACAAAAGGAAGTCAATGATCCAGAAGCAGATTGACTGGGAAAGACCAAACGCTGAGAGCTATAAGATTCATCTTCGACAAGAGCAGACGACTGTGTATTATCCGCAAAAAGACAATCTGAAGTATTACAATACACAATGGACAGAAGAGATTATATGACTCGCAATTTTAAGGTTTAAGAGAGATAAAAAAATATCAAACAAAAGAAAAAATTATTACGAATGTAAAGTTAAACTTCTACATCAGTAGAAACAATCTGATGCTAAGCTGAGTGGCAGGTGATCGTAGTCTTACCTGGTACACGCAGAGAAGCGTATCTCGCCTCAGTTAAGAAAGATGAACCGCTGCTGATGTCAACGTGAGCTGTGTATGTTCCAAAATCTTCTTGTGTTAAAGTGCTGATCTTGATGCCCACATTTTCGACAAAAGACAATCGATGGGACGAAGACAGGGGCAAGAACTGGCCATTGACATATGTTGCAATAACTCCAGCGTGTCCGTCTGCATAACCATACAAACCAAACAAAGGAAACGCACGTATGCAAATACATTCATACACTCACTGTGTAATGAGTTAGGGGGGGGGGTCTTGTATTGTTTCCTGTGTGAATGGTGTCTTGTGTTTGACGTCTTGTGTACGTCATTCGTTCGTCGTCATTTTGGGAAAAGAATGACGTAAAAAGAAGAAAGACGACGGTTGCATGGCCAGATAGAAAAGAGAGAGCAGCGAGTTCTTCATCTTCCATAAATCAACTAGAAATATCTTCACCTTCAATCCCATCTACGGGGGGCTCGTTGAGCGTGGTGTGTGTGTGTGTGTAATATGCGTCGTGCGTATGCAAGGTAAGTGTATGTACGTCCTATTACACACTTATTTACCAAGATGCATCTCTTTTACATCCTCGACTAAATTCCTTGTTACAGTATATATATATATATATATGAGACAGTCACGTGCATTGCGACACAGAAGCGTTAAGAAGTCTCACGGCCGAAGCAAAGAAGAAGAGTCTCAGTCTGTTGGCCCTGCATGCAGGCAAAGAGAATCCACGGCCCGACGGAAGTTGAGGAAACTCTCTTGACAGTCTTGTTTATCATCAAGTAAAACTGTAAACACTTTTAAAAATATTGGCGTGCTACACAGAGTCTGAATGTCACTCTCGGCCGTTACAATAACTTCGGGGCAGGGGTATACACTATGATTGAAGCTGTTCTTCTCTTTCACTAGCAAATTGTTGTAAAAACAGACGAAGGAAAAGAATATCAGATCATCAATAGCTGAAGAAATCTCTAAGACCGAGAAAGACTTCAGCTTCCAGAGAAGGAAATGACTCTGTTGAACTCTTCATGATACCTTGAAGTTTGTATCCCAGCCTATGTCAAAGATGGCACCCAGGCATCTAAATGTGTCGCCAGTGTTCACATTGTCACACATGACAACTATTGAGACTAGGTGGAGAACAGTAATTAAAGACAATCTCACGATATAGGTATAATTCACAAAGTTTACTTCACACGGTTATAGGTATATAGGTAAAGTTCACAAAGTTTACTTCACACGGTTATAGGTATATAGGTAAAGTTCACAAAGTTTACTTCACACGGTTAACTATTTTGTAACCGAAGGTGAATTACGGCAAAGTCTGATCATCCTCATGTCATCTCCTTAGCACGGTAAACCATTTACAGCTCAGACTGTGGTAACTCTTTGACATCTGACTGTCATACGTCCAGATTCATTTAAGAAAATGTAAGACTATCAGAATTTAAAGATATATGTTGTATACCATTGAGCTATAAACGTGTATAGATAGATACTATAAGAGATTCCTACACATATTAAATGTGCCGGTGTCCGTCGGCTTCACTATGAATACAAATACCACCGTAAAAGTAGGTCTTACCATCCCCTGTAAAGTACCACTGCACATTTATCAACCTCTCAGAACTGGACATGGTGATAGCCCAGGGGAAAGTTATGGAATCCCCCAAACATGCGAAGTAAAGAGACCCGTTGTACGGCGACCCGCTGGTCCAGCTGTAGGCGTGAGACACTGTGAGACAGAGACATGAACTTACTGAGGTGAGATAAATATAGTCCTACATTACAAGACAACATGTTTATTGTTTCCGTGACGAAACATGCCTGTTTGTGTGATCTATGCTTTCGCAAACCCAAAGATTTATTTGAAGCAGACAGTCACAAGTTAAAACATCCCTAAAGACTGATTATACCTATTGACATATCAATCTGAATGTTTCGAGAGAAGTTACCAAGTTTACATCGTATTTACAGAAGTGAAAGCGCTGGTGCAAAGTCTGTCTATTTAGTAATTTTAATGTCAGCACACAGCTGTAAAAGTTTAAAGAAAAATACTACAGCTGATCACTAAAATGAAGACAGTTAAAGAGAATTTTAAAAACAATTCAGACAAGAAATGAGATAGGTTAACTCATAAGATTGAGATTTGTTAAAGAAAAAAAATATATAACAGACAAGAAAAAGGACAGACAATCTATAATCAAAGTAACGCTTTAAAAAATAATTTGGAAGACAAGCAGAAAACAGTGAACAAGGTAGGAAAAAAATTAACTAAACAAAAAAAGATTTAAGATTTCTTACACTTACAGGTTATGAAATGGTTTGTCAACGCTCTCTCCTTTTCTTTCTTTCTTTTTCTCTCTCTCTCTCTCTCACACACAAACACACACACACTCTCTGTCTCTCACACACACACACACACTCTCTCTCTCTCTCAAACAAGCACGAGCTCATACAATGACTAATACCTGATAAAGAGCCAACAATTATAAGAATCTCAAAGGCAAATCCCATCTTGAGCTTTTTTAAGACTGGACACTTTCAGTACTCCTGAAACTTTATTTATAATACTGAAAAAGTACAGTACACTTGGTGATTGCTACCACAGTTAAAACATATCTCGTCTTATATCTTCGACATCTTGTCCAAACCGCCTCAATCTTATCTTCAGCCCAGGTTATACCTCCAGCAGGCAGGACTCCGCATGTGTGGCTGTGAAATGAGAACAACATCGTGATGATTTTTTTATCCTCATGGAAGAAAACACCTTGCAGATAGTTTATGACTCAGTCAGTATCAAAAGTAGAGGTCAATCTTTTTTGTGAAACATATTCTAAAGACAAAGATCATCAGAGACGAACATATCTTTCTTTTTCTCAGATAAAGAATTATCTGAAGGATCTGCGGGTGTCTTTCACAAACTAATCGACTTTAAGTAATTGTTTAAAACAGTGTGACATGGTGTGCTATGGTCGTAAGATGATTTACCACCTAGTGCTGACTGTATACGTCCATTCTAGCTTACATTCTGATTTATGTGTACGAGACATAAGCTGTGTTTGCAGACAGAGAGAAGATAATAAAATCATGCAATCAGAGACAAGTGCTCGAGGAAAATTCTTTTTTGTAAATTATGTGTACGGAAAAAGGACAGATCCTTTTGGATCTCATCACCCACCTTCCACTCAAAACATTTATTAGTGAAGCGACGCAGAATTATTTTGTTTGACAAAGTGACAACAAAATATTCTTCAGACAACTTTTAAGGAAGCCGCGAAGCCTTCTTATGAAGAGTTCAACCTAAGATCATAAAAAAGCCAAAGAGCAGAGAATTCTAGCAGGCAGCATCAAGCAAGTCTTCAGTACAGTCCTCGCCAACATTTCTGTGATTAGAAAACTACCCGTGCTCCCACAGAAGTAAATGCTGCCTGACATTATAGGGGAGATAAAGGCGGCCCAAGTAGAAGCCTGGGTTAGCCTGTTATATATAATATCTTAAACAATGATCCTCCCTCTTACATTTCACTGCACCTACGACTAGAAATATGACCTCTCTTCACGTGTCCTCAGACTTCGTGAGGTCAGTAGAGGGTAGAAAGGTGCACCCATATTTAATCTCGGATATAAACAACACATTGTGCACTAAGAACAATTCCGGAAAGATTTTCTTCTTGTATTAGAATTACTTTTTAAGTTACAATCCTCAGTCATAGTTACAGTGCGGGAAATTTGATTTTTTTGTGTGTGAACCAGAAGAGAGAAAAATTAGCAAAATTTCTTATCCTTACGTTTAAGCAAACATTTTTCTTTGTCTTCCCTAAACTCAGCTCCCCACCTCCCAACACCTCAAGTCTGCCGAGTGTCATCTACAGATGAGTTTGTGGAAGTGGCATGAATGTTGAAAAGGTCATCTGCTGATGCCCTGTGATATACGCCCTGCAACACGTGATGTCTTACCGAGCACGCGTCTCTTCCGCCCTCCTCGTAACCTGCGCAGAAAGTGACTTCCGGCAGAAACTTGTTGCCTTGAGAGTCAAGGGCCGGGGGGGGGGTGCGGTGGCACAACGGTTAGCGCCTGTCACCAATACAGTGAAGGTTGCCTGTCATGGGTTCAGTTCTCGTCTCGGGCACGCTCTTCTTTCTCTGCATGTGGCATCTGTTTACAGGGCTGGCTGCCTTGCCATGATGTAGCCTTAGTTGCTGACGGCGTAAAACACCAATTCCCACGCCCTTTGCCAGTCAGGGAGTGAGCACTTGTTGTCGCTAACGACAGGGACGAGGACCTGATTGAGGATGTCATCTCTATCGGTACAGCTCACTTCACTACAAAGGAATTAAATTGGAAAAGAACGGATGTCTTGTAGTTTAGCCGAGGGAACGGACTTGTAGACAAATGACTCAGCTTTTAAATATATCATTTATTTCCCTGTACCATTAGTCTTGAAAAGAACAAAGGCACATCACAGATTCGTGAATTTTGAAAGCAGGAAAGCCACTGGCTACAGTTTGGGTGCGATTTCATCGAGTAGCTATTACATTTCCATAGACGATAATTGTTTTTATCAGTGATGCGAAAAATTGCAGCAAAACTTTGCAACGTCGGTTTCATATAATTACAAGATGCTGTTGAGTCAGGTAAGGAAAGGCAGTCCTGCGATCCAGTGGTGGTTGAGGATTGAGGTGTTAGATACCCCAGTTATCTCGAGAGCCATCTTATTTGTGAGAATTTCATAATCTCCTCTTCCTCTCTGCAATTTTTTCTGGATGACACTTGTTCATGGACGAGAAGAGTGAATGTGTGGTGGTGTTTGGGGAGGGGGAGCGCGAAAGGAAAAGTAGGCTACATCACACGGGTATCATCTACCCCACTTGTGTGAGCGTCTCTTGCTTCCGACCGCTGCTTAATCACTAGATAATCCGCTTCCCGCTCTTTAACGGTGCATGTTAGACCAAAAAGCCCGACAACAATTAGATTAGACTGACTGACTGACTGACTGACTGACTGACTCACACGAAGAGATAAACCATTTGCGACAGAAAGCCACCCGGCAAAACCCACCCATTTATTACCAAGTAACAGCTGAGGTATCCAGTCCTATTCCATTGTAAGATAATCTCACAGATGGTGAAATTTATGAACAATTTCTTCATATATCGTTTTTGTTGTAGTTTTGAAAAGTGTTTGGTTACTGTGCAAGTCTGTGAATAAGACAGGTCAACTAACCAGTTGTGTTTCTTTGTTTTTAATTTAGCTAATACTCGGCAAGCAGTCGACTCCAACATCTTCCCCGTGAACACAGTTGTGGACACCGATGGCTGAGTGGCGACAGTCAAAGATGTTCGTTTCATTGCCGCCACATTGTACGTCGTCCAGTAGAATCGGCAACGTACCCTGACCATAGAACGCGTTGGCGTGCACAACAGGAGTTTCTCTGTCAATAAAAACACATAACAAATAGTGTAGATGTGAAGGTGAACGCTCACATATAAATCACACAGTAACGCACTCATTCTCCCAAAAACAAGTAACCCCTAAGCCCCTAGGACATAAACATGGCCATGAAAGCACCCATTGTTGAATCTTACACGTTTACAATGTAAACGTCTATGTAACAAAGAGTATCACTTACCCGTGAAGTCGTAACATTGTGCAGACGACAGCAGCAGACGACACATCGAAAGAGTCGTCGCAGACTGTTCCCCAGGTTCCGTTGTTCCTTATTTCAACTCTTCCTCTCCATGGTCGATCACCGTTGACGAGGCGTACTGTCTCTAATTTCACATTAAAATATTGTTTTTATTGTAGTAATGCAGATGATAAGACTATAGACATTAGCCTTTTTTACACACAGTCCTGTCATTATGGGTAACCGAGGGAGGTATTGTGTAAGTTAACTTCCCATGACATCTGAGGAGAGATTCTTTATTCACCAGGTTTCCTCGCTAGCCATATTCAAAATGAAGTATGTCAATTCCCATCGCTCCTCACAAAATACAAATCACAGCAAAACAAATTTAGCTTCCCAATGGGTGTGGTGTAATAGGTTAGGGGTAGGTCTTGTATTGTTTCCTGTGTGAATGGTGTCTTGTGTTTGACGTCTTGTGTGCGTCATTCGTTTGTCGTCATTTTGGGAAAAGAATGACGTAAAAAGAGAAAGAAACGAGACGGTTCCATGGTCAGATAGAAAAGTGAGAGCAGCGAGTTCTTCATCTTCCATAAATCAACTAGAAATCTCTTCACCTTCATCCCCACCTACTGGGGGCTCGTCGAGCGTGGTGTGTGTGTGTAATATGCGTCGTGTGTATGCACGGTAAGTGTGCGTACGTCCTATTACATATGGTGTGGTTAACAAATCTTTCCCTTCTAGTCCCCATACCCTGCCTTAACCGTAGCCGTAACCCAACAACAACCACACCAGTACACTACCACAGCTCATACCACTAACCCTGGACTTTAAACCTAAAACACTCGATTATACCCCAGTCAAAGTGCTGTAGAAGTGATATCAATAGCTGGTCTTGTTAAAGTAAAATAAGACAGCTCGCCTGATATACTAGTAGCCTTATCACAGGTCATGGCTTCATGTCATGACGTTTACAACAACCTGGTTGGAAGATTTGGTAGCATAGTTATATAGTTATATATATATATTTTTTGAAAGCGCATTGAGTCGACTCTGGGGTTGAAAATTGCGCTATATAAATCTACTTTAATAATAATAATAATATAAGCAAGATTAATGGTTAACTATATAAGAACAACATCAGGATATACTTCTTTTAGGCCGAACACAATACTTGAAAAGTAACTCACCAGTACTGATAAGAAGCTGAAGTTCCTCTTTTTCTTTCTCAAATGAAGCAAGAAGAATCGCCTGTTGCGCGGAGCAGTTGTCCACACGCACTTCATTGCTGACCAGAAAGGTGGGACCAACATAGGCGCAGCTGTAAGTCGGGTCCTGGATGTTGAGAAAGCAGAAGTAGCCTCCTTCCTCTACTGGGTTGGTTAAGGTCAAAAATTCTTCGCCGTTTCTGAAGAAGTTACTGTTCAGAATTTGTCCAGATGGAGTCTGTAAGAAATATTTGCTATATTTAGATTGATAGTTTGACTTTTGAATTCCTGAAGATTAGTTGCTACAATACAGGCAATGAAAGACTTTACATCTTCAGTCTGAATGTTAATGTCTTTGTATTTCCATGCCTAGAGCTTCCCTGTATGTGGACAGTGTCACTGCCATGACAACCATTGACGCCTCAAAATTGGCGGCTTAATTAAAATGTTTTTGGAGTGGGCCTCGCTGATAATGAGAAACTTTGCACATTGTATTATGAGTATTCTCATAAACGTAAAAAAATTATAACAATTTCAATCAGAAAGTTGAAGCCAAAAAACTGAAGTTAACATGTTCTTTCATTGTTAGGAACTAAAGTGACTAACCCTCCACATCACAGAGTAAGACAGGGAGCCCAAAGTGTTAAATCTGCCGCACGCGAGCTGCACGTGCCATTCTCCGGACACTTGTACAGCGCTTGTTAGCATCCGAGCGTGTAACTCTCGGTTTGCGATTGAGAGAGGCTCTGTAATCATAGAAAAAAATCAAAGACCTTCACAAGCGGGAAATAAAAACATGTCAGGAAAGCGCGCAAACGACTAAACCACACAAACAAACACTGAGTCACAAAGATGGGATAACACCTTAGTACGAGGATGCTGCTCCCAAACTGTTCCTCAAAAATCTTTTTAAGTGTAGTCACTTTGCAGAGTTTACTTTTTTTCGTTCACGCGTCTTCCAAATCAACATAAATTTTCTGCTTCAATTAAATCATAGATATTAGATTTACAAAATCTTACTAGTTACAGGACTTTTAAAAAGATTTACCTTGTCTTGGGAAGGAATTGCTGATTTCTGAACAGACACTAAATCCACACGTCTGGCTCTTTCAACAATTTATTCAAGAATGCCAAACTATCATTCACTCACTAACAAACTCGATCGGGGGAGGAGGTGAAGCTCCCTTGACCACTCCTCGTGCACGTGGTCAGGCTTCCTCTCAATCGTACACACTAATATACACACTACACACTAGTACAAGCTCTCTGACAGGATAAACCACATTCCTAACATTACCATATAGAAACATATCAGATAAGTGATCTCAATGTACTGGATATATATTCGTGACAACCAGATTAAATACTTTTCGTACATTTCATATTACAAGATGTATGATGCAGGATGATAAGCTATGAACACGTAAGTGGAAGACTGAGACAAAAGTATTCAGAGAAAAATTCTTAAAAATTTGTTCAGACAAAAAACATTGACAACAATACATCTCAGGCTTTTCTGGAGGGGGAAAGAGGATTGTGGTCTGATGAGCAGGTGTACAATGTGTTCTTACCTGGCAAGTGTAGATACACGTATCTGGAGTCAGTTACAAAAGATGAATTGCTGTCGATGACAATGTGGACGATGTAGTGGCCGAAATCCTGTTGAGCCACATCACTGATCCTTAAACCTGCGTTTGCCACGAAACTCACGCGCTTCTGGTCAGAGTGGGACACAAAAAACTCGCCATCGATGTAACTTGCGAGATGCTCAATATTTCCTCCCGTCATTCCTGTTAGAACAAATAAAGAAACATATAATCACACACACACACACACACACACACACACACACACACACACACACACACACAAAGAGAAAGAGAAAGAGAACTGAATGAGTGAAAAATAAACTGACAAAGCCTAAAAAGGATTTTGAAAATGTCTCTCGTCGAGTAAACTTGCAACTTCTGTCTATCTTCTGTACTATTTAACTGGCTAAAATCTGATATTATTTATTTCTTATTAATATTGAATCTTTAATGCTGCTCATGCGTCCCTCTTATTCTACAAAACCTGAGAAGTAGAAAAAGAATTAAAACCTAATAAAAGATTCTGTCAGTCAGTTTTTGTGGACGTGGCCAGGAGACATTTACACTGTCATGTTCATCGATTAAAATGAAGGAACAGTTAGAAGCTACCATCATCCACTGACTGTTTACACTCACCTGTAAAGTACCACTCCATGTTATTCACACTTTCAAAGGTGGAGGTGACTACCGACCAGGGAATGGTTATGGAGTCGCCTACACATGCGTAGTAAACACTGCCATTGGTCGGCGATTGTCCTGTCCAGCTGTAGGCCTTACAAACTTCAACATAAAATATAGTATTGGCTAACATCAAACATCAAATGAAATACAGTTCATCACGTCTCTCTAGAAAAGGGAAAACCTTTTTTTTTTCGTTTTTTTGTTTTTTTGTTTTACTATCAACAATGTTCAAACGTTTTTCAGGCAACGTAAATCATGTTTGACGATGTGCTGAACAATAATAATACTACTAATAATGATAACATAAAATTCATAAAGCGGTTTTACTGGCATAAACGAGAACAATGAGACAAAGCTGATTTTATTGTATTATTGCTGGGAAAATGTGGCCGCTAGTGCAAAGTATTTCCTGTGATATTTTTCCTACAAAAGCACATTTTAAAAATAAGTTTTAAAATTCATTCAGATTTTACGCAGTCAAATGTCAAAAACTGCTCGTGTGGAATAAGCTGCTAAAAGTATAGAAAGAAATAGCTTACAGCACCTAACTAAATAATAATAATAATAATAAAGAAATTGAATGAATTATCTAACCTAAACTTTGGCACAAACAGCAGAAGATTACCCCATTCTTCAGGAGAGGAAGGAGAGAACGAGAGAGAGAAAAAAATGAAAGGAATCAGACCTATTAAGATGGAATGACACTTACAATCTAATTCAGTATGAAGCGAGTACAGGTGTACACACGTACACACACGTACAAACAGACGCCAACAAACTCAACCATATTTAACATATTTAGACATATTTAAAGAATAATACCTGATGTAGAGACTACAATAATGAGGAAAACATGTGCAAATTCCATCCTAAGATTTTTACGAAGGTAGTGAACTGTACGGAATCCTGCAGCGGGTTTTTTTTTCTTTAGAAATGATGCTTATAGAGTATATGACACACGTTTAATAATATCAGCCTAAATATAAAAATGGTGTCGTTTTCTTCCCTTTTTATATCCCTATCATTTAGCTGAAAATATCTTGCCCTTATCGTGCGCCCCCCCCCACACACACACATACAAAGAATCATTGGAGCAAGAACACAGCACTGACCTACAATACATATATATATATATATATATAGGACAGTGCGACCTGTGTGCCTGCTGGGGTCGATTTCGTGATGATCTTCTAGCTGTTATCATGAAACATATCTTGTAGAACGAGACACTGTCTACCCACATCTCTATCAACACACCCTGGCACCTGTATCTATTTTCAGCTCTTTTTTAGCCGTAGACCAGAATATCTATCGATACCCGACTACTTTAAGAGGTTCTGAGAATGATGCAGAAAGCATGTATCCCGAGACCGGAAATGGGTTAGTCACTCAGTTTTGGGAAAATACTAACTTTCAATTCTCAGACCATGTAATTGGAGAAAATCTTGCTTTGGATGGACTTTAAAGTGAGAGGCGGGGATGGGGAATTGGTATTTTACGCTGAGCGAGCAACTAAGAGTATAGTGTGCCCGAGACGAGATCTGAACCCAGAACAGAAGAACCTCACTGTATTGGTGACAGGCGGTAACCGTTGCACCACAGGACGGCCCTTGTCATTGTCATTGTGTTAGTGCCACTGTGTCATAGTGTCAGTGTCACAGTGTCATAGTGTCAGTGTCATAGTGTCATAGTGGCAGTGTCACAGTGTCAGTGTCATAGTGTCACCGAGTGACGTCGACCGCGGCCCGCTAAAGCTGCACATAGGATTATAAGTCAGTAGGGATAGGTGCTTACAGGGCTAGAATTTTATAAGGCTATTTACTTGGCTAGAGAGACTATCAGACAGCAGGACGATGTGGGGTGAGGGAGATGTCAGTGAGAGGTGACGTAAGGTTAGCGCTGATCTTAGTGTTGTCGGGTCATGATTGGATGAAACTGCCCACGTGACCCCTGGCATCGGTACTGATGTGACCTGCAGGGCTCAGTCAGGTGTTGGTCACTACACTGAGGGGACTCCTCCTCGGGCTCAGTCTGCGAGAGACAGCGGGCGCAACAAGCATTATTATGCCTCGTGGGTAAAGGGCGAGTGACCTGAACAAGTTCTTGTTTCCCTTTAGAGTGAGAATAGAGATTTTAACACAAAAGTAATTATGATTAGTTTAGCTAAAGTAGTAGAGTGTATCACGATAGAATTAGTGATCTGAAGCCGGTAAATGATAAACAGAAGATAATAACAGTCGAGAATCTAGTGGATACAATAACTGTTAGGGTTAACAGGTTATTTTGTAAGGGTTAACGTGAGGATATCCTTCCCCGACCTCGCAAGCTGTCTGTAAATAACTCAGACCTAGATTATGAACTCGGGTAAACCGTAGCCGTGAGCAAGATTAAAACAACGCCTGCAAAAATAAAAAAAATCTTGTCCGTTCCGCTCACTAATGTTTCTTAATGTAAAAGATAGCAAAATATTCTCAGCGGTTTTATGGACTGTAGTCTGGTGACCTGTCCGTGCTGACCGTGTTTAGGGCAGGGCATCCGAGAGAGAGAGGGAGTGTGTAGTACACAGCACGATCCTCTGTTCAGACCTCACATGTGTGGGTCGGGTACAATCTCCATGCTCGTCGATAAGGTGAAACTAATTATTCCTCATTTAGTTCAGATTGTCATAGTAACAGTTGGGTAACTGAACATGTGTGGTTGCGTGCACGTGCGCCAGCATGCATTGCTGTATATTGGTAGTGTACATCATAGCATCTGTGTTCATGACAATAGTGTTGTTGAGTCCAACTATCTGAATGACAGCAAACGTTGACATAGACTGTAAACATAGACATCAGACACAGACACTAGACATGGACATCAAGAATAGTGGGCACGTCGGCTATCACTAATAATGAGTTTCTTCTCAACAACTCAGGGCAGCAGACACCACTCATATGAAAGTCACGTGATTTTTGACGGAAGTCTGACCACGACACAAGGAGTGAAACAAGGTTTGATTTTCGTTTAATGTGGCCTAATGCTTGGCAAACAGTCGACTCCGACATCTTCGCTGTGAGTACAGTCGTGCTGACCGACGGGGTTGTGGGTGCAGCTAAAGATGTTGGTCTCGCTGCCCTGACAATTAACATTGTCCAGCAGAATGGGCAGATTCCCCGGGCCGTAGAATGCGCTGCCATACACTGCAGGTGTTTCTCTATCAATAAAGACACCAACCTAATCACACAGGGACCCGGTATCCAACAAGAAACTTGGATTTGTATGAATTTCTTGTATGAATCATATCATTTCTAAAATCATAAACATGGTGATGATGTGTACATGGTAACTACCTCATTGCATCAGCCACAGTAGAAAATGATTTTAAGAAAGAAGACAAGGATTGAACCCTCGAATGCCCGCTGCCAAATTTATCATAAACATTAAGAAGGGAACAAATTTCATGAACATTCCTTTTTCTGTTCTACACTACAAAGGCCCACAAAGTCATCAAGACTTCAGTAATTGTCATTAAGTCACAGATTAAAGCTAAACCTATGGTCAGTTAGCAGATAAGGCCACTCGCCTGGTAAGTCCTAACATCCTGCAGATGACAGCAGCAGACGAAGCAGAAAAACCGTCGTCACAGACTGTTCCCCAGGTGCCGTTGTAATACTTCACTTCAACTCGTCCATTCCACAGTCGGGTGCCGTTCACAAGACGCACAGTCTCTGCATTTTTTATTTAAAACGTGTTTATTTATTGCATTAAATCTCCATTTCCCTCTGTTTCTGTCTGCTAAACATGTTCGAGTAGAAATGATGTAATAAACGATGTTACAAGTCTGTTGACGATGTCTGCTACTCGCCATTTTCTTACTAACTATACTGGAGAGGTATACACGAAAAAGTGTATATAACACATGTAATATGACGCACATACACTTACCTTTCATACGCACACACATAACACAACGCTTGACGAGCCCCCGCAGATGACGATGAGGATGAAGAGGTTTGTAGTTGAGTCGAGTCGAAGAAGCACAAATTTACAGGAATGTCCTTGTGAGAGTTATGGAAGACGAAGAACTTGTTCGCTCATCCGTCCATAGAACTGTTTTTTTTTCTCTTTTTTTTACGTCATCCCCTTTTTCCGAAATGACGTCGAACATGTGACGCACACAAGACGTCAAACACAAGACGCCATTCACACAGGAAACAATACAAGACCTGCTCCTAACTCATTACAACACAACAGTTCATAAATATACAAGATGAACTAGCAGTCTTATGTGTGTGTGTGTGTGTGTGTGTGTGTGTGTGTGTGTGTGTGTGTGTGTGTGTGCATGTACTTGTGTTTTTCTTGTGCGATTGCAACAAATGACACATCAACGACTGGTGACTTCAAGATCATAAAATGCCTTGAGACGAAATCAATTGTTTGAAAGTTACTCACCATTTCTTCCCATAATGATTTGAAGGGCCGACACCATCTCCGCCTTTTCTTGCTGAAGTGGGGTGAGAAGCAGGGCCTGCTGGACAGAACAGGTGTCTATGGTTACTTCGTTACTGACCAGCATAGTGGGGCTGACATAGGCGCACTGAGCGTTAGCATCTCGAATGTCCAGAAAACAGGAGTAACTCCCCTCCTCTAGTGGATTGGCCAGCGTCAGAGTTGCCTCCCTGTACGAGGTATTGCTGCTGCTTAATATTTGACCTGAAGGTGTCTGCAAAACAGTGCTTTGACTATTATAATCATTAGTTTAGAAAATGAATTACATTATCTGATTATAAGAAACTGATAAAAGTTATTTAAAGTATTTCTTATAATTACAGTTAAAAATAAGCCATTTGTCATCATTAACCACTCGTGTCTGATAATGTTTCAATTTTGTTTTTGACAATAGATTAAAATGGCGGTTTCAGTCGGAGTAGCGAATATTAAAGTGAATTGTTTATTTCACTATTTAAAAGGCAACTAACCTTCCACAGGACAGAGAAAGATAGAGTACCCCAGGTAGAAAACTCGCCACACGCGAGCTGCACGTGCCAGTCTCCTGACTGCTGCAGGGCGGTCGGTAGAACTCGCGCGTGTAACATTCGGTCTGTGGTTGTAGGAGGAACTTGAAATAAAAAGAAAACAATCATGAAATGCGATTTCACTATTATATGAAAAAAAAAAACACGAAAACACTTTAGATTGTTGTTCTCAATAAAAGTTGGCATCATGCACATTCTTCAGAGATTTTCTTCTTGACTATTACATCTCAATGATGTTTTAAGTATTATTTGTGTCTTGAAAAGCTACTCAAAACACACAATAAAATGAAGCGTTTATTTAAGAGGTACTCAAGAGTATTTGAGGGTTGTCTTACCGGGCATACGCAGATACGTGTATCTCGCCTCAGCTGCAAAAGATGAACCGATGGTGATGACAGCGCGAACAACGTATCGCCCGAACTCCTCCTGTGCCAAGTCGCTGACCCTTAATCCTGCATTTCCCACCACAGACAGGCGCTGTCGCGCAGTTGGCGAGATAAGAACCTCGCCGAGGACAGATGTTGCAAGAAGTTCCGTATTTCCGTCTGTGTGAATTCAAATGTTGCATAAAACATGCATTTATACATACTTTTTTCTATTATTTAGGATTATTACTTATCAAACATTAAAGCAAATCAGACTATGTATAGTATGCGTGTGTGTGTATATATATATATATATACACAAATAAATTAATAGTTGTCATAAAAAGGTGAAAATAGTCTTTTTAACAATTTCATAACTTACTCTCAGCTAATTTCGGTTACCTTATTTACCCTGTGAGGTTTAGAAAGAACGCTGCTTATTTTAGCGTTTGTATTTATTAGTATTTGTTTTATTACTATTAGTAGTTGTAGTGTTGCTGCTTACTTCCCTGTTTCACGTTTCTTTCTTCAAACAATAGCCGCAATATCAATAATATGGAGAGAATAAAATGTTTAGTACCTGTAGGAAGACATCTATATACAGTAAGTGCTTACCATCGTCCACGAAAAGCCATTCGACATCATTGACTCTCTCGGAAGTCGTGGTGACGATGGACCAGGGAAGTGTCACGGAGTCGCCCACGCATGCGTAGTGAACACTGCCATTGGTGGGAGAACTGCTTGTCCAGCTGTAGGCATGACTCACTGCCACAGAAAGAAAGTGTAACCCGAAGTAACACAAATAGTTTATGTAGCTGCTGTCAAGACGACTGCCAGGTAAATGATCAACACTGGCGCACGAACATCGCCTTTCAGTAAAATGATATCACAGATCTACAGATGCAACTCAAACTCTTCTCTAGAATTATATTGCATTTTTAGTAATAATAATAATAATAATAAATAAATAAAAACAATGCAGGGTCTAGGTAGCGCGTATTCACACTCGTAGGGAGCCTGCTCTTAGCTCTTGCGACCAGATCGAAACATGGACAACATGCGAAGGACGGAAGAATAAACAACATTTATGAGAAATATGATAGCTGTCGCTAAGTCTGCTTTGTGGATATTTTCATGGCTACCCGTATCAAATGATTTTCATCAAAATATTATACGCAATAATGTAAAAATACAGAACTAAACATATGTCACATTAGAAAAAAAACACTGCATAATGTAGCAAAGGCTTCATATACAAATAAATATGTATCTACAGACATAAAAGTAATAATAAAACTATAGCTTGATACGAAATTGTGAACAAAGGGCTACCGAAGAATGATAGAGAAAGAGAGAGTAGTACACGAGTAAGCAGTACTAAGACAAGCATCCAGTTAAGAGTGACGTGGATTTTTTGTTTCATCTGAACTCACTCATCGCACTTAATGTGGACACTCGATATATAATACCTGATATAGAAACGACAGTTATGAGAATCTCAAGGAACAGTCCCATCATTAGCAATTTTCTGTAAGGCTGTTACGAATCGTGCAGATGTTAATGATACTGGTACTAGCACAAGGCAATGGATGTATTATATACAACATTGTTTCCTGCTCCTGACTATTTTGTATCCCCAACCTCCTGCTGAAAGGCTAGACCTTATCTCCAGAGTGCGACCTCACATGCACTCACGTAGCCACAAACATCCTGGAATAAATAAAGTCTGGGCTGTTTACCTGTCATTTGAGGTCGATGTCATGATGATGATTTTTTTTTACCCCTCGTAACGAACTCAAAAACAAACGAGTGTTTGAAAACCAACTAATATCAAAAGGTGTTCCCGTCTAGTTCTAAGTTGACTGATGTATTTGTCGCGAAATGGAGTTTGAGCCTGTATTGCACAGACAAAGTGTGTTGGTAATTTATTTTTGTTTAGTAACTCTCATCAACAAATCGTTGTCATATAACAAAAAGAGTAGTATTCTAGCATGAGTGTAAACTGAGGCAATTAGTAGTAACAGCTTGATTGATTAAGCAGCCTAGACAGCGCTAATTAGAGGTGTCATTATCTTTAGGACATAATCTCATTTACATGTTGTGACAATGCAATAGGTGCGGAGTTCCAAGCAGCCAAAAGGCAAGGAATCAGTGGTCTCATTTAGCCACAACTGAAACATAAACAGTAATGTGGATAAACAATTAATTGCGTAATTTGGCATAACAACCCTTTGACAACAGCACTTAGTGCACATGGAATAATTTTTGTAAATATTATTATATTCTAACATCGCAGTTAACCTTATTGCTCTAGGGCCAGTTGCACAACACGTTTCTAAACCTTAAAACTGTTCTAAAGCAAAATTTCTTCTTAGCCATTTTGATGCATTGCAGAAAAACATACAAAACATTGTACTGACAGGACGGAAAGTCAGACTTAAACAACTTTATCTTACTTAAAGCAGTTTTAGTTTTAACAATTCTAAAATTGTGGTGTGCACTTTAAACTAATTATCTAAATAGAGTTAAGGCCTAAAAGTGTTTAAAATTAGAAATGTGTTGTGCAACTGGCCCCTGAGGTCCATCTTTCTTCCAAGTTCTGCTCTAGCTTCTGGACCTTGATTTTCAAGTCCTGTGAACATTTTGTTGCGGCCAGAGGTAGAAGGGGAAGCAATAGTTGATATTTCTATTTTGTATCTGCTTGATGGAAACATATTAAGACTCCTCATTTACTAAGTATGCTAAAACTTGAGACAATGGGCCACATCTTAAGTCAAGTGACTGGAGCTGAGCTCGACCATATGCTATTCCCAAACTCTTCGAACTCGAGATCAAAATCACAGATAAATATGATTAGAATTTTCTCAGCTCTGCCATCGGCTTTATCCTTGACAACGTAGTCGAATCAACATTACATTCATTAATCAAATCAGGAATTGTTTTCACCTTTTTCTGTAATTAGTTTTTATGTTTTATGGGAATAAAGACTGACTTTTACTCTTTGAACTTGTCGATTTTATAAAACGAAAGGACGAGGTGTAGATAAAAACATGCTCCCTTATAAAATATCCTGTTTACTGCAGAAACACATGGGTTTGAAGTCCAGATAAAGGAAACCACATCCGTGAGTACAACCAAGCCAAAGATTGCAAACAACCAAACATAGGCGTGTGGTGTCTTAGTATTTGATACAAAAGATAAAAGAAAACGGGGCTCGTCTTGTGTAGCGACTGACTGTAAGTGGAGCCAACTGCACGTGAAGGACTCTGTCGAGGGCACGTCCAGCGGAAGGAGCGGTGTTTGTGTTTGCTCTTCTATTTCATAGGTTTTCTTTTCTTGAAAAATTGTGAAAATAGGGAAATTTCGTACACTCCAGGATAATTAGTTCAATATCGATCTTGCTTTTCTATTTCTTGGGTTACTAATAAGTAACTCACATCCAGTGCTAAACAACAATTTAAAATCCTTTACTGATTTGCTGCAATACATTCATGTTCAATAATGAATATTATTAATATTTATTAAATGCTTTTTAAAAGAGATTGTTTCTCATCTCCTTCTGTCCTAATGAAGCCGTGTGTGTAAGAGTGTACATCTGTTAAGTTTACACACATTGACTAACCAAGAGCAAGATTCCGTTGTTTTGGTTATATTTAAACTTTCATAAGCAAATACCAATCGAACGGAATGGACATCACAGATTCCTTGAAAAAAAGAAGTACCTGGTGAAACAAAATATCAGACCACAAAAATACTTTACTCATTGATGAGACTTTTCCCTTTGTTCTAAAAAAGTCAAAGTCAGGATGTTGAGCAGCAAAGTATTTTTACATAGATATCGGCTACAGCAAGGATACGAGAACCTACTCAAGTATGGCTAGATACCCAAATCTATAGTTTTATTCAAAATTCACCTGTATTCTCACAATCTGTGGGACAGAAAGAGAGTGACAGAAAGGTGGAGGCACAAAGTGCGAGAGAGAGAGAGAGATGAGATAAGAAAACAAGAAGGAGGCAGGATAACAATACCATTTCAATAAACACGTGTTTGATGTCTGCGTGAT
This sequence comes from Marisa cornuarietis, assembly GCA_004794655.1. NCBI lineage: Eukaryota > Metazoa > Mollusca > Gastropoda > Architaenioglossa > Ampullariidae > Marisa > Marisa cornuarietis. The sequence continues at coordinate 488,480 of SMMW01000488.1, read as the reverse complement.
TTAGTGTCACGTGATTCACTGCCACGTGTTTGATTGGCGTGTTCTTCATTGACGCTTGTAAAATGTCCGTTTGTGTGATGGCCACACTCACTCACTCACTCACTCACTCACTCACTCACTCACTCACTCACTCACTCACTCACTCACTCACTCACTGTTCCAGTAATTATTTCGTTTTCAACTATCTCTAACAATCCTTTCATAAGTGGGTTTGAACCGAAAGATCACCACAAGGACATCAATACAACATAAAACATAAAATCAGCCCCAGAGAACATATAGTGTTTATTGATTCTACAAAAAATGTTCCAACACTTGTTCTTTTTCAATAAAAGAATAAGATTCTTTATGACCATGTCAGAAAAACTAAAATTATAAGCCAATGATAAAAAGCTACTGATCTGTGTTTACCACGTTATTTGTGTGAGTTTGCGTGCGGGCAGCTCTCCTTCTCCCTCAGTGAGTGAGTGAGTTAGTGAGTGAGTGAGTGTGAGTGTATTTGTGTACGCACAGGTGTTAGCGCTCGCGTGCGTGTGTGTTTGTTTGTTTGGTGTGTGTGCTCGCGTGTGTAAGCGCAGTGTAATACAAAGGATACAATACAATAAATTACAACAGTAAGTTCATCGAAGGTTGCACGGAAAAGGTAAATTGTTCAGCAGCAAAGTATCTTCGATCCACTTGAGGTAGTAAGAAACGTTGGTGTAGATTCCAGGCTTGCGTGGGAGAGCGCAGTCCTCGCCGTTACTGACGATACCTACAGGAGGAAACATTTGCTCGTGAAAGAGTGTCTTGCGATGTGTATACTCTAAAAAACCAACCAACCAACCAACCAACCGACCGACCGACCGACCGACCGACCAACCGACCAACCGACCGACCGACCGACCGACCGACCGACCGACCAACCAACCAAGTTTTAGTTCAGCGAGATGATGCGTCCAACCATGATGATGATAATGATAAAGGAGTTTTTTTAATGCCACTGTTAACTCACCAACAGCAAACCATTTATTGTTGGAGTTACGAATGAGTGGCGACCCACTGTCTCCCTGCAGCAGACAACAAAGACAATCGCATAATTGTTTTGTGACAAAATCAAAAGAGCGCTTAAAAGTGTGTATGACATCGTTGTTTCTGTTAACATAGGGAGGTTCACCTGATATTTTTTCATCTTAATGATGATTGCGGGCACGAACAAGTCGCGGAGAGAAAGGTAAGTATGTGCGTAGTGTGTGGTGTGTGTGTGTGCGAGTGGAGTGCGTCTATGTGTGTAAGAGAGAAACAAGGAGCTAGAAGAAGAGAGTAATAATGTTAAAGAAACTAATATATCTATAAGTGTATTAATAATAAAAAAAATTAGGTAGAACAACTCCAACCACGCTCTCAAAGAAAATTCCTATGATGTTGGTACACAGATGACAAAAGGTGATCTAAGGGGAGCAACCGCTTTTTCTCGTTACTTTTTCGCCTGGGCGTTGGTTTATTCCCTTGAATAAGGTATGTACCCCAAACAAAAATTATCTGTGTGTGTGTGTGTGTGTGTGTGTGTGTGTGTGTGTGTGTGTGTGTGTGTTGCTGCCAAAGTAATCAAGACTAAAGGCAAAGGTACATAACTGTAAGACGACACGATGGCGATGATTTAAGACGACTTGAAGCTTTGCTTTCGTTAAGCACAAAAGTGATTGTAAAAGTCTAGTAATGTAAAACATTCTGTGTCACTGGTGTAGATAATAATATTACATGTAAGTTCATTTGAGTGACGTCTTCACACAAAAGCATAACAATCCAATTAAAAATTTATTTTTTTTCAGGAAATGAGTGTTAACTTTGAAAATTCATCTGCTGACAATTTTCGCCACAGACAAACCAATTTTTTTCTTTCCCACTCCCTTTCCTAAGGTCATCTCAGACAGCAACATCTCAAGTCTGCAGAGCTATAATACAGAAAGGAGTTTCTAAAAGTGGCCTGATAGTTGAAAGGTCATCCTTTGCTGACGCTCTGCCTCACGTGACGTCTTACCGAGCACGCGTCTCTTCCGCCCTCCTCGTAACCTGCGCAGAAGCTGACTTCCGGCAGAAACTTGTTGCCTTGCCAGTCAGGGAGCGAGCACGTGCTGTCGCTGACGATAGGGACGAGGACCTGATTGAGCACGTAATCTGTGCCGGTACCTGAATAGGGATGTGAAGTCTGTTAGGTTACTAAGTAAACTCCTCTACAACAATAAACCTGATATGATGAACAAGACATCATTAAGAATGAAAGAGGGAGGAGAACAGGGTAAGAAAAAAATGAAAAACTTAAAAGAAAAGTGATAAAATATGAAGAAGACAATAGGGAAAGTACACGAGGAATACGAGAACAGGAACGACGAACGAAAAAAAGAAATACTATCACAAAAAGAGAAAACTTGAAACAAAGTTGTTTTTTTTGTACATGCTCGTGTAGAGTCCCTAGTTACTTACCTTCAATATATAATTGCTTGTATCCCTTAGTTCAGTCAAATGTATTGTTTAGCTTTATATTTTTTTTTAAGTTAATCTAAATTCTACTTTAACATTAATCTTTTATCTATTATTGTTGTTTAGATTAATTTCCTTAAATTTGAATTTATTGCAGTTTTAATGTTACTTACATCAAAGCTAGATTACTTCTACTCAACATTATTAAATTCAAGTTTAAAACATAATAATGAAGTTAATCAACTTTATTACTGCCATTGGACAATTATCCTTGGGATGTGTACTCGGATGCAAAAATATGCCAAACAATAAACAAGTGTAAGTTATTACAAGATAAAGATGAGGACAAGGTAAGGATAAGGTTGTGCATCGTAGAAAACTTAAAAAGAATTGGACTGTTTAATCTAGACTTTTATTGTGATACATCTACATCATCACACCCCTCCACACACTACTGACATGTGCTAACACGAATGTTTTAGAGTTTAAATTAAGGCCTTAACAGATGAAACCACATTTAAATTATACTATCTAAACTTATTTTTCATTTTTATTCACCTTTAATTCTTTTTGTTTACTCCACGTTTATTTCAACATTTTGTTCATCTTTCTATTTCAACTTTACTTTTGTTTTTCTTCAGATTTACTGCTCAAATTAAGTCCCTTTACGCTAGTAATTTCCTTGCCTATGTTAATTCTTTGTCTACACACATCATGCTATCACTAAAAATAAATGTGTTTACTAAGCCCGCTTTTAGTTTAAAAGAAACTGTTAGTACCTCTGTTCATTTCCAACCTTGGTTACAGTTTTTTTTTATCCATCCGTGAGTTAGCCATTATCTTTTGAAACTTTAGAGCAACGTACCCAGGGTGAGGCCCCAGCCCGCCACGATGGCTGCCATGCCTGTAGAAAGTGTGAGGCCTGGCGAGGGCAGACAGATCGGTGCGACGAGAGAAGTGAAGACGAGTTCCTCCTCCAGCACCAGCAGAGCAATGTCGTTGGCCCCGGTGATGTTGTCGAAGTTCTTGTGCAAAAGTAGTTTCTGAACTGTCAGCAGCTGCTCCTCTTTGCCGGCTTGTATGAGGCTGAGCTTAGCAGCGTACACCTGTAGATTTCTGGGATTCTGCGAGTCTTGACTGGCCGGCGATGAACCCATCAAGAAAATGGAACGAATCCTTATTACTATAAACTTTTACTAATACTAATACTAACACTAGTGCAGTAGTGTCCCCTCTTTATAACACGCTCGGACGAAGCAGGCTACATATAAGTGACCGACCAGACAATCGTAATTTGTTCTACTAATACAAAATATTTTTGTGATAGAATGTTTCCTTGAGTTGCAGCTGTAGTTCTAGAAGTTAAATTAATCGTTGCAACTAGCAGTCATTGTATTTAATGACATTCTATCGACTGCTGGACCTTATTTGGTTCTCTTTTTTCGGCTTATTGATTGTGATCTTGATTTCTAATGTTTGCAAAAACCTGTTTTGTTTGTCGTTTATTCTTCTCATAAGTCAATAACTAATTTTTCTGTAGGTGTGAGAAGTCTTTTCCCATTGTACTACCCGGTTCGAATGATGAGGCATACTACTCACCATTTAATGGCCTGGTAGGGTAAATGTTTTATAACAACTGAGTAAAGTTGACTTTAAAATACTATTTCCCAAATCTGGGTGAATACCTTCTTCCGTTTTCGAGATACCTGCCGACAAGTATTGCTAGACACAGAACACGCTTAGTACCGTGATGTCACGTGTGTTCAATGATACCCCTAATAGGTCCCAACTACTTCAGTGGAAAATACCATCTAAAGACAATAAAATCCATGTACATCCTCATGTCAGTGTCTGATTATTTTTATTTGTCTACAATATTCGCAGGTGTATACAATCGTCAGGTCAGTGTTTGTTTTCTGTATGCAATGTTCGCAGACATGTGTCCTCAAAACGGAAACGCGGTATTCACCGATTTTGTTGTAATTTGTTTCTTGCGATAAGCTTTGTCTACTTCTAATGTTCACCACAGTCACTGTTAACCCTTGCTTCCTATTTATGTAGGTTTATTAATATTTTTGTGATTGTGGTCAGCGTAGAGCAAGATGCTAAGAAGACTACGTGGACGACGTGGCCTGAGCTGGTCAGGAGGGTGTCCGAGCATGGATCTGGTGTGTGTGAGTTGACCAAGTCACGGCCAGACACACGCCAGGTAAGACTCACGTGTCAAAGCAGTGGGCTGCGGTGAGGATCAGTCGTGCGCTGATGATGGAGCCCCCGCACAGGAAAAATCCCCGGTCAGCAATTACTACCTGCAAGTGACAGGTAAGTTGTATGTACAGCGGCATCACTTTCCACCGCAGCAGTTATTTGGCGGGGGAAGGGAGGAAGGTGAAAGTCATTTTAAAAATGTCCACCACTTGTGATTTATGCGGGCTGACTCCCTCCTTAGTATGTGCGTACGTGCGTGCAGCTGTGTGTGTGTGTGTGTGTCCGTGCATTCATGTGCGTAAGTGTTTATGCGTTCATGTGTTTGTGTGTTTGTCACTGTGTGTATGTGTGTGTGTGTGTGTGTGTGTGTGTCTGTGCGCGCACAGTTATATATTGCTTATTGTATAAGGGAGGATAAGTGCCTTCTCAACTGTGACAGCATAAGGGTATTTTAGTCTTCACAGTTTGTGTCTACCGAGACCAGTGCTACACTGTCTGTCTGTCTGTCTGTATGTCTGTCTGTCTGTCTTAATTCATTAAATTGACTTTTAATGACACAAATAAACAACTGTTTATGTATTAGAAAACAAATCAAAACGCACACAGCCTGTATTGTCTTCACAGTTGGTTTTCTTTTTAAAAGTTGACTTGAAGCCTTATGTCATAAACACACGAACACACACACAAACATACACATACACTCACTCTCTCTCTCACACACACACACACACACACACACACACACACACACACACACAAACATGAACAAGCACACTCACTCAAAACAATTTCCTACCATCCATGGCATGGCACCCAGGGTGGACTGTTGCCCCCCGACGATTCGTGAGGAGAGCTGTCGTACCTGAGGTGAGCCGCATGGTACCAACACTTGGCCGACACAACTGAAGAGCAAACTCTTCGCTGTCACAGACGGTAAAGGAGGGGATAACACAAGGCTAGACAACAGGTACCTAGAATATAATACACATACAGGTGGACAAAACAAAACATTACAGAGAAAAGGAACATGACATTTGGCATACAATGAATAAATCATATCAGTAGATCATAGAAATATGAATGCACACACGCACATATGGCCATAAATATGTATAATATATGTATAGATGTACACACATATAATTGAGACGAGGCTAAGTTCTTCCCTCAAAGTCGGTGACTGCTGTTGCAAGAAAACTGATGTCGAAGGAAAAAGACATAAAATGTTGGACCCGTGGTACACGAGTATAACAAGACTGGCTGATAGATAGACAGGCATGAATACAACAACACCAGAAGTAACAACACAAACCTCAAATGTAAGTTTATCAAAGAGAAAGACATACTCATACATACCCAACGGAAGGAGGCAGGTCAGAAGCAGAAGACAGCGCAACATGACAGTCAGTATTTCTAGACAACCACCGGGGGGATGAGGACAAAGTGAGCTTGAAACAGGTAACCAGCTCTCTTACAAGTACTTGGCGGGCTGTGAACAAGTCAGCACCGGGAGGGTTCTCCCCGAATGTTTGACTTGATCTCACACTACTCACCTCAATGTCTCTCTTTATTTGGCTTATCGCCTGACTAAAAAAAATAGCCACCAAAAATAGCCTCCAACATACACTACCCTCCACTAAATTAGAAACCAGCTGTTTCGACTTCGGTCCTTATTGATCTTTCCCAAAGTGCACGGTAGGTGGTAAATCGAGAATGCCAAGTGAATAATAATGAAAATCCTAATAATAATTTGACATATCTAATTTTCTTCAAAGTGTGGAAGTACTGTGCAGTTTATTGACTCACGAGTCAGAAACGTCTTAAGGGAGGAGAATTTGTCAAGGATTTTAATACGATGAGCGCACTTCCATACTATTATTGTCTCAACGCCCACCCCTTCCCATGTTTTCCAAATTGAGTGATAAAGCTTCATGGCTGCCATGCATACAGTGTTTTCGGTTTTTCTTTTTGCCTTTCTCGAAATTCATTAACAACTGACAGCTTAATTTATGATCTACCAAGATTATGGTATACTGTAAAATATTGGACAGGTAGGCACATGTTATTTGAATGGCTAGGCCTACTTTTTAGTAGCTTAATTTCTCAAATGTGGATTTTCCATTCAAATCTAGCTCATGCATTTATCGTAAACGTCAGGTGTTGATGTTTATTAAAAAGACCTTATAACAGGAATCATGTCGTGCGACCATGTAAAATGTAAAAGATCAAGATAGACCAACACCTCGTAAGCCGGGGCCTATCTGTCAAAACAAGGACACGACACGTGGAGCATTAAGTTCTGTTGGCTATGGAAAGTGGTCAGCCGTGACTGGTCGTGAGGAACCTCAGCTGTTTGATGTGTCGCAGTTCTGGCGACTCTACTAGGGATGTAGTCGTGGCTGTCTCATAGGTACCATGCAATGGTAGGAAACATAACATTTAATCAAAAATATTAGATAAATGTTATGTAAACATTTGCCGAAAACTTCTTAAGATATATGACGTAGGATTATGATGCAGTGAGTATGACGTAGAATGTATGACGTAGTAAGGGATGGTTGAATGAGAGAAACCACAGAGGATGTAAGCTATAAAACAGAATATAGACGCCTACTATTAAGTAATATTCAAACTCTAATGTGTATTCTAATAAAATCTATCTTTGTTTGGTACTATAGATTTGTAGATTTGAAAACTGTTGTAAAACCAGTCATCTCAAAACAGTTACACACAGTGCACTTCGTATTGACGCAATGTTGGATTTTCTTCCTTGCTAACGCTTAGAAAAGATAATTTTCGTTTCAAAAACAAGATTTTTATCAGCGTTTTCTTAGTGAAACTTCGTAGAAATACGGTAAAACATTGAAGATAACAACTACAGTCAGAATATCAAGTGAGCCTTTAAACAGATGGCGCCATTCTAAATTAAAAGTCACTTTATGTTGCCGCACCCGAAAGCTAGATGCTACTATAGTGTAGTAGTTAAAACCGTCGCTTGTGCCTTCTATTGTAAGTTGGTTAGAAAATGAGAAGGGGTTGAATTAGATTTAGGAGTGGAGGACATCTGTAGATAAAATTTGTGCAAAAGAACCTGTATTTGTCTGGCCCGTGCATGTCAATTGAGAGAGAGAAAGTGAGTCACGCTTCCCGGGGTTGTGACGCTACTGTTACATGCTTTACAGGAAAATGTTTATAAAAGAGCTTAAAAAGGTTGAAAACATTAAGAAAACATTTTTCCGATGTGCAAAATAAACATTTCGTGAAAACCTTTATAAAAGGTTTAAATGCTATCTGGGTAGCTCAATCCGAGTCAACTGGGAGAAACCGATTGATTTAAGGGTTGTCATGACATATTTAGAAGTGGAGAGGACAGGATTAAACAGAAGTGGTACATCGCCAGCTTTTAAAATGTCAATGTGCTGTGGATTCTTCAAATCTGTTTTTCTCAGTGATCGGAAGCTCCATCAAACAGAGATCATGTCATCATCGCCCGTCAACGATTGTGCCACGACTTCAGAGCCCTGGACACCAAAGAAAGACTGTAGCGGATATTTACCTTGCCAACTCTCAGTGGCATCATCGTTATAACTTGTGTGTGTGTGTGTGATGAATAGCAGAGTTATAATAGTATCAGCACTTAAGGAAGCGATGGAATCAAAAGTCTTCAAAACATAAATCATCGCAGAGGGGCACAAGTATTTCCATTGTTCAGCCTGCTGTACAGATAAGACTTGCGGACGCTGCTCGCAGACACAGAGAGGAGAATCCGGTCATATGAAAACAAGTTCCTAAGGAACTCCTACGAATCTCGTACTAACAAACTAAAATCAATGGCTTTGGGTGGAACATAGTCGTAGGGCACCAGGGAACCAATTTTTTGCACGAGTTAAGCAGCGCAAGCTTGTCTGGTTCGGCCATTTAAACTGGCCCCCATTCTCTGTCTAAAGCCAACCTTCAGGGTACCTTGGCGGTTAGTGGAATCTGAGGTAGACAGAAGAATCTGACTGACAAACATTAAGGCGTGGTTATCGTTACATGCCAGGGGTAAGTAGTGAGCTTTGTCTTCAGCTGCGTCTATACAGCTGTTCCTCCCAGCAATCCTCCTAGTGGACCAGTATGATTGTGCACTGGTACCAGTAAAATGATATGTCTGTCTGCCTGTCTCTCTGTGTTCATTTTTTTATAAATTATGTAAATATTTTAGTACTATAAATCCTGTTCTGAGCATCGTACGATGGGAATAGAAGAAAAATGCGTTGAGGCTCGTGTGATCTTGCGTTGTTATGCTATTGTGTTTGTGGACTATTTGGTGATTGCATGTTGTCCCTGAATCAAATTGTCAACAACGTGAGTGAAAACGTTAGGGAAAAGTTAAACAAACCATTAATCACTGCTATACGATGACATCGATTCTGTAATTCATTGTAGGATAACATAATTTTTTTAATTTATCTAACTGTTAGAATACTAACAATATTATTTATTATTATACTATTATTCAATCACATTTAACAATACAAATAACGATAATTTTTTATTGTTGAATCTACTCAGCAGAGTTGGAGAGAGGGCACGAAGAAACTGTTGGGAGGACTCTGTCTGAGCTTCAAAACGAACTAGCCCGTTTTTTTGTTTGTTTTTTTTTCTTCTCCAAATATCGCCTGTTCGCCGCCCCTAATTTATAGCTTGTTGAAGGGACTCTTTGCCCTCTAAAGCACACACCACTACAGTACTGGACGACAGTTGTTAGGACGAACTGAAGGAGGACAAGGAAGTGTTTTATTTTGGGCGTCGGAACGCGAATCAGCCTAAGACGAGAGAGGTTTATATTACATTAAAGACATTAAAATACAGTGGTGGACTTCTTTCTGACCTAACTATCAAAGAATGCCCAACAAAATAATTTGGACTCTTTTACTATATTTTTTTCTAATTATACCCGACAAAAATATTTAAAGGTTGGACAGCCAGACGTTAAAAATTGAACATGAATAGCAGCTAGTTTGTGTGTGAAGTCTGTTGGAGAAGAAGACACGAGATCAAACTGTCTTGTCACGCCTTTGACATACAGAGAGCCGTGAAACATGACAAAATATATGAAAATTTGACAGCGAGAAATGCAGTGAGGAATAAATACAACAAAGAAAAGTAAGGAGACAGTGTTTACAACTACATTAATTGATAAAGAAACAGTAAAGATCGTCTGGTAAAGGCACCAAAGAACTTATCGAGGAGTACAGCGCCCAGCGCAGAGGGGAGAATTACAAGGTAGGGCTTTGTGAATGGAGGGAGAGATATACTAGGGTGGTCGTCCCAACTGTCATATACCATTCTACACGCACATAGTACAAAGTCCAGTCGCATACTCTCACGTACGCACGCACAGACACTCACACGTTCACCAATGCACGCATAAGTGCAAACAGGAACACCTAAAATAGGCTAGTACACACACACACACATCTCTCTCTCTATATATATATATATTAAAGCTATGCGAAAACACACACATATATATATATATATATAAAGACTGTTAAATGGATTAGCAGGAAAAAAACCCGCAGAGATAAATGAGAGGGAAAGGTAAAAAAATAAAACAGCAGAAAGAAACAAGGGTTCTAACAAAACTCGTATCAGACGAGCACACAATGATTGTCAGTGTTTTAAAATTGCAATATGATTGTAAGATACTTAATGTATTCGTTATTTTGTAATGTCATCAACAGTTGCCATCATCTCTTGTGTGGAGCGAAGACCTGGGACCCATCCGGTCTTCAGTCTATGAAGGACGATGTACAGAGTGCAAAGGTCATCGGTTTGATGGTTTATAAGTGCGGTACAGACTTCACAAGTAAATGGGCCGAGGAAGTGTCGAAAAAGGAATCTCAAAATCTCTCCGAAATCATCCAGATACAACAAATCTCTGGCTTGTGCACAATGAGGATCTTAAAAAGAATAAGTGAGTGTTTATAAGGTCACTATGTGCATCTGGGAAACATTAGAAATCAACAAATACTGTTGTTTAGTAGGTAAGTGGCTGAGGTTTAGTTGCATGTTTTCTTCTTGTTTTAAATTTTAAAATACGACCTCGACAAAGAGACGACAGAGAGCAATGATCGGTATTACACACACATACATACATCTACTTGTGCTTTGTTCTTGTACCTACTGAGCTGCTGGGCAATTATTGGCTTCAGTTTAGCAGGAATCGAGAGAGTTGCAAATTTTAGTTCAGTAGGTATTGAGATAGTTACTGATCTGAAGTTTCTATGAGGATATTGTTAGGATATTCTTCCTCTAGCCAAGTAAGTTTTGAGACAGTTACGTCTCACGTGAGACCAAGAGGAGAATAATCGCAGTATGATTACAATACTGATATCACAAATCCAACACGCAGATTGGTAAATATTGCAAAACTATGGCACGATTAACCAGTACAAGAACGACCCTTACAAAAACAACTCCAACAACACAAATGGGGTAAGAAAATTTAATTTTTGAATCAGAAAATGTATGATGAATAATTAACAAAGTATGTGTTCAGCAAATTAAAAGGCTTTTACATTGCAATTAACAGTGTAAGCCAGGTTCAGACAACCAAAAGTTATGCAAGTCACCTCTAGACTCGAACTGCCTGGCTAAGCAAGCACATTGCTCATGCGTTTATTTTCGGTTTCCTATTGATGATATCTGTATTATGTGCCCATGCGTTTATTTTCGAGTTAATCCAAGGGGTCATCTTGATGATATCTGTATACATCCCCGGCTTATCACCGAAGCTTATCACACCTGCACACAAATATAAAGGAAAGATTTTATATTCAGCAGCTACTTAGAACCGAAGGTGGAGAGCAGCCAGCAAGAAGTTAATCATAAGACGGACAATACACATCAGGGTGTTCACAGAACCCAATTTTTTTCGTCAGCTCTGCTTCCTGCACATTTCTCTCATCTTTAGTATAAAAAGACTGCTGAAAACGCTTTCGTTTACAACCCAGATCAGACAAGAAAAAACACTTTGACAAAGCATTTATGCCGTTAGTGAACAACCAATATTTAATCAAGCGTGACCTAACCATTTGTACTGAATTTTCGGGAGATGATGTACGTACCAATGAGTTGCAGCTCTCCATTTCTGTCAACAACAAGTGGAGCGCCACTGTCACCCTGTTGAAATATCCGGCAGTTCTGAGTAACCAGACGAACATTCCCCCCCCCCCACGTTCCTACATTTCCGTAATGTAACATATCACAAGTTTCCTGTTTCATTAGCGTAACCTTATTAGCTTAATTACTATAAGCGTAATATAGCCATGACAAGCAGAAAGCAAGAGAATTGTTTGCGCGTCCTGTCTACAAAAATACTTTGTCTTTCTGCATGTCTACCTGCTGGCTTGTGTGATCGATTTGAATCTTATGATCTGATGACACTTGTTACCGTGAGACTGAAGTTGTTGATATATGTATTTGAGAGATATATATATATATATATTGTCCGTTCTTGCGAGAATGCAAATTTCCGAAGCAATCTATATTTGCTGCTCCAGTTCCTCCCCATCACCATTTTCTTACAAGTGGCCTTCCTCACCTTACAAGCGTCATCGCCTGTAGGACCAACGGCAGCGCACATCATAGAATCTCTGTAGAACTGATGCTCATAGAAACGCTGACAGTCGCTGTCATTCAGCACGTTCACGAACCCCATCCTGAGAGTCGGTGACTCGGGTCCCTCTCTGCCTGTGTTAAAAACACAATGAAATACCACTTCCAGAGAATGCCTTCACTCGGATACTTATACTTGATGCAATAAGACAAACTTGTATTAATCCGCACTGCAGTCACAACCAAGATTAGCAATTGATCATTTGCCAACAATATACAATGAGTGCATATTTATACATGATAACTACAGTAAATTGAGTTTATATATATATATATATATATGTGTAACAACGACAGTAGATGTAGTTGATACACTGCATTAGTCTCTCTGACTGCTTCCCGTGGTCTTGAAACACATATTAAAAAGACTTTCTGGTCGATGTTGTCCTTTGCATATACTTACTTGTTGTTTCCCACAAAAAATAATACTTCCAAAAACGAATATTCAGACAGCATTATGTACATATCTTCCAAATAATGAAGCAAGACAAGCCAATACAAATCATTACAGATTACAATGGTGGACATCGCGAATGTCATTTTGGTTTTTGCCGCTGTATCAGGATAGATTCAAGAAACGCAATGCAAATATAACACAAAAGCAATTAAAGCAAAAAAACAAAAAAAGACAAAAAAATCCAAAGCAAAATCAAATTTAAATCGCAAAAACAAACACAATAAAAAACTATTCATTGATATAGCATGGTACCTGAAGTCTCCCTAAATGCGCCCTAGTCCAGTACAATGGCTTTCTCGCCTGCTCTCTTGTCTTGCCTGGGGAGACACACAGGGCCAACCCGCTCGCTGGGGGAAGAGGGCGATGTCATGTTTTAACGTCCCGTTATCGTAACCCTCGTGAAGAATAGGTCTCAGAGATTCGGTTTTGAACTCGAGTGGCTGACTCGGCCCATTGACATCGAAAATACCGCAACGTATTCTGCAGATGGAATCTAGTCCTGACTTGTTACATCATCATCATCATCATCATCGTCGTCGTCGGCGGCGGCTATGAGAAATACCGCGTTATATCACAAATATGGTGGTATTGCTATAATCTACAGATCATCACTTGCCAAGTACCTGTCTTTTACTACTGCCGTATCGTTCCCTCACACGTCTTTTGAATTTGTACAAGTCTCCTCTTCGGCTCCTTATTGCTCGATGCACCTGCTCTGCATCTACAGACCTCCTCCTAGCGCCAGGAACAAACTTACAGCCTCTACGTAAGACTGGACTCGTCATCCACAAAGAAATTTATAATGCCGCAAAGCGAAGCGTTGCAAAATGCATTTATGAGGCTAAAGCATTATATCTTCATGGCCAAATAATTAACTGCACTTCCTCCAAAAAGCTCTTTGCCATTTGCAATAAAATGACTGGATCTCGTACAGCAACACCACTGCCCACTGCCTACCCTGCTTCACTGCTGCCGCAAGTTTTTAGTGATTATTTCACCAGCAAGATATCAGACATTCGTTCATCTTTAGACTCAGTGTCGGCGCTTGACAGCATCTCCTGTGATGTCCTCCCAGGATGCTCTATGACCAAGTTCCTACCAGTCTCTGAGACCGATGTGAAAGCGGTTATTCTAAAAGCTAAACCAACTTGCGAGTTAGATCCGATGCCCACAAGCCTTCTGCTCGAGTGCCTAGATACTCTACTTCCTGCCATCACAAATATTGTAAATGTCAGCCTGTCGTCAGGTGTGTTCCCATCTTTGTTCAAAAATGCGGTGGTGAAGCCACTTCTAAAGAAATCCACGCTTGATGTCAATGTGCTACACAACTACCGTCCAGTCTCCAACTTGTCTTTTCTCTCTAAGATCATAAATAGTTTTGACACAGCTCTGGGCCTACTTACAAGACCACCATCTTATCCCACAAGCTCAGTCGGCGTATAGATCTTTCCACAGCACCGAGACCACTCTTATTAAAGTAACAACAGACATATTATCTGCTCTTGACAGTGGTGATGTCTCTCCATTAACCCTACTGGACCTGCCTGCTGCATTTGAAACTATAGACCACTCTCTGCTTCTTCACAGACTTCACACCCTCTACGGGATTTCTGGACCTGCCCTCTCCTGGTTCAACTCCTATCTCACTGATAGGACCCAGACTGTGTTAGTTGATGGTCAGATATCTCGCCCTGCTTCACTTTTCTGTGGTGTTCCCCAAGGCTCAGTACTTGGCCCAGTACTGTTCATCCTGTATACTAAGCCACTTTCATCGTGCATCCGGTCTCACCAGGTGTCTCATCAGTCCTATGCTGACGACAAGCAGCTTTACTGTTCTACTCCGCCGGCTGAGTCTCACTCTGCTATTAGCTCTCTAGAAGCTTGTATTAGCGATGTCAAGGGCTGGATGGTAAAAAACAAGCTTAAACTAAATGATGATAAAACGGAAGCCCTCTTGTGCCATAGAAGAAGACATCAACCTTCGCTCGTCAGTCTGCCCAATCACATCAAGGTGGGCGACAGCAACATCACCTTCACGTCATCCGTTAGGAATCTGGGATTTATTGTCACCGCAGACATTACCCTTAATAAACATGTAGCAACTGTCTGTCAGTCTGTCTATTATGATAAACATGTTACAGCTGTGTGTCAGTCTGCCTACTATGAGCTCCGTAAGATCAGTGCCATCCGTCACTTTCCCTCTACACGCGCTACCAACACTCTTGTCTGTGGCGTTTGTTCTTTCTCGACTTGACTACTGCAACTCCTTGCTGGCAGGCTGCCCCTCATCCCTCATTGAGAGACTTCAGAGAGTACAGAACTCCGCTGCGCGTCTGGTGCTTAGAGCAAGGAAACGGGACCATGTCACTCCTCTCCTTCGTTTTCTACACTGGCTACCCGTCCGTTCTCGCATTCAGTACAAACTGTCTGTGCTGTGTTTTAATTTCTTTGCTGGCTCCTGTCCTGACTATTTCTCTGAACTTCTCATCCCTTACTCTCCGGCCAGACAACTCCGCTGTTCGTCTGACGACCGTATCCTAACTGTTCCTGTCATCAGAACAACAACATATGGTCACAGGACTTTTGGCTACTGTGCTGCAAAACAATGGAACTATCTTCCTTTTCATATCCGCCACCTTCCTACAAATGAATCTTTCAAATCTGCACTGAAAACGCACCTCTTCCTTGAGCATTACTCCTAACACAGTCCACACAATGCTCGTCCTTCTTAACCCCCCACCCCCACTTCCCTCTTGCTACTTTACCCATCTTTCTCTGCAGAATCACTATATTTCTCTGTTCCTGTTACTTGATGCCTTTTGTTTTCTGTTTTTGTCAGTACTGTCGTTTTCTTTCTTCCCCTGTGTTCTGTATCTACTTAGTCCACGTCTCTTCCCCGTGTTAAGCGCTAAGAGCATGCCCTCTATAAGAGTGAATATGCGATTTAAACACCTTCACTATTATTATTATTATTATTATTATTAAATGAAAAAGTGTTTCCCAACAAACTACAGTTCAGGTTTTCTCTGTCTGAAACAGAACCATCAACACTGCTGAAACCAAATTGCAGTAATATCAAGAACACAATATGAATGACTGTAGACTGCACGATTTCTTCAGAGTGCAAACTAACCACGGAAATGCAACAGTTAAGTAAAATAATACTGCTGACATCTCTAAAAAGATTTAAAATTTCAACAGAGAAACAGCCGACCGACCGACCGACCGACCGACCGACCGACCGACCGACCGACCGACCGACCGACCGACCGACCGACAGACAGACAGACAGACAGACACATGAAAACAAAACAAAACTGGATATGTAGCCTAAATAATTTTAATGGCAGAAATATATTCTTACGCTAAGCAGTGGCCGGCGGTGATGAACCAGTAGTGTCGAGTGCTGTTGGTGATGATAGCCCCGCCACAGATCCGCATGGTGCCATGATACAAAAGGCACTGCAGACAGAAAATCGCCAATCTGTAAATATCATCCTACACTTGCCTTGTTTTTTCTTCCTGTCTACATCATTATTTTCCAATGAAATGTAAAGGCCTTTGACATGACACTGTGACAAAAGTTCGCCTCTGACATACAGTCCGACTTTGATTGCTTACAACTTCTTTATTTTTTTCTGGGCTGAACCTGACATGATATCAACCGACGAAGAAAGGTTTGAGGAGATCGATGTTGTTGTTTGCATGTTTTGTGTGTTTTAATTAGTGAATTGCGTCATTTCTGACGATTAAAACAATGGCCGACGGAGGTGACGTCATGTTTGACGTAAATTCTACTCACAGCACGAAGTGTGGAACATTCTGGGTGCACTGAGACTGTAGTCCCTCGTGTTATCATGGAATTGTAGGATTTTTCAGACATTTTGTAATGTCCATCAATAGTGTGGATTTTTTAAAGTTTTTTTTTTAGTCTTAATGTTTTACCAGATATGGTGACTAAAGAGTAAATCCAAAGAGGTTACTAAAGGTGAAATGTTCACTAGTTTATCATTATATAATATTACTTCCTTACCTCACGAACAAAGCTTAGACACATAACAACTTACCTAACTGTGTGGTGTTATTAACTAAACGGGTATATTTTCGCTAGCTTGCATCCTGTGCCATGTACTTTATAAAGACTTGTTTTCACACAAAAATTTTACCGACCCTGTAACAGCTTGGCTGACCATGTATGTAATTCACTGACCACATAAACAAACAACTGTTCATGTAGCACCTTACAGGTAATAACATAGTGTTGTCCTTTTACTGTAGACTGACAGTGTAAAGTGTACTATGGAGCACCTGACTTACTATAAAAGGGTAGACATATGGTGGAGCAAGCTCTCCGCTGACGATGTAGGGACTGATCATGGGCTCTGTGTAGGGCGGGTTTCGATGCCCGCATCCTGGGCCATCGATCTTCGCCATAGTGAGACTGAGAAAAAAAAAGAGAAAAATCGGATGGACAGAGTTTCGACCGCGAGACTCAGTGTCAGCAATAGTTGTTCTACAACCGAGTCAAGGGAGCGAAGCAGTGAGTGTCTCAAAACAGCGCTTAACTCCCATGGTAGGTCTTCTTCCTCACTTTGACAAGGCTCTATTTTGGAAAAGAAAGACTAATAAAAGATCTATTTACAAAACTGCAATAACAGGTCTAACCTGATAAACAGAATTATTTTTAAAACTGTAATAATAGGTCTGCTTCAAACATTGCTACAGAATTCGAAACTCAAATGTTCTATTTTGAAAATTGTACAATCAGTTCTTACTGGAACAACTTTCATTGCTATTGCTTGAATAAATATACGAAGTGCAGTTCTTCATTTCGTGGAGGTTATTTTAAGTAATTGTTAAATTGTATTAAATAAACATATATTATTTTTACTGATGGAGGGACAGATTGCGGCATTATTTTATACCAATGAAGAGAATACACCCACAATAATGTTTTAAGCAAACAATAGCATGACTCGAGTAGGCAATAAAACTGAAAAACCTAAAGCTGAGAGTAAACTAAAATCTCCTTCCATCAATCGTTAGCTCCATCCATGTAGGTGTGATTCTCTTACCGAACAGCGACAGCAGAAGGGTTGGCAAGGGATTCATTGCTCCGGTGTCGACACGAAGAAAGTACCCTAACGGTCTGGCTCTGGTTCTTTTATACCAGGGTGGGCAGCCACCCACCCGGATCACCGGAAAACTTAGCGGGCTCCATACTTTCAACTTCACCCCAAATGGGTTATCAACAATGGGTGAGGCAAGCTAAGCTCTGTTGTTCGTGGCATGGGTTGAGAGGTGAGGAGGAAGGGCGGGCGGGACTTTTGTTCTGGGATGTGAAGGACGATGTATGTACTTCAGTGCACGTGGAACAAAAGGACCTCTCAGCACTCAAGTAGCCATCAGGCCCCGTGTGTTTGCCGAGTTTTCAAGGTGGATACTTTCCATCAGCTCTCAGCTCAGTTCTATATATTTTTAGTGAAAGTAGTTTCTATACATCCATTTCTGCTGCTTGCTTTGTCATTCATTAATTCGTTCGTTCATTCAGAAAGCCTCAACTTTGTGGGATAGAATACCGGACCACACTGAAAATTCAATGAGAATACTTTCGATCAAACTGCGACAAACTGATTCAAGTACAGGGCCACTGACACCCAAAGAAATTCTTCAATTGTCTTAGCACTTTGCCGAGATACTTAAAACTTTGCAATTGTTTTACCGTCTCATTGCCAGTTACCAAGATGTATGGACAGGTTGATGCTTCCTCCTATCAAGCACTAGTTTCTAAGTTCACACACAAGACTATTTTGCCCCCAGATTTGGTTTCTGTCAACACCAGTGAAGACCCGCAGACCTTTCGACATTTGCGCTATTGTTGATCAAGCTTGCAGATGACATGGCTGATCAGAAATAATAATAATAAATGATGGAAGAGAGCATGCTCTTAGCGCTTAAAACGGGGAAGAGACATGGACTAAATTAATAGAACACGGGGGACGAAATAATAAATTGCAGTACTGACGACAAACAGAAAACAAAGATAGAAAACAGAAAAAGGCAGCAAGTAACAGGAACAGAGAATATAGTGATTCTGAAGAGAAAGATGGGTAGACAAGTAGCAAGAGCAGAAAGGGGAGGGTAAGCATTGTGTGGACTGTGTTAGGAGTAATACTCAAGGAAGAGGTGCATTTTCAGTGTAGACTTGAAGGATTCAGCTGTAGGAAGGTGGCGGATATGGAAAGGCAGAGAGTTCCATTGTTTTGCTGTACAGTAGCCAAAAGTCCTTTGAACATATGTTGTTGTTATGGTGACAGGAACAGATACAGACAGTTCGTACTGGATGCGAGAACAGACGGGTAGCCAGTGTAGAAAAAGAAGGAGAGGAGTGACATGGTCCCGGTCCGTGGCTCTAAGCACCAGACGGGGAGCGGAGTTGTATACTTTTGTATTAACTAATTGGTTGCACACGGCCTTCTGCATATACTTAGCAATAATAGAGGTCATGGCCACTGGTCTGAAGTCATTCACCTCTTTGGCGTGAGTTCCCTCCTTTGAAGGTCATTTCTCCCTTTGTTTTTTTTTTATTCAAGTGTTGCCAGCCTGCTATTCCAAGAGGCTATTCCCTGATCCTATATGAGCGTGATTCTGCGTTCGACAAATTTCACATCATCATCATCATCATCATCATCATCATCATCATCATCATCATCATCATCATCATCATCATCATCATCCACATCTCTACACTTACGCTTTGGTAAAATGATACATAGTTAGTAATAAGGTTCGACCCTCAACCTCCAATAATCTGTTACTTTAAACGTCACGTTGTTATTAAACATACAGTAGGTTGTATCAGACTGCCACGTGACTACTTTACCACCGAGGATGCAGAGCTAAGCAGATAAAAATAACTCTTAATCGAAAGATAATATCTAAGACACTCCCTTCCCTGTATGTCAGATATCGGATAAGAATTAAAGATCAAATAGAGTGACCGTGCGAACATTTTACTTTGATGATAAATTATCCTGGTTCGGAGAGTTTTTACATCTAAATCAAAAATTTTTTTCGAGAAAAACCTAAAAACCGCAAGGTGTCAAGTTGACGCTGTTTTTTGAGAAATCCAGTAGTAAGTTGGAGCCTAAATGATTTTTGATAAATTACACGACGACAGGTTGCTCACACGGTTTGCATTTTCAGAAAACAATTTAACGAAAATTAATCAGAAGATCACAACTTAAAGACTTTTATTGTTATTGAAAATAGTTTTATTAAAAATGCTCTAAAGTGGTGTTGTACACCGGATGTAGAAGCCATCTATAAAACTGTTTTATCCAAAATTCAAAGAGCGTTGTGTAACTGGTGCCAGGTTCTAAAACCTAGTTAATCACAAATCCTTAAGTATGAAAGAGTGCCGACCTTTAAAGAAATTGAGGTCTCCTCAAAATTTTATCGACTCACAAATTTTTTTTTTTTTCAGACGGAGAAGGCCGGTTTCCACACTCATTAACATCACAAAGTATGGGAAGGTTGGCTGGACGACACATAGGCGACTTTACTCACTCACTGCTGTGCCCCCGAGGTGCTTCTCACCTTTGGTTTGAAGGGGGTGTGAAAGGGGGAGCTCAACTACCTGTATGAGTAAATATGGTACCAGTCAAAACAGTTATATGGTTCCCTGAAAACATGGCGTGCACGAACACACACATTTGTATAACCATTTGAATCAATAACACACAAAAGCATCCCAACTGAATGCAATCCTTAACAGTATAGTCAATACAATTACAAAGAGCTAAACTGTGCTTTGTTACCCGAGTTAGCGCCAAAAATTGTTTAGTGCCTTGTGTCGACAGCAAGTCCAAAGTAAAAAGGTCCACATTTTACAAAATTGCTGGCATTTACACAAAAGTCTCCCCTACCCTCTCATGCCCGTCAAAAGCAAGAAAGAAACTGACTATTGTTTGCATTGTAATAGCCCACTTGGACCGAAGTTTCAAGTGTAGCACTTGATAAGGTTTGGAGTTGAATGAGTAAGTGGTTGTGCACTCTGCTATAAAATAGCCAAAGCCAGACTCTTGGGGTGTTCTTTTCGTGTCGACTACGGAGCAATGAATCCTCTGCCAGTACTGCTGCTTTCCTTGTTCGGTAAGAGGCTCACACATACGCATGTTGCTCGATGAACCGAAGAAAATCTTTTAAAAAATCTAGTTTAAATTAAGCATTTTGTGGTTTTTCATTTTTCTTCCTTAAATAATAGTTCTCCTTTTGTAGGTATAAAATCGTCTACATAAAATAAAGTTACTGTTATTTTGTTTCGGTAAATAAATGTATACAGTACAAAAAGTTGCACAAAACAGATCAGTCATATCTACCGCTTAACTTAAAATGACAATTTTGTGTAAAGAATGATCTTCAGTTGGTAATCGCTTGAAACCGAATGTACAACACGTATATATGTTGTACAAAACCTTGTACATGTTGTACTAGTGCCTTACAAAAGTCTTTGCTTCCGAGACAGAACTACGATTATTTTTCTGACACGTCACCTCCTGACAGAATGAAGGAAGGGAAAGACTTTCTTTGATGCAGACGTAATTCTGTTGCTTCATCGATCATTTTCATCTCCTTTTTCTCAGTTGTGGCAGCCGCCGCTTACGACAGCTTCACTACGGCGAAGATTGATGGTCCAGGATGCGGACAGCGAAACCCACCTTACACAGAGCCCATGATCAGCCCCTACATCGTCAACGGAGAGGCTGCTCCACCATATGTCTACCCTTTTGTAGTAAGACAAGTGTTACATGTTACATGGTCATAACTCTGTTACATGGTCAGTCAAGAGTTACGTGGTCAGAAAATTTCACAAAACTTGTATCGTCTAAAATTAATTTCACCATTTCGTAATAATTTCCAATACATTCCCATCTAAGAATTCTCACGAACCACTACTAATGGCAAAAATTATTATAATTCTTCAAAAAACGTCAACTAAATGTAATTGATGTAATTGTTTCTAAATTCAACAATTTGTTTAAAAAATAAATAAACTTAAGTTTTTTCCAAATGCTTCCAGACATCTAATACCTGCAGCACCTATATTAGAAAATAATGATTTAAAAAACAGATAAAGCCTAAAAGCAGCAGGTCCATATTCAAAGCTCTGCTATGTTCTGGTTGCAGTGCCTTCTATTTCATGGCACCATGCAGATCTGTGGCGGGGCTCTCATCACTAACAGCACTGGACACTACTGGTTCGTCACCGCCGCCCACTGCTTAGAGTAAGAACAGCATTCATGGTATACACACACTTCAATAGAAACTAAATCATGTCTGGCAGGCTTGCTGGCTGGCTGCCTGGCTTTCCGGCTTTTAGATGTATACTGTTTGTACATCTGGACAGATTTGTATTTATTGATTCGTGCGTGAAGCATTACATCATTCACTCTATGCTTTTTTTCGTTGGTTTGTCTGATGTTTGCAGTGAAAAGGGACAATTGAGCCGCCAATATACAGAGCTGTAAAGGTCGTCATTTTTATTTTAAGTTGAGTTTTCTTATTTATGTCTGTAGTTTTGTTGATTAATGTAATATGTTTCCATATTCCACTGTTCCACAGAGCCGGCCTAGACGCAATCTACACCATAAGATGTGGTATTCACTATACTAATGGACCAAGTCAGCCATTCGAGGTCAATCCCAGGTATTTTAGGCCATTTGTTCACGAGGGTTACCAAAGAAAAAGCCTAATCAATGACATCGCCCTCTTCCCCCTGTGGCAGGATGACTTCCCCGCAGAGCGGGTGGGAGCTGTGTGCCTCCCAAGGCAGAAAAATGAAGTGTACGAGAGTGCCATTGTACTGGGCTGGGGCAACATCATAGACACACAAGGTACTGTCCATCGTCTATTGCAATGTTCTATTTCATTGTGTTTCTGTGTTTCATTGACTTATGTATTCTAAATCATACCTGAAAGGGTTTAAAACATAGTGACTCCTGAATAAAAATGAACGATGACTAGCGGAACAAACCATACTTTAAAGAATAGGCTTTGACGAACTGAAGAATTTTTTTATTTCTGAATCCGTTAAAATGTAGCATTTTCTTCTCAATCCAAATAACATGAGCTATATATAACAATACTCAAATCAGTTTTACAAAGTGACAATGTCTAGTGGATTTTTGTAACTTTTCTAGTCTTTTTTTTGTTTGTTTGTTTTTGCTTTTTTGATAATTTTTTTAGGATCGAATACACAGCTGTTTGTTAAAAAAATAATAGACCGTAAATAACAAATTGGAATTGAGAGATAATCCACACTCTTTTTTTGTTCTTGTTTTTTTTTGTTCCTAGGCACAAATATTCTCACGGCCTATTCCCCATTCCTAAAGCAGGGCTTCTTGCACGTGATGAGTGACGAATTTTGTCAGATTTCCTATGGACGCTACACTTTTATGTGCGCCGGCAATAGTCCAAGAGACGATGACGCCTGTCAGGTGAGGAATGATGTGCACACCCGAAAAAAGTATTGGGTTGGGGAACTAAAATATGTAGATCTATGATGTTCTTAAAAATGACCTCAACATACCTTACCTCATGCGCTATAACACGGAGAAAGTATTCCATAAGCAATGGAGACAAAGTAATCGTGCACACAGTAAGCTCTCTTGAAATATTCTCTTGCTCTGTGATTGTCTAGCCAATACTACTCTAATTGTAGTCTTATGCTAATATTACACTAAGCCTTAGGTAACATGGTAGGAAGGTCAGTGGTGTAATGGAAATGTTCCTCTAATTACTCAAAACTTCTGAATATTGTTGACAGGGTGACAGTGGCGGCCCACTTGTGGCTGACAGAGATGGCGAGCTCCAGTTGATAGGTATGTACATTTTCCCCGGCCTCCGTAGCAATACAAACAATTACGCTTTACAACTAGAAAAATAAGAAAGAAAAAAAATACATATTTTTCATTTTTGCATGATAAAACGTGTATCGCTAGCCAGGAAAATTGCATATAAGATTATTATGCGATTTATATAATTATAATTGTTACGGTTTTATCTTATATTGTCATAATTAGTTGAACCAGACTAGCTTACACTGACAAAGTAGCTGCTGGAGCGATCTATGAAAGATTGGGATCAGTGACTCTCTTCATCAGACAATTCATCTCTTGTAAAATTCTACCTTCTGTATCCTTGCACAGTGTGCCCCTTACTTGCATGCACAGGTTCTCTCAGTGCCTTTCTCTGAGTACAACCATCAGGCTGATGGCTAGTACACAACTACTCTCGGTAGGTGTTTATGCCAGCAGATCGATTAGTGTTAGATAAGCAAATTTCTACGACCACTTGATCTTATCTAATCACCAAGCCGACTAAACGATTATTCAATTGAAGTAAGACTTCGCTGATAAATAATCAGATGACCTTCAGCCTTTTAGCAGCATTCTGCATGCTGCTTGTCTTGTACACTGTCAGTCCTGCGAGAAACTCCTGTTTGCTATTATCACCTTCAGTCCTATTAAAAGCCTTGTAGCAGAGTATGTAGGTGCAATGCTTTTCTTCATAACTGTGCAGGTATTTCAAGTACCGGGTCCGGTTGTGGAACGTTTGCTGGGGCGTACACGGATATACTGAAGATGAAGCCATGGCTCAACTCTAAAATAAACGCCTGGGCGCCTAAACCTGAAGTGGTCGGCTAGTTGAGTAGCCGAGTCTCTCTAACTGGATTTCAGTGCTGATAATTAAGGCTGTCAGTCTTGTACTGTCGTGTACAATATTAAACGAACAATTTTAATCTTCTTTAATATTTACCTTCAGAACAATTGTAAAGGTGTCACCATACATTTTGTTCATTTCCAAAAATAAATTTTATGCACTGATATATTTGTGTGTTGAAATGATTCTTCTTGTAATTGTGTCATCGTTCTACTGTATTTGTTGGATAACAATCACGGTTGTGCGATCACCGTGATAACTATACTGGGATTATCGTCGCCTCAAGCTTAGGGGGTAACTGTCTCAATGTCACCCCGGGTACCTCAACCTCAGTTTTACTTCATAGATTCCTGTAGGTATAATTTACGTTTTGCGTCTGGAAGAGAATCCATTGCTGACTATTTATGTTTCTACCTCCGGTTGGTATTTTGATAAAAAAAAAGAATAAAACGCACAACTAAAACTTACCAATAACACCCCCTTTTCCATTTTTAATGTTTTGCCATGATATAACCTTAGTTGCTGGTACGGCGTTAAACACAACAACCAACCAAACATTTTAAATGTTGTTATAGCTGAACTTAGGATTCTAGTGGACTGACTGACTGACTGACTGACTGACTGACTGACTGACTCGCTCGCTCACTCACTCACTCACTCACTCACTCACTCACTCACTCACTCACTCACTCACTCACTCTGTAGATTCTACAAATTCAGAAGCGAGATTTTCTGTTTTCCCCGCACGAAGACAGTGATGCAGATGACATTAAGGAAAATCCAGCGAGGAAATTCTAGTCGTTTTTGGTGTCTGGAGCGCAAAGTTCATCTGACCAGTCAACTTACCTCGTGGTTATTCTTAGTGTGGATGAATGATAGTACTTTAGGTTTATCTCACACACACACACACACACACACACACACACACACACACACACACAAACCTGTCTACAGCAGCCCGTCACCCCACAGTGGCGGCGACCCGCTGTCCGGGGTAGACCCGAGGAGACTTCGATGATCTCTCAGTTCTCTAACAGGCCTGGATAAAGACGATGACGACGTGGATGACGAGAATTTACGATGAAAACTGAGGACGATTGACGAAGTTTGACGACAGACGATATTTGATGATTGGCGATAACTGGTGATTGACGATATTTGACGATTCGGATTTTCTCGCAGTTGCCCAACTCACACCCTCCGACACCGCACGCGACAATGACGTAAAAGAAAGCAATTACGTAAAAATTTCCCCAAGCGGCTGACTCCTCCCGCCCCACTCCTAAACCTGTGCTAAAAATACATGCGACACGCGACACTTACTTCCTACGATTCCTGCATTAGGTTGTCTGGGCTGATCTTTCTGATCTTGTCCTCGAGTAGAGATAGAATGTCTTTACCCGGTGTCGAGGCTATGACCAAGATAAAATCTCACGGCTCAGTAGGGTAGAGTAATGTCAGCGACTTTTAAACACATTTGAGGTTTTTTACAAGTCATTACCCTGATTTCAAATGTGAAAAGGATTTTGCTGTGCGATAAGCAGAACACCTCCCTATTTTCACAGGAAATGTCCTTCAGTCAGGATGTTGATCTGCACAAAACACCACCACAGCGGACCTGGCAGGACCCCTAAACACTGGTAGCAAGCAGCAGCAGCAGCAGGAAACGAAGGCAGCAGAACTGTAACCACACATGCAAATTCGGCAGATCAACAACGGATAAAGAGGGCACAAAGACACAGTAAATAACACATTTGGAACCACAAAAACAACCCTTTCCCCACATCTCCCTAATCCCCCCCACACCATCGCCCACCTCCCCAACACCCTCATTCCCCAAAGACCCCATCCCCCACAGTGCGAAATCACCGAGAGGAGGAAACACTTTCCCTTTCAAAGTCAACAACAACAACAACAATGCTACTTTGACTTGAAATATTTTCTACCTAAAATAATTATTTTCTGCATGATCTTTGCTTTTTTAATTTCCTGAATGGATAATTGTTTGTTGTAGATGTTTATTGATGACGTGATATTATACTATTACCATTCAGCTCAGCGCGTTAGTGACGAAATTAATAAGTGACATCATACAAATGGCAACAAGGAGCGAGCGACGTCAGCTGTCAGAATGAAGACGTTTCTATGTAAACAGATTACAAATTACGTAATTGCTACGTCGGCCTAGACTGTTGTAGAATGTTCAAGCTATATATAGCTCCTTCTGGAACCGTCTACTTGTCTGTGCTAGCAGTATATAAATACGTCTTCTGTGACAGTGAGGGTGGTATTAGTGATACAGTCATATTAGTGAATAGTGATACAGTAAGATATGAAGTAATTGAACAGGACAGTGCGAGACATCTACTGTGGACGAAGAGAACGACAGTCAAACTGACCAGAGAACCACGCGAAAAATGCAAATTGGTATAACTGATAGAAAGGTGACAGCAATTATGAAAAGAAAACAAGCAGTCAGTCAGCTTCCTGTAGTACCAGTGTTATTGGCTGGCTTTTTTCCCGATTTTTTTATTTGGTAAGTACAGATTCACAGAACACAATTGTTGAGTGTAAATATTTAAAAGAAAGAAAAGTGAGAGGGAGAGAGAAACAAGGAGAAAGTGTCCACATGTACCATTACAAAAAGCTTTACAATGTACAACTGTTCTTGGTTTACAGGGTAAGTATATGATTATTAAGTTACATACACATATTAAACCATCTACATAAAACAGTCCTGTCAAGCTGACATGGAATTTACACTAAACAGTATACATCAGTCACAGGTAAAACATATTGAATGAAAAAATTAGAGCCTTCAAGATCTCAACAAAAGTGGTAACATTTGTGGCACCAACTCTTTATCAAGCTACCAAACGTTTTTTTATGCTGCCCTGCATACAAGTTATTATTGTGACTTACTCTTATATACATCAGTCATACATGTTTTAATGTAATTGAAACTGTACAGCAGTTCACATTTAACTGGAAAGATACACTAATATACCAAGAAATTTTGTTGTGTTCAGACTCAACACATAGGTATCTATGTTACTTACCCAACAAATATTCATTATCATATCAAAATACAAAAATACTGACACATTTCAAGGGATTCTTTGTCTGTCTCAGGTACCCCGAAGATCCTGATATTATTACGCCTTGTATACTGTTCCAGGTCCTCGCTCCTGTTTTGTGCTGTCATCGCTTGTAACTTAGCTTCTTCGGCCACGCGCTTCAGCTCGCAGTTTTTGGCTCTAGTTTTTTCCAACTCTTTTTTTGTTGTTGTGTCATTTTCTTGTCTTAGCTCAAAGACTGCCCCTTTTAGTTCATCCACCTTCCGACCTATCTTTTCCAGTGATTTTATAATTTCCCCGAGTCTCTTCCATACATCCAGCATCGAAATTTCACTGTCCTCCTTTTCTGTCGTACTCACCGAGGCTCGGGGTGTTGAGTCCATTACTTTGGCTGACGCCATTTTACCGGCGACTGGGAAGATGTTGCGAATTGATGGTGTGGGCGTACTGCGTGCCGATCTACGGGGTTGAGACGGGGGATCTCTCTCTCTCTCCCTGCTTTCCAAATCAGTAGAAAGAAGTGGGGTGTCGCCAGTAGATCGGTTTACTCCATGTTGTTCCACTTGGGCTTTAGTTGGCTTCTTCCCCTTGTTGACCTTGAACATATTGCTTGCTCCTGCATATTATGGCCAGCCCTCCATAAACTAGTTATAAGTTTAGAAAAACCATAGTAACCTAACCGATCCCTTGGCAGATAGGCAGACACCTCCAACGCGAATCACATGGTGCACACCGAAAGTATTTTGCGTAGTAAAATACTAAGAATTTAGTAAGTTACACACAGCGAAAACAAGTTACGTGCGCCTGTCATTGGCTGGCTTTTGGATATTTTGACGTCATTTTTAGACTTCACATCCGGTCTTATTTTGGTAAATAAATAAAATTTATTTGAGCAAAAATGAAAAATAGGTTAACATTAGTTGTACAAGCGCTAAAACTATTCAAAAGGAACGTTACATGCAGTCGTTTGTTTTGTACCACATGCAATGTTGCATTAGAGCAGACACGTCAAACAACATGCAATAGACAGGCATTTAGAGACCATATATAGACATCAGGGAATAGTAGACAGGCATTTAGAGACCATATATACACATCAGGGAATAGTAGACAGGCATTTAGAGACCATATATACACATCAGGGAATAGTAGACAGGCATTTAGAGACCATATATACACATCAGGGAATAGTAGACAGGCATTTAGAGACCATATATACACATCAGGGAATAGTAGACAGGCATTTAGAGACCATATATACACATCAGGGAATAGTAGACAGGCATTTAGAGACCATATATACACATCAGGGAATTGTAGGCAGGCATTTAGAGACCATATATATATTTAAGGAATAATAGTCAGACATTAAGAGACCATATATACACGCCAAGGAATAATAGACAGGCATTTAGAGACCCCGTAACGATAAATCCTTCAAGCAGCTGATCAAAATGTGAAACATTACGATCATCTCGTGCCTCATGCAGTAACTCGCTAGAAGGAAGCAGAAATTCTCGTCTGTCTCTTTCTATCACTCAGATACTTCAACGTAAGGCTGCCGTTTCGTTGATCCGCATCAAGCAAAACTACTGACGTTCAACTACTTTGCTGGAATCCCAGGAGCTGACACTGTGAACATCAGGAACGAAATGGCTGCTGACAAACTGGCGGTGCGAGAAGTGGAACAGACCGTCACTCCCTTGGATTTCTGGTTTGCAAGCAAGGACCGCTTCCCTACATTGTTTACTTTAACTGCACGGTACCCATCACTGCTCTCAGCTCCAACAAACTCTGTTGATGCGGAACGAAGCGTTAGCCAGTATACGGCAGTAAACGGACCACAAGGTCAGTCATTTACCGACACAAACCTAGCAAAACATATTAAACATGCGAAACAGTAGTGAACTTCCATCAGACGCTGTAGCCTCAAAGTAAGGTTATATTCTTAACTGAGCACGTGCACATGCCGTGTTTTTTATGTCAAATAAATGTACGTGTTTTTAGCCGATTTTAACCGTGAGTTTCCTGTTGCCCTAATCATCATCTCTACACTTTGGCTTTGGTAAATGATACATAGTTAGTAATAAGGTTCGACCCTCGACCTCCAATAATCTGTCACTTTGAACGTCATCCAGTAGGTTGTATCAGACTGCCACGTGACTACTTTACCACCGAGGAAGCAGAGCTAAACCGATAATAATAAGCAAATACTAAAGAGTTCTTACTTTTAAATAATGAATAATTTTCGAGAAAAAGCTAAAAACCGCAAGGTGTCAAGTTGACGCTGGTTTCAGAGACCTCTAGTAGTAAGTTGGAGCCTTAATTGATTTTTGATAAAATAACACGACGACAAGTTGGTTCAACGGCTTGCGCTGCCAGAAACCGATATCACCACAATTAATGACGAGATCACAAGTCAGTCTAAAACACTATTATTTTATTTAAAACAATTTTATCAAAAATGCCCTAAAGTTATGTTGTGCTCCGGACTTAGAAGAAATCTATAAAACTGATCCTGTCTTTAGAAGCCCATCGTTAGAGAACTTGATGTCTTCGCCACATTTTATAAGCTCACAAATTTAATCTTTATTTACACGGAGAAGTCCGGCATCCACACTCATTAACATCACGAAGTATGGGAAGGTTAGCTGGACGACACATAGGCGTCTTTACACACTCACAGCAGTCCTCCCGAGGTGCTTCAAACCTTTGGTTTGAAGGTACGTGTGTGAAAACATTCAAGTCGTCGACTGGCATCTTGTCCTCTGCAGGAGGTCAGCATAAGCTTATTAAAACTTATCAGCATAAAATCTGTTCGAGGCTCAACCACGACACAGATCCTATTTGATCTCATTCGAGGTTTAATTGCTGATGGTGTCGAGCAATATAAGGGTGACATGAAGCACTGTAGCCTATTCTGTGTATGTTAAGTACCAAGTAAACACATTAGCCCGCGAATACAAAAGTTGCCATTTTTAGTTTTGACACTGGCCGAACCATCTTGATTCTCCGCTGATTGGGTGAATATGAAGGCACGTGAAAGACCTGCCTACAACTTAATTCGTACACTTGAGGTTTAATCTTCTTTATTAATATTTACCTTCAGAACAATTGTAAAGGTGTCACCATACATTTTTTGCTCATTTCAAAAAATATATTTTCTGCACTGATATATTTGTGTTGAAATGATTGTTCTTGTAATTGTGTCATCGTTCTACTGTATTTGTTGGATTTCCTATGATTTCTCACTATAGGGGGAAAGGGAGGGAATAGGAACTGTACCTCCGAATTATAATTTTTTTTTTAACACACACACAGTATAATATCACAAAAATCTGAATTGCAAGATATGTTCCTACATGGCGATAAGTTTAAAATATCTGCCACATATATCTTGCATTGGGAAACATGTTTACTGTCACCGACGATATATAATGCCTCACTGACAAGCTGCGTGCATTGCAGTTTGCCTACTTGTAAGCTGAGAGCAGTCACACTGTCTCCTTTAAGGATGGAACGCCTGTCTGGCTAGTACAGAGCTGTAGTCTCTAGGGATTTGAAAATTCATTGGTAAGGTAGACGAAGCAGTTGCAAAGTCAGATAAGATATACAGATTTATAGGAAGGACATGATTTATTTGCTGCTCAAGTGGTACTGAGAACTTTGCATAAGCTCATACATTCATTTTTGTTTGAACAGACAAGCCAACAAAGTTCAGTGTATCAGTGATATTAAAAACATGCAATTTTTAATTTGTATTATTATTATTATATATCCAATATCGACCAATCAGTTATGAATTTAATATCATATGAAGATTCAAACTTAATATGTAAATTTCTATTAACCGAGATTTTATTGTATTCTGTGGCCGTGACCGAGGGAAGAAAAACAAATCCAGACCACCGCACCCCCCCCCCCCAAAAAAAAAACGAGTTGGTTGTCATTGTAGTAGACATGTATACCTTGTTTTTTGAATGAGTTTAAAGTTTCACGTTGTCTTGGTTTTCTGGAACAGTAACCCCCTTTGTTCTCCCTTCATTAGAATGCCAACTTTTTGTCCCTAGTGACATGATCATGGTCTAGGTTTTTCTGTGTTCAAGGTTTGTGCTGTCTTGATCAGCTGTTGAATTTCCAATTTATGACCACGACGAATGTCACGAAGTGTCATACTCTGTGTAAGGGTGCATGAGTTTAACCCTGCCCTGGTACCATGAAAGAAGTTACGTTGATAGTACCATGTCAATTTGACTCCATTGTAAAAACGGACTATATTAACAGAATAAAAAAGCTTAATAACAAAATATTTTTCAAAATAATATTATGGAAAAGTGTGTTACAAAATCCAGATAAGATTGCAAAACACTGCATATGTGATCTTCTGATTTTTTTTTTTTAATAATATCAATACATCACAATATCAATACATCACATTATCAATACATCACATTACATCACATTTTCATTCCCAAGACACATCCATTAAGTATAGGAGGGGGGAAAAGAGTAGAGAGGAAAGAGGTAGAGAGAGAGGGAAAGAAAGAACTAGAGAGAACCTCCCAGCTTCCACTAACTGTGCTTTTGTTTGTTTGTTTGTTTGTTTTTTTACCCCCTTTTCCTTCCTTTTCTTTTTTTCACATCCACAAGTGACGTTCTTGTTTGCACTTCCTGCGAGTCAATTAAGAATGCATACACAACTTTCATGTGTACCCTTCATGTACCTTACCTAGTCCTATTTAGAGATGGTCAACATGACCAGATCAATTGCTTTGCAAGGACCAAAAATTGAATAAAGATAACAAAAATATTAGCATCAGTATCCAAAATGGAGCATTTCCTAAGCTATTACAGATTGCTTCTAATATTTACATAACAAATTCCCACATGGAGGTATGCAAGTCTATCATGCACTTATGTCAAAACAAATTCCTGTGTACACACAAAATTACTTAGCATGAATAGATGCCTGCCATGTATAAAGGTAAATTTTTGATTCATTCCCTCGTCAATGCACAGCATCTCTAGAATGTCCCATACAATTGGAGAAATACCACTGGAAGAAATCAAGTTTATTATTTCTGACCAGCTTTTCCTTGAGACCCTGTTAATGGAGATTAGGGGCAAAACTATCTCATATGCATCATTCAGGAAGAAAGAAGAAATGAGAACAGAACAACAACTGTTAAGTAATATAGCAAGTTTGGAAAACAAAGCCTCGGAATCTAATTTAACTGAAATTGAAAACTTAAGAAATGAGTTGCAAGAACTAAGAAACAAAAGGATGGAAGGTGTGGCTGTGAGATCCAGAGTAAAATGGGTCCTAGAAGGAGAAAAAACTACCAAGTATTTTTGCAATTTGGAGAATAGAAACTTTGTGAATAAATCCATGGGATACTTGGATAAGGGAAATGATAATATTATTATAGATCAGGATGAAATCCTAAGGGAGGTCCAACACTTTTATGAAGAACTGTATAATTTTCGACCAGTAGACAATGTGAAACTATGTAGCCTGCTATACGATGTCCCCATGTTAACCATTGAGAACTCAGAATCTTTGGAGGGCCCTATTACATTGCAGGAGGCGGGTTCAGCACTAAAGAATATGAAAAACAACAAAAGCCCTGGCCCAGATGGTTTTACTGTTGAATTCTTTAATTTTTTCTTTGTGGACATTGGAACCTTTCTTGTTAGGTCATATAACGAATTATAATTATAGGTCAAACGAACAGACCAGAAGTTTCCGGATATCCCACAATCCAACTGTACATGGCTTCCGATGTAAACAAATGTCGACCGTAACTGAAAGCTAGCTCAAGGATACTTTTTTCTGAGACATTAACGCTACATATTAAATGTTCACTGTGCCTTACAGACACTCATGTTTTCTCAAAATACCACGTAGGAAACGAGAAAAGCCATGACGACATTCCTAGACCGCTGTAGCAACTAACATGCGGTAACTTAGTGTAGCTAATTCAACTCTCGAAATTATCATCCATCGTGTGGTAAGCGTCTCGAAAAATAATAAGCTTTGATTTCTGCTGCAAATCTCGGTAATAATGAGAACTAGATGATGTCAACGTTTACAAATTTGAGTGAACCTGCAGTGCTTGTTATTTATGTACTTTGTCTGGAATGTAAGGAAAGAGAACTTTACATCATTGCACAGCACAGAGTTTTTAACGGGTCACTTGTATGTTTAAATTTAGTCATAAAATTATCATGCACGTATACTTGTAAACACAACTGGCTTTATTATTAGCTTCTGAAATAGCAGACAGAAAAAATCTTGGTACAGTTTTTGTCACGCATGTATATGGTCAGAAGCAGCCAAAATTGTGTAAAAAGGGTCAATAGATGTGGATCTATCTATTTAATAATACTATTTGATGGTGATTCCGTTGTAAGTCACACTCTTGCGCTGGCGGTCAACAAGAAAAAGAAAAAAATAGATTGTTTCATGCACATGCACACACACATGCACACACATCTCTGGCTGGCCACAGTCCTTGACAAACTGTCTATGGAACAAAGGTTGGGTGGGGGTTGGGTTGTCTTATTCAAACCAAATGCAACAAAAAGAATGTGTGCAGACTGACAATTGTATACAATATTCCTAACAAATAAAATAAAGAATGCTATCTATTCACGTTTGTAGCATTGAATGTCTAAAAAGCACTATATTGTCAGCCACTAAAAGGCCAGACTACTGGTGCTTTTCCCAGAAATCTTTGACAGAAAATAAGGAACCACCTAGCCACAAAACTGATACATCTTTAGTCTATGTGACTACAGAGGTAATACATAAAATAATCCTAGCATAGAGAAGAATAAAGTATGAGCAGTTGCTCAAAATGCTGGTGTACTGCTTGTGTTGTCTAGATTGCATTATGCTCCCCAAAGACTTCTTTACTGAGGGTTCTGTTTCATGTGCAGTTTGTGTCTTTACTAAAGAAGCTTCAAAACTAATTTCCTTAATGAAAGAGTTATATGTTGATGTTCATGCCATCACCCTGCAACTGCTGGCTAGGAAAGATGAGCAAAGAGTGTTTCCTACCAATGCTGCTACTTCTGCTAACAAAAATTAGCAGCAATGTGCAAGGCAGCATCACTAAATGTTATATCAAGACACCAGAGATGGCACAACCTTTGAAACTAGCGGACACAGAACCTCTATATAACTAACTAAAAATGTAACTGTGTAGCTCAATGTTTGCAAACACCACTTTTTTATTACTGTGTATTTCTTTGCAGCCAAGTCTACTAACAAAATTAATGGAGCAATAAGATTTTTAAAATGTGCGTTTTGGTGCCATTTTGGATCATTTCCATGGCAATAGATAGTGTCATGTGCTGTAAAATCATTTTTTGAACTTCCATTCAAGGGCAAATAAGTTGACATAAACAAATTGGCAATATCATGTAGCTTATACATATTTTTTTTTTTGGGGGGGGGCCGTCAGGCCTTAATTGTTTGTACTCGCAAAACACCTAGTTAAGCATAAACCATAAACAAAATGCACAATATTTACATGCCTGCACAGAAAACCCCTTATATAACCTTTTTTCTGCCAAGGGCCATATGGATATTTATAATATCATTCACGGGCCATAGAAAATTATCAACTTAAAAATAATTGCCTGCTATATTTGGTCAAACATTTAATTAACAGTTGCTTTAGCAGGGTCAGACATGATTTTGCTGGCCTGAGAGTTGGATGTTCCCACTGCACCCCTGCCTTAAAGAGACTGGGAAGAGAAGACTGCAGGCATGAGTTTCACAAAAAAGCTGACATCTAATGTTTTA
Source organism: Marisa cornuarietis (assembly GCA_004794655.1). NCBI lineage: Eukaryota > Metazoa > Mollusca > Gastropoda > Architaenioglossa > Ampullariidae > Marisa > Marisa cornuarietis. Next base: position 453,076 of record SMMW01000488.1, on the reverse strand, counting down.
TTCCCCCAAAACCATGAAGGTTGGAAGGCATCCTGGACCATCAATCTTCGCCATAGTGAGGCTGTCGCCAGAGGCGGCTGCCGCAACTGATAAAAAAAGAGAAAAATCGGATCGATGGAGTTTCGACCGCGAGACTCAGTGTCAGCAATAGTTGTTCTACAACCGAGTCAAGGAGAGAAGCAGTGAGTGTCTCAAAACAGCGCTTAACTCCCATGGTAGGTCTTCTTCCTCACTTTGACAAGGCTCTATTTTGGAAAAAAGACTAATAAAAGATCTATTTACAAAACTGCAATAACAGGTCTAACCTGATAAACAGAAATATTTCTAAAACTGCAATAATAGGTCTGCTTCAAACATTACTAAAGAATTCGAAACTCAAATGTTCTATTTTGAAAATTGTACAATCAGTTCTTACTGGAACAACTTTCATTGCTATTGATTGAATAAATATACATTAGATACAAGTGCAGTTCTTCATTTCGTGGAGGTTATTTAAGTAATTGTTAACTTGTATTAAATAAACATATATTATTTTTACTGATGGAGGGACAGATTGCGGCATTATTTTATACCAATGAAGAGAATACACCCACAATAATGTTTTAAGCAAAAAATAGCATGACTCGAGTAGGCAATAAAACTGAAAAACCTAAAGCTGAGAGTAAAATAAAATCTCCTTCCATCAATCGTTAGCTTCATCCATGTAGGTGTGATTCTCTTACCGAACAGCGACAGCAGAAAGGTTGGCAAGGGATTCATTGCTCCGGTGTCGACACGAAGAAAGTACCCTAACGGTCTGGCTCTGGTTCTTTTATACCAGGGTGGGCAGCCACCCACCCGGATCACCGGAAAACTTAGCGGGCTCCATACTTTCAACTTCACCCCAAATGGGTTATCAACAATGGGTGAGGCAAGCTAAGCTCTGTTGTTCGTGGCATGGGTTGAGAGGTGAGGAGGAAGGGCGGGCGGGACTTTTGTTCTGGGATGTGAAGGACGATGTATGTACTTCAGTGCACGTGGAACAAAAGGACCTCTCAGCACTCAAGTAGCCATCAGGCCTCGTGTGTTTGCCGAGTTTTCAAGGTGGATACTTTCCATCAGCTCTCAGCTCAGTTCTATATATTTTTAGTGAAAGTAGTTTCTATACATCCATTTCTGCTGCTTGCTTTGTCATTCATTAATTCGTTCGTTCATTCAGAAAGCCTCAACTTTGTGGGATAGAATACCGGACCACACTGAAAATTCAATGAGAATACTTTCGATCAAACTGCGACAAACTGATTCAAGTACAGGGCCACTGACACCCAAAGAAATTCTTCAATTGTCTTAGCACTTTGCCGAGATACTTAAAACTTTGCAATTGTTTTACCGTCTCATTGCCAGTTACCAAGATGTATGGACAGGTTGATGCTTCCTCCTATCAAGCACTAGTTTCTAAGTTCACACACAAGACTATTTTGCCCCCAGATTTGGTTTCTGTCAACACCAGTGAAGACCCGCAGACCTTTCGACATTTGCGCTATTGTTGATCAAGCTTGCAGATGACATGGCTGATCAGAAATAATAATAATAAATGATGGAAGAGAGCATGCTCTTAGCGCTTAAAACGGGGAAGAGACATGGACTAAATTAATAGAACACGGGGGACGAAATAATAAATTGCAGTACTGACGACAAACAGAAAACAAAGATAGAAAACAGAAAAAGGCAGCAAGTAACAGGAACAGAGAATATAGTGATTCTGAAGAGAAAGATGGGTAGACAAGTAGCAAGAGCAGAAAGGGGAGGGTAAGCATTGTGTGGACTGTGTTAGGAGTAATGCTCAAGGAAGAGGTGCGTTTTCAGTGTAGACTTGAAGGATTCAGCTGTAGGAAGGTGGCGGATATGGAAAGGCAGAGAGTTCCATTGTTTTGCTGTACAGTAGCCAAAAGTCCTTTGAACATATGTTGTTGTTATGGTTACAGGAACAGATACAGACAGTTTGTACTGGATGCGAGAACAGACGGGTAGCCAGTGTAGAAAAAGAAGGAGAGGAGTGACATGGTCCCGCTCCGTGGCTCTAAGCACCAGACGGGGAGCGGAGTTGTATACTTTTGTATTAACTAATTGGTTGCACACGGCCTTCTGCATATACTTAGCAATAATAGAGGTCATGGCCACTGGTCTGAAGTCATTCACCTCTTTGGCGTGAGTTCCCTCCTTTGAAGGTCATTTCTCCCTTTGTTTTTTTTTTATTCAAGTGTTGCCAGCCTGCTATTCCAAGAGGCGCGGCCCCTCCCTGATCCTATATGAGCGTGATTCTGCGTTCGACAAATTTCACATCATCATCATCATCATCATCATCATCATCATCATCATCTGTACACTTACGCTTTGGTAAAATGATCCATAGTTAGTAATAAGGTTCGACCCTCAACCTCTAATAATCTGTTACTTTAAACGTCACGTTGTTATTAAACATACAGTAGGTTGTATCAGACTGCCACGTGACTACTTTACCACCGAGGATGCAGAGCTAAGCAGATTAAAATAACTCTTAATCGAAAGATAATATCTAAGACACTCCCTGTATGTCAGATATCGGATAAGAATTAAAGGTCAAATAGAGTGACCGTGCGAATATTTTACTTTGATGATAAATTATCCTGGTTCGGAGAGTTCTTACATCTAAATCAAACATTTTTTCGAGAAAAACCTAAAAACCGCAAGGTATCAAGTTGACGCTGGTTTTTGAGAAATCCAGTAGTAAGCTGGAGCCTAAATGATTTTTGATAAATTACACGACGACAGGTTGCTCACGCGGTTTGCATTTTCAGAAAACAATTTAACGAAAATTAATCAGAAGATCACAACTTAAAGACTTTTATTGTTATTGAAAATAGTTTTATTAAAAATGCTCTAAAATGGTGTTGTACACCGGATGTAGAAGCCATCTATAAAACTGTTTTATCCAAAATTCAAAGAGCGTTGTGTAACTGGTGCCAGTTTCTGAAACCTAGTTAATCACAAATCCTTAAGTATGAAAGAGTGCCGACCTTTAAAAAAATTGAGGTCTCCTCAAAATTTTATCGACTCACAAATTTTTTTTTTTTTCAGACGGAGAAGGCCGGTTTCCACACTCATTAACATCACAAAGTATGGGAAGGTTGGCTGGACGACACATAGCCGTCTTTACTCACTCACTGCTGTGCCCCCGAGGTGCTTCTCACCTTTGGTTTGAAGGGGGTGTGAAAGGGGGAGCTCAACTACCTGTATGAGTAAATATGGTACCAGTCAAAACAGTTTTATGATTCCCTGAAAACCTGCCGTGCACGAACACACACATTTGTATAACCATTTGAATCAATAACACACAAAAGCATCTCAACTGAATGCAATCCTTAACAGTATAGTCAATACAATTACAAAGAGCTAAACTGTGCTTTGTTACCCGAGTTAGCGCCAAAAATTGTTTAGTGCCTTGTGTCGACAGCAAGTCCAAAGTAAAAAGGTCCCCATTTTACAAAATTGCTGGCATTTACACAAAAGTCTCCCCTACCCTCTCATGCCCGTCAAAAGCAAGAAAGAAACTGACTATTGTTTGCATTGTAATAGCCCACTTGGACCGAAGTTTCAAGTGTAGCACTTGATAAGGTTTGGAGTTGAATGAGTAAGTGGTTGTCCACTCTGCTATAAAATAGCAAAAGCCAGACTCTTGGGGTGTTCTTTTCGTGTCGACTACGGAGCAATGAATCCTCTGCCAGTACTGCTGCTTTCCTTGTTCGGTAAGAGACTCACACATACGCATGTTGCTCGATGAACCGAAGAAAATCTTTTAAAAAATCTAGTTTAAATTAAGCATTTTGTGGTTTTTCATTTTTCTTCCTTAAATAATAGTTCTCCTTTTGTAGGTATAAAATCGTCTACATAAAATAAAGTTACTGTTATTTTGTTTCGGTAAATAAATGTATACAGTACAAAAAGTTGCACAAAACAGATCAGTCATATCTACCGCTTAACTTAAAATGACAATTTTGTGTAAAGAATGATCTTCAGTTGGTAATCGCTTGAAACCGAATGTACAACACGTATATATGTTGTACAAAACCTTGTACATGTTGTACTAGTGCCTTACAAAAGTCTTTGCTTCCGAGACAGAACTACGATTATTTTTCTGACACGTCACCTCCTGACAGAATGAAGGAAGGGAAAGACTTTCTTTGATGCAGACGTAATTCTGTTGCTTCATCGATCATTTTCATCTCCTTTTTCTCAGTTGTGGCAGCCGCCGCTTACGACAGCTTCACTACGGCGAAGATTGATGGTCCAGGATGCGGACAGCGAAACCCACCTTACACAGAGCCCATGATCAGCCCCTACATCGTCAACGGAGAGGCTGCTCCACCATATGTCTACCCTTTTGTAGTAAGACAAGTGTTACATGTTACATGGTCATAACTCTGTTACATGGTCAGTCAAGAGTTACGTGGTCAGAAAATTTCACAAAACATGTATCGTCTAAAATTAATTTCACCATTTCGTAATAATTTCCAATACATTCCCATCTAAGAATTCTCACGAACCACTACTAATGGCAAAAATTATTATAATTCTTCAAAAAACGTCAACTAAATGTAATTGATGTAATTGTTTCTAAATTCAACAATTTAAAAAAAAAAATAAATAAACTTAAGTTTTTTCCAAATGCTTCCAGACCTCTAATACCTGCAGCACCTATATTAGAAAATAATGATTTAAAAAACAGATAAAGCCTAAAAGCAGCAGGTCCATATTCAAAGCTCTGCTATGTTCTGGTTGCAGTGCCTTCTATTTCATGGCACCATGCAGATCTGTGGCGGGGCTCTCATCACTAACAGCACTGGACACTACTGGTTCGTCACCGCCGCCCACTGCTTAGGGTAAGAGCAGCATTCATGGTATACACACACTTCAATAGAAACTAAATCATGTCTTGCAGGCTTGCTGGCTGGCTGGCTGGCTGCCTGCCTGGCTTTCCGGCTTTTAGATGTATACTGTTTGTACATCTGGACAGATTTGTATTTATTGATTCGTGCGTGAAGCATTACATCATTCACTCTATGCTTTTTTTCGTTGGTTTGTCTGATGTTTGCAGTGAAAAGGGACAATTGAGCCGCCAATATACAGAGCTGTAAAGGTCGTCATTTTTATTTTAAGTTGAGTTTTCTTATTTATGTCTGTAGTTTTGTTGATTAATGTAATATGTTTCCATATTCCACTGTTCCACAGAGCCGGCCTAGACGCAATCTACACCATAAGATGTGGTATTCACTATACTAATGGACCAAGTCAGCCATTCGAGGTCAATCCCAGGTATTTTAGGCCATTTGTTCACGAGGGTTACCAAAGAAAAAGCCTAATCAATGACATCGCCCTCTTCCCCCTGTGGCAGGATGACTTCCCCGCAGAGCGGGTGGGAGCTGTGTGCCTCCCAAGGCAGAAAAATGAAGTGTACGAGAGTGCCATTGTACTGGGCTGGGGCAACATCATAGACACACAAGGTACTGTCCATCGTCTATTGCAATGTTCTATTTCATTGTGTTTCTGTGTTTCATTGACTTATGTATTCTTGTTTGCTATGTTTGGTATAATTTGTGCTACTGACTTTTCTTGCTTATACTTTTTCTGTGTTTTATATTCTGTCTTATGCTAGGTTTTGAATATTTTGATTGACTCACTGAGAACTAAATCATACCTGAAAGGGTTTAAAACATAGTGACTCCTGAATAAAAATGAACGATGACTAGCGGAACAAACCATACATTAAAGAATAGGCCTTGACGAACTGAAGAATTTTTTTATTTCTGAATCCGTTAAAATGTAGCATTTTCTCCTCAATTCAAATAACATGAGCTATATATAACAATACTCAAATCAGTTTTACAAAGTGACAATGTCTAGTGGATTTTTGTAACTTTTCTAGTCTTTTTTTATTTTTTTGTTTTTGCTTTTTTGATAATTTTTTTAGGATCGAATACACAGCTGTTTGTTAAAAAAATAATAGACCGTAAATAACAAATTGGAATTGAGAGATAATCCACACTCTTTTTTTGTTCTTGTTTTTTTTTGTTCCTAGGCACAAATATTCTCACGGCCTATTCCCCATTCCTAAAGCAGGGCTTCTTGCACGTGATGAGTGACGAATTTTGTCAGATTTCCTATGGACGCTACACTTTTATGTGCGCCGGCAATAGTCCAAGAGACGATGACGCCTGTCAGGTGAGGAATGATGTGCACACCCGAAAAAAGTATTGGGTTGGGGAACTAAAATATGTAGATCTATGATGTTCTTAAAAATGACCTCAACATACCTTACCTCATGCGCTATAACACGGAGAAAGTATTCCATAAGCAATGGAGACAAAGTAATCGTGCACACAGTAAGCTCTCTTGAAATATTCTCTTGCTCTGTGATTGTCTAGCCAATACTACTCTAATTGTAGTCTTATGCTAATATTACACTAAGCCTTAGGTAACATGGTAGGAAGGTCAGTGGTGTAATGGAAATGTTCCTCTAATTACTCAAAACTTCTGAATATTGTTGACAGGGTGACAGTGGCGGCCCACTTGTGGCTGACAGAGATGGCGAGCTCCAGTTGATAGGTATGTACATTTTCCCCGGCCTCCGTAGCAATACAAACAATTACGCTTTACAACTAGAAAAATAAGAAAGAAAAAAAATACATATTTTTCATTTTTGCATGATAAAACGTGTATCGCTAGCCAGGAAAATTGCATATAAGATTATTATGCGATTTATATAATTATAATTGTTACGGTTTTATCTTATATTGTCATAATTAGTTGAACCAGACTAGCTTACACTGACAAAGTAGCTGCTGGAGCGATCTATGAAAGATTGGGATCAGTGACTCTCTTCATCAGACAATTCATCTCTTGTAAAATTCTACCTTCTGTATCCTTGCACAGTGTGCCCCTTACTTGCATGCACAGGTTCTCTCAGTGCCTTTCTCTGAGTACAACCATCAGGCTGATGGCTAGTACACAACTACTCTCGGTAGGTGTTTATGCCAGCAGATCGATTAGTGTTAGATAAGCAAATTTCTACGACCACTTGATCTTATCTAATTACCAAGCCGACTAAACGATTATTCAATTGAAGTAAGACTTCGCTGATAAATAATCAGATGACCTTCAGCCTTTTAGCAGCATTCTGCATGCTGCTTGTGTTGTACACTGTCAGTCCTGCGAGAAACTCCTGTTTGCTATTATCACCTTCAGTCCTATTAAAAGCCTTGTAGCAGAGTATGTAGGTGCAATGCTTTTCTTCATAACTGTGCAGGTATTTCAAGTACCGGGTCCGGTTGTGGAACGTTTGCTGGGGCGTACACGGATATACTGAAGATGAAGTCATGGCTCAACTCTAAAATAAACGCCTGGGCGCCTATACCTGAAGTGGTCGGCTAGTTGAGTAGCCGAGTCTCTCTAACTGGATTTCAGTGCTGATAATTAAGGCTGTCAGTCTTGTACTGTCGTGTACAATATTAAACGAACAATTTTAATCTTCTTTAATATTTACCTTCAGAACAATTGTAAAGGTGTCACCATACATTTTGTTCATTTCCAAAAATAAATTTTATGCACTGATATATTTGTGTGTTGAAATGATTCTTCTTGTAATTGTGTCATCGTTCTACTGTATTTGTTGGATAACAATCACGGTTGTGCGATCACCGTGATAACTATACTGGGATTATCGTCGCCTCAAGCTTAGGGGGTAACTGTCTCAATGTCACCCCGGGTACCTCAACCTCAGTTTTACTTCATAGATTCCTGTAGGTATAATTTACGTTTTGCGTCTGGAAGAGAATCCATTGCTGACTATTTATGTTTCTACCTCCGGTTGGTATTTTGATAAAAAAAAAAGAATAAAACGCACAACTAAAACTTACCAATAACACCCCCTTTTCCATTTTTAATGTTTTGCCATGATATAACCTTAGTTGCTGGTACGGCGTTAAACACAACAACCAACCAAACATTTTAAATGTTGTTATAGCTGAACTTAGGATTCTAGTGGACTGACTGACTGACTGACTGACTGACTGACTGACTGACTCGCTCGCTCACTCACTCACTCACTTACTCACTCACTCACTCACTCACTCACTCACTCACTCACTCACTCACTCACTCACTCACTCACTCTGTAGATTCTACAAATTCAGAAGCGAGATTTTCTGTTTTCCCCGCACGAAGACAGTGATGCAGATGACATTAAGGAAAATCCAGCGAGGAAATTCTAGTCGTTTTTGGTGTCTGGAGCGCAAAGTTCATCTGACCAGTCAACTTACCTCGTGGTTATTCTTAGTGTGGATGAATGATAGTACTTTAGGTTTATCTCTTGCTTCATATGAGCTCTAGGACTACGGCTGCTATCGTTGATTTTAGCTACACCTTACTGTCGCGTAATGCCATCGGTCGCCACACACTCTACTCTCACAAGCACGCTCACAACCACACAGTCACAGAGTCCAAAATTGACGCACGCACAAAGGGAACAGTACGAAATGCACATTTACTAATGAAAAAAATAATAAAAATAGAAAAGGAAGAACAAAAGGGGGATCAAAGGCTCATAAAGTTAAAAGAAATTAGCTCAAACGACCAGAGAAACTCTTTCAACAGATTGGGCCAAACAACCTAACACACACACACACACACACACAAACCTGTCTACAGCAGCCCGTCACCCCACAGTGGCGGCGACCCGCTGTCCGGGATAGACCCGAGGAGACTTCGATGATCTCTCAGTTCTCTAACAGGCCTGGATAAAGACGATGACGACGTGGATGACGAGAATTTACGATGAAAACTGAGGACGATTGACGAAGTTTGACGACAGACGATATTTGATGATTGGCGATAACTGGTGATTGACGATATTTGACGATTCGGATTTTCTCGCAGTTGCCCAACTCACACCCTCCGACACCGCACGCGACAATGACGTAAAAGAAAGCAATTACGTAAAAATTTCCCCAAGCGGCTGACTCCTCCCGCCCCACTCCTAAACCTGTGCTAAAAATACATGCGACACACGACACTTACTTCCTACGATTCCTGCATTAGGTTGTCTGGGCTGATCTTTCTGATCTTGTCCTCGAGTAGAGATAGAATGTCTTTACCCGGTGTCGAGGCTATGACCAAGATAAAATCTCACGGCTCAGTAGGGTAGAGTAATGTCAGCGACTTTTAAACACATTTGAGGTTTTTTACAAGTCATTACCCTGATTTCAAATGTGAAAAGGATTTTGCTGTGCGATAAGCAGAACACCTCCCTATTTTCACAGGAAATGTCCTTCAGTCAGAATGTTGATCTGCACAAAACACCACCACAGCGGACCTGGCAGGACCTCTAAACACTGGTAGCAAGCAGCAGCAGCAGCAGGAAACGAAGGCAGCAGAACTGTAACCACACATGCAAATTCGGCAGATCAACAACGGATAAAGAGGGCACAAAGACACAGTAAATAACACATTTGGAACCACAAAAACAACCCTTTCCCCACATCTCCCTAATAAGTTACACACAGCGAAAAAAAGTTACGTGCGCCTGTCATTGGCTGGCTTTGTACAATTGATGACGTAGCGCGCAAATTCCCATGACGCTAGACGTTGCCGCTCCCGCACGCGTAACGCGAGCGCTGAATCTCAAACTCTATATTTTGACGTCATTTTTAGACTTCACATCCGGTCTTATTTTGGTAAATAAATAAAACTTATTTGAGCAAAAATGAAAAATAGGTTAACATTAGTTGTACAAAGCGCTAAAAATATTCAAAAGGAACGTTACATGCAGTCGTTTGTTTTGTACCACATGCAATGTTGCATTAGACCAGACACGTCAAACAACAATAGACAGGCATTTAGAGACCATATATACACTCAAGGAATAGTAGACAGACATTTAGAGACCATATATACACATCAGGGAATAGTAGACAGGCATTTAGAGACCATATATACACTCAAGGAATAGTAGACAGACATTTAGAGACCACATATACACATCAGGGAATAGTAGACAGGCATTTAGAGACCATATATACACTCAAGGAATAATAGATAGGCATTTAGAGACCATATATACACTTCAAGGAATAGTAGACAGACATTTAGAGACCATATATGCACTCAAGGAATAATAGACAGACATTTAGAGACCATATATACACGTCAAGGAATAATAGACAGGCATTTAGAGACCTCGTAACGATAAATCCTTCAAGCAGCTCAAAATGTGAAACCGATCATCTCGTGCCTCATGCAGTAACTCGCTAGAAGGAAGAAGAAATTCCCATCTGTCTCTTTCTATCACTCAGATACTTCAACGTAAGGCTGCCGTTTCGTTGATCCGCATCAAGCAAAACTACTGACGTTCAACTACTTTGCTGGAATCTCAAGAGCTGACACTGTGAACATCAGGAACAAAATGGCTGCTGACAAGCTGGCGGTGCGAGAAGTGGAACAGACCGTCACTCCCTTGGATTTCTGTTTGCAAGCAAGGACCGCTTCCCTACATTGTTTTCTTTAGCTGCACGGTACCCATCACTGCTCTCAGCTCCAACAAACTCTGTTGATGATGAACGAAGCGTTAGCCAGTATACGGCAGTAAACGGACCACAAGGTCAGTCATTTACCGACACAAACATAGCAAAACATATTAAACATGCAGTTAATGCGAAACAGTAGTGAACTTCCATCAGACGCTGTAGCCTCAGAGTAAGATTATATTCTTAACTGAGCACGTGCACATGCCGTGTTTTTGTCGTGTTTTTTATGTCAAATAAATGTACGTGTTTTTAGCCGTTTTAAACCGTGATTTTCCTGTTGCCCTAATCATCATCATCACTACACTTATCCTTTGGTAAATTACGCATAGTTAGTAATAAGGTTCGACCCTCGAACTCCAATAATCTGTTATTTTGAACGTACGTTGTAATTCAACATCACGTAGGTTGTATCAGACTGTCACGTGACAACGATAATAAAAAGCAAATACTGAAACATTTTAGACTCGAAATGTACCAGTGTATACATGTATGTAGACAATATCTAAGTCACTCCCTGTATGTCAGGCATCGGATGAGAATTAAAGACCGAATAGCTTGACCGTCCGTATCTTTTACTTTAATGATAAATTATCCCGGCTCAGAGAGTTCTTACTTTTAAATAATGAATAATTTTCGAGAAAAAGCTAAAAACCGCAAGGTGTCAAGTTGACGCTGGTTTCAGAAACCTCCAGTAGTAAGTTGAAGCCTTAATGATTTTTAATAAAATAACACGACTACAAGTTGCTTCAATGGCTTGCGCTGCCAGAAACCGATATCATCACAATTAATGACGAGATCACAAGTCAGGCTAAAACACTATTATTTTATTTAAAACAATTTTATCAAAATGCCCTAAAGTTGTGTTGTGCTCATGCCTTAGAAGAAATCTATAAAACTGTTTTAACGAAATTAATAAGACATAAAATTCGAAGTCGTCTAGAATGCCCACCTTTAGAGAACTTGATGTCTACACCACATTTTATAAGCTCACAAATTTAATCTTTATTTACACTGAGAAGGCCGGCATCCACACTCATTAACATCACGAAGTATAGGAAGGTTAGCTGGACGACATTGACACGTCTTTACACACTCACTACAGTCCTCCCGAGGTGCTTCTCACTTTTGGTTTGAAGGGGGTGTGAAAACTGTTCCTAACTGTTCCTGTCACCAGAACAACAACATATGGTCACAGGACTTTTGGCTACTGTGCTGCAAAACAATGGAACTCTCTTCCTTTCCATATCCGCCACCTTCCTACAACTGAATCTTTCAAATCTGCACTGAAAACGCACCTCTTCCTTGAGCATTTCTCCTAACACAGTCCGCACAATGCTCGTCCTTCTTAACCCCGCCCCCTTCCCTCTTGCTACTTTACCCATCTTTCTCGCAGAATCACTATATTTTTCTGTTCCTGTTACTTGATGCCTTTTAATGTTTTCTGTTTCGTCAGTACTGTCGTTTTCTTTCGTCCCCTTTGTTCTGTGTCTACTTAGTCCACGTCTCTTCCTCGTTTTAAGCGCTAAGAGCATGCTCTCTATGAGTGTGAATATGCGCTATAAAAATCTTCACTATTATTATTATTATTATAAAACATTATTTACACTGAGAAGGCCGGCATCCACACTCATTAACATCACGAAGTATAGGAAGGTTAGCTGGACGACATTGACACGTCTTTACACACTCACTGCAGTCCTCCCGAGGTGCTTCTCACTTTTGGTTTGAAGGGGGTGTGAAAACATTCAAGTCATCAACTAGCATCTTGTCCTCCGCACGAGGTCTGTATAAGCTTATTAAAACATATCAGCATAAAATCTATTCGAGGCTCAACCACGACACAGATCCTATTTGATCACATTAAAGTTGGCATTCGAGGTTAAATTGTTGTTGGTGTCGAGCAGTATAATGGTGACATGAAGCACTGTAGCCTATTCTGTGTATGTTAAGTACCAAGTAAACACATTATCACGCGAATAGCCAAGTTGCCACTTTTATTTTTGACACTGACCTCACCATCTTGCTTCTCCGCTGATAGGGTGAACATGAAGGCACGTGAAAGACCTGCCTACATCTTAAGTCTTACCCTTGAGTTTAAATACACAAACGGCCTGTCCTAGTACTTCGTGACCTTCTGAGTACTAAAAGCTGCAGTTATTTTCTCTTTTTTTGAGTCTTTCATTGTACCTTAGTTCCTTTAAGACCATTTCGCGTCAAAACCTTTTGAGCTCAACTAACTGTATGAGTAAATATGGTACCAGTCAAAACAGTTATATGATTCCCTGAAAACCTGGCGTGCACGAACACACACATTTGTATAACCATTTGATTCAATAACACACAAAAGCAGCCCAACTGAATGTAATCCTTAACAGTATATTCAATACAATTACAAAGAGCTAAACTGTGCTTTGTTACCTGAGCTAGCGCAAAGAAATCGTTTAGTGCTTTGTGTCGACAGCAAGCCCATAGTAAAAAATGTCCACATTTTACAAAATTGCTGGCATTTACACAAAAGTCTCCCCTACCCTCTCATGCCCGTCAAAAGCAAGAAAGAAACTGACTATTGTTTGCATTGTAGTAGCCCACTTGGCTAAGGTTTGGAGTTGAATGAGTAAGTGGTTGTGCACTCTGCTATAAAATAGCCAAAGCCAGACTCTTGGGGTGTTCTCTTCGTGTCAACCAGTGAGCAATGAATCCTCTGCCAGTACTGCTGCTTTCCTTGTTCGGTAAGAGACTCACACATACGTATGTTGCTCGATGAACCGAAGAAAATCTTTTTAAAAAATCTAGTTTAATTTAAGCATTTTGTGGTTTTTTTATTTTTCTTCCTTAAATAACACTGCACAACACAGGAAAAATTGTCTAAGGTCTTTCAGCTGATTTATAGCAATCTTGATGTCCTGAATCCAAATATCACATTGGTTTTCATAGATCAGGTCAACTTTCTAAGCTATGGCCATATTTTTCATTTGTACTTTTTTATGTACAGTTACAGATATTTTCACTGTATGTGATGCTTTGTTCCTAATCACTTCTACACTATGAAGAATTTGCATGTGCCAATTTTTTACTAATTGGTATTATCTGTCCACTATACACACACACACACACACACACACACACACACACACACACACACACACACACACACACATGTCGGTGCAAGAGTAGACGTTGCAGTGCTTAATCAGTGTTTTCCATGACATAACTCATTAACATGATCAGACAATCGCAGACAGTTTGCCTCTGTACTCCTTGCTCACTCTACTAAGCTGAAGGAGAACTATGAAGCGGTGAAGTATGTGCTGGAAAAAATTTTTTTATGATCAGCATGTGGGTTATTTGTGTCAACCTTAAGATGATTAACTTTCTTTTGGGCAAACAATCCGGTTTCTCCAAGTATCCATGCTTCCTGTGCATGTGGGACAGTAGGGACACTGCTCATCATTATACGAAGAAGGACTGGCCTGTGCGGGAGAAATGAGTATCTTGCAGAGCAAGTAACATCATCAACAGCCCTCTGGTGGACAGAGACAGAGTACTCTTGCCACCACTGCACATCAAGCTCGGCTTGATCAAACAATTCACCAAAGCTCTGGACAAAGACGGTGGCTGCTTCAATTACATGTGCCAGACTTTTCCGGGATTGACCATAGTGAAGTTGAAAGCTGGTATCTTTGATGGTCCTCAAATCCGTCAGCTCATCACAGATCCAGAGTTTGAAAAGTCAATGAACAAAGTGGAACAGGAAGCGTGGAATGCTTTTGTTCTCGTCGTGAAAAACTTCCTAGGCAGCAACAAGGCCAGAAACTATGCTGAACTTGTCAACAATGTGATGACTGCTTTCAGAAACCTCGGATGCAACATGAGCATCAAACTGCATTACCTTTTCTCACATATGAATTGGTTTCCTGAGAATCTTGGATCAACGTCCTACAAGCAGGGAGAGAGATTCCACCAGGAGATGAAAGAGATGGAGACCAGGTATCAAGGACGCTGGAATGCCGTCATGATGGCTGATTACTGTTGGACTCTAAAGAGAGACATCCCTGATGCTGAGCATTCGAGGGTTTCCAATAAACGGAAGTTCAAGCCCTGAATTTTGAACAGTGACGAGCATTGATGAGGTAACATACTGTTAACTTGTGTGCAGCTTTATCACTGTCTAATATTTAAGTTACAGTAATAGATGTTTTCAACAGTTACTTAAGAATATGTGTTCCAGAACGATTTCTTCTCTTTGAAACCAATTCTGGGTGAGAAATGTGTATAGAAATAAACCGATTAATGTCGCAAAAATGTTAATGACTTATTTACAAGGTAAAAATTGTAAACAATTAAAGTAGCAGATAACCCTGACCTGACCTAGACAAATGGAGGTCATTTTCGGACTCAGCGGTAACAAATTGTCATAAATCAGTTGAAAAAACATAGACAATTTAAAAAAAAAAAATTTTGTTGTGCAGTGTAATAGTTCTCCTTTTGTAGGTATAAAATCGTCTACATAAAAAATAGCTTCTGTTATTTTGTTTCGGTAAATCAATGTACACAGTACAAAAAGTTCCACACAACAGATCAGTCATATCTACAGCTTACCTTAAAAAAAAAATTTGTGTGAAGTATGATCTTCAGTTGGTAATCCCTTGAAACAGAATGTACAACACGTATATATGTTGAACAAAACCTTGTACATGTTATACTAGTGCTTTACAACAGTCTTTGTTTCCGAGACAGAACTACGATTATTTTTCTGACACGTCACCTCCTGACAGAATGAAGGAAGGGAAAGACTTTCTTTGATGCAGACGTAATTCTGTTGCTTCATCGATCATTTTCATCTCCTTTTTCTCAGTTGTGGCAGCTGTCGCCGACGACAGCATCACTACGGCGAAGATTGATGGTCCAGGATGCGGACAGCGAAACCCACCTTACACAGAGCCCATGATCAGCCCCTACATCGTCAACGGAGAGGCTGCTCCACCATATGTCTACCCTTTTATTGTAAGTCAGGTGTTACATGTTACATGGTCGTGACTCTGTTACATGGTAAGTCAAGATTTACGTGGTCAGAAAATTTCACAAAACTTGTATCGTCTAAAAATAATTTGACCATTTCGTAATAATTTCTAATAGATTTCCATCTAAGAATTCTCACGAACCACTACTAATGGAAAAAATTGTTATAATTCTAAAAAAAAAATGAACTAAGTTCAACAATTTTTTTAAAAAATAAATTAACTTAAATTTTGTCGAAATGCTTCCCGACATCTAATACCTGCAGCAACTATATTAGAAAATAATGATTTAAAAACCAGATAAAGCCTGAGAGATAGTATTCAAGAAGATATTCAAAGCTCTGCTATGTTCTGGTTGCAGTGCCTTCTATTTCATGGCACCATGCAGACCTGTGGCGGGGCTCTCATCACTAACAGCACTGGACACTACTGGTTCGTCACCGCCGCCCACTGCTTACTGTAAGAACAGCAATTATGGTATACACAAACTTCAATAGAAACTAAATCATGTCTGGCTGGCTGGCTGGTTGGCTTACCGGCTTGTCTGCTTCCTTCCTGTCTGCCTGTCTGTCATCCTATCTTCTGGATGTATACTGTTTGTACATCTAGACACATTTGTATTTATTGATTCGTGCGTGAAGCATGACATCATTCACTCTATGCTTTGTGAAGTTTATTTGTTTAATGTTTGCAGTGTACGGGACAATTGAGCCGCCAATATACAGAGCCGCAATGTTTTATTTCTTGAGTTTTCTTATTTATGTCTACAGTTTTTGTTGATTAATGCAACATGTTTCCATATTCCACTGTTCCACAGAGTCGGCCTAGACGCTTACTACATCATAAGATGTGGTATTTACAATACTGAAGGGCCAAGTCAGCCTTTCGAGTTCAGACCCCGGTATTTGAGGCCATTTGTTCACGAGGGTTACGACAATAGGAGCAAAAACAATGACATAGCCCTCTTCCCCCTGTACCAGGATGACTTCCCCAAAGAGCGGGTGGGAGCTGTGTGCATCCCCAGGCAGAACAAGACAGTGGGCGAGAGTGCTATTGTACTGGGCTGGGGCAACACCAGACAGACACACGGTACTGTCCATCGTCTATTGCGATGTTCTATTTCATTGTGTTTCTGTGTTTCATTGGCTTATGCATTCTTGTTTGCTATGTTTGGTATAATTTGTGCTACTGACTTTTCTTGCTTATACTTTTTCTATGTGTTTTTATATTCTGTCTTATGCTAGGCTTTGAATGTTGTGATTGACTCACTGAGAACTAAATCCAAACAACATGAGCAATATATAATAATACTCAAATCAGTTTTACACAGTGACAATGTCTAGTGGATTTTTGTAACTTTTCTCATCTTTTTTTTCTTTTTTTGCAAATTTTTTTAGGAAAAAGGATCGATTACACAGCTGTTTGTTAAAAAATAGTAGACCGTAAATAATTCATTTGAATTGAGAGATAATCCAACCCTCTTTTGGTTGTTATTCGTTTTTTTTTCTTGGCTCAGGTTTTCAGACGGCCTTTTCCCCGACCCTTAAGCAGGGCTTCCTGTACATAATGAGTGACGCCTTTTGTCATCGTTACTATGGAGGCTCTACTTTTATGTGCGCCGGCAGGAGTCCAAGAGGCGATGACGCCTGTCAGGTGAGGAATGATGTGCACACCTGAATAAAGTAGTGGTTTGGGGAACTAAAAAATGTAGATTTCTCTGATGTTTATAAAAATGACCTGTACATACCTTACCTCATGCGCTATAACAAGAAGAAAGTATTCCATAAGTAAGGGAGACAAAGTAATCGTGCACACTAAGCTCTCTTGAAGATTCTCTTGCTCTGTGATTGTCTAGCCAATAATACGCTAATTGCAGTCTTATGCCAATATTACAAAAAGTTTATGCTAATTTTACACTAAGCCTTGGGTAACGTGGGAGTAAGATCAATTGTGTAATGGAAATGTTCCTCTATTTACTTTTAACTTCCGAATATTATTGACAGGGTGACAGTGGCGGCCCACTTGTGGTTGACAGAGATGGCGAGCTGGAGTTGCTAGGTATGTACATTTTCCGCTGCCTCTATAGCACTACAAATAATTGATTACACGCTTTACAACTAGAAAAATAAAATACATATTTTTCATTTTTACATGATAAAACATGTATCTCTAGCCAAGAAAATTGCATTTAAGATTGTTATGGGATTGATATAATCATAATTGTTACGGTTTTATCTTATATTGTCATAATTAGTTGAACCAGACTAGCTTACACTGACAAAAAAATTGCTTGAGCGATCTATGAAAGATTGGGATCAGTGACTCTCTTCATCAGACAATTCATCTCTTGTAAAATTCTACCTTCTGTATCCGTGCACAGTGTGCCCCTTACTTGCATGCACAGGTTCCCTCAGTGCCTTTCTCTGAGTACAACCATCAGGCTGATGGCTAGTACACAACTACTCTCGGTAGGCGTTTATGCCAGCAGATCGATTAGTGTTAGATAAGCAAATTTCTACGACCACTTGATCTTATCTAATCACCAAGCCGACTAAACGATTATTCAATTGAAGTAAGACTTCACTGATGAATAATCAGATGAATTTCAGCCTTTTAGCAGCCTTCTGCATGCTGCTTGTGTTGTACACTGTCAGTCCTGCGAGAAACTCCTGTTTGCTATTATCACCTTCAGTCCTATTAAAAGACTTGTAGCAGAGTATGTAGGTGCAATGCTTTTCTTCATGACTGTGCAGGTCTTTCAAGTACCGGGTACGGGTGTGGAACGTTTCCTGGGGCGTACACGGATATAATGAAGCTGAAGCCATGGCTCAACTCTAAAATAAACGCCTGGGCGCCTAATCCTGAAGTGGTCGGGTAGCTGAGCAGCTGAGTCTCTCTAACTGGATTTCAGTGCTGTTAAGGCTGTCAGTCTAATAATGTCGTGGACATTATTAAACAAAGAATTTTAATCTTCTTTAATATTTAACTTCAGAACAATTGTAAAGGTGTCACCATACATTTTGTTCATTTCCAAAAAATATATTTTCTGCACTTATATATTTGTGTGTTGAAATGATTGTTCTTGTAATTGTGTCATCGATAACAATCACAGTTCTGCGATCACCGTGATAACTATACTGGGATTATCGTTGCTTTAAGCTTAGGGGGTAAGTGTCTCAATGTCTCCCCGGATACCTCAACCTCAATGTTACTTCATAGGAATATCTGTAAGTACAATTTATTTTTTGCGTCTAGAAGAGAATCCATGGCTGACTATTTGTGTTTCCACCTCCGGTTGGTATTTTGATAAAAGCAAGAACAAAACGCACAACTAAAGCTTACCAGTTACACGACTCTTTAATTTTTAATGTTTTGCCATGATATAATCCTAGTTTTGCCATGATATAATCCTGGCACGGCGTAAAACATAACAACCAAGCTGCACTTAGGATTCTAGTGGACTGACTCACTGACTCACTGACTCACTCACTCACTCACTCACTCACTCACTCACTCACTCACTCACTCACTCACTCACTCACTCTTTAGATTCTACAAATTCAGAAGCGAGATTTTCTGACTTCCCCGCACGAAGACAGTGATGCAGATGACACCAAGGAATGTCCAGCGAGGAAATTCTAGTCGTTCTTGGTGACTGGAGCGCAAAGTTCATCTGCCCAGTCAACTTACTTCGTTGTAGTCCTAGTGTGGATGAGTGTTAGTGGTTTAGGTTTATCTCTTGTTTCATATGAGCTCCCGGACTACGGCTGCTATCGCTGATTTTAGCTACACCTTACTGTCGCGTAATGCCATCGGGCGCCACGCACTCTACCGTCGCAAGCACGCTCACAACCACACAGTCACAGAGTCCAATCGCTGCACAGCGCACAAAAATGACGCACGCACAGGGGAACAGTACGAAATGCACGTTTGTTAAAGAAAAAAATTATAAAAAGAGAAAATGAAGAACAAAAGGGGATCAAAGGCTCATAATGTTAAAAGAAATTTGCTCATACTACCAGGGAAACTCTTTCAAACAACCTAACTGGCACACACACACACACACACATGTCGACCCGTTAGCCAACAGTGGCGGCGACCCGTTGTCCGGCGTCTACCCGAGGAGAGTTCGATGATCTCACAGTTCTCTAACAGGCCTGGATAACGACGATGACGACGTGGATGACAAGAATTTACGATGAAAACTGAGGACGATTGATGAAGTTTGACGACAGACGATATTTGATGATTAACGATATCTAGTTATTAACGATATTTGACGATTGAAGAAGGGAATGATCTGACGATTTTTGACAACTTTTCTACCGACGATTTTAAAAAGCCCAACGGCTCGTGACGCCTGTCCTTCATGTCGCTCACAGAAGATACAGGAAGCAGTACCAGCAGCAAACTAAACAAAACCCGCTTCACTCACAATGTACTCCACACTTTCGGATTTTCTCGCAGTTGCCCAACTCGCACCCTCAGACAATGACGTTAAAGAAATTAATTACGTGAACATTTCCCCAATGGCAGCCTCACCCCGCCCCACCCAGATAGCATTTAAACATTTTATAACTGTTTTATAAATGTTCTCACGAAATGTTTGAAGAATGTTTGCAGAGATGTTTCGAAAATGTTTATTTTGCACATCGGAAAAATGTTTTCTTAACGTTTACATTCAAACTATTTTAAAACTTATTTTTTTAATTTTTTTAAGCTCTTTTATAAACATTTTCCTGTAAAGAATTTAATAGTTGTGTCACAACCTCGGGAAGCGTGACTCTCACTTTTTCTCTCTCTTTTCCAATTGACGTGCACAGGCCAGACAAATTACAGATTCTTTTGCACAAAATAAATTTTTTCCGCATTTCGAATCCTCAATCCAATTCAGCCCCTTCTCATTTTTCCTAATTCTCTCACGTCACACATCTTTTGACATCATCCATAGGCATTCAGATAAACTGAAGTCATTCTCTCACGTCACACATATTTTGATATCATCCATACACATTCAGACCGTTTCACCTACCTTGTCAACATAGTCAGCAAAAATGGAGGTTCAGATGAGGATGTATGAAGCCGAACAAACAAAGCCAGGCTTGCATTCCACACCCTACGACCTATCTGGAACTCCAAAGCCCTATCTTTACACACTAAGGCAATACTTCTATATGGATCCGAGATCTGGGTGACAAATTCCATCACTAACAAGATACAGACATTCGTCAACAGATGTCTGCGCCACATCGTCAACATCAGATGGCCTGCTAAGATCTCCAATACAGACCTGTAGGAGAGAACCTGCCAGCCACGACATCAGGAAGCGGAAGTGGGGCTGGATTGGTCACACCTTACGAAAGCCAGCCGACAACTTAACAAGACAAGCTCTGGGCTGGAACCCACAGGGGCGGCGCAGGGGAGTGCCCAGAACCGGGTCCGTTGGCGGGGTGTGATTGCGGCCCTATGCTCCACTGGGAGCGTACAGGAATAGTCAGATAAACATTCAGACAAGCTGTCGTCATTTATACGCTCTTTTGTTCTTCCAACCTCAAATCATCGAGATCTGTGACAAGTTTTTATGAGCCACAGTCATAACGCTGCATCATGGAAAGACATGAATATGCCACAGGGGAAGACAGAGAATATCCATACGGAGAATATCCAAAGATAAGATCTGAACTCTAACCCACTTACAACAGCAGGAACAAGCGAGGCTTTTACCTACTACACTATAGTAGCATCTAGCTTTCAGGTGCGGCAACATAAAGTGACTTTTAATTTACAATGGCGCCATCTGTTTAAGGACTCACTTGATATTCTGACTGTAGTTGTTATCTTCAACGTTTTACCTTATTTCTAGGAAGGTTCACTAAGAAAACGGTGATGACAATCTTGTTTTTGAAACGAAAATTACTTCTCTGAGCGTTAGCACGGGAAACAATCCAACGTTGCGTCAATACGAAGTGCAAGGTGTGTAACTATTTTGAGATGACTGATTTTACAACAGTTTTCAAAACTAAAAATCTATAGTACCAACAAAAAAGTTAGATTTTATTAGAATACACATTAGAGTTTGAATATTACTTAATAGTAAGTGTCTATATTCTGCTTTATAGCTTCCATCCTCTGTGGTTTATCTCATTCAACCATCCCTTACTACATCATACATTCTACGTCATACACACAACATCATAATCCTACGTCATATATCTTAAGAAGTTTTTGGCAAATGTTTACATAACATTTACTTAATATTTTTGATTAAATGTTATGTTTCCTACCATTTCAAAATGTTTGCAAAATGTTTCAGTTTTAAATGTTTATTCGGTAAATGTTTCTGAAATGTTTCTAAAATGTTTCATATCAACCTTTTACATTATTACAACTATGTTAGCGTTTTTAAAACGTTTATAAAATGTTTCATTGCTATCTGGCCACAACTAGACCTGTGCTAAAAGTGCATGTGACACGCGACACTTACCTCCTACGATTCTTGCATTTGGTTGTCTGCCCTGATCAGTCTGATCCTGTCCTCGAGTAGGGGTAGAATGCCTTTACCCGGTGACGAGGCTATGACCAGGATAAAATCTCCCGGCTCAGTAGGGTAGAGTGATGTCAGCGACTTTTACACATATTTTACTTTTTGTACAAGCCATTATCCTGATTTCAAATGTGAAAAGGATTTTGCTGCGCGGTAAACAGAGCACCTCCCCATTTTCACAAAAAATGTCCTTCAGACAGAATGTTGATTTGCACAAAACACCACCACGGCGGACATGGCAGGACCCCTAAACACTGGTAGCAAGCAGCAGCAGCAGCAGAAAGAGAAGGCAGCAGAAATGTAACCACACATGCAAATTTGGCAGATCAACAATGGATAAAGAGGGCACAAAGACAGTACACCACCAATGCAGACTTGGCGAACCTAAACACCAACAAAAATAGAAGGCACATGCATACAGTAAATAACACATTTGACACCACAAAAACAACGTTTCCCCCACATCTCCATAATCCCCCCCACACCATCGCCTACCTCCCCAACACCCTCATTCCCCAAAGACCCCATCCCCCACAGTGCGAAATCACCGAGAGGTGGAAACACTTTCCCTTTTAAAGTCAACAACAACAACAATGCTACTTTGACTTGAAATATTTTTAATCTAAATTAATTATTTTCTGCATGATCTTTGCTTTTTTAATTTCCTGAATGGATAATTGTTTGTTGTAGATGTTTATTGATGACGTGATATTATACTATTACCATTCAGCTCAGCGCGTTAGTGACGAAATTAATAAGTGACATCATATAAATGGCAACAAGGACCGAGGGACGTCAGCTGTCAGAATGAAGACGTTTCTATGTAAACAGATTACAAATTACGTCATTGCTACGTCGGCCTAGAGTGTTGTAGAATGTTCAAGCTATATATAGCTCCTTCTGGAACCCTCTACTTATCTGTGCGAGTAGTATATAAACATGTCTTCTGTGACAGTGAGGGTGGTATTAGTGATACAGTCATATTAGTGAATAGTGATACAGTAAGATATGAAGTGATTGAACAGGACAGTGCGAGACATCTACTGTGGACGAAGAGAACGGCAGTCAAACTGACCAGAGAACCACGCGAAAAATGCAAATTGGTATAATTGATAGAAAGGTGACAGCAATTATGAAAAGAAAACAAGCAGTCAGTCATCTTCCTGTAGTACCAGTGTTATTGGCTGGCTTTTGTAGAATTGATGACGTGAACATCAGGAACGAAATGGCTGCTGAAAAACTGGCTGTGTCACAAGTGGAACAGACCGTCACTCCCTTGGATTTCTGGTTTGCAAGCAAGGACCGCTTCCTTACATTGTTTGCTTTAGCTGCACGGTACCCATCACTGCTCTCAGCTCCAACAAACTCTGTTGATGATGAACGAAGCGTTAGCCAGTATACGGCAGTAAACGGACCACAACGTCAGTCATTTACCGACACAAACCTAGCAAAACATATTAAACATGCATTTAATGCGAAACAGTAGTGAACTTCCATCAGACGCTGTAGCCTCAAAGTAAGATTATATTCTTAACTGAGCACGTGCACATGCCGTGTTTTTGTCGTGTTTTTTTATGTCAAATAAATGTACGTGTTTTTAACCGTTTTTAACCGTGATTTTCCTGTTGCCCTAATCATCATCACTACACTTATCCTTTGGTAAATTACGCATAGTTAGTAATAAGGTTGGACCATCGACCTCCAATAATCTGTTATTTTGAACGTACGTTGTAATTCAACATCACGTAGGTTGTATCAGACTGTCACGTGACAACGATAATAAAAAGCAAATACTGAAACATTTTAGACTCGAAATGTACCAGTGTATACATGTATGTAGATAATATCTAAGTCACTCCCTGTATGTCAGGCATCGGATGAGAATTAAAGACCGAATAGCTTGACCGTCCGTATCTTTTACTTTGATGATAAATTATCCCGGCTCAGAGAGTTCTTACTTTTAAATAATGAATAATTTTCGAGAAAAAGCTAAAAACCGCAAGGTGTCAAGTTGACGCTGGTTTCAGAAACCTCCAGTAGTAAGTTGAAGCCTTAATGATTTTTAATAAAATAACACGACTACAAGTTGCTTCAATGGCTTGCGCTGCCAGAAACCGATATCATCACAATTAATGACGAGATCACAAGTCAGGCTAAAACACTATTATTTTATTTAAAACAATTTTATCAAAATGCCCTAAAGTTGTGTTGTGCTCATGCCTTAGAAGAAATCTATAAAACTGTTTTAACGAAATTAATAAGACATAAAATTCGAAGTCGTCTAGAATGCCCACCTTTAGAGAACTTGATGTCTACACCACATTTTATAAGCTCACAAATTTAATCTTTATTTACACTGAGAAGGCCGGCATCCACACTCATTAACATCACGAAGTATAGGAAGGTTAGCTGGACGACATTGACACGTCTTTACACACTCACTGCAGTCCTCCCGAGGTGCTTCTCACTTTTGGTTTGAAGGGGGTGTGAAAACATTCAAGTCATCAACTAGCATCTTGTCCTCCGCACGAGGTCTGTATAAGCTTATTAAAACATATCAGCATAAAATCTATTCGAGGCTCAACCACGACACAGATCCTATTTGATCACATTAAAGTTGGCATTCGAGGTTAAATTGTTGTTGGTGTCGAGCAGTATAATGGTGACATGAAGCACTGTAGCCTATTCTGTGTATGTTAAGTACCAAGTAAACACATTATCACGCGAATAGCCAAGTTGCCACTTTTATTTTTGACACTGACCTCACCATCTTGCTTCTCCGCTGATAGGGTGAACATGAAGGCACGTGAAAGACCTGCCTACATCTTAATTCGTACACAAACGGCCTGTCCTAGTACTTCGTGACCTTCTGAGTTCTAAGAGCTCCAGTTGTTTTTAGATTTGTCTTCCAGCTGTCTTCCCGTAAGACAATTCGCGTCAAAACTTTCGATCTCAACTACCTGTATCAGTAAATATGATACCATTCAATTTGTGGTTCCTTTAAAACCTGGCGTGCACGAACACACACATTTGTATAACCATTTGATTGAATAACACATAAAAGCAGCCGATATGACTGTAATACAGAATATTCAATAACATTACAAAGTGCTAAACTGTGCTTGGTTACCTGAGTTAGCGCCAAGAAATCTTTAAGTGGTTTGTGACGACAGCATGCCCAAGGTAAAAAGGTCCACATTTTAGAAAATTACTGACATTTACATAAAAGCTTCACCTCCCATCTCACGCTCGTCAAAACCAAGAAACCAAGAAAGAAACTGACTATTGTTTGCATTGTAATAGCCCACTTGGACCGAAGTTTCAAGTGTAGCACTTGATAAGGTTTGGAGTTGAATGAGTAAGTGGTTGTCCACTCTGCTATAAAATAGCCAAAGCCAGACTCTTGGGGTGTTCTCTTCGTGTCAACCAGTGAGCAATGAATCCTTTGCCAGTATTGCTGCTTTCCTTGTTAGGTAAGGGACTCACACATACGCATGTTGCTCGATGAATCTCTAAAAAATCTAGTTTAATTTTATCCTTTTGTGCTTTTTTTCCTTAAGTTTGTGTAAAGTATGATCTTCAGCTTGTAATCACTCGAAACAGAATGTAAAAAACGTATATATGTTCTACAAAACCTTGTACATGTTGTACTAGTGCCTTACAAAAGTCTTTGTTTCAGAGACAGAGCTAAGATTACATTTCTGACACGTCAGCTCTTGACAGAATTAAGGAAGAGAAAGACTTTCTTTGATGCAGACGTAATTCTGTTGGTTCATCGATTATTTTCATCTCTTTTTTCTCAGTCGTGGCAGTCTCCGCTGACGACAGCCTCACTACGGCGAAGATTGATGGTCCAGGATGCGGACAGCGAAACCCACCTTACACAGAGCCCATGATCAGCCCCTACATTGTCAATGGAGAGCCTGCTCCACCATATGTCTACCCTTTTATAGTAAGTCAGGTGTTACATGTTACATGGTCATGACTCTTTTAGATGGTTAGTCAAGATTTACGTGGTTAGAAAATTTCACAAAACTTGTATCGTCTAAAAATAATTTGACCATTTCGTAATAATTTCCGATAGAGTCCCATCTAAGAATTCTCACGAACCACTACTAATGGCAAAAATTATTATAATTCTCAAAAAAAAATAACCGTGAACTAAATGTAATTGTTTCTAAATTAAACAATTTTTTAAAAAGTAATTAAACTTAAGTTTTGTCCAAATGCTTCCAGACATCTCATACCTGCAGCAACTATATTAGAAAATAATGATTAAAAAAAACGATAAATTTTGAGAGCAGTAAGTCCATATTCAAAGCTTTGCTATGTTCTGGTTGCAGTGCCTTTTATTTCATGGCACCATGCAGGCCTGTGGCGGGTCTCTCATCACTAACAGCACTGGACACTACTGGTTCGTCACCGCCGCCCACTGCTTAGAGTAAGAACAGCATTCATGGAATACACACACTTCAATAGAAACTAAATCATATCTGGCTGGCTTGTCAGCTTTCTTTCTGTCTGCCTGTCATCCTAGCTTCTAGATGTATACTGTTTGTACATCTGGACACATTTGTATTTATTGATTCTTGCGTGAAGCATCACATCATTCACTCTATGCTTTTTGTCGTTTGTTTGTTCGATGTTTACAGTGTAAGGGACAATTGAGCCCCCAATATACAGAGCTGTAAAGGTCATATTTTTATTTCTAAATTTTGTTATTTATGACTCCAGTTTTGTTGATTAATGTAATATGTTTCCATATTCCACTGTTTCACAGAACCGGCCTAGACGCTCTCTACACCATAAGATGTGGCATTTACAATACTGAAGGGCCAAGTCAGCCATTCGAGTTCAGGCCCTGGTATTTTAGGCCATTTATTCACGAGGGTTACGAGAAAGAATCCAAAAACAATGACATCGCCCTCTTCCCCCTGTGGCAGGATGCCTTCCCCAAAGAGCGGGTGGGAGCTGTGTGCATTCCCAGGCAGAACAAGACAGAGGGCGAGAGAGCCATTGTACTGGGCTGGGGCAACATCAGAGAGACACACGGTACTGTCCATCGTCTATTGCGATGTTCTTTTTCATTGTGTTTCTGTGTTTCATTGGCTTATGTGTTCTTGTTTGCTATGTTTGGTAAAATTTGTGCTATTGACTGTTTCTTGCTTATACTTTTTTCTACGTGTTTTTATATTCTGTCTTATGTTAGGTTTTGAATATTTTGATTGACTCACTGAGAACTAAATCATACCTGAAAGGGTTTAAAACATAGTGACTCCTGAATAAAAATAAACGATGACTTTCAAAACAAACCACAAAATAAAGAATAGACCTTGGTGAACTGAATAATTTTTTATTTCTGAATCCGACAAGATGTAGTATTTTCTCCTAAATTCAAATAACATGAGCAATGGATAACAATACTCAAGTCAGTTTTACACAGTGACAATGTCTAGTGGATTTTTGTAACTTTTCACTTTTTTTTTTTTTTGGTTTTTTTGTTTTTGCTTTTTCGGTAATTTTTTTTAGGATCAAATACACAGCTGTTTGTTAAAAAATAATAGACCGTAAATAACACATTGGAATTGAGAGATAATCCACAGTCTTTTTTGTTCTTGTTTTTTTTACTTGGCTCAGATATAAAGATGGCATATTCCCCGACCCTAAAGCAGGGCTTCGTGAACGTGGTGAGTGACGACTTTTGTCATCGTCACTATGGAGGCTTCACTTTGATGTGCGCCGGCAATAGTCCAAGAGGCGATGACGCATGTCAGGTGAGGAA
Source organism: Marisa cornuarietis (assembly GCA_004794655.1). NCBI lineage: Eukaryota > Metazoa > Mollusca > Gastropoda > Architaenioglossa > Ampullariidae > Marisa > Marisa cornuarietis. The sequence goes on along the minus strand of SMMW01000488.1, from coordinate 425,137 downwards.
TGATGTGCACACCTGAAAAAAGTATTGGGTTGGGGAACTAAAAAATTTAGATTTCTTTAATGTTGATAAAAGTTTCCTGTACATACCTTACCTACCTCATGCGCTATAACAGGAAGAAAGTATTCCATAAGCAATGGAGAGAAAGTAATCGTGCACACAGTAAGCTTTCTTGAAGATTCTCTTGCTCTGTGATTGTCTAGCCAATAATACGCTAATTGTAGTCTAATGATAATATTACAACTGGTCATGCTAATTTAACCTAAGCTTAAGTAAAATGTTAGTAATTCAATGGTGTAATGGAAATGTTCCTCTAATTACTCAAAACTTCTGAATATTGTTGACAGGGTGACAGTGGCGGCCCACTTGTGATTGACAGAGATGGCGAGCTGGAGTTGATAGGTATGTACATTTTCCCCGGCCTCCGTAACAATAAAACAATTAATTACACGCTTTACAACTAGAAAAAAAAGAAAGAAAAAAATACATATATTTCATTTTTGCATGATAAAACATGTATCTCTAGCCAAGAAAATTGCATTTAAGATTATTGTGCGATTTTATTACTATAATTGTTACGGTTTTATGTTGTATTGTCATAATTAGTTGAAACAGACTAGCTTACACTGAGAAAGAAGTTGCTGGAGCGATCTATGAAAGATTGGGATCAGTGACTCTCTTCATCAGACAATCATCTCTTGTAAAATTCTAACTTCTGCATCCGCGCACAGTGTGCCCCTTACTTGCATGCACAGGTTCTCTCAATGCCTTTCTCTGAGTACAACCATCAGCCTGATGGCTAGTACACAACTACTCTCGGTAGGTGTTTATGCCAGCAGATCGATTAGTGTTAGATAAGCAAATTTCTACGACCACTTGATCTTATCCAATCACCAAGCCGACTAAACGATTATTCTATTGAAGTAAGACTTCGCTGATAAATAATCGGATGACTTTCAGCCTTTTAGCAGCCTTCTGCATGCTGCTTGTGTTGTACACTGTCAGTCCTGCGAGAAACTCCTGTTTGCTATTATCACCTTCAGTCCTATTAAAAGACTTGTAGAAGAGTATGTAGGTGCAATGCTTTTCCTCATTACTGTGCAGGTCTTTCAAGTACCGGGTACGGGTGTGGAACGTTTCCTGGGGCGTACACGGATATAATGAAGCTGAAGCCATGGCTCAACTCTAAAATAAACGCCTGGGCGCCTAAACCTGAAGTGGTCGGCTAGTTGAGCAGCTGAGTCTCTCTACCTGGATTTCACTGCTGTGAAGGCTGTCAGTCTTATAATGTCGTGGACATTATTAAACAAAGAATTTTAATCTTTTTTAATATTTACCTTCAGAACAATTGTAAATGTGTCACCATACATTTTGTTCATTTCCAAAAATAAATTTTATGCACTGATATATTTGTGTGTTGAAATGATTCTTCTTGTAACTGTGTCATCGTTCTACTGTATTTGTTGGATAACATTCACAGCTGTGTGATCACCGTGATAACTATACTGGGATTATCGTCGCCTCAATCGTTATGGTAATTTTCTTAAACAAAATGTTACTTCATAGGAATAGCTGAAGGCACAATTTAGTTTTTGCTTCTGAATAAGAATCCATTACTATTTGTGTTTCTAAATCCAGTTGGTAATTTGATAAAAACAAGAACAAAACGCACAAATAAAACTTACCAATAACACGACTTTTTCATTTTTAATGTGTTTCCATGATATAACCTTAGTTGCTGGTACGGCGTTTAACACAACAACCAACCAAACATTTTTAATGTTGTTAAAGCTGCACTTAGGATTGCACTGACTGACTGACTGACTGACTGACTGACTGACTGACTGACTGACTGACTGACTGACTGACTCAATCACTCACTCTGTAGATTTTTCAAATTCAGTAGCGAGATTTTCTGTTTTCCCCGCACGAAGACAGTGATGCAGATGACAGTAAGGAAAGTCCAGCGAGGAAATTCTAGTCGTTTTTGGTGTCTGGAGCGCAAAGGTCATCTGACCAGTCAACTTACCTCGTGGTAGTCATATTGTGGATGAATGGTAGTGGTTTAGGTTTATCTCTTGCTTCATATGAGCTCTAGGACTACGGCTGCTATCGTTGATTTTAGCTACACCTTACTGTCGCGTAATGCCATCGGGCGCCACACACTCTACCCTCGCAAGCACGCTCACAACCACAGTTACAGCATCCATTCGCTGCCCAGCGTACAAAAATGACGCACGCACAGGGGAACAGTACCAAATGCACATTTTTAATTAAAAAAATAATAAAACGAGAAAAGGAAGAACAAGGGGGGATCAAAGGCTCATAAAGTTAAAAGAAATTAGCTCAAACAACCAGGGAAACTCTATTTCAACAGATGTGGCCACACAAGCTAACCGCCACACACACACACACACACACACACAGACACACACGCACACACACACACACAAACCTGCCGACAGCAGCCCGTTACCCCACAGTGGCGGCAACCCGCTGTCCGGTGTCGACCCGAGGAGAGTTCGATGATCTCACAGTTCTCTAACAGGTCTGAATAACGACAATGACGACGTGGATGACGAGAACTTACGATGAAAACTGAGGACGATTGACGAAGTTTGACGACAGACGATATTTGATGATTGGCGATATTTGGTGATTGATGATATTTTACGATTGAAGAAGGGAATGATCTAACGATTTTTAACGACTTTTTTACAGACGATTTTAAAAAGCTTAACGGCTCGTGTTGCTCACAGAAGATACAGGAAACAGTACCAGCGGGAAACTAAACAAAACCCGCTCCACCCACACTGTACTCCACACTTTCAGATTTTCTCGAAGTTGCCCAGCTCACTCCCTCCGACAATGACGTTAAAGAAAGCAATTACGTAAAAATTCCCCCTCCGGCTGCCTTATCCCGCCCCACCCAGATAGCATTTAAACCTTCTATCAATGTCTTATAAATGTTCTCACGAAATGTTTGAATGTTTGCAGAAAATGTTTCGAAAATGTTTAGTTTGCACATCGGAAAAATGTTTTCTGAACGTTTACATTTAAACTATTTTAAAAACTTATTTTCCTGTAAAGCATTTAATAGATGTGTCAAACCTCGGGAAGCGTGACTCTGCCCTCTCTCTCATCCAATTGACGTGCACGGGCCAGTCAAATACAGGTTCTTTTGCACAAAATAAATTGTATCTACAGATAAAGAAAAATTTCTTTCACTCCTCAATCCAAAAGGGCCCTTCTCATTTTCCCTGATTCTCTCAGGTCACACATCTTTTGACATCATCCATAGGCATTCAGACACACGCTCGTTCTTTCTTCGAACCTCACATCAGTTATAGATCTGTGACAAGATTTCCTTACCCACGCTGCATCATGGACAGACATGCATATGCCGTTGTTGTTTATTTATTTGGAAAGTGCTTCCACCTTGCGGTGATTTCGCACTATGGGGGGAAAGGGAGGGGGGAGGAAACCGGAGTACCCGGAGAAAACCCCCGCCGCCCAGCCCTGCGAACAGGTGTCACATACAGGGAGTGTCCCGAGACGAGATCTGAACCCTAGCCGCTCACTGCAGTGGTGACAAGCGAGTGTTTTAACCACTACACTACCAAGGGCCGCATATGCCACAGGGGGAGACAGAGTATATCCATACAATAGCAGGAACAAGCGAGGGTACTAACTACTACACTATAGTAGCATCTAGCATTTGGGTGCGGCAACATAAAGTGACTTTTAATTTAGGATGACGCCATGTGTTAAAGGATTCTCTTGATATTCTGACTGTAGTTGTTATCTTCAACGTTTTTCCGTATTTCTACGAAGTTTCACTAAGAAAACGGTGATGACAATCTTGTTTTTGAAACGATTCTGAGCGTTAACAAGGGAAACAATTCAACGTTGCGTCAATACTAAGTGCACAGTGTGTAACTGTTTTGAGATGACTGATTTTACAACAATAGCGATCGACCGTAACACTCTTTGTTTACCACGAAATCTTTCACTTCCTGCCAGTTCAAGGGAGGGAATCATGGTGGACGATTTCCCAACGGTTTTAGTAGTTACCTCCCTTATGTTATATTCGCTTAGGCTTCTGAAATCTCTATCGGCATTTTCTGAATACTATAAAGTGTGTTTTTAAGCAAACACAAGGTAAAGATGTTTCTTTTCTACACATGTTGATCTATCATTATCAATTTAAATTGTTCTTCTACAACTTTTAGTTATTTTTTTATGATTTTTAAAAAAAATTTTAAATACATCTCGCTCCAAGGGGAACGGAACCACTGCTTAGCCTTCCGTCGCTGAGGCGTTATGTTGCCGCACCCGAAAGATAAATACTACTATAGTGTAGTAGTTAAAACTATCGCTTGTTCCTCCTCTTGTAAGTGAATCAGAGTTGAGATCTTATCATGGATATTGTCTGTCTTTCCCCTGTGACATATGCCATGTCTTTCCATGATGTGTCGTTACAATCCTAGCTCAGAAAAACTTGTCTAGCTGAGGTGAGTTTGGAAGAGAAACAGCATGAATGACGTCAGTTTGTCTGAATGAGTATGGATGAAGTAAAAAGATGTGTAACGTGAGAGAATGACGTCAGTTTGTCTGAATGCAAGGTGTCAAGTTGACGCTAGTTTCAGAGACCTCCACAATTAATTACGACAACACAAGTCAGGCTAAAACACTATTATTTTAGTTTTTAAAAAATTATAAAAATGCCTTAAAGTTGTGTTGTGCTCCGGACTTACAAGAAATATATAAAACTGTTTTAACGAAATGCAATTAAGACATAAAATTTGAAGTCCATTGTGCAACGGGTGCCAGGTTCCAAAACCTAGTAAATCATAAGTCCTTAAAGTCTGCAAGAATGCCCACCTTTAGAGAACTTGATGTCTTCTCGACTTTTTATAAGCTCACAAATTTAATCTTTATTTACACGGAGAAGGCCGGCATCCACACTCATTAACATCATGAAGTGTGGGGAGGTTGCTGGACGACACGGACCGTCTTTACACACTCACTGCAGTCCTCACGACTCACGAGGTGCTTCTCACCGTTGGTTTGAAGGGGGTGTGAAAACATCCAAGTCATCGATTGACAACATGTCCTCTGCACGAGAGTCAGTATAAGCTAATAAAAACTTGTCAGCATAAAATCTGTTCGAGGCTCAACCACGACACAGATCCTATTTGATCACATTAAATCCCAGATAGCATTTAAACATCTTATAAACGTCCACAAAGGGTTCTCACGAAATGTGTGAATAATGTGTGTACCGAATGTTTTTGTAATGTGTGTCATGCCCATCAAAGTAATGATTTTTTAATGTTTGGATTCAAACCTGTTTTACTTTTTAAAAATCTTTTCTAAACCTATTTGAAATGATTAGCAAATCACACATACTCTCTGCAGTTGCTCTCCAGCATGACAGGAATGGGATACACAGAAGATTAAAACTTTCCTTTTCATTAAAACATTTTATTATATTGGGTATAACCCAGGAGTTTTATTTGTATTACACAATAACAACTATATGTGCAGCAAATGGTGACAATTTATGATAAAGATGGACAGGGCCGTCGAGAGCCAGCACGGGCCCCGGGACAGAAGATACTCCGGGCCCCTTGTAACTGTAAATTATTTTCCCAGTATATAACAATGTCTATAAGTCTATTGTCAATGTCTACATTAAATTCAGTAATGTAATACATACTGCAAACATAAGGACAAGTGCATTAGGATCTGCATCCCTATTTGAAAATAACAGTTGTTTACACGTGAGTGGTTAGTAAATGAGGAAAAATAACGGTAAGGAATCAAACGTGTAGTAACCCGCTCCACAGAAACAAATCCCCAGAGTGAGGAATGTTACTTCAAAAGCGATGTCAAAGCCTATTGTAGGTGTGATAAAGATGGCTATTAGCCGTATATACCAGTAAAAGGAACAGTGTCAAGCATTAGAGGAAGTTTATGGCTATATAAGTCTTCATCGAGTGTCGTTAATACCCTCATTAATTTTTGTTTAAGAGTTTGCTGCTACAAACAACAGAGCACACCATTTTTTTTTTTTTTTTAGTAACCTGCATAACAAACGCAGCAAACGTGAAGCACAAATCGAAAGTCCGTTCCTATAAGTACACATTTATTCATTTATTCCTTTAGCAAAACCGCGCACACACACACACACACACACACATGCACACGCACACACACACACACACACACACACACACACACATTCTGTGATACGCAAAGACATATCTGAACGGAACTCCTTCGGCCTCTTTAACATTTTGAAATTTTGTACACATCCAACTTTTTACGACTTCCACCCCCGTCAGTCACTATCCGTTTAAATACGTGTTCAGTTTTAGAAGAAAAACCAAATGTTTTAAAGACTAATTTATAGCCAGTAACTGTTACTAATTTTAACATTTAAGTAGATCAAAAGGACAGAGTTTTGTGACAAGGACATAAAAATATGCACGTTTAGTATATTTTATCTGAAGTCTAATAGTACATAGAAACAAAGTTATGCAGTACTAATATGGTCATTTATTTGTTGACTAAGGACTTTGTAAGACTATATTTATGAGCTTTTCTCAAAAACTTCATTATTGTCAGTCAGTTTGAGAGGCTTGGTAGTCACTCTCATCGACACTGATGTTCCTGCCTTGGTTATTTGCCAATAAACAGAAAATCATAGAAATATACATGAAAAATACTGTACTTATCAGAAAAACAAAGGGCAGCGTATCTCGGCTTTTCGAGACTAGAAGTACAGGCAGGAGAGCGCGGTGTGAAAAGATGTTATACTAAGTGTATATAGCTTTCTCTAAGGTCCAACCGTCCAAGCTTTATTTGGTCCAAGGACTCAAGCAAAAGGGAGAGACGTCTAAATATCTCATAAAAATGTCGGTCTTTGCCTCCAGTTGCTCCAAGCCCCGACCATTTATTTCCCACGAAATCCCATCTCGTCGAATCTTCCAGAAACTATCGCCCCCTCCCTTCCTCTCAGGTGGGCAGCAACAATACATTCGGGCCCATGGGTGGAAGTTGCTGTCATCAGTCACTGGTCTATAAACCAAAATAGGGCCAACATAATCTGCCTGTATGTGGTTTGTGTGTGTCAAGAAAACGAGCCGTTTAATTAAAACCTAGACAAACGAAGCTGTCATAACACATCTATAAACGTTTCCTCCGTATCCCTTCTTAATCGTGAAACAAGTATACATTACACGGAGCTCCTTAAAAACGACATTCAAATATAAGCATGTAATTATTCGAAAAAAAATGTCGCAGCCACCGTAAAACTCTATTTACAGCAGCATATGTGACACCTTCCTTGAATACAATGAGCGCACGATAAGAAAGATTGCAAGTTGGCTTTTGTGGACGGATGGTGGGTAGATTATCTCCATACCCGGTGCTGCTTGGGCCAAGAGCGAAAGAAGGTCGAAGCTTATCCAGCCAGAATATGATACCGATGACCAGGGCCGCCGAGAGCCAGACGGCCCCCGGGACAGACGACTCTCCGGGCCCATTGTAATTGTAATCGTAAATTATTTTCCCAGTATATAATAATATGTTTACAATTCGATTATCAACGAAATATAGACTGCAAACATTAGGACAAGTGAATTACTATCTACATCACTACTTGACATAAAATTGTCTACACGTGAGTGGTTATAGTAAATGAAGAAAAATGATGTTAAAGGATCAAACGTGTAGTACCCCGCTCCTTAGAAAACATATCCAGAGTAAGGAAGGCCTGTTAGGTCAACAGCGATGTCAAAAGCTCGACAGATTCGTTAATACCCTCATTAAAAAAAGTGTTTGCTGCTACGAACAGCAGAGCGCATCTGTTGTCTTTTTAAAAAGCATAAAAAAATGACTGTACTCATCAAACAAACAAAGTGCAGCGCATCTCGGCTTTTCGAGTCTAGAAGACAGCGTGCGACAGGCAGATCGAGAGTTCGGTGTGAACAGATGTTAGACTAGGTGTATATCTAGCTTTCTCTAAGGTCCAACTGTCCAAGCTTTCTTTGGTCCAAGGACTCCGGCCGATTGAAAGGGATGGTCAAACACACGACTTTACTGCTGACTCGTCTCATAAAAATGTCTGTCTACACCTCCAATTGCTCCAAACCTCGACCATTTAATTCCCATGAAATTCCATCCCTTCGAGTCTATCGAGACTACCCCCCCCCCTTTCCCTCTTGTGTTGTCAGCAAGAATGCATTCTGGCCCATGGCTGATGGCCAGCATGGGTGTAACTTGTTGTCATCTTAGTTACTGGCCTCTAAACTTAAAACAGGGCCAACATAGTTTGCCTTTGCCTTGATTGTGGGTGTCAAGACAAGAAGAAATTTAATGAAAACGTAGACAAACTAACACTTATATCATAGCACATCTGTAAACTGTTCTTTTCCTCCCTTCTTCATCGTGAAACAAATATAAGTTGCACGAAGCTCCTTAAAAACGACTTTCAAATATAGGCATGTGATAATTTGAAAAACAAATGTCGCAGCCACCGCAAAACTCAATATACAGGACCATTAGTGACAGCTTGACAACAACTAGCGCAGGATAAGAAAGATTCCGAGGTGGCCTTGGGGGACGGATGGTGGGTAGATGTTACCTTCTTTTTACCGGGAGCTTCATCGGCAAAGAGCAAAAGAAGGTCGGAGACTGGAAGGAAAGGTAATGACCAGCCAGCCGATGTATTATTGCTGGGCGATGCTGGTACATCGCCGTAGGTCCCCTTTCCGGTGACATAACTTTCCTCCTACCTCCCATCCACCTACCCCACGAACACCGTCTCTAAACTTAAATTATCTTTCTCATGCTAACCTCCTCTTTATTATCCTCCTCCAGCTCCAAACTTCCAGTGACACCCCCGTGATCAATTTATCAGCCTATTTGCGGGACAGCAGTTTTTAAAATGTTTTTGCAATAATGTGTTCTGTTTTGCTGGCTGCGATAGTATTACAGGATAATATAGTCTCATTGTATCAAAGATCTACTGTGTAGACTCATGTATTTGTTTGTTTGGCGGGGGAGAAACGGTTAAAGAAAGTCTCAGTGTTGTTTAGTAACTACGAAAGAAAGCAGCCTTGATATCTCTCCCTTACAGGCTGCAACGCCAGGGGCGGACCCCATCCTTTCGGTTCACAGAGTGGCCACACATCAGTAACATACCTGCCTCTTCACTGTGAATTCCGATTTGCTTGCAGGGCCCCCCTCCCCACCCTGTACTGCCACATGTAACCAGCAATCTCAATGCACGAACGTTCTTCTAGAATCTAGACGGTTCACACGCGATAAAATCTTCAGTGTCCAGCGGCCTTCCGCCTCCAGGCTTGTCCAGCGAGAATCTGATACCTCTGACTACACTTCTCACCACAGGCCCGTCTACCCTAAATTTGTATACTACAGACTTGAAACTCAAAGTCTGCATGTGTAATGCTTGGGTGTTCTGTCCTCAGACCTTTCTTTAACAGAAAAAGAAAAAGAAATGCACTGACCAAGGCCGGGCCCCCTTCACAACCGCGGGCCCGGGTACACCAGACCCCCCTGTCCCCCCCTCTCGTCAGGCCTGAAGATGGATACATGATAAAGGACCTAAGAAACTAAAACTAATTAGACCTTTAGATTTACTAGAAAATAGTGGAAAGTAAATACCTTTGCATGATGCACAAAATACACAAAAAATATGGTTATCCCTCAATAGATAAAGATGGATACATGATACTCAAAAAAGAGAAAAAAACATAGGAATTAAACAGTGATAAATCAAAGCAAATGAATTTGCTTAAACAATAGACTTTTAAATAATTCAAATTTCAAATATTTAAAGGATATGTATTGTTGTGGCCCTGTTCTCCTTAGGAGTCACAAGGAATAATTAAACTAAAACTAATTAGATCTTTAGATTTACTAGAAAATAGTGGAATGTAAATTCCTTTGCATGATGCACAAAATACATAAAAAACGGTTATCCCTCTGTAGATAAAGATGGATACATGATACTCAAAAAAAGAGAAACAAATAGGAATTAAACAGTGATAAATAAACTAAAAATATGCCACACATGTACATCATAGACAAGAAAGGTTGTAGTAAAAATATACATTGCTTATATTAAGGCCTGACACCCCCCCTCCCCCAGTGTGACAAAAATTAAAATTTTTAGTCTGTAAACACGCCTGGTAGCCTCGACCTTTTCCCTGTGGCGGTAGAGGCCCCCACCCACGCCTGGAGTCCAAGGCTAGAGTTCCTAGCCTTGCTAAGTGTGTATCCACGTGTGAAGTGTGTGCATTTATGTATGTGTGCGCGTGCGAAGATTGTGTGTGAATGTCGGTACGTGTGCATATATGTGCTCATTTGTGTATGCGTGTGATGAACGTATGTGCATATGCGTCGAGTGTGTGCGTGTACGTGCATGATGGTCCTAAAGGTACAATTAAAGGTCTGGTTACACGACTCGTAACTTGTGATGTAAGAATATATAGGTTCGGTAGCCACTGGCGGTACATTCAAGGGTGGCTGTTACGTACAAAACCAAAGAAATGACTGAATACACTACTAGAGTGCTACATAAGCCATTTTGAGATTATGAACCAGTACGAATGTTCAACGTGTCTTCTATCCATTCTCCAGGTGGTTTTTCATAAAACCATCTAGAAATATGTATATTTTGTCACTAAAGACAGTGGCAGAATTAGCGAGCATAGAGAATGTTTGAAACAGCGACATGCTCGCGATTTTGAGAAACTGGGTCACATCGCATATACCGTCAGTAGATCGTTCATTCGCCTTTCAAGCAAAGACAAAAAGGTTCCCACGCTGTGATTCTAGCTCTCATTAATTAAACAAGACAAAGAGTCGGAAATTTCCTAAAATGGAAGCATGCGTAAATACACTGCATATAGCCGTTTGTTTGTTTAGTTGGAAAGTACTTCCCCATTATGATTTCTCACTACAGGGGGAAAGGGAGGGAGGAGGAACTGTACCCCCGAATTATAATTATAGGTCAAACGAACAGACCAGGGGCCAGTTGCACAACACATTTCTAATTTTAAACACTTTTAGGCCTTAACTCTATTTAGATAATTAGTATAAAGTGCACAAACAATTTTATAATTTTAAAACTAAAACTGCTTTAAGTAAGGTAAAGTTAAGTCTGACTTTCCGTCCTGTCAGTACAATTTTTTTGTATGTTTTTCTGCAATGCATCAGAATGGCCAAGAAGAGATTTTGCGTCTTTAGAACAGTTTTAAGATTTAGGAACGTGTTGTGCAACTGGCCCCAGAAGTTTCCGGATATCCCACAATCCAACTGTACATGGCTTCGGATGTAAACAAATGTCGACCGTAACTGAAAGCTAGCTCAAGGATACTTTTTTTCTGAGACATTAACGCTACATATTAAATGTTCACTGTGCCTTACAGACACTCATTTTTTCTCAAAATACCACGTACGAAACGAGAAAAGCCATGACGACATTCCTAGACCGCTGTAGCAACTAACATGCGGTAACTTAGTGAAGCTAATTCAACTCTCGAAATTACCATCCATCGTGTGGTAAGCGTCTCGAAAAATAATAAGCTTTGATTTCTGCTGCAAATCTCGGTAATAATGAGAACTAGATGATGTTAACGTTTACAAATTTGTGTGAACCTGCAGTGCTTGTTATTTATGTACTTTGTCTGGAATGTAAGGAAAGAGAACTTTACATCATTTGCACAGATAAAATTTTTAACGGGTCATATGTATGTTTAAATTTAGTCACAAAATTATCATGCACGTATACTTGTAAACACAACTGGCTTTATTATAAGCTTCTGAAACAGCAGACAGAAAAAATCTTGGTACAGCTGTAGCAATGAATTTTTTTTGTCACGCATGTATATGGCGTCAGAAGCAGCCAAAATTGTGTAAAAAGGGTCTATAGATGTGGATCTATCTATTTAATAATACTATTTGATGGTGATTCCGTTGTAAGTCACACTCTTGCGCTGGCGGTCAACAAGAAAAAGAAAAAATAGATTGTTTCATGCACATGCACACACATCTCTGGCTGGCCACAGTCCTTGACAAACTGTCTATGGAACAAAGGTTGGGTGGGGGTTGGGTTGTCTTACTCAAACCAAATGCAACAAAAAGAATGTGTGCAGACTGACAATTGTGTACAATATTCCTAACAAATAAAATAAAGAATGCTATCTAGTCAAGTTTGTAGCATTGAATGTCTAAAGAGCACTATATTGTCAGCCACTAAAAGGCCAGACAGCTGGTGCTTTTCCCAGAAATCTTTGACAGAAAATAAGGAACCACCTAGCTACAAAAATCATACATCTTTAGTCTATGTGACTACAGAGGTAATACATAAAATAATCCTAGCATAGAGAAGAATATAGTATGAGCAGTTGCTCAAAATGCTGGTGTACTGCTTGTGTTGTCTAGATTGCATTATGCTCCCCAAAGACTTCTTTACTGAGGGTTCTGTTTCATGTGCAGTTTGTGTCTTTACTAAAGAAGCTTCAAAACTAATTTCCTTAATGAAAGAGTTATATGTTGATGTTCATGCCATCACCCTTCAACTGCTGGCTAAGAAAGATGAGCAAAGAGTGTTTCCTACCAATGCTGCTACTTCTGTAGATGCTCACAAAAATTAGCAGCAATATGCAAGGCAGCATCACTAAATGTTATATCAAGAGACCAGAGATGGCAAAACCTATGAAGCTAGCGGACACAGAACCTCTATATAACTAACTAAAAATGTAACTGTGTAGCTCAATGTTTACAAACACCACTTTTTTATTACTGTGTATTTCTTTGCAGCCAAGTCTACTAACAAAATTAATGGAGCTTTAAGATTTTTAAAATGTGCGCTTTGGTGCCATTTTGGATCATTTCCATGGCAATAGATAGTGTGATGTGCTGTAAAAGCAGTTTTTGAACTTCCATTCAAGGGCAAATAAGTTGACATAAACAAATTGGCAATATCATGTAAATTATACAATGTTTTTGTGGGGGGCCGTCAGGCCTTAATTATTTGTACTTACAAAACACCTAGTTAAGCATAAACCATAAACAAAATGCACAATATTTACATGCCTGCACAGAAAACCCCTTATTTAACCTTTTTTCTGCCAAGGGCCATACAGATATTTATAATATCATTCACGGGCCATACAAAATTATCAACTTAAAAATAATAACCTGCTATATTTGGTCAAACATTTGATTAACAGTTGCTTTAGCAGGGTCAGACATGATTTTGCTGGCCTGAGAGTTGGATGTTCCCACTGCACCCCTGCCTTAAAGAGACTGGAAAGAGAAGACTGCAGGCATCACTTTCACAAAAAGCTGACATCAAATGTTTCATTCCCCAAGAACCATGAAGGTTAGAAGGCTGAAACCTTTTGAAACTGGATTTAAAATTTGACTCTGGTAGTGCATTGTGTTTCAAATTATATATGTATGATTCACAAAAACTGATCATTCTCAAATGCATTCCCTACAAAAATATATAAGGCTTTCAAAGAAGTAAAGCTACGTGGTAAAAATTCCCATAATTTATTAAAAATTATCATTTCAATCATGGCTTTAACAATGAAATCTGGTTTACATACGAGTAATTCATGAAAGGAGTCGTCATCAAGGCGTCGTTCCAGCTCTAACAGCTCCTGCTGCGTTTTAACTGAAAGGATCAAATCTTCTGGTAACCGTCGAGCATCCCTTGCTGGAGCTAACTGGTCTGTGCTTATTAGTTCAGTCAAATGAATCAGCAAATCTTTTGCTCCCTGTACTATAAATTTCAATTCTGTCCATTGTTTGAGAATGTGCCGGAATAATGCTGCAACAGCATGAACATAATACTGTGAGTGAAAATGGACAATTCAAATTTACATACTTTGACTATGGGTGAATGAAGCCTAATAACGGTGGTTTGTGAGGCGGCAAGTAACTTTTTTATAAACAATACTATTTTTGACAGGATTTTGTGAAAGGGAAATCACAAAGCGGAATAGGCAAAACACAAAGAAAAGAAACCAATAATATAAAATTGTCTGCATTACCTTCACTAGACATTCCCTGGAAGCTGCCTGCTACTGCTGCAGTTGCGAGGTCTGTCTCCTTTTGTATTTCTTGCATAGAATCAATATGTTGGTCAATGGGGTGCTCACGTTGTGGTGCCAATATTCTGGTGGTTAGTGGATTCGCCTGTGAGCAAAAACAGTTGTTTGCCACTTTTGGTTGTAGTGGATCTGGCAGTGGTGCTGCTGGCACTGCTGGATGTACTGATCGTGATCTAAAGTAGTCTTCCTCTTCCTCTTCTGAGCTGTCTAGCCATAACCTAATTAACAAGGATACCAAATATTAATAAGTGTGCAGTTAAATGACAACTTTTGAAAATTTAAGAATTTCTTAAGTAAAAGATTAAAGAATAAAATAATAAATAATTCCTACGCTATACCAATCATAATGTCAAGATTAGCCTCACGAAAAATTACAAATGAACTGTTGCAAGGATGAGCAGTGATTGCTGTGGTTATTGTTAAACTGCCAGTCTCATTTCATGGCTCCAGACCATAGAAATGCTTCATTACTGGTCTCATACAAATGCCCCATCAACAATACTCAGGCATTTTTGAAAAATTACAATAACGGGAATCTGTTCTGATCTTGTCGGGTGTTCTCCAAACCTATGAATTCCTTAATCCCTGTTATTCTATAACTCAATCAACAAACAGTGTGCATACTTGTTTCTCTTCCTCTTCCGTTCTTTGCGACCGTTTTTCCTGTCATCATCTGATGTATCAAGATTTGATGTATGCTGGCTATTATCAACTGCTCTGCTGGCAACCAAATACTCATCTGAAAAGGTCATTTCTTTTTGAAGTTATAAAGTACATTGTGAATAATGGCATGCACTGGTTTACCACACAATATATATCGTGCAGATTTTACTTGAAAAATCAGTTCACTGTCTGTTCACTGAGAACACAGACCATTTAGTAGATGTTAATGGTCATGTGGCTGTATGTTCCAGTCTGTAACCACAATAAACCCTATTCAAGGTCTGTGTGAAATAAAGACACTGACAATACCCCAAAGCCTTTTAACAAATAAATATGCACAGCACTTTTAAACTGTATCATTAGACTGACCAAAACAATATGAACCAGGCTGATGAAGTCATCAAACATCAAATCTATATATAATATATAAGACAATTAAGACAATAATTTAGACAATTAATAAGACAATTAACAAACAAATAAAAGTACCCTTTGAACCCAAAATGCGAACATCATGAAGAGTCCAAGTACACCTATCTGGCAGAGTTCCCTCCTTTACATGTTTTGTCACCTCACTTGGTGGCCAGTATGTTGCCCTTTTTGTGTGCTGAAAAATAAACTGTCATCCATGAAGGAAATACTAAGAACATGTAACACAAATATACACCATAACCAGAAATGATTACACAATAAAAGTTACACTATTTCAGCCATAAATAATGGTACAGCAACGAATTAAATGCAAGCAGCTAGCACATAACTAGTAATGGTATACAGTCAGCACACACACACACATGCATATATATGAATGTGCAACTTACACCATCCTCAGATACTGAAGTCTTCAGCCATGTATGGTGGACAATGTCAACAAGGCCTTCGTCTGAAAACTCAACAATGACAAATGACCCGAGAGGCATGGCACTGTTTCGTGGGTAAAACAAATTTCTTTACTATATGCTTTTTCTTCTATCTGAGAAAGTTGCAGCATAGAGTACTTCCCAAGTAATCACGTGATCTTTCAACACACTTTACTCCTCCAACACTCCTTTCTTATTCTTCAGAACACACACACACACAAGTACACACAAAACTTTAACTGTTGAAATGAATCATTGGAATAACAACAAAGCCTTCTCTGTATGGAAGTATAACATTCTTGGAAGTAATATCTGCCAATGGCTTTACTTTAAGCTCACGTGCCACATTTTCAACTTTATATATTCCCAGAAAATCTGACTGAACAGGGTACGTGAAGAATGTGGTGGATGATGTAAAAGACCGATAAACAAGATTGATCTCAGAGTTAACTGAAAGAATATTGACAACAAGTTCTATTTCATTTCCAAATGACACAATTATCTCTGGAATCTGTCTTGATGCAAAAGTGTTCTGTACACACTTCTCTGAACTGATGTTCAAAAATAACTCCATGTGGCACCAAACCTGTGGGATGTTCCTTATGTAGAATGGCCTGTTTATAATGCTTGACATTTTTTTGCCTAAAGCTTCCCTCATGCCACCTTCTAATCACCTGCTGCAGAGGTGAGGAAGGCTTTCTCACACATTTTAGAATCTTCCTCGTAAAATTTTCAAAAGGAAAAGCTGACACATTGTCCAAAGGACCATGTAACTTTGCATCATCAGCAAGATGAAGAAGACTATGTACATTGTACACCAGCATGTTCTCACCATATAATTGTGAAAAATTCTGAACAAATAAATGCAGCAGACTTTTTGGATAACTGTTGTATATCTTGGATTTATCCCTATTTAAAAGTATGTGCATAGCAACACTGAGTAGTATGAAGTTAGAATACATGGCAGATGGCAACTGTCCTGACAAAGCAACTATACCAGTATACAGTAAAAACTGACGAAATTCAACTGCTTTCCATCGAGCAGCTTCCACCAAAGACCTTGGTCTTCTCGAAAATTCTTATGGCAAGCAGTTTGTGAAGTCCTGCAGGGTGTGAGAGATGGCAGAAATGACAACCTGACTTTTCCTAACATTAAAAGCACCTTTCATCCACAAAAAATGAGTCGTCTCATTACACCCAGGCAAACAAGGTGCATATAGTCCAGTACCACTTGAGAGACAAGACCAATCCCTTACCCCGAGAGTGGTGTAGAACCTACATGGTGTTCTTTATCTATCATCTCATCAAATAAAAGATCTGACCGTGCCTCTGAATTAACTTCTGGAAATGTCATTTTATTCTTCCAAACACCAGTCTGTGTACATCTTTCACAACTAGAGTACCCCATGTGAGGTTTAATATTTTTTATAAGGGACCTAGCAGGTGCATCACATACAAATGCTGATATATTTAACTTTATTAACAACTCATCATGTTTAACCCCAGATTGCTTTAACTCTTGGTATTCTTGGACTAAGGCATTTAAAAAGTCAAGGGTTTGGGGCTTGCCTTCTCCATAAAACAGTCCTATCAAAAATGGCTTACTCCTAAAAGGCTTGTCAATCAACCCTTGCATAGGCCAGAAGTGTCCATTAGTGCTTTTAAAAAGTGGCACCCCATCAATGTTTACCTGCATGTACACTTCTTTAAATCCTTTTATTGGATTTGCTTCAGCATGGCATTCTAAAGCTTTTTGAATTCCATTGCTACTACCAAAATGGTAATAGGAGCCACCAGACAATCCATGTATTTGTGCATTTATGTGGACTATTTGACTCTGAAGATATAAAACTTCGAGCACCTTCTCCACAGGCTTGCGAATCGTGATTGTTTGTATCTGTGTGTATTAAATAACTCTGTCTTTCTTCTTTCAGTTCCGCCAACTCTTTTCTACAATTTTATTCATCCTTCTCCGCTTCGTCCAGTAGGAAGACATGATTTAAACTGTAGTTGCCTTAGAGTGTACACGTGCATACCGTGCGCCCTATATTCAAAAATTTGTTTGACAAATCAAACCTAAGAAGCAAATATTAAAGCAATGTACACTAAATCACTGTATAAAGCATTTTATAAGAACCTGCAGTATGTGGTAAACAAACGTCAAAGGATTACAACCTTGTTTTATCACACAGACACGCATGCCAGCTGCTGAAAAAATGTCACGCCTAGTGGAATCACGGGAGTAAATCCACAAGAAGAATAACCAAATATGTAGTTATTAAGTAGCATAAGCCGCAATGAGTTTAAAATCTCACACCTAGCAATAAGATATATATATATATATATAAAACAGTCTTAAAAATATTTTTTGTGCGAATTGTAAATAACTTAACATGAACGTTTGAAATGTTTACAGTACATTTATTTAATATTTTTGTTTAAATGTTATGTTTCATAACAATTTAAAATGTTTGCAAAATGTGTCAGTTTTAAATGCTTTTTCGGTAAATTTTTCTAAAATATTTCTAAAATGTTTCATCTAAAACCTTTAACATGATTACAACCATGTTAGAGTTTTCAAATGTTTATAAAATGCTTCAATGCTATCTGGGAAGTTTGCATTCGAGATTAAATTGTTGATGGTGTCGAGCAGTATAAGGGTGACATGAAGCACTGTAGCCTATTCTGTGTATGTTTAGTACCAAGTAAACACATTATCCCGCTAATAGACAAGTTGCCATTTTTATTTTTGACACTGACTGAACCATCTTGCTTCTCCGCTGATAGGGTGAACATGAAGGCACGTGAAAGACCTGCCTACAACTTATAATTCTTACCCTTGAGGTTAAGTACACAAACGGCCTGTCCTAGTACTTCGTGACCTTCTGAGTACTAAAAGCTCCAGTTGTTTTTAGATTTGTCTTCCAGCTGTCTTCCCTTAAGACAACTTGCGTCAAAACCTTTCGATCTTAACTACCTGTATGAGTAAATATGGTACCATTTAAAACAGGTATGTGGTTCCCTTAAAACCTGGCGTGCACGAACACACACATTTTGTATAACCATGTGATTCAATAACACACAAAAGCAGCCGAAATGAATGTAATACTGCACAAAATATTCAATAACATTACAAAGTGCTAATGTACTTAGTTACCTGAGTTAGCGCCAAGAAATCTTTTAGTGCTTGATGACGACAGCAAGCCCAAAGTAAAAAGGTCCTCATTTTACAAAATTGCTGACATTTACATAAAAGCTTCAACTCCCCTCTCAAGCTCGTCAAAACCAAGAAAGACACTTACTATTGTTTACATTGTAAGAGCCCACTTGGACCGAAGTTTCAAGTGTAGCACTTGATAAGGTTTGGAGTTGAATGAGTAAGTGGTTGTCCACTCTGCTATAAAATAGCCAAAGCCACACTCTTGGGGTGTTCTTTTCGTGTCAACCAGTGAGCGATGAATCCTCTGCCAGTACTGCTGCTTTCCTTGTTCGGTAAGACACTCACACATACGTATGTTGCTCACTGAACCGAAGAAAATCTTTTAAAAATCTAGTTTAATTTAAGCATTTTGCGGTTTTTTATTTTTCTTCCTTAAATATATGTTAGTTCTCATTTTGTAGGTATAAAAATAGTCTGCGTAAAATAAAGCTACTTATATTTTGAGCATTTTGTATTTCTACCCTTTTCCCTTAAATGTTAGTTCTCATTTTGTACGTATTTTAAATCATCTGCGTAAAAGATCGCTTCTGTTATTTAAATAAATGTATACAATATAAAAAGTTCCACATAACGGGTCAGTGATATTTACAGCTTAACTTGAAAAGAAAAGGTTGGGTGAAGTATCATCTTCAGCTTGGAATCACTTGAAACTTGATGTACAAAGCGTATATATAGATATGTTCTACAAAACCTTGTACATGTTGTACTAGTGCCTTACAAAAGTCTTTGTTTCCGAGACAGAACTACGATTACGTTTCTGACACGTCAGCTCCTGGCAGAATGAAGGAAGGGAAAGACTTTCTTTGATGCAGACGTAATTCTGTTGCTTCATCGATTCTTTTCATCTCCCTTTTCTCAGTTGTGGCAGATGCCACTGATGACAGACTCACTACTGCGAAGATTGATGGTCCAGGATGCGGACAGCGAAACCCACCCTACACAGAGCCCATGATCAGTCCCTTCATCGTCAACGGAGAGCCTGCTCCACCATATGTCTACCCTTTTATAGTAAGTCGAGTGTTACATGTTACATGGTCATAACTCAGTTACATGTTCAGTCAAGATCTACGTGGTCAGAATTTTTCACAAAACTTGTATCGTCTAAAAAAAATTTGAACATTTCGTAATAATTTCCAGTAGATTCCCATCTAAGAATTCTCACGAACCACTACTGGTTCTGGTTGCAGTGCCTTCTATTTCATGGCACCATGCAGGCCTGTGGCGGGGCTCTCATCACTAACAGCACTGGACACTACTGGTTCGTCACCGCCGCCCACTGCTTAGAGTAAGAGCAGCATTCATGGTATACACACACTTCAATAGAAACTAAATCGTGTCTGACTGGCTGGCTGGCCGGCTTGTCGGCTTCCTTCCTGTCTGCCTGTCTGTCATCCTATCTTCTGGATGTATACTGTTTGTACATCTGGACATATTTGTATTTATTGATTCGTGCGTGAAGCATTTCATCATTCGCTCTATGCTTTTTGTCGTTTGTTTGTCTAATGTTTGCAGTGTAAGGGACAATTGAGCCGCCAATATACAGAGCTGTAAAGGTCATATTTTTTCTAAATTTGAGTTTTCTTATTTATGTTTCCAGTTTTATTGATTAATGTAATATGTTTCCATATTCCACTGTTCCACAGAACCGGCCTAGACGCTATCTACACCATAAGATGTGGCATTTACAATACTGAAGGGCCAAGTCAGCCATTCGAGTTTAGGCCCTGGTTTTTTAGGCCATTTATTCACGAGGGTTACGAGAGAGAAACCAAAAACAATGACATCGCCCTCTTCCCCCTGTACCAGGATGCCTTCCCCAAAGAGCGGGTGGGAGCTGTGTGCATCCCCAGGCAGAACAATACAGAGGGCGAGAGAGCCATTGTACTGGGCTGGGGCAACATCAGAGAGACACACGGTACTGTCCATCGTCTATTGCGATGTTCTATTTCATTGTGTTTCTGTGTTTCATTGGCTTATGTATTCTTGTTTGCTATGTTTTGCTTATACTTTTTTTCTATGTGTTTTTATTTTCTGTCTTATGCTAGGTTTTGAATGTTTTGATTGACTCACTGAGAACGTAATCACACCTGAAAGGGTATAACATAGTGAGTCCTGAATAAAAATAAACGATGACTAACAGAACAAACCAAAAATTAAAGAATAGGCCTTAACCTAGATTTTTTTATTTCTGAATCTGTTAAGATGTAGTATTTTCTCGTAAATCCAAATAAGATGAGCTATATATAACAATACTTAAATCAATTTTACACAGTGACAATGTCTAGTGGATTTTTGTAACTTTTCTCGTCTTTTTTTTCTTTTTTTGCTTTTTTGGTAATTTTTTTAGTAAAAGGATCGAGTACACAGCTGTTTGTTAAAAAAAGACTGTAAATAACATATTGGAATTGAGAGATAATCCACACTCTTTTTTGTTCTTGTTTTTTTCCCTTGGCTCAGATATTAAGATGGCATATTCCCCATTCCTAAAGCAGGGCTTCGTGAACGTGGTGAGTGACGACTTTTGTCATCGTCACTATGGAGGCGCCACTTTGATGTGCGCCGGCAATAGTCCAAGAGGCGATGACGCATGTCAGGTGAGGAATGATGTGCACACCTAAAACGGTATTGGGTTGGGGAACTAAAAAAATGTAGATTTCTTTGATGTTCATAAAAATGACCTGTACATACCTTACCTCATGTGCTATAACAGGAAGAAAGTATTCCATAAGCAATGGAGACTAAGTAATCGTTCACACATTAAGCTCTCTAGAAGATTCTCTTGCTCTGTGATTGTCTAGCAAATAATACGCTAATTGTTCTTTTGTGCTAATATTACCTTAAGCCTTAGGTAACATGGTAGTAAGGTCAGTGGTGTAATGGAAATGTTCCTCTATTTACTGAAAACTTCCGATTATTGTTGACAGGGTGACAGTGGCGGCCCACTTGTGGTTGACAGAGATGGCGAGCTCCAGTTGATAGGTATGTACATTTTCCCCGGCCTCCGTAGCAATACAAACAATGAATTAAAAGCTTTACAAATAGAAAAATAAGAAAGAAAAAATACATATTTTTCAATTTTGCATGATAAAACATGTATCTCTAGCCAAGAAAATTGCATTAAAGATTATTATGCGAGCAATATGATTATAATTGTTACGGTTTTATCTTATATTGTCATAATTAGTTGAAACAGACTAGCTTACAGTGACAATGTAGTTGCTGGAGCGATCTATGAAATATTGGGATCAATGACTCTCTTCATCAGACAATTCATCTCTTGTGAAATTCTACCTTCTGTATCCGTGCACAGTGTGCCCCTTACTTGCATGCACAGGTTCTCTCAATGCCTTTCTCTGAGTACCACCATAAGCTGATGGCTAGTACACAACTACTCTCGGTAGGCATTTATGCAAGCAGATCGATCAATATTAGCAAATTTCTACGAACACTTGATCTTATCCAATCACCAAGCCGACTAAACGATTATTTAATTGAAGTAAGATTTCGCTGATGAATAATCAGATGACTTTCAGCCTTTTAGCAGCCTTTTACATGCTGCTTGTCTTGTACACTGTCAGTCCTGAGAGAAACTCCTGTTTGCTGTTCTACACCTTCAGTTCTATTAAAAGACTTGTAGCAGAGTATGTAGGTGCAATGCTTTTCTTCATGACTGTGCAGGTCTTTCAAGTACCGGGTACGGGTGTGGAACGTTTCCTGGGGCGTACACGGATATAATGAAGCTGAAGCCATGGCTCAACTCTAAAATAAACGCCTGGGCGCCTAAACCTGAAGTGGTCGGCTAGTTGAGTAGCTGAGTCTCAGTTGCCTTGTGGTGTGATTTACATTGTCTCTACCTGGATTTTAGTGCTGTTACGGCTGTCAGTCTTGTACTGTCGTGTACAATATTAAATGAACAATTTTAATCTTCTTTAATATTTACCTTAAGAACAATTGTAAAGGTGTCACCATACATTTTGCTCATTTCCAAAAATATATTTTCTGCACTGATGTTTTTTTGTGTTGAAATGATTGTTCTTGTAATTGTGTCATCGTTCTACTGTATTTGTTGGATAACAATCACAATTATGCGATCACCGTGATAACTATACTGGGATTATCGTTGCCTTACGCTTAGGGGGTAACTGTCTCAAGGTCCCCCCGGATATCTCAACCTCAATGTTACTTCATAGGAATATCTGTAGGTACAATTTATGTTTTGCTTCTGAAAGAGAATCCATTAATTACTATTTGTGTTTCTACCTCCGGTTGGTATTTTGATAAAAAGAAGAACAAAACGCACAACTAAAACTTACCAATAACACAACGTTTCAATTTTAATGTTTTGCCATGATATAGCCTAAGTTAAAACATAAAAACCAACCAACCAACCAACCAACCAACCATTTTTAATGTTGTTATAGCTGCACTTAGGGTTCTTGCGGACTGACTGACTGACTGACTGACTGACTGACTGACTGACTGACTGACTGACTCACTCACTCACTCACTCTACAAATTCAGAAGCGAGATTTTCTGTCTTCCCCGCACGAAGACAGTGATGCAGATGACATTAAGGAAAGTCCAGCGAGGAAATTCTAGTCGTTCTTGGTGTCTGGAGCGCAAAGTTCATCTGACCAGTCAACTTACCTCGTTGTAGTCCTAGTGTGGATGAATGGTAGTAGTTTAGGTTTATCCATTGCTTCATATGAGCTCTAGGACTACGGCTGCTATCGTTGATTTTAGCTACACCTTACTGTCGCGTAATGCCATCAGGCGCCACACACTCTACCCTCGCAAGCACGCTCACAACCACACAGTCACAGCGTCCAATCGCTGCCCAGCGCACAAAAATGACGCACGCACAGGGAAACAGTACGAAATGCACGTTTATTAATAAAAAAATAATAATAAGAGAAAAGGAAGAACAAAAGGGGGATTAAAGGCTCATAAAGTTAAAAGAAATTAGCTCAAACGACGAGGGAAAAACAACCTAACCGACACACACACACACAAACCTGTCGACAGCAGCCCGTTAGCCCACAGTGGCGGCGACCTGCTGTCCGGCGTCGACCCGAGGAGAGTTCGATGATCTCACTGTTCTCTAACAGGCCTGGATGACGACGTGGATGACGAGAATTACGATGAAAAATGAGGACGATTGACGAAGTTTGACGACAGACGATATTTGAGATTGGCGATATCTGGTGATTGACGATATTTGACGATTGAAGAAGGGTATGATCTGACGATTTTTGACGACTTTTCTACAGATGATTTTAAAAAGCCCAACGGCTCATGACGCCTGTTCTTCTGTTGCTCACAGAAGAGAAGGAAACAGTACCAGCGGCAAACTAAACAAAACCCGCTCCACTCACAATGTACTAAACACTTTCGGATTTTTTCGAGGTTGCCCAACTCACAACCTCCGACAATGACGTTAAAGAAAGCAATTACGTAAAAATTCCCCCTCTGGCTGCCTCAGCCCGCCCCACCCAGATAGCATTTAAACCTTTTATAACTGTTTCATAAATGTTCTCATGAAATGTTTGAATAATGTTTGCAGAAAATGTTTTCAAAATGTTTATTTTGCACAACGGAAACATGTTTTCTTAACGTTTACATTCAAACTATTTTAAAACTTATTTTTGACCTTTTTAAGCTCTTTTATAAACATTTTCCTGTAAAGCATTTAATAGTTGTGTCATAACCTCGGGAAGCGTGACTCTCACTTTCTCTCTCTCATTCTCTTCCAATTGACGTGCACGGGCCAGAAAAATTACAGGTTCCTTTGCACAAAAGAAATTTTATCCGCAGATATATGTCTTCCACTCCTCAATCCAATTCAGCCCCTTCTCATCTTCCATGCTTCTCTCACGTCACACATCTTTTGACATCATCCATAGGCATTCAGATAAACTGAAGTCATTCTCTCAAGTCACACATCTTTTGACATCATCCATACACATTCAGACAAACTGACGTCATTTACGCTCTTTTGTTCTTCCAACCTCACATCAGCTAGATATGTGACAAGTTTTTATGAGCCACAGTCATAACGCTGCATCATGGAAAGACATGAATACGCCACAGGGGAAGACAGAGAATATCCATACGGAGAATATCCAAAGATAAGATCTGAACTCTAACCCACTTACAATAGCAGGAACAAGCTACACTATAGTAGCATCTAGCTTTCAGGTGCGGCAACATA
Organism: Marisa cornuarietis; assembly: GCA_004794655.1. Lineage (NCBI taxonomy): Eukaryota > Metazoa > Mollusca > Gastropoda > Architaenioglossa > Ampullariidae > Marisa > Marisa cornuarietis. The sequence continues at coordinate 400,027 of SMMW01000488.1, read as the reverse complement.
AAGTGACTTTTAATTTAGAATGGCGCCATCTGTTTAAAGGCTCACTTGATATTCTAACTGTAGTTGTTATCTTCAACGTTTTACTGTTTTCTACGAAATTTCACTAAGAAAACGGTGATGACAATCTTGTTTTTGAAACGAAAATTATCTTCTCTGAGCGTTAGCAAGGGAAACATTTTAACATTGTGTCAATACGAAGTGTAAGGTGTGTAACTGTTTTGAGATGACTGATTTTACAACAGTTTTCAAAACTACAAATCTACTGTACCAAAAACAGATAGATTTTAATAGAATACACATTAGAGTTTGAATATTACTTAATAGTAGGCGTCTATATTCTGTTCTATAGCTTACATCCTCTGTGGTTTCTCTCATTCAACCATCCCTTACTACGTCATACATTCTACGTCATACTCACTACGTCATAATCCTACGTCATATATCTTAAGAAGTTTTCTGCAAATGTTTACATAACATTTATTTAATATTTATGATTAAATATTTTGTTTCCTACCATTTTAAAATGTTTGCAAAATGTTTCAGTTTTAAAAGTTTTTTTGGTAAATGTTTCTGAAATGTTTCTAAAATGTTTCATATCAAACTTTTACATTATTACAACTATGTTAGCCTTTTTAAAACGTTTATAAAATGTTTTATTGCTATCTGGGCACTCCTAGACCTGTAAAAAATGCATGCGACACGCGACACTTACCTCCAACGATTCCTGCATTTGGTTGTCTGGGCTGATCATTCTGATCCTGTCCTCGAGTACTGGTAGAATGTCTTTACCCAATCTCACAACTCAGTAGGGTAGAGTGATGTCAGCATCTTTTACACACATTTTACTTTTTGTACAAGCCATTACGCTGATTTCAAATGTGAAAAGGATTTTGCTGTGCGAGAAGCAGAACACCTCCTTATTTTCACAGGAAATGTCCTTCAGTCAGAATGTTGATCTGCACAAAACACCTCCACGGCGGACATGGCAGGACCCATAAACACTGGTAGCAAGCAGCAGCAGCAGGAAGAGAAGGCAGCAGAACTGTAACCACACATGCAAATTTGGCAGATCAACAATGCATAAAGAGGGCACAAAGACAGTACACCACCAATGCAGACTTGGCGAACCTAAACACCAACAAAAATAGAAGACAAATACATAAAGTAAATAACACATTTGGCACCACAAAAACAACCCTTTCCCCACATCTACATAATCCCCCCACACCATCGCCCACCTCCCCAACACCCTCATTCCCCAAAGACCCCATCCCCCACAGTGCGAAATCACCGAGAGGTGGAAGCACTTTCCCTTTCAAAGTCAACAACAACAGCAACAACAACAATGCTACTTTGACTTAAAATATTTTTAACCTAAATTAACTATTTTCTGCATGATCTTTGCTTTTGTAATTTCCTGAATGGATAATTGTTTGTTGTAGATGTTTATTGATGACGTGATATTATATCAGCTCAGCGCATTAGTGACGAAATTAATAAGTGACATCATGCAAATGGCAACAAGGAGCGAGCGACGTCAGCTGTCAGAATGAAGACCTTGCTATGTAAACAGATTACAAATTACGTCATTGCTACGTCGGCCTAGAGTGTTGTAGAATGTTCGAGCTATATATAGCTCCTTCTGGAACCGTCTACTTGTCTGTGCTAGCAGTATATAAATACGTCTTCTGTGACAGTGAGGGTGTTATTAGTGATACAGTCATATTAGTGAATAGTGATACAGTAAGATATGAAGTAATTGAACAGGACAGTGCGAGACATCTACTGTGGACGAAGAGAACGACAGTCAAACTGACCAGAGAACCACGCGAAAAATGCAAATTGGTATAACTGATAGAAAGGTGACAGCAATTATGAAAAGAAAACAAGCAGTCAGTCAGCTTCCTGTAGTACCAGTGTTATTGGCTGGCTTTTGTAGAATTGATGACGTGAACATCAGGAACGAAATGGCTGCTGACAAACTGGCTGTGCGAGTAGTGGAACAGACCGTCACTTCCTTGGATTTCTGGTTTGCAAGCAAGGATCGCTTCCCTACATTGTTTGCTTTATCTGCACGGTACCCATCACTGCTCTCAGCTCCAACAAACTCTGTTGATGCGGAACGAAGCGTTAGGCAGTATACGGCAGTAAACGGACCACAAGGTCAGTCATTTACCGACCCAAACCTAGCAAAACATATTAAACATGCGAAACAGTAGTGAACTTCCATCAGACGCTGTAGCCTCAAAGTAAGGTTATATTCTTAACTGAGCACGTGCACATCGTGTTTTTTATGTCAAATAAATGTACTTGTTTTTAGCCGTTTTTAACCGTGAGTTTCCTGTTGCCCTAATCATCATTATCTCTACACTTTGGCTTTGGTAAATGACGCATAGTTAGTAATAAGGTTCGACCCTCAACCTCCAATAATCTGTTACTTTGAGCGTCACGTTGTTATTAAACATCCAGTAGGCTGTAGGTTTGCGCTCCAGACACCGAGGATGCAGAGCTAAACCGATAATAATAAGAAAATACTGAAACATTTTAGACTCGAAATGTGCCAGTGTATACATGTATGTAGATAATATCTTTGTCACTCCCTGTATGTCAGGCATTCGATGAGAATTAAAGACCGAATAGCTTGACCGTCCGCATCTTTTCCTTTGATGATAAATTATCCCGGCTAAAAGAGTTCTTTCCTTTAAATAAAGAATAATTTTCGAGAAAAATCTAAAAACCGCAAGGTGTCAAGTTGACGCTGGTTTCAGAGACCTCCACAATTAATGACGAGATCACAAGTTAGGCTTAAACACTATTATTTTATTTAAAACAATTTTATCAAAAATGCCCTAAAGTTGTGTTGTGCTCCGGACGTAGAAGAAATCTATAAAACTGTTTTAACGAAATACAATTAAGACATAGAATTTGAAGTGCGTTGTGCAACCGGTGCCAGGTTCCAAAACCTAGTCAATCATAAGTCCTTAAAGTCTGCAAGAGTGCCGACCTTTAGAGAACATGATGTCTACTCGACTTTTTATAAGCTCACAAATTTAATCTTTATTTACACGGAGAAGGCCGGCATCCACACTCATTAACATCACGAAGTATGAGAAGGTTAGCTGGACGACACATAGGCGTCTTTACACACTCACTGCAGTCCTCCCGAGGAGCTTCTCACCTTTGGTTTGAAGGGTGTGTGAAAACATACAAGTCATCGACTGGAATCTTGTCCTTTGCAGGAGGTCAGCATAAGCTTATTAAAACTTATCAGCATAAAATCTGTTCGAGGCTCAAAACAGATTCTATTTGATCACATTAAAATTTGCATTCGAGGTTAAATTGTTGATGGTGTCGAGCAGTATAATGGTGACATGAAGCACTGTAGCCTATTCTGTGTATGTTAAGTATCAAGTAAACACATTAGCCCGCGAATAGCCAAATTGCCAGTTTTATTTTTGACATTGACTGAACCATCTTGCTGCTCCGCTGATAGGGTGAACATGAAGGCACGTGAAAGACCTGCCAACACCCTAATTCGTACCCTTGAGGTGAAGTACACAAACGGCCTGTCCTAGTACTTCGTGACCTTCTGAGTTCTAAGAGTTTCATTCCTTTTTTCAGACTCGCCTTTATCTGTGTTCCCTTAAGACAATTCGCGAGTTCAACTACCTGTATGAGTAAATATGGTACCATTCAAAACAGTTAAGTGGTTCCCCTAGAACGATCTGATTCACGAACACACTAAAGCGGCATAAATGAATGTAAATATAATCAATAAAATCATATAGTGCTATGATGTACTTAGTTACCTGAGTTAGCGCCAAGAAATCTATAAGTGGTTAGTGACGACAGCAAGCCCTAGGTTAAAAGGTCCACATTTTACAAAATTGCTGGCATTTACATAAAAGCTTCACCTCCCCTCTCATGCCCGTCAAAACCAAGAAAGATACGATTGTTTGCATTGTAATAGCCCACTTGGACCGAAGTTTTAAGTGTAGCACTTGATAAGGTTTGGAGTTGAATGAGTAAGTGGTTGTCCACTCTGCTATAAAATAGCCAAAGCCAGATCCTTAGGTGTTCTCTTCCTGTCGACCAGTGAGCAATGAATCCTCTGCCAGTACTGCTGCTTTCCTTGTTCGGTAAGAGACTCACACATACGCATGTTGCTCGATGAACCGAAGACTCTTTAAATAATCTAGTTTCATTTAATAATTTTTTTTTATTTTTCTTTATGTTAGTTCTCCTTTGTAGGTATAAAAATCGTCTACATAAAATACAACTGTTACAAAGTTACTTTTATTTTGTTCCTGTAAATAAATCAGTCAAATCTACGGCTTAACATAAAAAGAAAATTTTGTGTAAAGTATGATCTTCAGTTTGTAATCGCTTGAAACCGAATGTACAACACGTATATATGTTGTACAAAATCATATACATGTTGTACTAGTGCCTTACAAAAGTCTTTATTTCCGAGACAGAAGTACGATTACATTTCTGACACGTCAGCTCCTGACAGAATGAAGGAAGGGAAAGACTTTCTTTGATGCAGACGTAATTCTGTTGCTTCATCGATTATTTTCATCTCCTTTTCTCAGTTGTAGCAGATGCCGCTGACGACAGCCTCACTACGGCGAAGATTGATGGTCCAGGATGCGGACAGCGAAACCCGCCCTACACAGAGCCCATGATCAGTCCCTTCATCGTCAACGGAGAGGCTGCTCCACCATATGTCTACCCTTTTATAGTAAGTCAAGTGTTACATGTTACATGGTCATGACTCTGTTACATGGTCAGTCAAGAGTTACGTGGTCAGAAAATTTCACAAAACGTGTACGGTCTGAAAATTATTTGACCATTTTGTAATTATTTCCAATAGATTCAAAAGTCAGACATCTCACGAACCTTAATGGCAATATTACATAATTAAAATTCTTCACAAAATGACAACTAAACTTGAACAAATGCTTCAATCTTTATAATAATAAAACTTGAAAAAGCAACTTGCAATCATTTTAAGGCTATTACATAACAACATAGTTCTAAGCTAAGAGACAGATTCGAAACTGTTTTAACACTTTCTCTCTCTACTTCTCTGATGTAATTGTTCCTAAATTTAACAAATTAAAAAAAAACTTGGGTTGTGTATAAATGTTCCCCGACATCTAATACATTTAACAGCTGCATTAGAAAATAATGATTTAAAAAAAAACAGATAAAGCCTGAGAGATAGATATTCAAGAAGATATTCAAAGCTCGATGCTATGTTCTGGTTGCAGTGCCTTCTATTTCATGGCACCATGCAGATCTGTGGCGGGGCTCTCATCACTAACAGCACTGGACACTACTGGTTCGTCACCGCCGCCCACTGCTTAGAGTAAGAACAGCATTCATGGAAGACACACACTTCAATAGCAACTAAATCATGTCTGGCTGTCTGTCTGGCTGGCTGGCTTGTCGGCTACCTTCCTGTCTGCCTGTCTGTCATACTAGCTTCTAGATGTATACTGTTTGTACATCTTGACAGATTTGTATTTATTGATTCGTGCGTGAAGCATGACATCATTCACTCTATGCTTTTTGTAGTTTGTTTGTCTGATGTTTGCAGTGAAAGGGACAATTGAGCCGCCAATATACAGAGCCGCCAAGGACATATTTTTATTGCTTAAGTTGAGTTTTCTTATTTATGTCGCCAGTGTTGTTGATTAATGCAATATGTTTCCATACTCCACTGTTCCACAGAGCCGGTCTAGACGCTCTCTACACCATAAGATGTGGTATTTACAATACTGGAGGACCAAGTCAGCCATTCGAGTTCAGGGCTTGGTATTTTAGGCCATTTATTCACGAGGGTTACGAGAGAGAAACCAAAAACAATGACATCGCCCTCTTCCCCCTGTGGCAGAATGCCTTCCCCAAAGAGCGGGTGGGAGCTGTGTGCATCCCCAGGCAGAACAATACAGAGGGCGAGAGAGCCATTGTCCTGGGCTGGGGCGACATCAAAGAGACACAAGGTACTGTCCTTCGTCTTTTGCGATGTTCTATTTCATCGTGTTTCTGTGTTTCATTGGCTTATGTATTCTTGTTTGTTATGTTTGGTATAACTTGTGCTATTGACTTTTCTTACTTATACTGATTTCTTTTTATGTGATTTTATATTCTGTCTCATGCTAGGTCTTGAATGTTTTAATTTACTCATTGAGAACGTAATCATATCTGAAAGGGTATAACATAGTGAGTCTTGAATAAAAGAAGAACAAACCATAAATTAAAGTATAGGCCTTGACGAACTGAAGAATTTCTTTATTTCTGAATCCGTTAAAATGTAGTATTTTCTCCTAAATCCAAATAACATGAGCTATATCCAACAACACTCAAATCAGTTTTACACAGTGACAATGTCTAGTGGATTTGTGTAACTTTCCTCATCTTTTTTATGCTTTATTGTTAATTTTCTTTAAAGGAAAAAGCTGTGTGTTAAAGAAATAGTAAACTATATATAACACATTGGATTTTGAGAGATAATCATACTCTTTCTTTGCTATTTTTTTTTCCTTGGCTCAGGTATGCAGACGGCCTATTCCCCATTCCTAAAGCAGGGCTTCGTGAACGTGGTGAGTGACGACTTTTGTCATCGTTACTATCGAGGCTCCACTTTGATGTGCGCCGGCAATAGTCCAAGAGGCGATGACGCCTGTCAGGTGAGGAATGATGTGCACACCTGAAAAAAGTAGTGGGTTGGGGAACTAAAAAAATGTAGATTTCTTTGATGTTCATAAAATGACCTGTACATACCTTACCTCATGCGCTATAACACGAAGAAAGTATTCCACAAGCGAAGGAAACAAACCTATCTTGCACACAGTAAGCTCTCTTGAAGATTTTCTTGCTCTGTGATTGTCTAGGCCGTAATACGCTAATTGTAGTCTTACACTAATATTATAAATGGTCATGCTAATTTACACTAAGCCTTAGGTAACGTGGTAGTAAGGTCAGTGGTGTAATGGAAATGTTCCTCTATTTGCTGAAAACTTCCGAATATTGTTGACAGGGTGACAGTGGCGGTCCACTTGTGGTTGACAGAGATGGCGAGCTCCAGTTGATAGGTATGTACATTTTCCCCGGCCTCCGTAGCAATACAAGCAATTTATTGCTGCTTCACAACTAGAAAATTAAGAAAGAAAAAAATACATATTTTTATTTTTGCATGATAAAACAAGAAAATTACATCCAAGATTTTTATGAGATTGATAAAATTTTAATTCTTACGGTTTTATCTTATATTGTCATAATTAGTTCAATCAGACTAGATTACACTAAGAAAGAAGTTGCTGGAGCGATCTATGAAAGATTGGGATCAGTGACTCTCTTCATCAGACAATTCATCTCTTGTAAAATTCTACCTTCTGTATCCTTGCACAGTGTGCCCCTTACTTGCATGCACAGGTTCTCTCAATGCCTTTCTCTGAGTACAACCATCAGGCTGATGGCTAGTACACAACTACTCTCGGTAGGTGCTTATGCCAGCAGATCGATCAATATTAGATAAGCAAATTTCTACGACCACTTGATCTTATCTAATCACCAAGCCGACTAAACGATTATTCAATTGAAGTAAGATTTCACTGATGAATAAATCAGACGACTTTCAGCCTTTTAGCATCCTTTTGCATGCTGCTTGTGTTGTACACTGTCAGTCCTGCGAGAAACTCCTGTTTGCTATTATCACCTTCAGTCCTATTAAAAGACTTGTAGCAGAGTATGTAGGTGCAATGCTTTTCTTCATGACTGTGCAGGTCTTTCAAGTACCGGGTTCGGGTGTGGAACGTTTCCTGGGGCGTACACGGATATACTGAAGATGAAGCCATGGCTCAACTCTAAAATAAACGCCTGGGCGCCTAAACCTGAAGTGGTCGGCTAGTTGAGTAGCTGAGTCTCAGTTGCCTTGTAGTGTGATTTACATTAATCTTCTTTAATATTTACCTTGGGAACAAGTGTAAAGGTGTCACCATACATTTTGTTCATTTCCAAAAAATATATTTTCTGCACTGATATATTTGTGTTGAAATGATTGTTCTTGCAATTGTGTCATCGTTCTACTGTATTTGTTGGATAACAATCACAGTTGTGCTATCACCGTGATAACTATACTGGGATTATCGTCGCCTTATGCTTAGAGGGTAACTGTCTCAAGGTCCCCTCGGATACCGCAACCTCAATGTTACTTCATAGGAATATCTGTAGGTACAATTTGTTTTCTGCATTTGGAAGAAAACCAGTTACTGACTATTTTAGTCTCTACCTCTGCTTTTATAAAAACAAGAACATTTTTCGTTTTTAATGTTTTGCCATGATATAACCTTAGTTGCTGGCAGGGCGTTAAACACAACAACCAACCAAACATTTTTAATGTTGTTATAGCTGCACTTAGGATTCTAGTGGACTGACTGACTGACTGACTGACTGACTCACTGACTGACTGACTGACTGACTCACTCACTCACTCACTCACTCACTCACTCACTCACTCACTCACTCACTCACTCACTCACTCACTCACTCACTCACTCACTCACTCTGTAGATTCTTCAAATTCAGAAGCAAGATTTTCTGTCTTCCCCGCACGAAGACAGTGATTCAGATGACATTAAGGAAAGTCCAGCGAGGAAATTCTAGTCGTTTTTGGTGTCTGGAGCGCAAAGTTCATCTGACCAGTCAACTTATCTCGTGGTAGTCCTAGTGTGGATGAATGTTAGTGGTTTAGGTTTATCTCTTGCTTCATATGAGCTCTAGGACTGCGCCTGCTATCGCGTAATGCCATCGGGCGCCACACACTCTACCCTCGCAAGCACGCTCACAACCACACAGTCATAGGAGGTACTCGACCGCCCGATGCTACCAGTCGCTGCCCAGCGCACAAAATTGACGCACGTACAGGGAACAGTACGAAATGCACATTTATTTATGAAAAAATAAATAAAGTGAGAAAAACGAAGATTAAAAGGGGGATCAAAGACTCCCAAAGATAAAAGGAACTAGCTCAAACGATCAGGGAAACTCTCTTTCAACAGATTGGGCAAAACAACTTAAGCGACACACACACACACACACACACACACACACGCACACACACACAAAACTTTCCTTCCCTACTGCTACAACTAAAACTGATTAGAGGCCTGACAGGGGTTAATCTCAGGCAGGTAACTGCGGTGCGAGTGACGCCCGAAGAAAAGGTCGGGGGGAGGCACTCAGCCTGATCCTTTTGTCACCATCCACAATGTCCGTCACCCGCTGTTACTCAGTCAGCACGGATCGGACTCCACTCGTCTGTCGACCGCAGCCCGTCAGACCACAGTGGCGGCGACCCGCTGTCCGGCGTCAACACACACACACACACACACACACAACACACACACCATGCAACACCCACAACACCCACCCACCCACCCACCTTCGTATGCACCAAACAGACTTCCCCATTCATGTTTCATTCATTCTCACAGCACCATTCAAGAGACGCACGGCCGAAACAACGAATGACAGCCGCAGTCTGTGAGTCCTGCATGTGTTGAATGAGAGAAACCACAGAGGATGTAAGCTATAGAACAGAATATAGATGCTTACTATTAGGTAATATTCAAACTCTAATGTGTATTCTAATAAAATCTATCTTTTTTGGTACTATGGATTTGTAGATTTGAAAACTGTTGTAAAATCAGTCATCTCAAAACACAGTTACACACAGTGCACTTCGTATTTAAAAGACCACCATCTTCTCCCACAAGCTCAGTCGGCATATAGACCCTTTCGCCCTGCTTCACTTCTCTGTGGTGTTCCCCAAGGCTCAGTACTTGGCCCAGTTCTGTTCATCCTGTATACTAAACCACTTTCATCGTGCATCCGGTCTCACCAGGTTTCTCATCAATCCTATGCTGATGACACCCAGCTTTACTGTTCCACTCCGCCGGCTGAGTCTCACTCTGCTATTAGCTCTATAGAAGCTTGTATCAGTGATGTCAAGGGCTGGATGGTAAAAACAAGCTTAAACTAAATGATGATAAAACGGAAGCCCTCTTGTGCTATAGAAGAAGACATCCACCGTCGCTCGTCAGTCTGCCCAGTCATATCAAGTTGGGCGAAACCAACATCACCTTCTAACGTCATTCGTTTATTGTCACTGATGACATGACACTCGATAGACATGTAGCAGCTGTCTGTCGGTCTGCCTACTTTGAGCTCCGTAAGATCAGCGCCATCCGTCACATGCTCTCTACACGCGCTACCAACACTCTTGTCTGTGTGTTTGTTCTTTCTCGACTTGACTACTGCAACTCCTTGCTGGCAGGCTGGGCCTCATCCCTCATTGAGAGACTCCAGAGAGTACAGAACTCCGCTGCACGTCTGGTGCTGAGAGCCACGAAAAGAGACCATGTCACTCCTCTCCTTCGTTTTCTACACTGGCTCCCCGTCTGTTCTCGCATTCAGTACAAACTGTCTGTGCTGTGTTTTAATTTCTTTGCAGGCTCCTGTCCTGACTATTTCTCTGAACTTCTCATCCCTTACTCTCCGGCCAGACAACTACGCTCTTCGTCGGATGACCGTATCCTCACTGTTCCTGTCACCAGAACAACAACATATGGTCACAGGATTTTTGGCTACTGTACAGCAAAACAATGAAACTCTCTTCCTTTCCATATCCGCCACCTTCCTACAACTGAATCCTTCAAATCTGCACTGAAAACAGACCTTCTTCATCTCGCTGATGTGAGGTTGGAACAACGAAAAAGCGTAAATGACGTCAGTTTGTCTGAATGCGTATGGATGATGTCAAAAGATGTGTGACGTGAGAGAATTAGGGAAAATGAGAATGGCCTGAATTGGATTTGGGAGTGGAATCTGTAGATAAAATTTATTTTGTGCAAAAGAACCTGTATTTGTCTGGCCCGTGCACATCAATTGGAAGAGAGAGAGAGAGAGAAAGTGAGAGTCACGCTTCCCGAGGTTGTGACACAACTATTAAATGCTTTAAAGGAAAATGTTTATAAAAGAACTTAAAAAAGTAGAAAATAGTTTGAATGTAAACGTTCAGAAAACATTTTTCCGATGTGCAAAATAAACATATTCGAAACATTTTCTGCAAACATTATTCAAAGATTTCGTGAGAAAATTTATAAGATATTTATAAAGGGTTTAAATGCTATCTGGGCAGTGAGGGTCGTATTAGTGATACAGTGAAATATAAAGTTACTAAATGTCGTGAACTCCGGGGAAAGAGCACGCGAAGATGGTCAGAGGCTGCGATTGCCGTCGCCTCGGGCTAATCACACTCTCGACACCTCGACCAACCCACGCCGACAATTACGTATACGCACACACTTATACTAAATTGCAATCAAAGATTCACTGACTCGAGCCCCCAGCGTACGTCCTCAAGAACAACACAAGGCAATCTAGTAAATTAAAACAATTATTAATTACCGAGAGTTTGATCAATTGAACATAAAAGATACAATGCTGCAAATTTTAACGTTAGCTCGCTCTCTAGGCTTCCCGGTATCTCTACTCCTAATCCAAATAACGTGAGTCGCTAATAGCTTAACTACCACACACAACACACTGCACTCGTCACTTATCTCTCTACACAATAATGTCTCTCGCGATGTGGAGGGCCCTCCGATGTCTTGACGTCTGAAAATCCGTAGATGTCACTCCGCCAGTCGTTGCTGCCTTTTCCACGAACACAGAGACTCTGGCACTGCCACGTGCCACCACGTGACTCTTCCTCAAGGCCGGACTGCGATCAGAGCTTAACCGCGCCTGAGGACCAACGCTTCTCGACCAGCTTTACCTCTGCTGTCTACGACCGACAGCCACTGGTGATACAAACGTTGTGCACTCTGTACCAAGAGTGGGTCTTAACGCACCTCTGGAGTCGGTTGTGCTGAAGAAGTCACGGTTCCAGACTAACTCTCAGCGGAGAATCTGAACAGCCTTGAACAGATCTCTGCTACAACCTTCTCCCTCGAGATTCCAGTGCGAAAGACCACGATTTCTCGGCTGACACGATGTTAAATTCTCCTCTCTGGCATTCGTCATCTTGCGATTGGCTAATTGCAAAATACACACACTCTCTGCCATCCGTACCTGCCTATGACCAATCACTACCTAGCTAGTATTGACGGACAGGTGGCCACTGACTTCCCCAGTAAAAGTTCTGTGTACTACAACCAATCGCTACCTAACACCTACCAAACTAGTGGTCAGTCTTGACTTATCCCTGCCCACTCTGTTTCCTTCTCACTCTCCCTACTAGTGACGCGATCTGACTACGGCACCATCATGTCTGACTCTCTATTCACTACTGGTGTCCAGTCAGTGACAATAACAACAAGCGCTGTTGTCCCACACTAGGTACACGTAGCCCCTACAATTAACGGCAGCACCCTGGCCTGTGATCTCTCCCCTTGGAAGAACCCCCCTGCGGCGATAACTATCGTACCCCGCTTATGTCCTGCGCTAGTGCTGACGTAAGCGGCCATCCATCCCCTGACCTAACTGATCTCAAAGAGATACTCGGCGGTGAAGCATCCCTGGTCCTTTTGTCCACTACTCTGGCTGCCACCAACAAGGCGGCTGTTGCCGTAACACTGCCTTCCAAGCTTACTCGTTTCCCAAGCTATCTATTCTACCTTATGCTAGCCTATCTGACAGCGCGTACGCACGACTCGTGCATAAAGCAGAAGTGCGACACCGACACTATAGCCCTATCACCTAGTTATCATATGACACTAAATAGGACAGTGCGATACATCTATTGTTGACGAAACGAACGACAGCAAAACTAACCAGAAAAGCACGCGAAAATGCAAATTGGTATAATTGATATAAAGGTGACAGCAATTATGCTAATGATGATGATGATGTCGATTTATATTGTGCAGGTCCATTCAAAAGAATGCTCATTGCACAGCAAAAACAGAAGAGAAAAAAATAAAACAACAGGAAAGTAAAAAATAATAAAAACAGAAATGGTGCTAGGTTGTCTTAAGTAAACAAATGTTCAGTCTTTTCCGAAACGTGGTTGCTGATGTGATGGTAGAGAGTGACGATGGCAGAGCATTCCACAGTTTACGTGCCGCGTTTTTGAAGGCCCTGGCTCCAGTGTCTTCTTGTTTGTGTCTTCCACTGTCGGGAGACAGAAGCGTGACTGAGAGCCAGAGCGCAGACCACGTGACGGCGGGTAAGGAGGAACTACCTCTTGTAAATAGTCAGGAGCAGTTTTAAACATGCAGGACTGTGCAATCGAAAGCACTTTGTGGTCAATGCGCTTGTTCATTTGGAGCCAGTGAAGGCTCTGTAGGATAGGGGTGATGTGCTCAGTGGACGACTTATCACGGGTGACAATCCTGGCGGCTATGTTTTGAACTCTTTGGAGTCGATCCAACTGCGCAAATCTTGATATGATGGTAGCCACAGCAAGTGAGTTGGCAGCAGCCTGAGTCAGTATGGGCCGTAATCTACGTAAAGTCCTCAAACAGTAGTAGGATTTTGCCACAACAGAACTAACATGGTTGCACATGGAGAGGTCTGCATCAATAAAGACCCCGAGGTCCCGCACACAGTCAGCAAAGGCTATGGAGGCGTCACCGACCTGCACGGCACTAATGCCGATCTGCTCCTTTCTGGCCCTGGGGCCGCACAGTAACGCTTCTGTCTTGTCGTCGTTGAGTTTAAGACGATTCCTGGTCATCCAGGCCTTCACCGCGACACAACAAGATTCAAGTCGTTGAAGCGCAGTCCTAGCCACTGCTAGGTCAGGGGAAAACTGTTGAGTATCTGTGTGTCATCAGCATCTGAAAACGTTCAATTACCCGTCCAAGCTGTTAAGTATATACCGAAAATAGTAAAGGACCCAGAACGGATCCCTGTGGCATGCCACACACCAGAGGAAATGTCCAAAAATTGAAGAGTAAATTTAGTTGGTATAGGATCCACAACACATGAAGTTTTAGTTGATCTCGCTACAAGTTTCCTCAAGTAACTCTCATCAATAGACGTGACAGAAGTCAGCGGTACACCAGCAAATGGCACAGAATAGTCTTCCTCACACTCTGGCAGCTCACAAGCTGCACTCTCAAGTCCAGCACTAATTTCCTTTATCTTATTAACAAAGAAGGAAGACAGCTGATCAGCAGCTGTCGTCCACCTCAAGAAGAACCGGACTAGTTCCGTTCTTACTCAGCAAGCTGTTCACAATGTCAAAAGTCTTTATTTATACTATACCACTTGTGTCCCCTTTTCTCTCTAACCAGCGTCATGTATTTTCGGCCATCAAATAATATTGCCATAATTTCCCCTTCATTGTTTATAGGAGTATCCCTGATAGTCCACCAATGTTGCTGTGCTGATTAGAACACTAATGATTGGTGAACCCGGAAATTTCTATCTGTGTTATTTAACGCTGGAACGAGGCACAGGCTCTCCTATTGCTGACACCATTCACAGTGCAATTGAAGGCAGGAGAATAACAGACAAGATCATGGCAGTTGGAGCCGACAGCACAGCTGTGAACACTGGGCACTAGGGTGGGGCAATACATCTGTTAGATCTTCACACTGGTAGCCCTTTGCAGTGATTCATTAGCTCTTTACACTTGAGCGAGCTTCCATTCCGCCAGCTCTGCAAAATATTCATCGGTCCAGCTGAAGGACTCAAACAGTGGAAAGGACCGATTGGACATGCATGGGCTAATTGTGCATCATCGCCACTTTCTGCAGAAGAATTTCGACTCATTGCTGACGGGGATCCTCTTTCAGAAATCGAAGTCAGTGAACTTAGTAATGACCAAGTCTACTTATACAAAGTGATCACAGCTATTACAAGTGGAAGCTTCAGTGACGATTCACTGCAGGAAGCCTGCGCCCATGTGTTAGGAGTGTAGATTATCTCCCTTGTTTTGTGAGGCAGGGAAGTGTATGGAAGTGATTTATGAAAGAGCGCGTGACTGAGTGAAATGTTCTCTGGAACCCCAGGAGTTGGAGAGAACTCAGTTTTGTTATTCCCTTACCAGTCGTCGAAGTAGAAAGAAGCTGTAGAAAATGTTTGTGTGAAAGAGACCGGGCAGTGAGAGTAATTCCTTGCCTACCCAAGGTATTGGACAAGTTTTCTTTATTATTATGGTTATCTTTATAACAGTCAGTGAGAGAATGATGTGAACTCTTAATATTTGGTTGGAAATCTTGTTAATGTAAAGAAGTATTGCTATTCCTTTTTGTAACAAACAGCAGCAGATAATTTCGATATGAGTATAGATTGAATCGCAAGGATTTGGATTTCAGGAATTACCTAGGTGAAAGAAAGACGAGTAAGGAGAAGTTGTACCTTTGTCAGCATGCAGTGTCCGTCAAGTCAGCACCAGTTGTACAGGATAGTATTCAAGGGAGATAATTCAAGGAATCGTGAGAGAGAGAGAGAGAGAGAGTTGCATCGGACACGGACTTTGCTGAAAGTAAGTGCGATTTTTTTGTCATTCTGAGACATTAGGGCTACCAAGTACGGCTCCCACTTGAGAGACTGTATGGTTTGAATATCTGAAGACTTGTCTCGAGCACCGACATGTGAATTTGTCTCATCACTGGTCTGCGTGACAATCCAGTGAATACCTACACGTGAGAGTGTGCGAGAACAAGACACAGTTTCAGTGATCAGTTTTATTGGTGCGTGGGTGCTCGTGAGAAGTTTTTTTAATCGTATTTTATTAAATGTTGACAGAGCCCGTAAAGGTAGAACCGTCCTCTGTTTTGGTGGAGTGAGAAGATCATGTAGATGTAAGTGATTGAGTGAGAGTTGGGTGCGTGATGTGACAAAGGTACTGCCCTTATGACCCTTTCCATGGCCTGAAAGAGATGCACATCAGGCTCTCGGAAATGATGCAGTAAGAGGTAGCTCGCTCTTTGCTTGACATCCGGACCACTCACCAGAACCTTTTGTCTTCGGCAATAGTTTTTTCCCTAAAGCCTGAACATCAGACCTGTACCAGTCCCATAATATTCCACCGGTACTGGTCTAGCTCATGAATGAATTCTTCTCTCTTGTTTCATTAATGTAATGTTTGGACTTCCTCTGGGCCTAATCACATGCTGGGGACTTATCCTCTCCTCCTGACATCGGGTGCATGGTCCCAAAGATGCGGACACTAGGCTGTAGCCGGCACTTTGATCACGAAAAGCTCTCACCCTGTAATACTGTTTTAGTTTCACGATTTGCTACAGGGACTGACTCTAACAAAATTACACACAAAATAGTGGGTCCGTTTGCTCTTAGTGTAGAGTGGGAGTGGTTTGACCGTTATATAGACGACTATACACTCGGAATGAACGTGGGAACTAAACGCCTCTATCTCTGTCAAATGTCATCCAGATAATAATATCTTGTTTCCACACTTGTAGAATCGGTTGTTTGATTAATTGATTGGTTTAATGAGTAAGTGAGTGAGCGAGTGAGTGAGTTTATTTGAATGTGTAGCTGTAACACAATTTAAATTTAATCATTCGTGTACTAGGTAAATGGTAATTCTGATTTTACAATTTTATTTCTAGATACACCAAGCTATGGACAATCTTTCAAATGCAGACAGTACTGTCTGGAAGCTGTCAGAAAATGTTTGTACAGATTTTCATAGAAACATATTTTAAGGTTTCTTTTACTGAGCAGACTTTAAAACAGCTACTCCCTCATTCAGACCAAGGTGACAATAATCCTAGTGATCACACAACACTGATACTACATCAACAAATACAGTAGAACGATGGCACAATTACAAAAACAATCGTTGGAAAAAAATCTACTACAACATAAAAATGTCAGTGAAAACATTTATTTTTTAAAACCTTGAGACAGCAAGTCTAATGTTCCCAAATTATGCGTTTGACACGTTTATAAGGTTGTTTTTTTCAAAGTGTACAAGATAGTGCAAGTTCGACAGATTAAACTATAATGAAATCCAGTTAGAGAAAATCGCAATCACATTTCAGGCCAATTACAGATTCAACTGCTATACTAGCCGACCACTTCAGGTGCCCAGGCGTTTATTTTAGAGTTGATCCATGGCTTCATCTTTGTTACATCTACATACACCCCAGGATAACCTATAGTTGCGCACCCCCATCCAAAGCTTGTGATAGCTGCACATACATTAAAAAATATATTGCACTTGCAGCACTTACATGAGGGGGTATACAGGGCAGAACAGTAAATAGTAAGTTCTCAAGACTAACAAGCTTCTTACAGGACTAAAAGGCGGCTGATAATTCATCAAGCAAGCCTTCTTTCTTCTTTTTCTTGTCTCGCTGATAAGACAAGATCAAGCGGCTGTACAATTTATAGAACAATTCTTCTTTATAATTACTGTATCTAATACTAATCAAGCAAACTGACTTATTTATTGCAATAATTATTAATGCTTGCTTTATTTACTTCTAAAAAACTTCTTCCACAAATTACTTTCTTGATTCAATAGTTTTGTACTTGTTAGCTCCCGATATTAGAATACTAACAAAGATTAAAAATTTCAGCATGAAGCATTACGAGAAAATAACAGTAAGAAAAGGTGTTGATATAAATATAGAGCATCTTTGTACACGAAAGCCGAATTTTACAAAAGATGAATGGTGTTTGGCAAGAGTGCGTTTCTGACAAAGACATCCACTGATCCCAATTTTCTTGAATATTTCTAGCAACTTGTTCGTCACCGTGAGCTAGTTTGGTTTAACTAATTATGAAATTTTAAGATACAACTGTAAAAGTCATAATTATTTAACTGGCATAATAATCCTGAATGTAGTATTCTCTGGCTAAAGATACAAGTTTATCACACAAAAATAGAAAATATGCTTTCCTTTCTTTCTTATTTTTTATAGCTGTTGAAGGTATACATTTGTATATCATTTCTGAGGTCAGACAGATACTTACCTATCAGCTGCAGCTCTCCATTTCTCTCAGCCACAAGTGGGCCGCCACTGTCACCCTGTCAACAATACCCGAAAGTTGAGAGAAACATTACCACCACTTTGCCGACCTGACTACCACCTTACCTAAAACTAAGTGTAACATGAGCATGAACTGTTTGTAATACTGGGGTAACACTGCTATTAGCCTAACATGACCAAGACAATCACAGAGCAAAAGGATCTTCACAGGAGAAAACTGTGTGTAAGACCAGTTTGTCTTCCATGATTATGGTGAACTTCCTTCATTTTGTCTTAAGGCGCGTGTTACTAAGACGTACTGATCTCTTAAACACACACACACACACACACACACACACACACACACACACACACACACACACACACACACACACACACATGTCTTTTTAAGAATGTATAAGTACCTATTAGAAATGCACATTTTCAGTTCCTCAAACCACAACTTTTTCAGGTGTGCACCTGACTCTCACCTGACAGGCGTCAGTGTTTGTGGCAGGATTGCCGGCGCACAACATTGTATCCCTGTTGTAGAGATCTCCAAGAATTGTGCTACAGTCCGTGTCATTCATCACGTACACCAGGCCCATGTTCAGAGTCGAGGAATAGGGCACATCCTGAAAACCTGAGCCAAGGAAAAATAACAAACAACTAAATTCATAAAAATCTAAATCCTACAGGATTGATAAACTCACAGGTCCAATTTATTACTTGAGGCTTATTGTTTCTGTCCATACAGTCGTTTATTCCTTTTTCTACCAAAATTTCCAACAAAAGTAAACAAAATCATCAGAGGAGAAACGAAAAAATCCACAATAAATTGTCAATAGATACAACTGATATCTTAAATGTTGTTAGATATAGCTCGTGTTTTCTGCATTTACAATAATTGATATATTTAGAAATATTCAAAATTAGCGTATCTCTATAAAGTTTTAATTTTAGCGCATAGCTGATCTCCTTTTATTGATAGTTAATTTCTATTTTCTTTTAGTTATGTGAGCAAATAGAAAACTCCAAAATGTCATGTAAGTGATGGATACGTTCTCAACGAGTGAATGAAAACATTGTAAACTGACACTAACATAAATAATAAAACACACACACACACACACACACACACACACAACACACACACACACACAAACAAACACACACAAAACAAACAAATAAAAAAGCACAAAACGTAATACAACCAAAATACAACAAACAAAGCAATGAATAAAACATAAACCAATAAAACACGAAACACAACAAAAAAGAAAGTTGCAAAAGGCGATGGACAATACCACGCATCTCTCTGATTCTGCCCCAGCCCAGTACAACGACTCTCTCGTCTTGTTTCTTGTTCTGCCTGGAGATGCACACAGCTCCCACCCGCTCTTTGGGGAAGGCATCCTGGTACAGGGGGAAGAGGGCGATGTCGTTGTTTTTGAGCCATTCGTCGTAACCCTCGTGAATAATTGGCCTAAAATACCGGGGTCTGAACTCGAATGGCTGACTTGGCCCTTCAGTATTGTAAATACCACATCTTATGATGTAGTGACCGTCTAGGCCAGATCTGTAGGACAGATAAGTAGGCAAGCATACTATACTACTCAGGAAACCTTCTGACAACAATCAGAAAAACATCAACCTCAAATCAACGACAGAAATCAGAAAGTAATAGTGCAAACATCAATCAATAAATGAAAATCTGAACTGAATTAGAGACACTTTACTTAAAGAGAGGCAGAAAGAAAGCCACCCATCCATCCTTTCAGCGAGCCACACGGACGGACAGACGGACGGACTGACAGACGTATTCGTAGTGTGTGTTTGCCATGATTGCTGTTCTTACTCTAAGCAGTGGGCGGCGGTGATGAACCAGTACTGTCCAGTGCTGTTAGTGATGAGAGACCCACCACAGACCTGCCTGGTGCCATCAAATACAATGCACTGCAACCAGAACACAGCAGAGCTTTGAATGTCTTCTTACTGCTCTGCTTGTTGCGATCATTTTTGTGCAACATAATTTAGCACGATTTTATCATCAGTGGACATTTGGGCTGAAAGAGAAATGAGGGGAGCTAAGCTTCAGGCGCGTGCATTATTTGTTGAAAAAAAGTTAGATTTGGGGATTAATATCTCAGTGTACATGGAAGTTTAGAAAAAAAACTTTAAAATCTATTTCGATGTTTGGTACTTAGTTAACTTGCAATTCTTGTTGGCGATTTTCATGTTAAGAAATATTTTATTGCATGTTGAGAAGTTTTGCAATATTTTTCAACAACAACAACAACAATCCAAATAATAATAACAGTCATCATCATCATCCAGCGTATTTATATACTTTAATTATCCGAGAGAGCAGTTAGGAGGAAGTCTGTAAGGAAGCAGTGCAGAATCATCAAGCACATCGTTATCTACCTAGAGCAGGACAAATAAAGTTTATACAGCGACTTTCTCCAGCACCAGCGGGGGTTTGAAACCACTTGACATGCAGCACCACAAGACAAGACAAATTTATTAGTCCTCAGCGGAGATACATTTGTCGACAGCAAGGGCCTATATAAAAATAATACAAATAACAAATTCCTAAAATACTACACATACTTCAGCATTCCCATACTAACACAAACATTCCACACAACTACCAAAATCATAAAGCCTACAAAGCCATCCTCAGACCATAAAGTCAAAAATCAGCCAATAGGCCTACCGTTGTTAAAAAATCTAACAGCAGCCGGAATGAAAGAACAACGAAACCGCTCTGTTCTGCACCTTGGCATAGAAAATCTTCCACTACGTTGCATGCGTAGTTCACTCAGTGTGCCGTGGAGGGGATGGTCTGAATCGAGCAAAATACCTCTAGCCTTCCTAGCCAGCCTTCTCTCAACCAGAGGTTCAAATGGATCAAGGCTCTGACCTACCACCGAGCTCGCTTTCCTTATCAACTTGGTCAGCCTGCCAGTGTCGCGCATAGTCACACTCCCTCCCCAGCACACCGCTTGCAAACTCTATTACACTACACACCATACTCTGATAAAACATACACAACACATACATCTTTGTGAACACACACACACACTACTGATATATATATATATATATATAATATAAAAGCACATCCATCTATCCACTAATTCATAGTGTACTGATTTCCTGACCACATAAATCATGACTGACCATGTAACAGTGTCATGACCATGTAACATGTAACACCTGACTTACTATAAAAGGGTAGACATATGGTGGAGCAGGCTCTCCGTTGACGACGTAGGGGCTGATCATGGGCTCTGTGTAGGGTGGGTTTCGATGCCCGCATCCTGGACCATCAATCTTCGCCTCAACGAGGTTGTCGCTTGCGGCGTTGGCTGCCACAACTGAGCAAAAAGGAGGAGAAAAAATAATTGAGCGATAGAACAAAAGAGTTAAGTCTGCATCAAAAACTTAACAAGAGCAGGCTTCTTCTGTAGGGACTTCACAGGAAGAGGCAGTGACAGTGCAGTGGGTTTTCTTCAGTAGCTGGTCTTGTCACAGACTAGTCACTACACTTTGTTTTCAGCGATTACAAACTACAGATGGTACGAGAAAAGAAAAATAATCTTTCTAGGTTATACAGAAGATATGAATGTGCTTTTTGAGCAACCTTTATTGATTAAAAATGGAAGAAGATGAAATGCATTTCATGCAGCCGACTTTTGTTAATTTTGAGTAAACCTGTGAAGACTGGTCCAAAGAACCTACAGAAAAGAGAAATAACAAAAGTCGAATACATAAAAAATTAATACTAAATATACACAAAATAAATGTCCATGTGTAATCGATCATAACACCCATAAATATATAATTGTCTTACCGAGCAAGGAAAGCAGAAGTACTGGCAAGGGATTCATTGCTCCGATGTGGACACGAAGAGAATACCCGGCCTCTGGCTCTGTGTCTTTTATAGGAAACTGAACAGACACCTACACAGTTCACCGCAAACATTTGAGGCCACTTGAAAATTCGATCTCAATGGGGTTATCAAAGTTCAAGCTTTGATAAGTCTTCTAGATATTGACGTGGGTATAGAGGTCAAGGGAAGGCACTTTTGTTCAGTGAAATAAAGAACCAAGTTTACCTTTCTGTTGGTTGACATCAGGCAGCACTCACCAACCTCGGCCTGCATCCTGTTGTACAAACAAGACGAGTGACCACCAGTCTTTTCATTTGGACATAATTTATTTTTAAAATCATTTTTTGTGCGGTTGTGTGAATGTGGGGGCGTGCGTGCGTGCGTGCGTGTGTGTGTGTGTGTCTGTGTGTGTGTGTGGGTGGGTTGTGTGGGTCTGTGTGTGTGTGTGTGTGTGTGTGTGTGTGTGAGTAAGTGTAAGGGAGAGATAGTCTAATCCTGAATCAAAATAGTTTGTAAAAACTAATAATTGTTAATAGGACCAGCTTGTCATAGATGCTCATTTGTGTCGAATTATTTTAAAGACTCTGTTTCAGATGTGAGCAATTCTTTCAACACGTGAATAAACGCAAAGAAACGATATCTTATTTTGTTGTTATCCCACAGATGTCAACTTTGGACATTTCTGACATAGAGATGCAGAATCTGTGTCATTTAAATTCTGCCCAAATTTTCAAAGAAAGAAAAGGGAACTGTGGAGTGAACTATAATGTTTTGTTATCATAGTGAAAGCTGTGCAGTGTTGTGGTCAGTGCGTTCCCCGGATGTAACCGCCTACGTGTGACCCTCCTGCCTGAGACCGTTTGGCGAGGGTCGTCGTTGTGACAGTGTGACCCTGGTGTCCAAACTTTCCCCCTCAGGTTGGACTTTATCTCTGACTGTATGCGGGGGCGTGATGACTCCTCTGAATGGTAGCATTATCTACTCATACTGTTTCTTGAACTAGACAGCTTGAGGCGCTCAGCTAAAAGACTCGCTTTAGCATAGCACGTCATCAGAACTCTAAATGATAAGAAGTACCAAGGGGCGAACTTAACCTCAGGGGCATGAATTTTCATGTGAGCGGGTCTTTGACAATTATTTATGGGAAGAAAGATGAGCTAGAGTCTGGTGTAAAAATTCTTTATTATTATTATTATTATTATTATTATTATTATTATTATTATTATTATTATTATTATTATTATTATTATTATTATTATTATTATTATTATACAGTATTACTATTATATAGCGCTCTATGGGTAAGCTCAAGGCGCATCACAAATAATAATAATAACAATAATAATATGAATTTTTACACACGAGCGCTACCCGCAAGGGACCTTTATTATTATTTTATTTTTCTTATTATTATTACTCCTGTCAGCTAAGAAAACGGACGCGAACGTCAATGTCAAGTAAAGAAATCGACCAATGAGCCGTTTTTGCAGACTGAGGGAAGTTCATTGTATTCAGAAGATTCACAGGACTTAACTTTGCTCTTCTAATGTATGGACAATCCGGACTGCAAATATTTAACCTGATCGTAAAGAATGTCAGCTATGTCAATGCTCAGCATTATACAGGTTCTGATTAGTTCCATTAGCCCACACGGATTTTGTTGCCAGGACAAGATGTCAGTCTACTCTCCCCGCAGGTGAGAGACACCTAATGAGTACAGGTGTGACAGTTTGCAAGTTCTCGCATCCACAGCCGTTCCGTTGACCCCTCAATACTTGGTGAGGCAGGTGAGTGTGGGTGCGGTCTCTAGTAAAGCTATTAGAAGGCCTGGACATATTTGCGAAGCACTTTAATCTCTCCAACGGAGAGTACACTCTCTCAATGTCTGCGGAGATTGACCCTCGCAGTACATAGTAGGTTTAAGTAAACCGAAGTAGTTCTGCGTGTTCGGACCTTTTGCTTACCATCAGAATCTTTCAACGAGACTAACCTCAGTAAGATGGTAGTTGTTTAAACAAGTGGTTATCTCTATGCACAACGCATTAAAGAAATAAAGTAACAAAATGGTT
The DNA here is from genome assembly GCA_004794655.1 of Marisa cornuarietis. Classification (NCBI taxonomy): domain Eukaryota; kingdom Metazoa; phylum Mollusca; class Gastropoda; order Architaenioglossa; family Ampullariidae; genus Marisa; species Marisa cornuarietis. The sequence goes on along the minus strand of SMMW01000488.1, from coordinate 376,094 downwards.
CCTCGATCCTCTAAAACAGTTTTGTTAGGACAGCGAAAACATTCTTATTATATATTAGCGTTTATGTGGCTGTCCACGGAATCTTTTTAAACTTTTATTGCAAACTTACTGAAAACTTTTTTTTTACCTGCTTGATTTAAAAAGAAAGCAACTCTAGTTCTGAGAGTCTTAACCACTTGTCATTAATTGTGAGACGGGGCCAGAAAGTGCGAGTGTGAAGTGTAGAGAGTAAAAGTAGGTAAAAGACTTTCAAAGAGCATCAAAAAAAGAAATAAGATTGAGACTAGTGTTTTATTTATTAGCTCAAAGTTCAGAGTTTACTTTATTAAGAGGCAAATACACGCAATAAAATGCGTGATAGACACAGACAGGCTCTTCCGTAGATGTAATAACACACGAAATCGTATTTACGCAGAGTGTTAACTAACGGGTCTTGATTAATGACCGTTAGTAGCTCGTTGAGTTCAGAGATCTGGCAGTGTCAACTTCCAAAGGGAACACAGAAGCTTTCGTTATCCAAAACAATAAATAATACTTCTATTTCAGACTGAGTAATGCTAAACAACAATACACGCCTACCCTAAAACCTAAACAACTACAGTGGCGACACACGCCCGTCCTAAACCACGAAACTCAACGGCGACACACGCCTACACTACTCTAACCTACTCCTTCTTCTCTCTCTCTTTCAACGATCACACTAAACGTTACACATGCGCTCTCTTTCTCGAACATTTGACATCAAAGCTTGCGTCATTCATCCAGACTTGCGTCATTCACTGAGTCTCACGTCATTCCTACACAGAGAGCCGCGTCATCATACGCACGCACGCACACACACACACACACACACACACACACACACACACACACACAGAGGAACAAGCAGAGAGACAGTCACACATGCACGTTCACGGACACACACACACACACACACACACACACGCACGCGCAGTGTGCTTCTTTTTTCTTTCTCACTCTCTTACTATTTCTCTCACACTAAAAAACACACACAGCGGAAGGAAAATATATGCAAACATGGACAAGAATTTGCAGAGAACCACTAGAGTTACAGGACTTAACAAAAGTGAAAGTAGCCTGAAGTAGTATAAAAAGTAGGAACAAAGACGGAAGTAAAAAACATTATATTTACATCTTCTCTAAACATCACCCAGGTATCTCCTTCATTGCTTCAGCACGAGACTAATTAGCGACAAAAAGAATCTGAGTGAGTGAGTGAGTGAGTGAGTGAATGTTATATCCAGGTTTTATGTTAAGTAGTTTTTTTTAATTTCTAAACGATAATACTTGTAGGAAGTGACCATAAATGACAATACAACTATCTTTCAGACACTGGAGGTTTGTGTTTAGGATCGTTCTTAAACTTTTTAAAATAGAGAAAAAAAGACAGATTTTGAGGTTTCTTTGGACAAATATTTAGGGCTTCTATAGCAAAGCAGAAATTTACTCAGTCGCATTCCCCGTAGCTGAGAACAATTGTGGCAATGATTCCAGCAATCACACAATCCAATGTTTATATCAGTAATGAATGTAAGCTATCCCACCAATCAGTTTCACAAAAGAAAAATAGGCGAGGGACATATGCTCCTAGAACGTGAGTATGATTCACTGTAAGAGAATTTAAAGGGGACATTTGGAAAACAGGAATCCTTCTTGAGAGAAGAGCATGCCCAGGCCTTCCCAGAGACTCACAAATATCAAAAGTCACTTTCAAGATGAAAGCTCGTATCGCCACTTACTGAGTCACGAAGCACTCAGGTGTCAACCGGACGACAAAAGCGTCAACACTTGTAAACTCTCCACCCAGTCCGGTAAAAACCAGTTGAGTCACCATCTGGCATATTGCCCTCCTAATGACCTGACCATCAGTCTTCATCGACGACCGGCGGAAAATAAATGTTTCTTGGGTGGGGGAGTCATTCTTTGAGTTTGAGTACACAAGCTGGCAGCCACAATACTCTGAGACGATTCTCAAGTTCGCAAGATCTCATTGAAACTTCCTTTGTTCAAATATGAGGGTTGTTTAGAAGTTGAAAGTCAAAATATTCGAAGTCACTTATGAGCAAAGAGTACGCTTTCATTCACAATGATTATAACAACCACGATAACAATCCCAAATTAACAAAAACCTAAGGTACGTTTGGATAAAAGAACTGAGGTAATCAAAGGTTAAACCGACAAATTTTGTTTATTTAAATAGTACACAATGAAACAAATTAATGTTAAATGTACAACCGAATGCTAAACACCATCTGTCCTACATCCACATACGTGTACATCTCAAACCCAGAAGATTATCGTTGTGTTATCGACACAAAATGAATGCCACAAAACCCTGGCTATCTTTGAGGATGGGCAGCCACCCAACTCACCTCACCCAATAGTCTAGCAGGCTAAGCCCTTGGAAACGTCTTCAGAGCTAAGTAATCAAAATGCAGATTCTGATACATTCTCTAGCTCTTGAAATAAGTTGAATGGTGAGTAGAAGTGCCAGCTTGTATGTCAGCTTTAGTGGGTACTACTCTAGGGATCGAGGGCTTGAGAGACGATGTTTAGCTTATCCGGCAAAGACATGTTACCTTCAGGGACATTATCTGCAACGCAAATATGGCCCGGGGAGCAGGGTGGTCAAAGGAAGATAATCTAGGAGGAGCAGCGAATACATGGTGGTCGAAATTATTTCCCTTGTTCTCGCACTGCTGGATTAGTCATACAAAACGTCTAGCAATTTGCATGTCTGTTTGTATGCCTGTTTACCCGTCTGTCTGTCTACAGTGGATGTAGTGAATCTTGCAGGGATGTGAATTTTATCAGTTTGTAAATTGTAATCGTCATCGTTTTACCTGCTGCTCTTATCGGCCTCTTGGATGTAGAAACGGTTGCGTTTTCCTCAAATCATGTTATCAAAGGATGAATAATAGGTTATACATTTAACTGGTTATCAAAGGACGACTACTGTATTGCCCATGGAAATTTGTATTTGTATTTTTTTGTAAATTTGTATCCCTAATGTGCGCTGCTACAAATCCATGTAGTATGGCTTATAATCGTTTTTTTTTTAAAATAGCACTTAAATTATTTGGGTGTTCTCGAGAATTTTAGCAACGATTACGATGAGGACAGCATCAAAATAATTGAAATTGCTTTCTGTAGATACTCATTGTAGTTCTTGGTCGTTGCTTTCTTTTGACTCTGAGTATACGGGGGGGATGCACTCACACTTTCAGGGCGCCCCGGTGACTCTCAGCTCCAGCCCGCAAACAATTAGAAGTTTTTTTTATTTTAGTAAATCTTTTAGTCTCCCTTTTTTGGTGAGAAATCTGAGACAAACGTATTTCCACTCTCTTTATTGACTGGATTGATCCAGAGTAAAGTCAGTCGCAATATTTTTCGGCGAGAATTTGAAGAACAGGTCGCCGTTAAAATGATACCATATTGAATTTTTAGTTGACAAGAGGGCAACTGCGACAGGTGTGAGTCACTCAGGCGTTGATCTTGGTGTTGAGCCAAGTCTTGAGCCTGACCACATCAGAGTACACACCTGGGTAGTTAGGACGGGCACAGCCGTAGCCCCAGCTCACAATACCTGCAACATGAAAAAACTCGCATTGAGAAAACAAACATAGCGACTGCCAATACCCTGTACCTATATTTAAGTTTATATCAATTTGTATAAGCGATGGGACTTTCAGAAAACCGGAGTTGATTGGACAAACCAAATAACCGTATGACACAATAACTGGTTAATGTCAATGATCTAAGCTAGCGTTTATTCATTAGTTTCAGATTAGGGGCTAATCTAAATCTGGCACTTATGAGACAGGACAGGACAGGATCAACAGGATAACCTAGCCAGGTACACAGACCTCAAAAAGTAAACAGTTATGTACAGAAGGGGTGAAGGCACTCACCAACAAGTTGCAGCTCTCCGTTTCTCTCAACAACGAGTGGGCCACCGCTGTCTCCCTTGAAGAAAAAAAAATTACGCGTTAGAGGATCTACACTCTGAATTAAACAATATGTGATATTTATGGGTTCTTATACATACATTGCGTTCATCTATCTATCTATCTATCTATCTATCTATCTATCTATCTATCTATCTATCTATCTATCTATCTATCTATCTATCTATCTATCTATCTATCTATCTATCTATCTATCTATCTATCTATCTATCGGCGTGAAAGGACTTGCTCTCCGGATTTCTTTGGATTTTGTTATTATTCTGTTATTATTGGTCACTGTTTGACCTGTCGTGATCCTACTGATGTGATGGACTTTGTCTCTTTGTGACATTTTGTTTTACTTCTGCAGCTTCAGCTGAGCTGTTGACTAACAGTTCTTCCTTCTTTCCTTCCACGTCGACATTTTCATCTAAGTTCAGTTTCTCGTTTGTGCAGTCAACAGCGAGATGAAACATGTGCAGTGTGGCTGAGCTTCTTGATAACTGGAGGCAGCTAAACTGTCTTCTACTTGTTAGACCTGAGGAGGTTTATCCTCAGCATTCTTCATCTGTTCTTTCTAATGACTTCGATGACAAACAATTGCACATCTAAACTCCTCTAAATGTTCGCCGGTGAAATGTGTCGCCAGGCCCCTCAGAGAAATCTGGTCCTCCGTTTTCTTCTCTCTCCAGGATTTTTTCCATAATTTATGCATTTATTTTAATTTCATAGCCTTGTTTGCTAACGGAGTACTGTATTAGTACAGTTGTTAATGAAATAGTACTACATTCCCCTCCCCCTCCCCCCGCCAACGTTCCACACGTTATCACCTTTTCTCTCTTCTCGTCTTGGTTGGGTTCTTTCATTAATAATAATAATGAAGAACATTACTCACTGTTATGATTATTATTGCTGTTGTTATCGTTAATATCATTTGTAAAGCGTCGTGAGCTTACTCTTAGGGGTGGATAATGACTCTATATGAATAACCCTTATTATTACTATTATTATTTATCTGATTACTATGAGCGTGTGTGTGTGTGTATGTGTGTGTGTGTGTGTGTGTGTGTGTGTGTGTGTGTGTGTGCTTACCTGGCAAGCATCGATGCCTCCTGTTGGGTAAACACCGGCGCACACCATGGTGTTAGCGTCGAAGCTGGAGCCGTAGGCGGTGCGGCAGGTGGCGTCACTGACGATGGGCTTGGAGGCTACCTGCAGGGTGCTGGACGAGGAGCCACCTTGCGACAGAAGGGAAAGGAAATGTAAGGTTCACCTCAAACACAGATTACATTGTGTGTCATGAACGAGAGGATCGTCTCACACACAGATTACATTGTATGCCAGAAACATGAGGCTCACCACCTGCACAGATTAAAGTTTACATCAGAACCGTGAGGATGACCTCACACGTAGATTACACATTTCTGAGAACCGTAAGGATCACCTCACTCATAGATCCCTCAATAACATTTAAAGTACAATAAAAAAAAGACGTCTAGTAAACGAGTTGGGGAAAAGCAACATATCTGTAAAAAAAATAAATGCTAAGAGGTTTCAGAGGCTGTGCAGTGCCTACACCTAAAACATTCTACCGATGTTGTAGTGAGGTTCACAATCGTTCCAAGTCATGCTTGTAAGTGTGGACTGCTAGGTGATAACTCACTTTCCCTCAACAGGCCCCAGCCGAGGACTGTGGAGTTCTCGCCAGCGGTGTAGTCCTGGGTGGGAATGCACACGGCCGCAATCCTGTCCCGGGGGAAGCCGGTCTGACTGAGCTTGAAGAGGGCGATATCATTCTTGAGGTTAGAGGAGCTGTACGACTCGTGGATGATGCGAGAAGTGATGGCGGGCTTAAACTCAAAGGGCTGGGTGCTTGATTGCAGATTATGAACTCCACATCTGATGGAGAAGGAGCTGAGGGTACCGGAGCTGTGAACAGGTTCAGTAAAGAAAGATTGAGCGTTCAGAGTGGAACACTTAGTACGAGTGCTTCCCACTTTTTACAACACGCAATGGTTTTCATTAATTGCACCAGGCATTGCTCAATATTAGTACTGAACAGTGTTTTTTAATTTACAGCTTGTGGTTTATCGCTTTACTCACATTCGCAAATTCTTTCTACTGCTTACACCACGTGCTTTCTGTACTGTTTGCACCTCCTATTGTTTTTTACGATGTAACCACGGATTGCTGATCCTTTTTCTAGTCGCATAAAGTAGTAACAACACAATCTTCACTGCTTCATGCTTAGCCTTGGTCTTCAACAATTAAATGTATCGACTGTAATGGAGTTTATGCATCTCCAGTTACGATATGCACAGGTTTATATATTATATTATGCAATGTCTTATAGAAAAAGTTTAAGTGGCGATTGTTGACAAATGTTCTCACTTACACGCAGTGAGCAGCAGTCACAAACCAGTAGTTACCGGCCAGGTTTCTGATCAAAGAGCCACCGCAGATTTGAGATGAGCCATAGTAAAGAGCACACTGAAATGTGACAGTTCATGACAACAAATAGAGAGAGCATATATGACGAGCATGGAATGACTATAACGAATAACCAAAGACAGGAAAATATAAGTACTGCGATCAAAAATTTAAGGAAACGGTTAAAAAATAAACAAGTTGAACTACAAATACAGGAAGACAGTCCAGGTAACACAGCTTTAATATAGGAACACTACAGAGCAGATGCTGACGACTGTGTGTGTGTGTGTGTGTGTGTGTGTGTGTGTGTGAGAGAGAGAGACAGAGAGAGAAAGTGTGTTTATGTGTGGGAAATGTCTCACAAATTGTTTTATAAATATGTCCAAATCTTTACTCTAAATTTTACAAAAAATGTTACAATTAAATCCTTGTAACTCTGTCTAATTCCCTGGCTACATTTCCCCACGTAGTATTAAAGAACTCTACATCTTTTCTTATCTCTTCCGTCATTGGTTAGATCATTAGCAAAAGTGGAATAGGGAAAAATGTGAAACTAAGAAAAGCAAGAAAAAAGTAGTAATCTTTCTTTGTAGACAAGTAAGTAATGTCAGAAAAACACAGGAAAACTTAAAAACATAATGGGCTGTTTAATTCAAGTTCATATTCCCTAGGTAGGCAGATTTCAGCAAATTCTAATACTGGGATCGATTAGTTAGACGTATTTCAATCTCATGAAAATTAAAGATAAAGATGAATGAAAAAGTATTTTTCAGGTGCCTTGAACTACACAAAATAAAATAAAGCACAGAAGAGGTTTTGTTTTTAGGACAATCGCCAAATTGTGACTTGTGTCAAGTAGGCAGCAATGGAGGCTGACACTTACGATGAATGGGTAGGTGTATGGTGATGCTTCTTTTCCTCCCACAACATAAGGGTCCGAGTCGTCTCGGTACAGGGGAGGGTTTCTCTGACCACATCCGCCGTAGTCGATCTTCATCTGGACCGCCCATGGGGAAATAGACGCCGCAACGGCTGAAAGAACATAAACTGTCTTGATGGTGCTGCTGAAAACATTTTAGTAGCTCAGCTGCTCACTTACATCGCAAAGTGCATCAGGAGCATCAATTAACGAGTAGCTTGTTAGGAAGAGCTATAAAGGATTTACAGTTTATACAGCAAGAGAGGCCATTATGATCTACTTTCAACACACATCTCCGCAACCAGTGAGAACCAACAGGCCTAGTCAGGTCAACAGTTGTTATTAAATTTCGTTAGAGAAGTTATAAATGCTAATCACAGTAGAACGAAATCTTTGGAAGCCCGGACGCAGATGTGATTGTGAGTAAACATTTTGTTTGTAAGCGGAAATTCTGAGTAGAAGTTATTGAGAAATTCAACATCTATGCTTCTGAGCCCAGCCATGCCATTTTACTTGCATTTACCTTTGATGATCAAAGGCCTTCCTCACTGTTTAATATTTAAAAATAAATGAAAATTTTAAAACTTTTTTCTATATAAAATGTCAAAATCGACCGAGCATTCTGGCACACGGGGCACATAGTTTGTTCATTGTACTGGTTGGTTCAAGTTAACCAAGAAGTTATAGCCTTGTGATGTGGGGTGTGGATTGACACAGACATTTGATTATGTAGCCAATTAGTTAAGGACTGACACAAAGTCTCCTGACACAAGGGAATGATTCTTACTCTAAAAGATTGTCTTGGAACAATCCTTCTGTCAACAATTCACCAACCCTGCCTCTACTCCCCGCAATACTTCAGTTTTGAAGACGAGATGTTTGTGTAAGGTAGGTACAAAGTGTGATCAAGAAACAATGTTTGCTGTAAGGTATGTGCAATGTATGACCCAGACGAAAAGAAACCTCTTACCGAACAATGAGCAGAGAACTATTGCCCACATCTTGTCACTGATTCCAGCGGAATGGTCACGTTCAGCCTTTCAGCCTTAATTTATACTATCTATTACCGCACTGAGGCTAGTAAGCGCTCAACAGGTTTCCTACATTATAGGATTGTTATCTGCAAATAGAATTGTAAATTTAACTCCCTTATTACATTTAATCCCCCAAAAATTGATAGGGTGTTGCGCACAAATGTTATCTGAAGATTCCATTACGTCACAGCCAATGAAGATGTAGAACACCTGAGGTCAGAAATGGACCGCAGTCACCTCCACCTGGTGTGTTCTGAGCCTCACGGGGCCAGACATTTCGTTATCACGCCCTGAGAGAGTGAACAGGCCGCACAAAAGAAACACATTTCATCTCCAGATGCGATTCCTCAGCTTCACTGAGTCCGCACCGAGTTGTGACCTCAAACTCGTGCACCATGGTATAACGGGAGGCAACTCTATTGCAGTCATTGACGTTTTTGGTTATCGTTCGTTATCTCCCTTTAATTCGAAGCCAAACATGTTGCATGAAGGTGCAAGTGATTTCTTCTATCTTTTATTGCTATATTCATTGGTTAATTCGTAAAAAAGAGCCTTACATTTTTTAATGGAGAAAAATAATATGAAACGCAAATGCGCTGTATTTCAAAGATAATAGATTCATGTTTACAGAAATAAAAAAGTGAAAGAAATTAAAAAAAAATAGAAGATGAAATACAAAAATCTGACCGTGGGGATAGTATAAAAAGCAAAAGTACAGGATCCTATAATACAGTACAACACACTAAGCTATATCTATATCTGCCACTGTATAAAGAGAGAGAGAGAGGAGGTAGGGCGAAAAGTTGAGCACTGAAAAACTTTGTTGAGACCACCTTTCTTTCCAAAGAGGTAGCTGGTGACAATGGAATAACAAAATGAAAACAGTATAATATGTAATATGGAGACAGAGACACAGATGTGCACAGACGGCTGCGCCATGAATTCTGAACCCGTAAATGTAGACCATTGGACTTTGATGTATTCGGTCACATAAAAGAGAAGCAACTTGCAAAATAGCATAATCAAATATAAATAATGTGTACAGAGGGTCAACCACATGACATATATGCAGTCATACAGACATATATACATTTTAAAGGCATAAAACATAAGCATCGTTTCTTATCTTATTATACCACTGTTTATTTTTATAATTTCATACTCAATTTTCTTGCTTGTGAGCGTCTTTGCGCTTTTAAAATTAGAACTGGAATAAAAATAATGAACGTTTCCTGACCTACTAATCCTTCATGGGTGGGACGTGCTGTATAAAAGTACAAATTTTATTGCTGACAGTGCAGTTAGGTACTGTATGAAAGGTCTAGCGGGTCACAGTGTCTTTTGTAATAAATGGGTAAAGCTTACTAGAAGATTCTCTCTTTTTTTATCAAATCTGGGTTAATATTCCCATTCCGTTCACAAAATACACGTGTAAAAACATCATGCACAGAATGCAGTCAAAACGTGACTTTTGTATGCATTTGCACCTGATTAAATATGGTCCCAGCTCATCCATTGGCTCCCACTCGTCACAACGTAGCGATATGTATGTACACGCCTCGTATCTATGCACCTCTTTCTGATCCTGTTGATGTTTGTAATCACATCTCGAGAACAGAAGGGGGATATTCAACCAGATTTTTACAAATAGTTTCTTACACTAAACTTTGTCATTAGAAACGAAAATAAACTTATTCCCCACTGTAACTTGAAACATTTAAGTTTGCATTTTGTACAATACAATCCTGAAACAGTTTCCATCATGATAAAAAATAATATTATTATCTTACTCAGATACACTGGCATTTAAACCTGTTTTTACTTATAAACAGTTGTCGTCTAGATAGTACTACATGCTTTGATGTTTACACTTTTTTACAGCATTTTTTTTCACATACTGTATTCGTAAGGAAGGAATGTAGTCAAGGTAAATTGTATTGTTTGTAACTTTAAACTAGTCCGTTTATTTTAAGATTTTATTGGAATGGAAAACTTAAAAAATAACTGTTACTACTTTTATAGACATATTTATGCACAAATATTATTGACCTGAAGATTATATATATATATATATATATATCTTTATCATATGTACACACGGCGGTTGAATGGGAACCGTATTTTTATGCAGACATAAACACTCACATACAGAAAGATAATGAGCCCAGTTTTCTAAAAGATGGTTTACACACTATCAACATTATCACGCCGGTTGTTGTTTTTTTCAGTCAAGTTCAGTCATAATAACAATCATGTGTTGTTCATGAAAATTTTCCCACAAATTATCTAACAGCCCAGCATCCTTATTGTAAAATCTAAATAAAGATTATCAACAGTCTGAAACTGTCTGAGTTTTCGGGACAGTACAGAACAACAAGCCATTGAGAGCAGGAAAAAAATCGTCTAGTCTGGTTTCTCTGGGTTTTTAAGCAACGGACGGGTGTAGTCAACATCCGCTTCTTATGCCTCATGAAAAAAAATCCCTCAATAACAGATGAAAGCTGATCCTGATCGTGACCTAAAGAAATCAGTTTTGAACCACACCTTTAGTTCTAATTTCTGGCCAACCCCAGACAGACCTGTTCTTTGGACTCTGATGATAAGACGGGACCTGAAGATAAGGGTGGATGGTTTACATGGGATTATCACCACCTGTTGTCTCCGTCTTCACATAGAAGGAACCAAAGACAGAAGCTGATTTACATTGCTTGCTTGCTTATTTATTTGATTGATTGATTGATTGATTGATTGATTGATTGATTGATTGATTGATTGATTGATTGATAAGCTATTGAAGTACTCTATAATACAGTGCATTTAACCAAGTAATCCGTGGAGTCTGTTTACTTAGTCACAAGGACTTGCCTAACTCTTTCTTTTTATTATTTTCCTTTGATCGTCTACTTTTCTCCATGAGTAGATAGTAATTTACCTTTTTTGTAGCTTTTCCTCTTTTAGTGTAAAGTTCAGTAAACACGATTTTTTAAATTAGACTGATTATGGGTTATGGCTTTTGTGCGGAGTTGTAGTTGAAACATAAAGTGTGGGGCATGTTTTTTTATGATGAAGTGAACTACAAGCTTGTAGATGGTCCTGTTTATTTTGGCTGATTCTCTATGGAGACGGAAAGGTGTGCCCTGTAATCAGATTATTCCGTACCGTACTTTCCCTTGTTGACCCAGCTGTGGGTATTTGACTCCATACAAATGTTGGGGAAGGCAAGACAGCGAGGGACAGGACATCCAAAAGCTGGCCCCGAGAAAATTGTTGTCCCCAATACCTTGCTCTCGATGAACACGGACTAAAGGTCACGTGACAGCCTTGTCCTTACCTCTACGGTTAGGTGTGCCTCGTAAGTCTTGAAGGTGTCACTGTTTCTAGAATATCTTAATATGATAATAATTATGTCGTATAAAACTGTCAGCACTAATTGCGTTGCCTTCAGAACAGTAATGTGTACAAGAAAGTTTCTACCTGGTTCTCTTGACACGCACCTTGAGGGTTGTCTGTCCATTCATTTACACTCTCATCTTTCTTCTGTTTATCCCACTATATAGTCTGTAAAGTTCTGTTGGACACTGCTCATCGACATATAACAGAACACACACAAGTACAGTTTCCACCGGGTATTTAATACACAATGTCTCACTGACAAGAAGGGATCCGCGATAGCTCAGTAGGTCAATCTGTTGCTTAATTATGCGTTGATCTTGGAGTTGATCCAGGTCTTGAGCCTCAGCACATCTGAGTACACTCCAGGGTAGTAAGGACGAGCACACCCGTATCCCCAGCTCACAATACCTGAGTCATCATATTAACAACGTTTGTGCAGTGATATAATTATAAAGTATATATATATATATAATGTATCCTGGTTTAGCTTAATGTTGCTTTTTAAGACATGGCACTGACTCAGCTGCTGTTGGTAGAAGTGGTGTTGGTGGTGTTTTTGCTGATAATTATAATGATCATGGTCCAAACTGCTGCAATGGCTTTATCCCTTATCTAACAGCATATTTGTTCGAGAAAACCATCATCAGAATGAAGTCAACAAAGACTGAGATCTTCTTTGATGACTTTTCACAGGATAGAGCCCACACCAACAAGACCACGTGAACAGGCTAAGCAGCTTACCGATGAGTTGAAGCTCTCCATTTCTCTCCGCCACCAGTGGGCCGCCGCTGTCACCCTGAAAGTGGTCAGACGTGAAATACAAACTCTGTCTACATTCATCTTGAACATTTTAGAACCTGCTCTCTTTTACGTCTGTCTGTCTGTCTGTTTGTCTGTCTGTCTGCACTACTTACCTGGCAGGCGTCAATGCCACCTGATGAATACAGACCAGCGCACATCATGCTGTTGGCATCGAAGCTGGAGCCGTAGGCTGTGCTGCAGGTGGCGTCACTGACCACAGGCTTGGAGGCTACTTGCAGGACGGAAGAGGACGAGCCACCTTGTGAAAAAAGCAAATAGACATTGAGGAATCAAAAATACTCACTAAATTAACAAAATTATCACAATATATGGGTATATTTGAAATAAACCTTGTTGATCTCTCACGCCAATAAAAAATCACACACTTTTACTTGCATTAATCTGTATTTCATTTTCTTTCACAGCAAAGCATGGTTGTTTTGTTTCTTACATCTTTGCTTTCGTGTTCCGAGCTATTTTCTGCTACATTCTGAGGTGTATGTCTCAGTCTGTCTGATTTATATCGTTCTTACTCCTATTCTAACTTATTTTTGTATGATGTGCTCCAGTCTGTACTATTTAACTCAGTGTGCGGTAAAATAAGATTACAGCTGTACCTTCCCTTAGAGTGCCCCAGCCAAGCACAGTGGAGTTCTCTCCATCCCGGTAGTCCTGGGTGGGAATGCACACGGCACTAATGCGCTCCTTGGGGAAGCCGGTCTGGCTGAGCCTGAAGAGGGCGATGTCGTTCTTGATGGTGGACGAGCTGTACGACTCGTGGATGATGCGGGCCTGGATGGTAGGTTTAAACTCAAACGGCTGGCTCGTGGCCCGCAAGTCGTGCATACCGCATCTGATGGAGAACTGTGAAACTGCTCCAGAACTGAAAAAATGTATAGTTAGAATTTAAATATGGAAAGATCACCTCTAGCACATGCTTACACGATGCCATTGAGCATTGCGTCAACACTGGATGTTCGTAGTTTAGCTTCGACAGACACAACTGTGGCTTTGGTGCTACTTCTAAACATGTTTGGTTTTGTTCGGGATTGCCTCTCCGCATAAGGATGAGGAATATTTGAAAACTTCAGAAGGTAAGATCTAGTTTCCTCCAGCAATACTGTTACTTACTCCACGCAGTGAGCGGCGGTCACAAACCAGTAGTTGCCGGCCAAGTTCCTAATCAAAGAGCCACCGCAAATCTGGGAGGTGCCGTAGTAAAGGGCGCACTGTAACCATCAAACATAAGAAAGTGGGAAAATAGAGAAAAAAACTCAATAAAAAGGAAGACTTCGTTGGCATTTACATTTTTTTTTGTAGATTGGTGTTAAACCAGCCTTGAAGAAGAAAACCTTCCTTTGCCTGTCACTGGTTATCTTTCCCTGCCACCCCGCCCCTTGCTGATTGTTGACATCATCATCATCATCATCAGTAAATACACTCACGATGAAGGGGTAGGTGTATGGTGACGCCTCCTTTCCTCCCACCACGTAGTGCTCAGCGCTGTACTGGGAGTAGGGAGGGTTTCGCTGGCCGCACCCCGCGGCATCGATCTTCCACTGAGCAATGGCGGGCTCAATGGGAACGGAGGCCGCAACCGCTGAAACACCAACCGTCAACATGGCTTTGTCGGGGTCACTGGATGCATCAGTCCACCTGAGTTTGCTTTGATGTTATATTACATAACTGTAAGTCTGGTGTTCATGTGGACAGGGGACATGGAAAATGGCTCTTTTGACCGTGATGATAATACTCGTACTATTGCCAATCACCATGAATATGTTCTTAATAATAATAATAAAGGTTTGGTATTATCATCGTTTCTCATGGAAATAACGAAGGAAAATGATAGAGACTCAAGATATGTTAGATGAAGACTATATTATTTATAGGAGTCTAATAATAACACGTCGATAACATTATCATACAGTTTGCAGCTCTTCATGTACAAAAGAAAATTTCAGATGTGGCAGACAGATATGTCACTGATTGTTTTAATGCCTTTCGTTTGTTTTAACACAATTTTATGCCATATGGTCTGTGGATGATTAATCATTGTATTTATTTGCACTGCTAAAAATGATGTTAGAAGATGCACTAAAATACACTAAAATTACCGCTAAATTTACCCAAACATCAAGGTGGACAACACAATGTTCTTACCAACTAATGCGCACAGAAGAACTGCCCACATTGTTTTTTTCTCCAGTGAAATACCCGAGAGCAACTTTCTTCCTATAATTTATAGCAGCAGCTACCGTCTTTTTTCTAGTAATATAAAGTACAGAAGTGGTCTTAAAACTAAACCCTGGTTACATACAAAGTCGATGACTTTTTTTACTTTTAACTTCTGAACCACATTTTCAGAAATTAAACAGGTGTTTCGGATGAAACTTGCGCTTATCGAAGGATCTAGTCGGGTCACAGTCATGACAGTTGTGTGTCAAAGGTCAGGAAGAGACCGAGAAAAAGGAGAATTGTATGAAAGTGTTAGGACAGATGTCATGGGATTTTCCCTGTACTGTAATACAGAAAAATAATTAATTGACTTCTTGATTAATGGATGGTTAGTTGTTTGATCGTGTGACCCACAGTCTGGTGGATGGTATTTTATATTAGAAATAAGATTAGGATTTCTTATTCATCTGTCTCTCTATTATAAGTAAATGTAGACATATTTGTTTATATATAGAAGGACAGAGTGTGATTATATATACAGCATTGTGAACAATATGAAGTACACAAGTTATAAAGCTTGAATGTTCGCATTTTGCTGAGCTGGATGGTGTCAAAAAGTTATTCCACTGGTCAGCCCGTTATACACTTGGTTGTGCACCAAGCAAGTTAAAATGGTGAACACTCGTCACACAGAGTAGTAGGCGACCTGTGAACACAGAGGAAGAAGTTCAGTGTGAATTGTCTCTAAGTACGATCGTGTATTGTCTTTATGTACGAGCGGGAAACCACCACAACTAGAGACCTTTGTGCCATTTACTTTTGAACAACATGAAGACCTAAGAACCAGCTCAGCTTGGACACTGAGGACGATGTCCATGTCTAAATATTTGTTCAGTATCAGCAGTCAAGGATGAATTGATGTGCATGAGACGTTTGGGAAAAGTTTTGTAGAAAATGAAGTGTCCATCTTGTTGATGATGTGATGTTCAAGGCCCGCATGTTACAGTGAATCAGCATTTTACTTCAACGGACTTACAGAGCTGTGCTGGGTTCCATGTTGAGGCTGTAGCTATAACTTACAGGCTGGTCAAGCCTTTGTGCTGCCTACACCACCACGTGTGCCCACCACTGTTATGAACATGTGTTATCACCCATGAACGTCGAAGTAACGAGGTTGTCGCCCTTGTACGAGTAGCGATTATCACCCCTGGTTTGAATGTTGATAGGGGGCGTTGTTTAGAAATTGGAAGAAGAAGCAGACGTGAGAGTCTAGGAGAAAGAGGAATTTGGTACAGAGGTTGGAATTAATAGTACTGTGTGGATTAATATTAACTGTGTGAAGAAATAGCAACTGTGTGGATAAATAGTAACTGTGTGGATACATATTAACGGTGTAAAGAAATATTAACTGTATGGAGAAAGAGTAACTGTGTGGAGAAAGAGTAACTGTGTGGAGAAATATTAACTGTGTGGTTCCTCGATTTATTAATTTTCTCAACTGCTGTGTGATCTCTTGAGAAGATCGTAGAACTGTGTGGAGAAATATTAACTGTGTGGTTCCTCGATTTATTAATTTTCTCAACTGCTGTGTGATCTCTTGAGAAGATCGTAGAACTGTGTGGAGAAATATTAACTGTGTGGTTCCTCGATTTATTAATTTTCTCAACTGCTGTGTGATCTCTTGAGAAGATCGTAGAACTGTGTGGAGAAATATTAACTGTGTGGTTCCTCGATTTATTAATTTTCTCAACTGCTGTGTGATCTCTTGAGAAGATCGTAGAACTGTGTGGATTTACCTACTGTGGAATTTTTATTGACTCGATCATTTGTCTGCCGTTAGACTGTCGGAGTTATTTGGTGAATGTAGGCTGTCCGTATGATCAACGCCAGAGAGCAAGACTGAAAGAGGGGAACTGTTTGCCGTGTCGACCCCTTTCCCCCCCCCAACAACAGAAGAAGAGAGAACTTGAAGGACTTTAATATAAACTGCTTAGATATATTTGTTTCGGTGCAAACTCAGTGTAGAATATTTGTGCTGAAGTTTTCTGTTGTTATTTAGTAAAGTATAGATTTACGTTCACCCGATTAATAGAAACGTTCGAGCCCATGTGCAGGTCTTTGTATTTTGTTGTGTGAAAGGACACGTGAAGAAGGCTGTGAGGTCAGTGTGTGTTGTGTGTGACCTGTCCACACTTTCCGTGCGTTCGTGACATTGGTGACCCCGACGTGACCTGTCGTGGGTTTGTTTCGTTTGGTACAGAGTCGGGTGAAAGTGTGTCTTCGATTCAGTGTTTGTGATTCCCCTGGGACTTAGTGGTAGAAGGTTGGCAGTTAATTATTTATCTTTGAGAATTTTGCAAAGCGGTTGTACTTATTTATATTTGCTCAGTGTTTAAGTGTTACATGTTGGGCGTGGTGCAGTTTCCCCGTCTCCAGCTTCACGGGTCTACGGGTGTGTAAAGTTCTACCCGTAGTAAGGAATTAGCCTCTGTTTCTACTTTGCCTCTCGTCTTTATTTTCCAAGCTCACTATTCTGTGTGAAAGTGTATGCAGAAACCGAAAGTGAGAGTGGATGTTCTCTATCCTGTAGTTATCTGTCTTGTTTTATTTTTATAAAAAAAAAATAATTCTGGGCCTTGCGTGTTCACTTATTAATTTATGTGAAGTCATTGGATGTTTGAATAAGTTGTCGCCCTTGGATTATTTTGATGTACTCGTACGGTACTTTAGGATTGTTAATAGATCTAGAAATCTGAGTGACTAGTTTTGAACAAGTTAAGACTGCTATTGATGTTATTTTGTAACCCAGTTGCATTCCTTGAAGATAATTTTTTTTGCCTGATTGATGTTGACATGCCAGTAGCTTAGACTTATTGCAATTCTGGTTGTATTTTCTGCCTTATTAGAAGCTTAGATAGTAGGGTGCTCCCTTTTTCTAAACACACTAGAGTAATTGTGTTGGATAGGTGTTAACCATGGCTGAATCCGTTAGGGAGGTAGCCGACTTTATGAAAGAAGGACAACTGTTGGGATTGAAAGAAGAAGCCCTTACAAAGTATGTATTTCAGTGCATTGAAAGGCAGGACAGATATACAGAAAGATTAGCCAGAGAGAAAGAAGCAGAAAGATTAGCCAGAGAGAAAGAAGCAGAAAGATTAGCCAGAGAGAAAGAAGCAGAAAGATTAGCAGAAGCAGAAAGATTAGACAAAGAGAGAGAAGCAGAAGCTAGATAGCTAAAGAAAAAGAAGCTGACAGGATAGCTAAAGAAAAAGAAGCTGACAGGATAACTAAAGAAAAAGAAGCTGAAAGGGCCGCAAGAGAAAGAGAGGCCGAGCGTCAGTTCGAATTAGAGAAACTACGTTTAGAGAGAGAGACCGATTCCAGCGCGACGAGGAGTAATGGGAACCAAACCCCAAAAGGACTCACACATAAACTCCCCGCCTTCAAAGAGGACGAAGACGATATCAACGCATTTTTGAATCGATTTGAGGCTCAGGCGCAGTCCCTTAAATGGACCAGAGATATCTGGCCATTACAAATCGCCACTTCTTTTCACGGAGAAGCCCTCCAGCTATATGATAACCTATGTGTACAGGGCCCCGTGGATTATGATGTGCTCAAAAGAGAACTATTACTCAAGTTTCAGTGCACAGCCGAAGGATACAGAGAAAAATTTAGATCGGTGAAACCCCAATCTCAAGAGTCAATGCATTCTTTTCAAGCCCGACTAATCGGATTGTTCAACAGGTGGATTGACTTATCCAAAGTCCAAAAAACTTATGAAGGATTGCATGATCTGCTAGTCAGAGAACAAGTACTGCAAAGTGTATCTAGAGATTTAGCCGTATTTCTGAGAGAAAGAGATTTTCAGAACGCTAATGAAATGATTGACAGTGCTGAACGTTATCGCCAAGCACACCCCCAGAAATCTCCGGCAAGACGAACAGAAACTATCATGTTCGCAAATGTGGGACAAGCCACTCCTCCTTCTTCACCGCCAGCTCGCCCAAAGCAGGACAGACACCAATTTACTTCTCCTCGATCTTCAAGACAACGAAATACTCCTCCCTACAGAAGGAATGAATCATGGAGGACTCCACCCCACTCCCCACCAATAAGAACAGTTCCGAAGGAAGCACCAACGACCATATATGATCGAAACAGCCCTTGTCATCCTGATCGTTGGAAACCACCACGACGTTGCTTCAACTGTGGAGGACTTGGACATATAGCGAAGGTTTGTCCAAGCTATAGACCCCAAGATAACACAAATGGAAATTGGAAAAATGAGAGCAACCCAACCCCAGCCAATGTTGCTATTATGTGTTCAGTCACCGACGAGGAGGAATTGGGTAAACTACATCTGTATCCAGGACGGATTAGGGGACAGCAAGTTAAGGTGCTACGCGACTCAGGTGCAACCATCTCCGGTATACGAGCCTCCTTGGTTCAACCTCAAGACCGACTGAACGGGAAACAATCTTGTATTACCTTTGGTGGAAACGTTGAAACCTTCCCTCTAGCACGTGTTCCAGTAGAGACACCTTTCTTCAATGGAGACCTGAAATGTTGTGTCATCGAAAATCCAGTTGTCGATCTAATCATTGGAAACACGAGAGGTACAAAACGGGTGGTATTTGATGTACAAGAGAAAGAGTCAGAACCAACAGCAGCGGTTACCACACGCGCGCAATTCCAACGCCAGATGCAGGGACCTCAACCCATAACTCTACCACCAGTTCAATGGAATATAAAGAAGAACAACCGAATGGAATTACAGCAAAGCGATTCCTCACTAGAGACCATAACAGAAGATGCAGAAGGTCGTGAGTGTAGACTGCAGTTAGAGATCAGGGACAGAGAAATTGCTCAACTCAAGGCCGAGATGGATGTTAACCAAAAGAAAAGAGATCGATTGGCTGTACTGTGCCAACAACAGAAGTCGACCATTGGTGAGTTGAAAGAAAAGATTCATGAATTGGAGTTGAGACGTAAGCATCAATCTGAAGACCTACTGAAAGCCTCAGCAGATATCAGAACCTTCAAGGAACGAGAGGAAAGACTCAGGAAAGATCTTGATAATACTATCACAAGATTGAATTCTCTGGAAGGAAACACCGAGGCAGAAAGAACAGCTCATCTGGAAACGAAATTCAACTCAGAAAGCTTAAAGCTTCGTGTTAGAGACCTGGAAGGATCTCTGGAAGTCGAGAAATTAAACAGTGTGGAGGCTAACCGAGCCGTGGAATGTTTGACAAAGCAAATGAGAGAACTCGAACAAAGACTTGGTGATAGGAGAGAAACTCAAAAGGAATATCTGGGATTGAAACGCCAGTTAGTAGAAGAGATAGCAGAGAAGAAGATAGTCATTGGCATCTTGTCAAAAGATCGTGAAATCCATCAGAAGAGTTTCACAGAACCTATAACAGGGCTGGGGACAGCCAAGAAAGAACCGGTATTTGTAGAGGACTCCAATGTAACACTCTTCAAGGAGTTACAATACCTACTGCTGAGCTTCGAACTGGTAGGCAAGAACAAAAGGATGAAAATCACGAGAGTTCGCAAGAAAAGAAAAACAGCAACACCATCTGCTCTTGTAAAAAAAAAAAACTTTAAACACACTTTGATCGCCTATCGTCGTGAACCGGATACCACAGCAGAAGAGTTGTCTAAATCTATAAAGAAGTGCCAAAAAAGTGAACAAGTAATCGATATATTCAAGGAAATGATTAAACCAGATGACCTACTACATAAACATGCTAAAACAATACCCTCGACGTGCAGAAGTTCCATCAGCCCTCTTCACCTACAACATTGAGAACAGTTTCTTACCCGTCATATATGTGAGTAGAAAATTACTGGATAGAGAGAAGAGATACAGCACAGTAGAAAGAGAGTGTTTGGCCATAGTATGGTCTGTTCTGAAGCTGTCTAGATATTTGTATGGGAGACAGTTTACCCTACATACTGATCACAAGCCCCTATCTTTCCTCACATCTAATCCTTATAAGAATGCCAGAGTGATGCGGTGGGCTTTAGCCCTCCAGGAGTTTAAGTTTGATATTCAGCCGATTAAGGGGACCACTAATAAATTAGCCGATGCCTTATCAAGGGCTGAAATGGATGATAGAGAACTTTTAAAGGGCTGTAAAATAATCTTTTCGTACAACGTAACAGTTGTAGTTAGGCAAAAATGTGAACATTTTTTTTTGTAGGAGGGGAGGAATGTTATGAACATGTGTTATCACCCATGAACGTCGAAGTAACGAGGTTGTCGCCCTTGTACGAGTAGCGATTATCACCCCTGGTTTGAATGTTGATAGGGGGCGTTGTTTAGAAATTGGAAGAAGAAGCAGACGTGAGAGTCTAGGAGAAAGAGGAATTTGGTACAGAGGTTGGAATTAATAGTACTGTGTGGATTAATATTAACTGTGTGAAGAAATAGCAATTGTGTGGATAAATAGTAACTGTGTGGATACATATTAACGGTGTAAAGAAATATTAACTGTATGGAGAAAGAGTAACTGTATGGAGAAAGAGTAACTGTGTGGAGAAATATTAACTGTGTGGTTCCTCGATTTATTAATTTTCTCAACTGCTGTGTGATCTCTTGAGAAGATCGTAGAACTGTGTGGAGAAATATTAACTGTGTGGTTCCTCGATTTATTAATTTTCTCAACTGCTGTGTGATCTCTTGAGAAGATCGTAGAACTGTGTGGAGAAATATTAACTGTGTGGTTCCTCGATTTATTAATTTTCTCAACTGCTGTGTGATCTCTTGAGAAGATCGTAGAACTGTGTGGAGAAATATTAACTGTGTGGTTCCTCGATTTACTAATTTTCTCAACTGCTGTGTGATCTCTTGAGAAGATCGTAGAACTGTGTGGATTTACCTACTGTGGAATTTTTATTGATTTGGTCATTTGTCTGCCGTTAGACTGTCGGAGTTATTTGGTGAATGTAGGCTGTCCGTATGATCAACGCCAGAGAGCAAGACTGAAAGAGGGGAACTGTTTGCCGTGTCGACCCTTTTCCCCCCCCCAACAACAGAAGAAGAGAGAACTTGAAGGACTTTAATATAAACTGCTTAGATATATTTGTTTCGGTGCAAACTCAGTGTAGAATATTTGTGCTGAAGTTTTCTGTTGTTATTTAGTAAAGTATAGATTTACGTTCACCCGATTAATAGAAACGTTCGAGCCCATGTGCAGGTCTTTGTATTTTGTTGTGTGAAAGGACACGTGAAGAACGCTGTGAGATCAGTGTGTGTTGTGTGTGACCTGTCCACACTTTCCGTGCGTTCGTGACAACCACCACCTGGTAACCATGGCAGCTTATCTACGACAGGTGCAGGGACGAACAGCGGGTCGTCCAGCCTCGACATCAAATTCAGCCATGGGGGGAAGGGGGGGGGAGATAGCAGGGGATGGGCGCCTCTTATCTGCTTCCTGCTGTCACATTGTGGATACAATATCAGCGCGTATCTCTGACACATGTGTTGTTATGTGTGTGTTCCAAACATCGAGAAATTTGCACAAATATTCTTTCCTGCCCAAACTTTCAAGTATAGTTTGTTACAATTTAACTTTTATTGCCACACGTGGTGAGATCCATTTGAGAGCAGCTGGGCTCATTACGATGTCACACTATTCAATAGTTTGTTTTCAGTTAAAGAAAGAAACTGATACAGGTATCGAACCGACTATTGTATGAGTCGACAGCATCGACCGCAGGTGGTCTAGCTACTCGGCTATCCGCTACCCCAGCCTGCATCAATGTACGTGCATAGGTTTTATTTCGCAAACTTTGTCAGAACTACTTTAAAGAATAAAAGTTGTCTCTAAGAACATGTAACTATATTTTGTGGTGACTGAAAACTAGTCACGGAGTTTACTAAATAGCCTCATGTCAAGTGGAGGTAAACTTAACAGGTAAAAGGTAACTTATCCCGTCAAAATTTGCAGAGGCTTCCTCTGTTTGTTCTCTGAACTATGGCAGAATTCTTTTTTTCAATTGGTGAAGATACATCTGAAAAGAAAGCGCCCACAATCACAGTTTCGCTGGGTGAGGATATGTGTACATTATGGGAGGATAAATGTACTGTAGGGGAGGATGTTTTCCGCAAGGCCATACGAGGTGGGTCATGAAGTGCACTTTTATAGGCGGTTTGTTTTTTGATTGAATGGTTCGAGTGAGCGCAGCTTTGATTGCTGGTAAACATAATTTCCTCCCTTTTTGCATGGCGCATGAGGTCAGAGGTCAGCACATACATGTTACAGTGTCAAGTACCAGGCACGAATTTCAATGTACATGCGAACATTCATGGATTGGTGTACAGAGCCACGAAATATGCATATATTACACGTTTCTGGCATGTAAAATATAATAGACAATTTCTAGTTACACCTACATGTTCAAGTTTTCTGCGGAATTAAAACGGGATGAGTGTAGAAACGGCAGATAACTGTGTGGCACTAAAGACAATCCGTCTTTATCGAGGCAGTACTATGGACTTGGAGGGCACTGATTACCACGGTCCGTGGTGCAGCCCTTGTGACTGTAACATGTGGACTCACGTCCCCCTCGGCAGACCTTCGTCAGTCTTTGTACGTGACACCAAGCAAGTCTTCTTCGGCACATAGCAAGACACCTGGCTATCTCAGTCTTACACCTGTTCTCGAATATACACACCATCTTCTTAAGTACATCATACAACACTGATTACAACGAAGTTTGGTCTAGAAGCTTTGTGTGTCAACGGTCTGATGTCGCCATTACCAGAGAAGGATTAGAAAATATCATAATATGAGGTCACAACATTTATTTTGAGTATTTATTCTGAGAATCGAGATGCGGCTCTGACTTGAGTGTTAGGCACGAGACCAAATAAATGTGTGCACAATCCTCTATTTAACATAAATCAGCCTATTTGTATATGTTCATTATTCAGTGTTTTGGCACACACTAAGTTATCTCACATGCACTAGGAGAAGATAGAATACTTTCATGCTGACGATAGGAAAGCGAGCCAATATGTAAGAGCAAGAAGTAGAGGCGTGTGTGTGTGTTGTGTGTGTGTGTGTGTGTGTGTGTGCGTGCATGCCCGTGTATACATCGGTGTGCGTGCACTAGGGTCCTCGTCCCCATTTGTTACTAAGAGGAGAAAGATAAGGAAAGTTGTACGCAGATATTGTTAGGAACCAAGCTTATCTCTTACTTCGTGCAGCAAGTTAGTACCTGGCCTGATGACGACAGCACAGATTTAACTCACTCTCACTCACTCACTCACTCACTCACTCACTCACTCACTCA
Source organism: Marisa cornuarietis (assembly GCA_004794655.1). Classification (NCBI taxonomy): domain Eukaryota; kingdom Metazoa; phylum Mollusca; class Gastropoda; order Architaenioglossa; family Ampullariidae; genus Marisa; species Marisa cornuarietis. The sequence goes on along the minus strand of SMMW01000488.1, from coordinate 352,059 downwards.
CTCACTCACTCACTCACTCACTCACTCACTCACTCACTCACTCACTCACTCACTCACTCACTCACTCACTCACTCACTGTTGTAATGCCTGATGGTAACAGACGTATTCCTGGTTTCTGACTGTTGTCTTGTTCATACAATACTTAAAGGCCAACCATTCAGGTTGGTCTTTAAACCTCGCCCATGTCATAATGATGATGTCAGTGATATTTAAAGACCAATATGAAGTTTTCATATATCGGTAGATACAGGCGATATAAACCTAACCTGTAAATTTAAGCCTCCAAAACCCATCCGTTAATTAATTATCCGCTACGATTCGTACTTACGATCGAGAAGCGTCGCTAACAGTGTACTACGTCACACTAGTGCACCAGTCACAACACTGACAGCCGTCAACACCAAACAGTGTACTACGTCACACTAGTGCACCAGTCACAACACTGACAGCAGTCAACACCAAACAGTGTACTACGTCACAGTAGTGCACCATTCACAACACTGACAGCAGTCAACACCAAACAGTGTACTACGTCACAGTAGTGCACCATTCACAACACTGACAGCCGTCAACACCAAACAGTGTACTACGTCACAGTAGTGCACCATTCACAACAGTGACAGCCGTCAACACCAAACAGTGTACTACGTCCCACTAGTGCACCATTCACAACACTGACAGCCGTCAACACCAAACAGTGTACTACGTCACACTAGTGCACCATTCACAACACTGACTGCCGTCAACACCAAACAGAGAGAGAGAATGAGTGACAGCTCGGGTTATTCGGACGCTGAAAATCTGTATTTCTCGTGGTTTTGAAAAACTGTTACTTCAGCACGAGACGAGACTTTAGTAACAGACGAGACTGTATGAAAAAAATTATTTATTCATATGTATTTTTTAATATTCACGCATACAATACACTACAACACATATCAGTGACGTGCGCTGAGATTTCCCACTGGGGACCAGCTATAGGGGACTGGGGGGGGGAGGGCAGGTGGCGGTAAGCTACGCGTTTTTCTGCATTTCTCTTGCCGCCTCAATATGTATCTCGTACTACGTATATAATAATACAAGAAAGCGACGAACAAATCCGGTTTCATAATAATGTTGATTATAAGATCATGATTTATGTGAAAATACCAGATAATTTTGTAGATACCATATATAAGCGTTAAATGACGTTAGAAAGGGTAAATAGTCGAAAACAAGCGAGACGAGAGAGGTTTAGGACGGAAAGACAAGTAGAGTAGGAATTGTAAGAAGAATTTGCTGAGTAGGGCGTTTAGGAGTATATAGATCGATTAGGTGAGTAGGTATTCTTGTAGATATTCAGACAGGCAGGACTCAAAGGTTAGGGATTTTGTTATTTTAAACTAATCTGGATGTAGGAATCGTTTTTTTGTGTATTTTTCTTGTTTTCGTCTTTTATTCATACTTAGTAAAGCAGAGAGATTCGTTAGACAAATCATTCTTTTCTTTTAATTTGTGTGAAAAAACACGTGTTTGTCAGGCTCCGTGTATGTGTTGAAAGGATTGAGTGACTGATACGCTGCGCGGTTGTCGTCAAAAGTTATTTTGCCTGTCACCATTAACTGTATTCAGCTCTTCATAATGTTGAGCTTAGCGCCATAGCAAGTTTCATAGCTGCCAAAGACTGATTGAAAGCAAGGTTGCACTGAGCCATCGCGGGTTCCTGATGACGTATTGGAGGAAACAGATTTTGTCAACCTTTTACCTCTCCATTTACAAAAAGATTTTTGTTTTCAGTCAGTCCTGAGTTAAGTTCGCTCACTGGACACCAAAATGCACTAACAAACTGAGGTTGGAGATTGTGACTGTGCAACCAGGGATTCCTGTTGATCTTTAGTAGAAACTTCGCACGTAACTTGACACACGGGACAAGCTGGCGCTAACACAGGAGCTGAAGGCGTGAGGGGAACCGTAGTGAGCCGCCTTGTCCCCAGACCACGTGATCTACTCTATTCATCAGCGACTGCGAAGGTTAGTTCCCCGAGTGCAGCAGGCGCTTGGTGACGCTACGGTTTGAAGAGATTCTACTCAGGCAAGATGCATTTTTTACCGGCGCTTTTCAATAATTCTAAAACGGTTTATGCTAAAATATCGTCAAATAAAAAGAATGATTACTTGTGACTCTTAGGGGACTACCCTAGTCCCCCGTGTCCACGGACAGCACGCCACTGCTATTTTTTACATATATATTCACACACTCACAAACACAAACACAAAGTCGCATGCACACACCTTACACACTTATGCAAACGCATGCGCACGCACGCACACACACACACGCACGCACGCAGCTTTCAAAGGTGATTACACATTACAGTGCATTCCACTGCAGGGAGGATCTGGACGGGTGACCACAGCTTGCACAGGTTCGTATCCAAACACATCCTCCTCGTCTGAGTTTTATGCAAAACGTAGGCCATGGGTGCACATGGGTCAACATGCGACACTTTGCGGCCCTCGACTGTGTTTGAACAGTGAACTAAGAATGCAGCTAGACAAGTAGGTCGTTGCCATGGACATGATTTCGACTTGGAGAGAGAGAGAGAGAGAGAAAAAGATGTGATAGGATCTACCATGTATGTCTATAATATAGGAAGTTTCAAAAATGCTTTGTTTTCTGACATAACAATGGAAGGTGGTGGATAAAAGTTTCATTTAATGTATAATTATATGTTTTCCTTGATATTAATCTAAACAATTTAGCAAGTGTAGTCTACTAAATAAAGCTGACGTAATAGCTTTACTAATGAAAATCTATTCTAATTTCACTCAGTTGAGACTGAGACTATTGCACTTCTAGCCTTGATGATCTTTTAAATCTTATTATTTATTTGAAACTACTGTAGACCTGGTCTGTTTTTTATACTTACTTCATAATGGGGTTGTTAGGATTCAAATCACTCTTTTATCAATAATATCCAAAATAGATAGAAAACATATGAATACAATAAATATAATTAATATTATATGAAGAACAACATTTGTGGACGAGTGATAACCTTATTGATATTCTTGGGTACCCCGGTCTGTTTTTTCGCCTTAGAGCAAATAGGAGGTAAGTTTTGACTGAATGGGGTTGCCATACATGTAGCTGTGGTTGTTGCAGTAGCGCCGGCGGCTCACACTGTGTGTCGTCTGCACCAACCCAACAGGAATTTTCCCTTCGTCGTTGGTGCAAGTCTGCAGAGCTGCACAGTGTCCTCCGTGTTTACTGCCACCACAAGTCCTCAGTCGTAAGTACACAACTTTAGACCTACCCGTGCTAACCATAAACGACACGTGATTAGAGTCTGTGATTTATAGCATGCATATCTACCACTCAGGACTGAACGAAGGTGGGGTGAACACAGGGAGATGTCTACTATCAAGTACCACGTGACTGATTAAAAGTCAGACACTTGCTTGTCTCATTCACTAAACTTGATCCTACTTTTGTTTTGACTCTGACTCCCTTTTCCTAGTGAAACAAATGTTTGTTCGTTCAAACTGAGGAATAGACATAAATTACGAACTCATTCTAGACTATGGGGTCTTTCAGTAGACATCGTGTAGACAGTCGAACTACAATGGAAGGCAGGTAGGAGAAGAGGGAGAAGAGTTCGCAGGTCAGCGCATTTTCTGTGCGTTGACAACACGCAAACGATCTGCAGCCCTGTGATCAGAGAAGCGGTCTCGATAGTCTCCGTCACGCTCCAGTTGATCACATTTCCCTGCTAGGGATAGGTCAGAGTGCAGGCGAGAAATTTTCAACAAAACTGGACCACTCGTCGGGAACGTTCTTCCCCAGCCCCTCGGCGCTAAAATGGCGGGGATATTTTAGCTGAGTCACTGAGGATCGCGTCACAACAGTTCTCGCCCTCTGTGTGTGTGTATGTGTGTGTACGTGTGTATCTGTGTGTGTGTGTGTGTGTGTGTGTGTGTGTGTGTGGTTGGCCTGCGGATAATGACAAGGCAGTAAGGTTAACAGTACGGTCAGCTGCTCGTCTTGCAATCATAATGGCGCGCAACCAAGCGTGAACCGCCCTTCGTTAAGCTATTCTATTTTTGAGGGACCACGCTATTGCTGGATATCTCCAGGGTAAGAGAGAGAAACTTTATATGCAGGTACAAACGAACTCGGCCGCATGGCTTTCACTGTGTCCCCTCCCCAACCTCTCCTTCCAGCGCGCGCATTTGAAAGGGTGTGCGAGGTACGTAAAAGCAAACAGAAGCCAGAAAAAAAACGAATCCGGTGCTGGAAGCATTTCCTGTGCTGGTGGCCTACTTGCATTAGGACTGGAGCACTGCACACTCGGGGTGTCACCCCTCATCAAAACATCAGACTACCGTCATGGCGGACGCGGCAAACACTCGTATCGGCTTCTGGAAGACTCGAGAGCGCAGCGGATAGCTCCGTTCATACATTCATTTCGTTCAGATCGGGCAGCCACCCAGGTGGTCACTTCCCAAAACTGTCAATTGTCGTACCCGCCTCGTTTGCTATGCTTTCGGAATAGAGTACTGCCTGTCAATGTTTTTTGCGAAAGAAGTTCCTCAATCCTCGTAATTTATCTTAGCAAGACAGAGTTTTGGTAGAAAAGATCTTTTGATACGAATGAAATAATGTTGATGAACGCAACTTGTTTTCTGAGTTTAATGCAAGAGTGGTGCTTGCGTGTGTCTGACAGAATCATGGGCAAGAAAGTACTGATGGTGCTAACCAGCCAGTCGGTGCTGGGCAGCACTGGTAAACCGACGGGTTGGTATCTACCCGAGGTTGCTCACCCCTACCACGTATTCAAGGAAAAAGGGTTTTGCGTCACCTTTCTCAGCCCCGCTGGCGGCAAGGCACCCGTGGTAAGAGCGCATGTAACTGATCTATTGTCTGCAAAAAGCTGGACTCTGTTTTCAAAGTGAGACAAGTCATCAAACCGTAATTATCACTAAAATGATCCCCAGAAGATTGATGATATAGTGATTCAACTCATGCTAAAAATGGTTCGAGTTGATTATACATAACACAGCTCCAACCATCGCGTAACTTTTAAAAGTTTGATAACAGTAGAGACTGTCATAACCACGGTTTAAAAAAAAACTACTAAGAAGATTCACTCTCAGACATACGTATTTCTCACTCAGACATACGCATTTTTCACTCAGACACACGCATTTCTCACGTAGACATACATATTTCTCACTTATACGCATTTTTCACTTACACATTTCTCACTCAGACATATTTCTCAGACAATCCGATGTCTCATTTCGTGATGACAAATCATCATGACAGGCTTAATCCCCTGTCCTCAACTCTGTCTTCGCTTGTGGGACATGGCATTTTGACCAGCACCACCGTGCGAGGCCAGTTTATTTATAGCAACACAAGCCTCATCAGCTGTCGCATACATTTGCATTCTGTTATAAAGGGTCCTTCTTTGTGTCCTGCACTCAGTCTGTGGCCTAAGGCCTCGTTCAGAGACTTTGATATCGACATTGCCACCTTTGGGTTTCCGATATGAACAAACATAAATACTGCTTTGAGGAACATCGGCAAAAAAGAAACCTTGTGGTTTTTAAATAGGCATCGAGCTTTAATAGCGAATAGGAAGTCTCTTGATGTTGTTGACTGGAAATATCGATATCTTCCGTAATGAAAACGCAGCAGGGAAATTACGGCCTTCGATAAGGGCGAGGAGGGGGATTAATCACTCAGACCTTTTGAACATAAGATTATCTTGAAGGAAGGGTTAACGCCAGCTTTAATATATTAATAGGGCCATGCACACGGGCCATGCACACGGGCCTGCACACACACACACACACACACACACACACACACACACACACACACACACAGATAAAAACACGTGCATGAAAGCAGGAAAAGCTCTATTTTATTGATATTACCTGTCTGTACGGTCTTCTTCAGTTGTAGTTACGAGCCAGGTTTCTGGAAAGATCTCATAAAAAAAATTTTTCCAATAATCTTGCCGTCTTCCCATCTCTCCTCTGTCTCCACCAATAACACCTGTAGGACCCAGCCAGCTTGGTTGCCTTCAAAGACGACGCCATCTGTCAGGAGTTCCTGGTAGACACAAATGTCAAGAAGCAGCTTGAAAACACGCTGACTGCAGATCAGGTGTCGGCCAGGTGAGTCCTTTCCGCCATTGTAGTGTAAGGCAGCACCTCTGGTATCATCTGGTCATCCCATGTGTGTGTGTGTGTGTGTGTGTGTGTGCGGTTCCCGTATAGTTACTTGTGTCGTACATTTAGAAGATAATTTGTGACTAATGTTAAAAGAAAATTTGATTTTTTTTAAATTTTCACAGTGACTTTGATGCAGTCTTCTATGCCGGGGGCCACGGGCCGATGTTCGACATCCCGGACAACAAGGACATCGCCAGACTAGCCACCCAGGTTTATGAAAAGGGGGGTGTATTGTCTGCTGTGTGTCACGGAACTGTTGGTATGTCGAGCTTTGTCTTTACTCTCAGCCTCTCTAATTGTCGTCTGCAACTTTATATCCTCTTCTATCTCTGTCTCCATCTTTGTATGTTTCTAGTTACATGTTCAGTACTTACAGGTATGTGTGTGAATGTCACTTATTTCAATTGTTTGGTCCTTCTTTCCAGTTATTTTAGTTTTCCTTTATATGTACCCATAAAGTAGGTGATTTATTCTTTTTCCGCTATGCGTTTCTGTCTAACAAAGAGGTGAGATCAGTACGATCATCGCAGAGGGAGCAGTTTAACACTAGAAAAAAATGCAACAAAGTAATATTTTAAGCATCATTGAGAGTGGTAACAGCAGACACGTCTTCCATGATAATGTAAAATGAAGAACAGCGTGGATGTGACACGTTTCGGCTTATCTGTCCCTACCTCACTAAAGACCACGCATTTTATTATAGTTGTCAGGAATACACTTAAATTGTCTTCTGGCCTTCTGCAGGTCTTGTACCAGTTAAACTGTCCAACGGCAAAAGCGTTCTGGAGGGTCAAACAGTGACGTCATTCACCAACAGTGAGGAGGATGCAGTGGATCTGTCCAAGGCCATGCCCTTCATGCTCGAGACGCGCCTCAAGGAACTAGGGGCAAAGTTCAAGGCCGCCGAGAACTTCCAGAAGAATGTGGTGGTGAGTACTTACCGGAAATCATTTGATAATATAATGAAGAACAACTCGCATTGAGGAAAGCAGTCAGGAGGCAGAGGAAGGACGCCAAGCAGCTTAGGGGAGATAAAAAATATTAGTAGAGTGCCATCACGGTTTGGTTACATCATAGCATATACAGCTGAGACTAGCGGTAATGGGGGAGTGTGTAACAATAGCATCCCTTCACAAAGCTGACAATAACAACTGTTAAACTAAGAATTGTATATAACATAAAACTAAGTTTCAAGAAATTTCTATCAATGGAAAGCTCAGGTTATAAGAAAGACAACAGAGAGAGAGAGAGAAATGAAAAAGGTAGACACAAAAGGACAAAGGGAAAGGACACAAGAGAAGGAGGGTTAAGATGAAGACAAAACAGCAGAAGGAACCCTTGCTCGCAGAGAGTAACAAAGATTTCATTACAGAGAATAGGGAAGCCTTACAGAAAATAAGGAACCCATGCTCACAGAGAATAGGGAAGCCTTATTCACAGAGAATAGGGAAGACTAAATCACAGAAGCTGCAGCTGCTGCTATAACCTTTAGTTTTGGCACTAGTAGAGCAGCAACACCAGTAGAAGTGTGCTAGCATTTCTCCCAAAAGCACTTACTTTACTTAATTTACTTAATTACTTACTTTACTTAATTTACTGTATATGCTATGATGTAAGCAGCTTATTTGCAAGAGCTACATGCTTTACATAAGGCTGAGCAAGTAGTGTCATCCCGGAACTGGATCATATGGATAATAATTATTGAAGACAGAGAAAACCACAGATGATGATGATGATGATGATGATGATGATGATGATGATGATGATGATGATGATAGGTAAGCGGACGCATCGTAACGGGACAAAACCCTGCATCAGCCACAGCTACTGGCGAGGCTGTCGTCCAGGTGCTGAGCCAGTCGTAAACTTGACCTTTGCCCTGGTTTGGTGTTCAGCAACCAGCAAGACACTGATGATACCTGCCGATCATGGATGGCAACACTCTCATGTCTCCTACAGCTAAGGAAGTAGAACAAATTTTAGCTTCGAACAATATTAGTTTTCTTCGTTCATTAGTGCTTTTTGTACCTGGACTATAATACACCAGTGCATTCATTACGGTTTGTCTTTCTGTTGATTTTGTGCTGCTGAAAATGGTATGAGTAAATACTAACTCAAAAAACTTAGGATTTCTATCTTTAAGTGAACTTAAAGGTCCGAAATCTGGCTTACAAAGACCTACAGTTAAGATTATTTCATTTCAAAAAATTGAAAAAAAATGTTTTAAGCAATGGAAATCAAAGAACTTCATAGCAAGTAATTTTAATACATTTACACCTGCATTTGTGATTTCTATAATACAGATGATAATGAAATTATATTTGAGCGCTGACATAATGAAAGCATACGCAACAAACATAATATTTTTTTGTACAAGGAATGATTTAACATTATGAAATGTACCACAAGGCCTAACTAACAGGAAAGTAATAGCGAACCACTACAACATATTTAGTCAAAAAACTACTTCTGTTCGTTTTACTTAAACTATGTACAATTATATGGTAGAATATTGATTAAAGTCAACAACACCAAGACAAATAAACGACCTACAAGTCAGGGAAAGTCCGTTCTGAATTTGTTTTCCCCAAAGTACACATGGATGTTGTCCTTTTGATGACGAACACGATTTTCAAGATCAGCGTCGCAAAACTGCTTCAAATGATGAGAACAGATTCTTCGACCACAATTTTTGTACAGTTATTTTATTTTACAATAACTATAATCAAAGCAGGTGTGAATACAGGTATATTGATCGTTTCACACAGCAGTGTCCACAACAGAGAAGAGCATGGCACTAAACGTGTTAACTGATGACCGTTTGCATGTTCACACCCGGGGTGCAGTTCAGTTCCTGTTGCCGGATTGTGTGATCGTCTGTACCTCGGTTTCCCTGTCAGGACTCAGGGATGTCGGGCGGTTCACGATGTTGAAAAGGTTCTCACGCCTGCCTTGATCATGTGCCGGGGCCATCTGGACCTCAGGGGAGCTAGGTGTGGGAAGTACTCTAGAAGGAAGAGACCGACAGAACAGGTCGCACAGGTGATCCTGGAACTTGCGGCTGAAGAAGCTGTAGATGATGGGGTTGACGCAGCAGGTACAGTAGCCAATCAGCTGCAAAAAGGCTCGAGCAGCACGAACACAGGGCTTGTAGGAGTCACCGCCAAACTCCACGTACAAGGAGGCCGAGAAGAAGGGCAGCCACAGCAAGGTGAAGGCCATGACCAGCGTCATCAACATGGCCGTCACGCGCTTCCGGCGAGCCACACCAGTCTGTGCGTTGAGGCGACCTGTGGTCACGACCTGGGGAACGTTGCGGCGAGACCACAGCTTGCGGACGATGGAACCATAGCAGAAGCCCATGACTGAGAGAGGGAGGAGGTAGAAGCAGGCTGCGATGGTGAAGGTGTAGACGTGGCGGTTGGTGTCTTTTTTCGAGAAGGTCTCCACGCACACCCAGGCCAGCCCCGTGATGAGCCCAGACGCCTCGCGCTTCACCCGCATGGCCAAGCCTGTGATCACCAACTGCGGGGAGATGGCCAATAGAGGCAGCGCCCACACCAGCAACAGACCAATCGCCGTCCACTTCCGGCCTTTCACGCGCCGGTACAGCTGCTCTCGGCAGATCACGAGGTACCTGCCAGCGGATGTCAGTTTGAGGGTTGAACGCAATGAGTTAACACTTAAACTGTCTGTGAAAGTTAGTGGCTAAAAGAAGCTGGAACAGAACCGAAGGCATCGTTTCCTCACCTGTCTATGGCGATGGCTGTGAGAGTGAGGATGTTATTGATGATGGTGATGCCAGTAAGGTATTCCGTCAACTTGCAGGCCTCAAGGCCAAGTCGCCACTCGTTGTCCACCACACTCAGCAGTCTAGGGAGAGAGAAGCGCACTATGACTATTAGAAAGAAGTACAAAGCAGCATCTAACAACGTGTAATACAGTAGTATAAACAAAAGCTCTAATGAACATTAAAAGGGAAGCTTAGTTGCTAACCTTAAAATAAACACGAATATGTGGCTGGTGTCTTATTTCAAGCATGGATGGAGTCCAAAGCGTTAGATAACTTCTTTACAGTTGACAGATATCACAATAATTATCATCGGAATAACAACAGCAACTTTGGTCATTCAGCTTTGTGGTAAGATAGTAGTTATAGTTAACTACACCAAACACTGTGTTTTTGAGGGTAAAGACAATTAAAGAAGAGCGGACAAATGTGTTAAGAGATTTCATTATATGACCGGCAGCTCAGCTTCTGACACCGCGCTCCATGAGAGGGTCAAAGGTCACCTAATAGGCATGTTGATGCCCGCCACCAGCAGGTCGCTGGCGGCCAGGGACAGGATGAAGGTGTCCGTGAAGGAGCCCAGCATCCGCCCCCGCACTACCACGACGACAACCACGGTGTTGGCCAGCGCCGCCGCCACGATGACCAAGACGTAGAGTGAGGTCAGGATGGACAAGAGGTCAGAGGACAAGGGAGGCGGGAGGAGCACGTCCAGAGGCAGGAGAAATGCGACCGACCTAGTCGTCAAGATGGAAGAAAGACAATATGTTCTGTCGACACTTTATGTGTTACTCGGGATACAACTGCGATGACTTTTTTTTTATATTATAATTTTAAATTAAAGTTGCCAAGAATGCAGCGTTAGTTTCGTATTACTTGCTGCTGCGAATGCAAAACTATGTCAGTGATATGGTAGATTTTTACATCAGCAGAGGTTACATTTTAAATATGTTAGCAATGAAGATAGTAGATACTTATATCTGTAGAGGCTACATGTTAAATGTACCAGTAATGAGGACGGTTGAGATCTGCAACAAAAGTGACTGCTCAAGTCCGCCATAATGGCAATAACAAGATGTTTTAACCGAAAACCAGATAAACGATGGATACGATTGCACATCCTGCACGATTACAACTACTGGATGCAATGGCACATTATACATGATACAGCTGTTCAGATTATTGATGGAGATAACAATAACATGGATAGATAAGGAGTGCATTTTTGATGATAATAATAAAGCCAACAATTAAACATTTATCTTAGTAGTGGACACGGGGACCATTTAGGTTAGATGATGTCAGTCTGTCATTATACCACAAATGAAAAGTGCTACCTGTTTCCTATGAGGTCCTCAAAAGTTTTGTTTCTGTCCGATGTTGGACTAAAGGCAAAACTGGAAGCCTCCTCGATGAAGGAATAATTAGTCATCCTTTCGGTCATGTCACCAAGATCCCTCTTCTTAGATGTCAACAGGAAAAAAAAGTGCATTGGAACTTAAAACGTCATCGTGCGAGAAGAAAGAAGAAGCAGAAGAAAAATTGTGGACGAGAACGATGATAAAGAAGAAAATATTGATGATAATGATTAATTAGATGATAAAGAAGAGAATAGCATGACAAACATGGTCATCGAGAAATGTAGAAACTACCATGGCTCTCTCTCGTGTGGTGGTGAAGGGGAAAAGACTCAACATGTGACCTCCGGCAGTGGCTAATCTGTTCTTTTAAAAAATACATGAATAATTCGTTTCCTTATTTAAAAAAAAATATGCATTCAAGAAGCTTCTACAGGCTAATCAATAAGCAGACATTATTCTAAGATTGTCAACTGAAAAATGTCCACGCCTTTGGTAAAAACTGAAGTGATATGAGGAGACCTTTCATCTCACGCCGGCTACCAAGGCCAGTCGCCACCATATTAATTTGCCTGTTGGTATTATCAGCTCCAGCCTTATCCAGTTCAATGCTAAGCATCGTTATCGAGTGAGGAAGCAGCGAGTGCCTTGCACCGGCCATCGACCGAGGAGCCACCCTGACACAAACACTGCACTTGTCAATAACATCTGGTGTTAATCACGCATTTAACCTTTAGCACCACAGCATCTAAACGGGGGATGAGGGACAGTTAACAGACGAAACTTCAAAAACCATTTTCTTCATAAGATTTTTCCTCTGTGTGTGTGTATGTGTGCGCGCACGGGAGGGATCGGTGGGTTGGCGTAATAGAGCAAACAAAAAAAAAAAAAAAAAAAAAAAAACCATATGAGAAACTGAATGTGGAGACAACTTCTATATGAGCTAATGAGTAATTTTTTTCTTGTTGACACACCTTTTATTTTGTTTGTGCCAGCTCTTGAGATCCTCTCGTCATGTTTGAACAGTTTAATCATGCGTAAACACGTTCATTAAGCATATAACAAGTTCACCATGCGTAACAATATCATTAGTGCAGAATGTTACTTCTGCTTAAATATGTTCATGATCAAATAACAGGTTTTTCGTCCTTCCAAATGGCTTATTGTGCGTAGACACAACTGTATTATGTACGTAATGTACAGGTATATATATATATATATCATACGTCATCAGTACCTATTTATTTTACATCAAGAGTGTTTATTGTGCGAAAAACGCGTTTTTGTTGCATAAATTGAGAATAAAACGTTCAGGTTAAATATAGAATTGAAACTGCAAGAAACAGTAAATAATAATGAGATAAATGCAGTCAAAACGTATTTTAAGCTCCACTTCTTCTTCTTCTGATTATTATTATTATCATCATCTAATAATGTCACGAGTTAGGAGTTGTCACAACTGTGTTTTAGTTACAGAGTTAGACAAGTACTTACATTACTATGATACATAGATAAGCAATTTGTTTTGATATTATCCACATGCCCGCATTTCTCGGGAAGCGGAAGTGGTTTTTCGCCGTTTCTTTTTTAGGAGACCCCGTCTTGGCGAAATAGTTCTTCTGAAGTGAAACGGCCTGTATAACTTGTATACAACTTACAGGCAGGTGAAATTTATCACCGCAGTTGCGAGTCATCTAAGGTGAGGGTGTCCACAACTAATAAAAAAGCAATTTTATTTATTTTCTTAAAACTCTGATTATCTAGTCAAAGAATATGCTGATTTTCGTATTCATTTATCTAGATATCTCTGAACATGCACGAGATGCAAAATTTATGGTGTAAGAATACATATTCATAATGAAATAGCAGAAATACGCGCATATCTATGAAGTATACACAGGTATTTAAGTTGAAATACTCGGCTTACCAACCACGACAACTCCAAGAGCAGAGACCAGATGGGAAGTTGAACCTCTTGTTGTCTGGCATCAGCAGCAGGTAGTGCCACCATAAAGCGATGAGTGAAAATGATGGCATGTGCTGGGTGGCAGGCCTCTCTTGGTGTCAAGGTAACCACGGCGTAGAGATGTTCCTTCCCTGCCTCTGCATCCGGGCAAGTCGGTCTGATATCGCCATGAACTCTGGCATGTCAAGAGCTTGTTATTGGATCACCAACTTTATTATCAAAGAGCTGCCAGCACCCACTCGCTAGCAGGTCAGAAAGTCTTGTCTTGATTGCAGGAAGCACTGGCAGGTCAAGTGTTCTCGCTGGCTCATGAGAAAACTGTGCTCAGACATTTTGTAGCTTGGCTTCTATTCTAGGAATAATACAGAGGTCGTGAGTTTTCGGTTTTAAAGTATTACACATTTTGAAAGGATATAGGAGATATGTTCTTGTTCTTCTTTCTTTTTCTTTCTTCTTTCTTCTTCTTCTTTGACTAGTAAAGAAGGATGCATAAGAAAATACTACTGTTACAACATTTAGTTAAAAACACCCGATGTACCCAAGACTAGGAAACACAAAGCCATTTTTCATTCTTCGTCTTCTGTGCATAATTTTAAAAAAGCAAAATCGTCGCCACATGAAAACTAAAATGTAAAAGGAAAACCTAACAATAAAAGTTATATCCAAATTCAGTTTTTGTTTTTTTATAATTACGCTTTAAATAAAAGTGTATATGATGAAATGATGAAGATGGAATGATAAAACCCGATTTCCCCAATACTGGCTCCTACTCCGTACTTTTTTGCAGATAGGCACTAGGACAAGTGTACCACTTTGTTGGGACATTCATTGCTATGTTTAGTGTAGCAAAGTTTCTTAATGTAGCCATCCATGTTGTATGTCAGAAATATGAATTAGTCTAAAACTGTATTATAATAATCTGTGTTATCATTATCACTGCCTTGGATGGACAGCAATAGTTAGTTTGTCAATAACCGCGATAACAACTTAAGGCTTCGTGAGTTTATAGTTTCAGATGTTTTTTGCAGAAAATTTCCGTCAACGCACACACACACACACACACACACACACACACACACACACACACACACACACACACACACACACACATGTCGATCGCTAGTGAAGTATTTCGTCCTTTTTACACCTTAAGTTATTGACCTCGTGACCTCGCCATCTCGTTAGTTAAAATGTCAACAGCAAGTCCTGCAGACAAAAATACATTAACTGCCATCAACATTGAAATTTCAATAAACTACAGGGAACTTTGAGTGGTCGTCTTGTCCACGTGACAACCACTCACACTGACCAGGACTGTGGCAGCACAGGTTACATTATTACCCGAGTATCAAGGCTGCGACAGGTGAGTGGACCGGCCAGGTGGGGAGAGTTACGACAGTCAACAACACCAACAACCCTACAGCCAGCAGTTGCTGAGCTGCCTGCCGATAATAGCAGTGAGTGGGCACAGCCACCCATGGCCAGTGTGCAGCCACCCGACCACTGAATGTTAATGTTCATGGGTATGCATACCTGCATGTGCGTATGTGTGTCTGTCAACATCAACGTTTGTGTATTTGCATGTGAGCGCGAGGGTGTGCACATTAGAGTATAATAAATTGTCATCGTCTGCTAGTGTATGTGTATGTGTGAGAGAGAGAGCGTGAGAGAAGGTGAGAGAGAGTGTGAGTGAGAGAGTGAGAGAGAGTGAGAGAGAGAGAGTGAGAGAAGGTGAGTAAGAGTGTGAGTGAGAGAGCGAGAGAAAGTGAGAGAGAGTGTGAGAGAGAGTGAGAGAGAGAGAGACTAATTCTTAGCTACGGGCAAACAAGTAGCAGAATGCAGGCTAATGAAAATTTCAGTCAATGATAAAAAGCTTGGAGCACGAAGCTGAAAATTACAAAGGGGAAAAAAAGCTTTATAGAAATTCCTTTAAATAATGTAGTAAAGTTTTGCACCAATGGAGATAGAAAAGGTTTCCACTTTTCTAACGAATAATAACCCATTGGATTTCGTTTCTTTCACAGCTGAATAATTCCCTTTTGTCCCTTTCACAGTGTAATGGCTGGAAACAGTCCAACTACATTGTTACTTCATCATCACTTGCTTTATTCCTCATGAATATCTGACCGCGTGCTAGTGAGTGTGAGTGACAACAGAAGACAGTGACTGCGTGATACCAATGTCAGTCTATTTATATACAGTATAATATTTATAATATTGCATATCAGACGGATAGACAGATAGAAAAAAAAGATAACAAGAGTGAAAGCGAGAAGACTGTTGAACATAGCGAAACATCAGTGACAAAGAAACTTAAAAAGTGAAGAAGGGAGGGAAGGAAATAAATAGAAAAAGACAGAAGAAATGTAATGTATGTTTAATGTTGTCGAATGTATAAAGGACTAAAAAAGCAGAAGCCACAGGCCATAACAGACAGTTACAAAAACCGTTGACTAGTTCATTCGGGGCTCTTGGTGTCGCTCTTCATGCTTTCATCTTTAGTGTTCAGCCGCCAGGTGTTGATGGCTTTTGCAAAGCTAATCAATAAATCATTAGCAGTGGAATATCAGGTGGTGTGTGCTTCCCTCTGCACATTTGTCATTATTTCTTGCTTAGGACATTACAGGCTCTCAGTATTCATGTTCTTTTAATAAACAGGAATTTGTGCTGTGCTCTTAGAAATCCTCCAAGTACACAAATTGTAGTAGTGCTGGCGTGCGCGTCCCCTGTGTGTGTGTGTGTGTGTGTGTGTGTGTGTGTGTGTGTCAGGCATCATTATTATTAGTTATTGACTGTATCGTGATTAAACTTAAATTGTATAAGGGTTAATGTGGAAGAACAAGAGAGCGTGAATGACGTCAGTTGTTCAGAAGACGTGTATGAGTGATGTAAAAAAGTGAAGGAAATGACGTGAGGGAGAGCGCGAGGAGCAGTTGTTAGTCAGGTAGGAGAAGAGAGAGGTTTAGGACGGAAAGACGAGTAGAGTAGGAATTGTAAGAAGAATTTGTTGAGTAGGGCGTTTAGGAGTATAGAGATCGATTAGGTGAGTAGGTATTCTTGTAGATATTCAGACAGGCAGGACTCAAAGGTTAGGGATTTTATTATTTTAAACTAATCTGGATGTAGGAATCGTTTTTCTAACTGACTTTTCATTTGTGTATTTTTCTTGTTTTCTTCTTTCATTCATACTTAGTAAAGCAGAGAGATTCGTTAGGCAAATAATTCTTTTCTGTTAATTTGTGTGAAAGAACACGTATTTGTCAGGCTCCGTGTATGTGTTGAAAGGATTGAGTGACTGATGCACTGCGCGGTGGTCGTGACAGTGTGTGTGTGTGTGTGGGGGGGGGTGGATGAGAGAGAGAGAGAGAAATTTACCTTTGGTTTCAGCTTTGATGACTTCTTTACCCATAGCACTTTATGTAGATTTGGATTAGTGTTTTCTTTATGTAACACTTGGGTGTTCTTAGAATAGATATGGGGAACGTTTATCCAAGTTTGGGAACGTTTTTACTTGACGGTTATAAACAAACATTTAAACTTCGCTCGTATTTGTCATATTAGCACAAAGTATGGAACCATTATTGACTGTTTACTGAAAGAAATCTTTGAATTTGATATGGAAGTGAGCCAGTCACACCGCTCAGTCTAACCGTCAATTGCAGTCGGCACTAAGATGCCAGGCATCGTCACATATTTACATGTTTACATGTAAACAACACCCCGGGGACAAATACAAGTACACTTTGGTGATAAGGAGACGTGTGTTGATGGTGTGTCACAATACATCAAGTGTGTTGATGTTGATGTTCATGGTGTGTAAACATCGATTGCCACTTAGCGTAGATTCGTGTTATAATTAATGAGCCGGTTCCCAATTTGCATAACGAGATTTGCACTTTACCTACGCGCGTAAACAAACGGCCACAAAGCGCGTGCCCTTCTTCTCTCTGCGTAAATCCATGTTTACACACATACTCTATTCCCCTGTATGTAAAAGAAGTGTTAATGTTGATTGTCTCTTATCATAATGAAATGCTACTGTTGTAATTATGTCAAATGAAAGCCGGAAAAAGCTGAAAAAGATCATCTAAAACAAGACAAATACATATAAGCAACAACATAAAAAATTGTAATTATGTATGGGAGGTAATGAATCCTGGATTCACTGGTTGTAGATGACACTTGAAGGTCTGTCCAATGCCTCCCCGCATGCAATGGTACAAGGTGGTGGAACCGCCAACATCTACAGGTGGTAAGACAACCAAAAAAAAACAATTCGCGAGGATATCTTTTGTATTTTTGTCTCCATCTTATACAGAAAGAGAGAGAACTGTCCGTTTCTCTCTTTCCATGCGTATATATCCATCCAAATCCTGTCGGATGCTCTAACACAATCTGTACTGACTGACTGACTGACTGACTGACTGACTGACTGACTGACTGACTCACTGACTGACTCACTCACTGACTCACTCACTCACTCACTCACTCACTCACTCACTCACTCACTTACTCACTCACTCACTCACTCACTCACTCACTCTCATTCACAATACATCAAGGATATTTACACCCAGTAACACTGGTCCTGCAGGTTGTTCCTCAGGGAACTAGATTCCGAGCGGAACAATTACATTAGCACGTCGCTCTTTCCTCTTGCCACCCCACTCCCCACCACCCGGGGAAAGTAAATCCAGGGAAAGAATTTAACTTTTTAATTCCAGTATCGACCAACATCATGCTTTGAATAACGATTTTCTTTCAAAGACCCGGAAAATGTGTTGCCACTTCCTGTCCTTGTGCTACAGCCTCATTTGCATTTTGCAAGCACAGATCTTTGAGCAAAACTAGACACACACACACACACACACACACACACACACACACACACACACACACACACACACCTATATATATATATATATATGCCTTCGCGCCCACGCCCACATACACATGTACACAAAAAAATCTACACGTGTTGAAGATCACAGAAACTTACACATTCACACAGAAAAGCGTTCTCTCTCTTTTCTTTCATACGCACGCACGCGCGCACGCACGCACACACCCAGCCACCAACCAACCCACGCATACACACGCGCGCGCACACACCCACCCAACTACCCACACAAACACACGCACGCATACGCACGCATACACACCCGCGCGCACTTTGAATTGTTGTTAAACATTTTATTATCACATTAAAATGTTTTCATCGTCTTTATTATCAGCATGTGATGTACTCTCTCTTAATCTTTCGCCATTCTAAGCTGTTGCCGAACACACACACACACACATGAGATGGCAGACTAAGGGACGAGCCCCTGTCAGTCAGCTCTCGGTTGCTGTAAACTCGAGACGTCAGCACAGAACATACAGGGAACGACCACCGAGGGACGAATTGGAATAATTAGTGAGTTGTATTTCACTCGTGGCCTCTCTGCAGCCGCAACTCTAGATGAAAACAAAAGGCAAGAACGTGAGCAGAATTCAGCCAAAGGACTTGTCTTCTGTGTAAACCGGTTTCTCAGACATGCTGAGACCGCATTCGGGATTTTTGTTAAAGGAAGAGAAAGTATCGACCACAAGAGCTGCAGTCCCCCCCCCCCACTTACCTTCCCCCCCCCCACCGTGCTGCTTTTCCTTCCCGACATCTCGGCGTTGATTAGCAAGAGGTGAGTAGAGTGTTAACAATCGCTCATGCTGCAAGAGGAATTTTCAGTCGATTAAGGACAGGGACAGAAGGTCAAGGTATTTACACAGAACTGGCCGAGTACCAACGGCCTCCTACATCGTATGTATTCATGGATGCCTTTTATATGAGCCAACAATAAAAGTGCTAATCTTCCTCCAAGAGCATGAAGAGTACATCTAGTGGGTATGGGGACTAAATGGAAGAACCACTCAGTAATGTCCATCAGTCTGCTTGTGGCTGGCCTGCTACCAAAATGCAGGGTGTGCACCACCCAAAGTTCTCTTCACTCAATGTACTCCTACAATATACATGGGGATCATCTGCCGTGCAATAAAAACAAAACACAACAGCATATTGTTAGGCATTAAAATGTAAGTTATAAAAAACATTAACATTCTGAACAAAAACTATCAGCTGTATGAATGCTCCTTGTCTTATAACCGCAATAAAAAGCAAGTGTAGGTGAATGTTACCGAACACAAAGCATCACATGGTATGGACACGTGATTTGCTGAGCACAGTCTACTGTATTCAAAGTAAAAACCTTTTGTGTGTTGGCATTTAACATTTATAGTTAATTACATCATCACTGCTGGAGAGCCGAGTGGTTAGAGTGCTGTCGTCCGAACTGAACTGAGTAAATGTTACTCTTTTACATTCACATCAGCTAATTTCTCTCCCCCCTCAGCTCTTGCTAATCACTATACCTGCAGCATCTGCTGTAGAGATCGACGATTATCATGCACTGTCTACCAGAGTTGGTGTGCTAAACATTGGTTACCGAGCTCGTTCAACACATCGTTTTAGAAACTGTCTGTGAAGACTTTACTAGACATGATCGCCACGTCCTGAAGTAGGTGACTTCTCGCAAGTCCTTTAATAAGTTATTACTATATTAGCCACTATTGGTATCATCATTATACTTACCCTTTTTCATATAACAGTTTTGTATTTTCTTGTATTTAGTTTTATGAACTGTTGATTGTGCATAGTTAAAATTTCTCCATACCATGGGATGAAATAAAATTTCAAAAACGTAAAATGTCAAATATACTGAGCGCGTTTGTTAGAACGCCCTGTACTGGGTTAGTTATCCGAAGTTAGTTTAACACCTGACAAATCTGACGAAGAATGTAATTTTTAATCACTTTGTTATTTTATTATATTATGAATGCTCAACATGTCTTCTGTCCACTCTTTAAGGTTTTTCTTTTATAAAACCATCTAGAAATCTGTCTGTTTTGTCACTAAAGACACGGAGTGATTTCATATTTGATATTTCTGACCAAAGCATTAACAAGAATAGACGAACAGGAATAGAGAAATAGAGAATAGAGAATATAGAATTTCTTTCTGAGACATTAACACTGCATATTTAATGTTCATTGTGCCTGACAGACACTCATTTCTTCTCAAACAGCACGTGCGAACAGAGAAAAACGACGACAGCATTCTTAGATTGTTGTAGCAGCAAAAATAAAAAAGTAACCTGTTTTAGGGGAGTTAATTCTGCTGTCAAAATCACCATCCATCATGTGGTAAGCGTCTCGAGAAAAAATCAGAAGCTTTGAATTCTGCTGCCAATTTGGGTAATAATAATAATAATAATCAAGAACAGATGTGAATGTTTACAAATTTGAGTGAACTTGCGATGCTTTTTATTTGATGTACTTTGTCCAAATGTAAAGAAGCAAGGCTTACATCAGTATTCCCACAAATGTTTAGCGGGTCGTTTGTATTTTTAAATTTAGTCACAATATGAGGCAGATATACTCGCAAGCACTAGTGGCTTTAGTTTTAGCTTCTGAGACAGCAGACAGAAAAATCTTTGTACAGCTGTAGCTATAAGTTTTGTCCAACATGGATATGGCGTCCGAAGCAGTGAAAATTGTGTACAAAATGTTTGTAGATTTGAATATATTATCTACATGAAAATACTAGTTCATGGTGATTCTCTTGCATGTAAGTCAAACCCCTGCCCTGGTTGTCAAAAAGAGAAAGAGAAAATAGATGGTCTCATGCACACACACACACACACACACACACACACACACACACACACACACACACACACACACACACACACACACACACACACACAATCTGGCCACAGTCCTAGACAAGCTGTCTCTGGAACAAAGGTCGGGTAGGTCGGGTGTGGGGTGGGTTCTCTTACTCAAACCAAATGTAACAAACAGAATGTGTGCAGCTTGGCAATTATGTAAAATATTCCTAACAAATACGATAAAGAATGCGTTATAGTCAAGTTTGTAGCATTCAGTGCCTAGAGATCACAACATTGTCAGCCCTCTAAAAGGCCAGACAGCTGGTGATTTTCTCAGAAAACTTTGACAAAAAATAAAGAACCACCTAGACACAAAAGTGATATATTTTAAATCTGTGTGACTACAGAGGTAATTTATAAAATAAACCTAGCATTTACAAGAATAGAATAGGAGCAGCTGTTCACAATGCTGGTGTACTCTATGTTGCATGTCGACATTCCATGAATAGGTTAAGCTTCCCAAAGACTTCTTTTCTGAGGGTTCATTTCTCTGAACCGTTTGAAGTATTTCGTTAATGAAAGAGTTATATGTTGGTGTTCATCCATCACCCGGAAACTGCTGGCTAAGAAAGATAAGCACAAAGTGTTTGCTGTTATTGCTGCCACTTCAGTAGATGCTCATACAAATTGGAAGGAATATGCGAGGAAGCATAAACTAAATGTTCGATATCAAAAGACCAGAGATGGCAAATCCTATAAAACAATGGACACCGAGCCTCTAGCTAACCAAGTGAACCTCTAACTGTGCAGGACAATGTTTGCAAAACCGTTTTTTTTTATTACTGATCAATATTAAGGCACACAACAACAACCCTGTTGAATTTTCTTAAAGTGCAATAAATAATTAATTTTATTAGTTATGTTTAAGTTCTATGTAGGAAAACATTAAAAGGTTGTTATATTTTCCATAAAAGCCATAAATTACACAAAAGGCTGAGAGAAAACAGAGTTAACAAGTTCCATGTTTTCTTGGTTTTTGCAGTTTCTGTTTCAGCAAATGTCATTTACCAGATAGGTATATAAATGTGTGAGAGAAAAAAAAAAAAAAAAAAAAGAAAGCTGAAAACGATGAGCGAGAATGAGAACAAGGACATCAGACAATCAGCCTCCCTTCCAGCTGCGTGTGTACCACGTGATAAGCAGGCGGAGGACGGGAGGGCGTACAAGCGGTGATACCCAACCATTAGGGGGGTGGGGCACTACTGTGTATGTAGCCACAGGCTTGACTGCGTATGGAAACATTTATCTTTGTGGTACAGAAGCAGCATTTAGCGGGTATTCTGGGTGTATGGAGACGGCATGGTTGATGGTTTCCCCCGCGCAATTCTTAGGTTTGAAAAACGTGTGCAGTTTTTTGTCTCATTGTGCACGACCCGGACAGTGTCGCCTGCAAACAGAACCACACGAAGCTGAGCAGGAAATTCCGGCAAATGTATCGACATGCGATGTAAATGATGTGATCTGTTGCTAAGGATGGATGGGTAGGAGACAAAATTGTCGCGTATGATCGCGTGGAGGTTAATATATAACCCTCGTATTTTGTAGAAATAGATGCTGACGATATAAGTGATGAAAACAAGCTGTTTGTCCGAGATGTTTGCTCCGCCGCCCTGTTTGTGTTCCTAACAAACATCTTGTAGAGGCGATTGTTCCCCTTCCCTTAGCCTAGGAGGACACTTCATCTGTTCTTTGCTAAAGTCTTGCAAGTCTCTCTCTCTGTAGGCTTATGGGGCTCTCTCTTTCATTTGTTCATCTACCCACTCACCCATCGTAATGCCCCTCCTCCACCAGAGGTCGAACCACAGCAATACCGATGCAAATCCTATAAAAGATGACTAAATAAACTTGCCCGACAACGTTAATTGGTAAAAATTGAACGAAAGAGCGATGCAGAATTAAAAAGCTTAAAAAGAGGCTGAAATGGATGAGAAAGAGAAGAAAGTAGAAAGGAAAGCAGAATCAATAACCGACACAAAACGACAGATATTAGAGAGACAGAGACACAGAAAGTAGGAGACAGAGACGTAGAGAGACAAAATAGGAAATACACATGGGCAAATGAATTTAAGGATGGACTGACTAACAAACCGACGGTAAGTGCAGAAATTAGGTAGATAGGGATGTCAAGACCAGGCGGGAAAAAAACCCCAATCTGCAAAGTTGAGCTCTCATTGCACTGCAATGCTTTCCCCCCCGTATGTTGAAAGAGCATGGCGGGACTCCAGGGAGTGCCAGTGAGTGAGGGAGCTGCCCGGCGCTAAAATATGCCGCTAAACGCCGTTTGAAGTGAATCGCCACGAGGGCCAACACGTGTTAATTGGCTGCGCATCTCTTAGCGTCATCCGCGAGGGGGGAAGAACCGAACTACACTCGGTGGCTGGGACAGCGTCCTCCACGACCAACTGTCATCTCGTGCAAGGCGCATGCGCAATAGCGTTTTCAGCCACCTTTCCCACTCCTACAGCCTCCCCTCCCACATCGATTCTACTCCGACCAGTTTGGCGGCTTTGTCGCTGCAGCGACGACCCGCTGTCATGTAGCTCAGGATGGACAAGAATATTAGTAACGAGGACAACTTCTGAACTGCTGCATTTTCTTGGTAGAATTCATGGCCTGGAGACTACAGTGCATTGTTTATGGATTACCAGAAGAATCGTGAGATAGCGAGGGAAAAACTCACGGGGGATATGCGACGATCTTTTTTGAGCTTCAGCGTAAACAACTCGAACCTTTGTCACCCAGGAAATTTAAGTCGCAAAGAAGACAGGACAGTCAACATAAGATTTAAGAAGTTTGAAACAGATTCACAGAAGCAAATAACCGTTATACCTTTTCGCGTTTATTACGGAATCATAATTTGTCTACGAAGGGAACAACGATCAGATTTTTTTTAGCACTTGGCAAGTTTAATGGAATGTAGAAAACAGACACCGCACATTTAGAAAAGAAAACTATTTTACTGCTAACAAATATTGCAATAAGAAGCTAAGTCGCCTTTTATTGGACATCGAAGACTAAGATCCCCAGCATAGGAGAAGAAAGAGACTGTTCACTTGGAGTTTCAGATAACATTTTAAATTTGAGCTCCATCACAATAAGAACCTCGTCATCAAAAGTTCTAGAAAGAATGAATGAGAAAAAACATCAATTTGAAGTTGCTTCAAGCTGTCAGAGAAGCTTAATACTCGTCTAGCTGATATATTAGAATTAAATGGCGGTTGCTGAGGGAGAAATAAAACACTCGTGTAATGTCGAGATGTTCTAGGATTCCGGACAATTGATTTCTCGTCACGAGGCCCTCAGGGGGACGATGTCCACCTCCTGTCTCCCGCTAGCGGTCTTCAAACGACGGACTGACACGGAGGTGACGGGACTTGTCGGGCGTTGACTACCTGCCCCACAGATGGCACCACCGGCCATGTTTAGATGTGCGCTGATGACGTCACTAACGGTCATTTGTATTTCAGGTAAGATCGTTCTGCCTTGTTTGCGGTAGTCATAGTAAACCTAAGACTGTGTTTATCCAAGATGGAATTTGGTTTTTATTGTAGCATTTGGTTTACTAATTTAACAGTTAGGCTGACAATCAAATTATGTGACTATCTTAAAGCTAACGAAGGCAGTCCATTAATGTCACGTGGGAGGTATGAGATGCTGAGTTACCGGGAAAGAAAGAAAAGGTTAGTACTGAGATAGGGGAAGAAACACTGAAAAAAAGACCTATCTGTGATCATACACATTATTTTTATGGATTCCTATGTGATATACAGTCTACAAAATACAAAACAGGTGATAACAGGCTAACGGCAGACAAAGAAGGCTAGAAATGAATATTTTCTTAGTAGTCGGGAGCTGTAGTGATGACATCTATACTGATAGCCTTCACCATAAGAACACAATGAACTCTTTGTTTTGAGACCATTGTGATTATGATGTCTCTGTGGTTATATTTTTTCTTTGTAAAAGTTTTGAGCTAGTCTTCGATGGTTGAGTAAAGAGTTATATAAATTCAGTTTATCATATCACATCAAACATATCAACATGATATGTGATTAAAACTTAGAGTGTAAGATATCCATTTTACTAGAAATGTGTTGATCATATTTCCCTTCCATGATGTATTTTCCTGTATCCAACATTCACACACAGAGAGTCGGGTGCAGACGAAACTGTCTAATGTTGTGGAGCAAGTGTCTGGATGCTTTGACTTGACGGGTTTTCACCTGTCAGCCGCTGACTGGTCCCCTCCCTCACCTTTGTCGGTCCTCTTTATACAAGCTTTGATGGCGACGTGCTTGTAAGTACTTTCCGACAACTGCGTGTGAGTTCGCAAAAACTTTTGTAGAGAGGAAGAGATAATAGAACGAGCTTAATGAGCTTAACGAGCGCTCGTTAGCAAATGTACGTGTGTGTGTGGGGGGGGGGGGCGTGCCTGCGTGTGTGTCGGTACGTGCGTGTTTGTGTGTATGGCGAGATGCTCATTAGCTGCTTTGAAGTGTTTTTATTTTGCTGTCTTTCACACAAACATGCACTGGTCATAATGAAGCCCCGTAAAAACTTCCTTCTGTCTTCCATTCACTCCTCGATTTACGAAGCAGCTTGAAATGTCCCGAAGAATCCGTCTAGAAAAGTTTGCATTCATTTTTTTTCTCCTGCGCATGCCTGCACGTTTAGCTGCAACCGAATTAATATATTAGCCAAGAAATTCCTGTCTTGCTCAAAGATCAATGAATTGATTAACACAAAGATCCATGTAGCTGCTTGGTTAGAGCACTCGACTCCAAAAGACAAGGCCGGGGATCGTATGTTCGTTCTCGCCAGCGACTTAATCCACCCTATCATCACTGGCATCCACCCTATCATCACTGGCATTCATCCTATCATCACTGGCATCCATCCTATCATCACTGGCAACAGAGATCTCATTCATCAGCCAAAAGGGGAAAGTGTCAGAAGGAGGGGGCTGTCAATCTTTAAACACTTTGCTGTAGAAACAATTACCTGTTTACATCCTGGTTATTTCAGCGAGCTCCCAAGCCAGGTGAACGTGACTGAGTGCATTGCCAGCGTCTACAACGAGACCACAAGTGATGATCCAGATGCCAAACTGATTCTCCTTCAGTTGCCTCCACTTGTTGCCTTTCACAAAGCACAGGCGCAGATATGCGGGATCCATGGTACTGCCTGCAGTTTGAAATATTTCATTGGATTAGTTTGTAGAGCAGTATAGTGTTATTGGCCGTACTCTCCTTATTTGTCATTACATCCTATTACTTAATTACAAGGCTAGTCAATAATGTGCAGTGGAATAGTGAACACGTCGACAGACGATGGTGTATTTAAGACTAAGTTTGTCTTTAGATAAATAACTGTCTTTAAATTGAACTGCCTCATGATAAGTAGAAAAATTGCACTTAATTAAATATTGTCACGACCACCGCGCAGTCTATCAGTCACTCAATCCTTTCAACACATACACGGAGCCTGACAAACACGTGTTCTTTCACACAAATTAACAGAAAAGAATGATTTGCCTAACGAATCTCTCTGCTTTACTAAGTATGAATAGAAGAAGAAAACAAGAAAAATACACAAATGAAAATTCAGTTAAAAAAACGATTCCTACATCCAGATTACTTTAAAATAATAAAATCCCTAACCTTTGAGTCCTGCCTGTCTGAATATCTACAAGAATACCTACTCACCTAATCGATCTCTATACTCCTAAACGCCCTACTCAACAAATTCTTCTTACAATTCCTACTCTACTTGTCTTTCCGTCCTAAACCTCTCTCTTCTCCTACCTGACTACTAACTGCTTGCTCGCGCTCTCCCTCACGTCATTTCCTTCACTTTTTTACATCACTCATACACGTCTTCCGAACAACTGACGTCATTCACGCTCTTTCGTTCTTCCACATTAATCCTTATAAAATTTAAGCTTAATCACGATACAGTCAATAACTAATAACAATGATACCTGACATTTATTTAAAGTGAATTATCCAGTTAGTGAGGGATTTGTGAATGCTTTTCAGACATTATTCATTACCTGATTTTAACGCTTCTTTTGTAGTCTTTAGTAAGTTTACTCTCCGTGTTGCCAGGAGACTTAGTGAGGGACCTCCCGTGTCTTGCCCATCTGGAGCACCAGGTGTCGCTCTGCACTACACGTCGTCTGCTTCCACACGAGTCTTACACGGCCGACATCTTCCACATCTGCAGGTATCTCTGTATCTGGTAACTTCTCTTTGTTATGTTACTTCCAACTCTTATGAACGTTTTCCCTTAATTATACTTTACACATACGTCTGAGGATTTCCCATTTAAGATTATTACTGACAACTCTGACAATTTATACAAAAATCTCTTAAATATATACCTCGTTTGCAGACCTAAAACTTACTTTAAATATAAAAAACATATATGGTATACAACCAAAAGGTACTATTTACTACACAAACATTCCTATGGATTGTCAGTAAGATGGGAGTCAACTCCTAAAGTGATCAACACTAAACGTCTTGAAAGAGTTTTTTCCCTTTGTTGGGCTTTGCAGGCCTCTAAGCTCAGCGCTGTAAAGGAAATTTGATGCATATTAAATAAATAAATTAGAAAAGATAATACTGTAAAATGATGAAGCATCTAAAAATCAAGCTGGTTTCTGCTTGGTTTTTTTTCCAGAATATTGGAGGCGTCGGCGGTTTGCCAGGGTCGTGCGTATGGAGTTTGCTCCCTTCGAACAGCAGACGCCGTGTCCGCGATGACCCGTATGTTCCACCCAGTCCTGTGCGCACGCGGTGACTCCATCACGTGCAGCCCTGTGGCTGCTGCTGCTGTTGCTGCTGACATTAGGCTTTTTATTCCACTCCTGTTGCTGACTTCATCTGTTGAGCTAACACTGGTGTACATTCTGTCGTGGAGTCAAAGCCAGTGTCTCCTTCACCGGTTGGTCGGCTAATCTGACAACGAAGTGCCCCCACCCTGGGTGGATATTTCTCATCACTCTATGGAGGACAGGGGCTACAAAGAGGGAGGAAACCTGGAAAGACGTGGAAAAAACTCCTGAGGTCCAGACCCACGAACAGATTCACAACGAGAAAAAAGTGTGTTTCCCGAGACGAAATTTGAACACAAGCCTTTATACTTCTCACTTCAATGGAGACAGGCGCTATACCACTACACCCTCGGACCGCCTTTCTGTGTCTTCGGCGTCCAGTAACATTGGTTCACCTAGTCTTTGTATAAGAAAGATTATCTACTGCAGTCACTGTAGTTAATTCCTTATCCACTGTTGGTGGCGACAATGTGTTTTAATGACAAGTCGTTAGCACAGATTTTGATATGCCGACGACATACAATACGAAATAATGACCGAAAATAATCTAATAATAGACCGTATCATTAACAGCCAATACATGTAGGTATGAAAAATCCCGTATTAATACTCATTAAATAAGTTTGTTCTTTCTATTTCGCCTTCGATTAAGACTGCCGTCTGCAAAAATGAGTCATCACTAAAATTATTGTTGACTTTCCGTTTAGAGTCTATTTCTACATTTCAGAAATTTTTAGTGGAAGCTGAGACGAAACGACATTATCGCTTCTGTTTACAGAATTTCTTACTCGTTTTGGCAGGTTGTTGAAATGTGATCTACCTTACAATGTTGTCTTGAATCGTGTTTTTAACATTATCTTCGTCGATAAGTCTGATTGTCGATGACCTGTGTCACAGCCTGGACCATGACAGAGGTTTTCTTACAAAACTGTGATAACAACACATGACGCCTTCTCAAGGCTCTACACCCTAACCTTTTTCATATTTTTGTTATTTCACATCTCTAGACGACAAGAAATATTCTATAGTCACATGTTGACGATAATGTCTTTTTGTAATGTGTAATATAATGTTAATCGATGATGATGATGATGATGATGATGATGATGATGATGATGATGATGATGATGATGATGATGATGATGACGACGAACATCCGTAAACCGGAATAAACACGTGTGTCGGCGGGATTGCAGTCGGCGTCGTCTGTACGCAAAGATATAAAATGTCAACAATGAGGAGGACAGAACACTAGCGACAAAACCCAAGATAAGAAAATGTGCTCAGTGGACCAGAAACACTTTATCAGAAATGTTCACATTTATTCAAAAACATACTTCGTTATCTCATTGTGAAGAACACATGATTTATTACCAATGTAAGCATCTTTTGATTTGTTTTTAATAATGACAAATATCTACATACTTTTTACTTGAAAAATATCATGACTTAACACTATACATAACATTATTGAAGTCAGTCAATACCATCTTTCACTTAAAACAATGTGACTTTTATGCGACAAAAGTCGGGCTTTTTTCCACAATATTTCCACTACGGTCGAAGCCTTAGCAACCAGATCTTTTAATATGGAATCGCGGGTTATGTAACAGGGCTGTAAAGTGTTCCTTGTTTACAGCTGTCACATCCAAGGACAGTCATTCATTCGACATAAAATTGCTTAGATGATTTTTAGAACCGGTCCATTATCCTTTTGATAATTCCCCAGAGCCGATATTTTTCATCTCACGTATCGGTGATTGCTTTGCGGACTTCCTTTGTATGTCTGCCGGCACCAATCAATACACTTGAGAAATATGATTATTTTAACATTTGATTTTAACATTTTCCATTGTTTAGTAGCTTTCATTTTTTAAATATTCGAAGGATATGCTCACAGAATTAGCAAGCCAAATATGAGAAAATGATCTACCCATCCGGAATGAAAACTAACAATTGATTGGTAAATAACTGTAATAAAATGTACTAAAATGCTTACGACGTTATTATTATTATTATTATTTAGTAGTAGTAATAACATATGACAAACACATTATCATTACAGAAAGTAGAGGTGGAGAGACGACAGCTGGAGTAAAAAGCTGCAGACAATGGTCATATTATTTACTGCTGGTAGATTAATACAGTTCGTGAGTATATGTCCACATGTTTGTCATACAAATTATGCCACAGACCGTGTTTACAAACTTCTGTATCGCATTCATGTCAGTGTTTTAGAATTTAGACTAAACTCAAGAAAACAAAGAAAAATAAAAATATCGCATTCAGGGAGGACAACGGAAAGAGTTTGATAAGAAATATTTCTATTTTAGACATGAAAATTATCGTCTTTAAATATTTTTTTATTTTTTATTTACTCACTAAATCACCTGTCCTTTTGGGCTTATTTTTAATAACATTACACTAAATGACTAAAACATTGGCTAACAACATTAATGTCAGCTGTATCTTAATACTGCGATTATCTTTGTGGCCGTTTGTTGAAGGAAAAAGGAATCAGTTGAAAACTGCACGATTGCTTAAAATCCCAATATTTTTATAGCAAAATATTACTAGACAAGGCAAAAATGTAACTGCTCTGCGGAACATGAGTTTAGAACTTGAAGGGTTTTGATTTTGAGTGATGAACACAGTGGGTGAGTCTGTCTGACTCTAAGTGCTCGCCAAAGACAAAGTTCCATTACATTGCACAGTTTGCAGGCTACAGCCTGGGGGATCGATGTAACTCCTCCACCTGCTTCTTGATGCTCTGCAGCCTCGTCTGCTGGTCCCTGGCACCTGAAGCACCAGTGGGTCATTATCAGGACAGGTTTCTAACAAACGAGTTGCATTCAGTTTCACTGCTACTTTCTACAGACAACCTTCCCGCGAACAGCACTCTCATTGGCCTTAACACTTCTTTCTTTCTTTCTTTCTTTCTTTCTTTCTTTCTTTCTTTCTTTCTTTCTTTCTTTCTTTCTTTCTTTCTTTCTTTCTTTCTTTCTTTCTTTCTTTCTTTCTTTCTTTCACATACACTACACACACACACACACACGCGCGCGCGCGCGAACTCACACATACACCTGGATACTTGTTGAATAAGTGTTGTCCTCGTAAGTGTGTGTGTGTGTGTGTGTGTGTGTGTGTGTGTGTGTGTGTGTGTGTGCAGGCGCAATATTTTCCTTACTCTTCCTTCGAAGGTCGGCCATGATCTCTTCAACAGAAAATCCAGCTTGCTCGGCAAGGCCCAGATCTTTCAAAAGTTTTACTTCAAATGCTTCGAGCACTGCAGATGCCAACGGGACGATGAAAAATGAAAAAAACAAATATTATTGTGTAACATGTTTACAGATATGTGCAAGAAAAACATTGCTCCTCACGTACTGTATCTTATTGTCTCCCTTTTTATATGTGAAAATGGCTGTTGTCCTTTTTTATTTTTTTGTCTTTTTTCTTTTAAGAGTGAGGAATGACAGTTTCATACTAAATTAAATTACGGAAAATAGTTCTATCAACACATAAATCCTATTTACAAATATCAACTCTATAAATTACATTCTATACCCCATCATTATGTGAGAAACAAATCCATCGTTTATTTGTAAAGTAGGACAGAACCATCTCTGCTACTTCACACCTGAGACTTACCTGCGTCTCGAAACTCCGAGTCACTCTTGACAGGTTCATGACCTCCCTGTCTGTCTTGCTGCACCTCTGTTTGAAAATAACAAAATATTTTCCTTCTTTTTTAGGATACTTTTACAAAAACTACAGTTAATTATATATTACATGTAAGATTATTAAATATTCTGACTACAACACCTCTCCTGAGCTTTATCTAACATCGTATAGCTCTTGTGACCTACTTTTGGGGATTTTATTTTAAACATTTTAATGAAACTTGGATTTGACTATGTCAAAAGTAAATCAGTAAAATAAGTCACAAATCCTACTAATTGAAATTGACGAATTTTACCTGTGTAAAGAATGCAATCTTCACTAAAATTTTCAAACACAATTTTAATTTTCATGTTTTTTTAAACACCACTTACTTTTTTACAAAGAAAGACTACTCTTCTTTCCCTCTTTACTCAGTTTAACCTTTTGTCATATTGTAACTTTATTAACTCCCTGACCAGTGAAGACAGAGCTTAGAAAATTGGCAGGCTGTTTGATTTAAACTTAATTATTCCAAATTATGTGAGAAAACTTAGCTAAGGCAGTTAAGCACTAAGTTATGATGGTTCATAAAAATTGATAAAATTCATAAACCATAAGAAAATGTCATACCACCGCCTACATTTGTAGACACTGATGGATCTAATAACAGCAAACACATTTGTACTACATAGCATGGTCATGATGCCATTAAATTTTACAATTTATTGTTTGCTGGGCATTTCGGATCGTTTCCATGGCAACCAATGGTTGCATAAAAAACTTGTCTATGTCATTATTTTAAATATGCCCTGTTGATATATATATATATATATATACAATAGAGCAGTCAAAGGGTATTGTACCAAAATATAACCTAGTCCCCTTTACATATCAAGATTCACCAAAACAGTCTCTTTTACAGTTTTAAGAACATGATCCAGCACCCTCTTACTCCAAACACAAAATCCTGATCACTGAAGTGGAAAAGATTATCATCAGAATGAAACAAAAGAAAATAGCAGACGACCAAACAAAATAGCAAACGAAAGGAAGAAAATGAAACACCGATGAAAAGAAATAACAAAAGAAAGAAAGGACAAAAGAGAAGTAAATGCAGACAAAATAATATTTAAAGGAATGTAGACAATAAGCTGCTTTAAACAAGATCTTGTTATCAGCTTGTTTGCTGTTGTTGTCCAGTTTGTATTCAACTTAAAGCTTATCTAAAGTGATGTGATGTCTCAGTGGCAAGTACACATGGCCATACCGCCAGTGGCGATGTCCTCGTTGTGACTGTTGTCGGTCTGTTGGTTGTACAGACGAAGCAACATCCTGTAGATGGCCTCCAACCTCTGACCTCGGTCAGACTCGCCACCACTGGCAGACTGAGAGACTTTCGTCTCTTCTTGAGGAAGATGGTTGTCACCAAGGTATTCTGGAACAAAGCAACACCCACCTCTTACCACTGCAACATCATCGTATTTACACTGTTCTATTGTTCTAGTGAGCATTAGTGTTGTTATTATTTCTAGTTAATTATTATCTGGTTCTTATTTTTTTCTCTTTTTCATTCTTTCTACCTTTACTTGCAGTTTGTGTGTGTGTGTGTGTGTGTGTGTGTGTGTGTGTGTGTGTGTATTATTTTGAATACAAGAATCAAGTTACACATAACATGATATAGAATAAAAAAGTATGAGAAACTTTTACTAAAACATGGCGAGGTTCTCTCAACTGACAGGGGAAAGAACTGTTTCAAAATTACCTCCTGCTGAATTCTTTGTATCTACGGGTGTCTGAGAAGCATCCTGTTCACGCAGTTTCTCTAAGGCGTCTTTCAGAACCTAAATAAACAAACAAACAAACACAAAATAATCACACTAACAGTAATATCGGTAAGGACTTGATGTGTACTGTAGTTTCATTTCACAAGAAAAACAGCTTTTAACTGAAGAAACAATGAAACAGGTAGGACGAATCTTGCAAGGAATTCAAGGACTCTTTAGTAAATAAAACAAATAATCTTTATTACAAATTCAAACAGCAGCAGAGAACCGAGAGTAGAGACTTTCATATCAGATAAGTACAAAATAAAAGACAGACTGCTAGTATTTTTAACTACACTACATAGTTCGTAGAAGGCAGTGTTTTGTAAATGATGACAATTGTCTTCAGCCAAGATGACCAATGACTGACCAACAACACTTGTACCTACCTGTAAGACGGGTCTTTTGTCTGACAGAGTTCTCCCCAAGCTCTGAATCTTTTGTTGGCCTTCCGAGATGGCGCTGATGCCCTGGACGCTTGTGCGGTCGTTGTTCAGGCTGCTGATGTCCGACTCGGCATTGTCGTCGTTCTCGTGCGGCACCTCGGGAGTCGGCCGCTTGCCCATCTCACTGGCTTCCAGATGGGAAATCTGATACAGGAGGGTTCATAACAATCGCAGCTAGAAACAAAAAAATTCACTTTTCTCAGCAATTTTGACAGCCCGTTGTTTACAAGTTTAAAAATATGATTAATAACATTAATATGATTAAAGTCTGATTAATAACATTACTGATCTACCTCTGTGTATTGTGTTTTGTTTCTAACATTTTAATAGGCTTGGTCTTTGTCGCAATTAGATTGCATACACCGATTGTCAGTAGAGGAGAACTAATTTGACAAAGACAAAGAAGAAGATAAAAAAAAAACCACACACACACACACACACACACACACACACACACACACACACACACAAATTTGGTCATTCGTCAAGTAAGAACAAAGTCATAGAGCTAATTCCCAACAAGTATAATATATCTCACCTTCTCTTGCAATCGCTTAAGCTGAAAAAATCAACAATTATAAAATGTATATACAAAATATGTATATATATATATATATAGAGAGAGATAATATCATAAGAAAATGCATTTAAATATAGATACTATGTACTATATTTGATAAATTGGTAGATTTTTAATTAATTGTATGTGCAACGAAAACAAATTCTTTTTATACGTTTCCCCGTATTGTTTAAAACAAAGCATTATAAACATTGTAAAGAGAAATAGTAAGCCATGTACCACAAACTCAGCACCTTAACACATTTGTTAGAAAAGACAATCGCATGATGAAGTGAAAGAAATTTACACACCTGAGTGCGCAAAGTCTCAGCCTGGAAGGAAGGAAGAGAAAACAATCACTCGTGTATTTTGTTGGAATCATAGCAAAAGGTAAAATTTATGACAAGTAACATTTGCAAGCAAAACAAGTCACATAGCAGCACGATGATGGACGGACCTGATTGTTCTGAAATATTGTTAATTTTGTTGTTGGAGAGAACCAGATGTACACTGGTGTACAGTAGTGAAGATGTACTGCGTGTTAAAGACACAGTCGACTGAAAATGTTCCTCTGATTTCCCCTGATGTACCTCTCCCATCGCCTTTCGCTTCATTCGGACGGAGGAAAGCACGGCGGCCTGCTGTTATATTTTTGCGACATCTCCAGTCGACTTCCACTACCATCAACCACGTCATGCATGAAGTAATGCCATGCTGTTCTCTTACCTTCTTCTACCTTCTTACGTCGGCCACGCAGCACGCGAGGCACGTCAGGTGCTGGGACCAGGAGGCTACAGATAAACTGTGTTGCTTGCATTGATTAAGAGGCATTGACAGCCTCCTATGCCGACATAAAGAAACAGACATTGTCAGGTCCTAAATCCCTTTCTTTGCCCCACCAAGTCATCGACAAGCCTCGGTTATATGCCACTCTCACGGGTAAACTGAAGATGAAAAAAATGAGGCATAGAGGTAAGGCAGTGGGCCCTGATGGCGTGTCTCCTCCTACTGCAGCAACTCTCTTGTTTTCACAGGTATCATCAACACAGACTCCTCTCTCAACTTTCTGTGGTTGCACGCTGTTTCAAAGCATCAGTCATCGACCTTCTCTCAAAGAAAACCGTTGTGGTATCATAAATTGATTACAGACGATGGTCCTGACATCTTTTGTGATGACGGTACTGGAAAGACTGATTCTCAGACATCTCTTATACACTACCAGGAGCAAACTGGATTCTCTCCTATTTGCCTAACAGGCCAGCAGGTCAGTAGACCATGCTGTCTCTCTCTAGCTCTTCACTTACTCCTCCACACATTGAATACCCTGGTCCCTATCATGTCTTCTCTTTGCAGACAACAGTTCTGCCTTCAGCATCATCACTCTGCAGAAATTCATTGACAAGTTTATAACATTTGGTCTCTCCCAGTGTGCTTATAGATCTTTGACTTCCTCTTGCACTGACAAAAAAGATACCTAATAATCATCTTTCCAATATCCTAGTGGTCAGTGCTCTCTCCTTTCCTGTAAAGCTCTATGCTAACGACTGTCTCATCTCACTGATCCATTCGGATGGTGAAAGTTGCCGATGACACGAGGGTCAAAGGTCTGCAACGAGTCTATGTACCGCAAGGAGGTGGATCCCCCGGTGTCAGGATACAGTGAAAAAAGTCTAAAACTACATATACCTCTCAAGACCAAGGAGGTCGTAACCGACTTCCACAGGGTGCGGCAGCACCACCCAGCCACAGAAAGTCCGACTGGCCGGGTGGTGCGTGTAGTTGGCAAAACTGTTTGCTGTGACCAGCCCTTGTAAGTATAATCTATGCGGGTGTGTCAGAGTGTGGAGTACGAGTCCCACCCAACCACTGGTTTATTTTGTCGCATGCTGTTTGGAATAAAGTGCAGACATGTGCAGCCACAGCATCCACCCGAGAAACAGTTTTAGGCCGAAGCAGTGGGACGAGTGAATCCTACATGTACCTCCTTCAACTCTATGTCACATTGTGTCTGTAGTGTGTGAGTGACCCTCATGCATGCGTGTGTGTGTGTGTGTGTGTGTGTGTGTGTGAGTGACCGTCATGCATGCATGCGTGTGTGTGTGTGTGTGTGTGTGAGAGAGAGAGTGACCCTCATGCATGTGTGTGTGTGTGTGTGTGTGTGTGAGAGAGAGAGTGACCGTCATGCATGCATGTGTGTGTGTGTGTGTGTGTGTGTGTGTGTGAGAGAGAGTGACCGTCATGCATGTGTGTGTATTTGGGTATGCTTACACACGCAGTGAGTGGTGGAGCATGTGCTGGGAGAAAGCGCGCGCGCGCGTGTGTGTGTGTGTCTGTGTGTGTTTGTGTGTGTGTGTGTGTGAGAGAGAGAGAGAGTGTGTGTGTGTGTGTTAGAAATATGTAGTAAAAGATCGTGAATAATAACACAGTATATTGTAGAAAATTGAATGTACAAAAAAAGCCCAAAATCATAATAAAAATCGAAAAATAATTTTTAAAAAGTCGCGAAACAATTTTTTCGTCAAAACGATTCTTTCAATTATTATTATTATTATTATTATTATTATTATTATTATTACAACTTTAACACCTGTTCTGATCTCATTTTATTTTTCTGGAACACCTGTTCACATTTGTGTGATCCCATACAAGGAGAGAACTAAAGATACCTGGTCAAGATCTCTCGAGACACGTCTTTCTGCAAACAGCAAAAAGTAGATATATATCAGTCTATATTCATCTTTTTAATTGTATTGACATGTTCATGTGATCGTTATTACATGTAGACACACACAACAGATGCTATCCATAATAAGAGAAGGAAATGTGCGATGTGTGATCAGAGATTAAATAATTTGGATTTTCATTGCAATGTTGTAAGAACTGTGTAGAGATATTGGACAGTAGACAATAAATAATAGTTTAATATTTAAATAATATTACAGAATAATTTTATTCACAAGTGATACAGTTAATGTTAAACCATGATGCCTGATTATTTGCTCCTTCGGTGGAGGTGAAAGGCACGACAAGGGCGCCCCCCCCCCTTCCTTACCCTGGGCCTCATCCATTTCAAAACGAGGCCGAGGTTATCACGAAAGGTCTGCATGGCAATGGGTCGA
The DNA here is from genome assembly GCA_004794655.1 of Marisa cornuarietis. Classification (NCBI taxonomy): domain Eukaryota; kingdom Metazoa; phylum Mollusca; class Gastropoda; order Architaenioglossa; family Ampullariidae; genus Marisa; species Marisa cornuarietis. The sequence continues at coordinate 314,511 of SMMW01000488.1, read as the reverse complement.
CAGGAAATAGTTTTAGTACACCCCTTTCTACGCACCCGGGATACATTACATTACATATTTACCTTCAACACCCGAACCTTGTGTTGCGTGGATACCCTGAGTTAAGGGCTGCTAAAGTAAATAATACCCCCGATGAGAGGGTGAAAAATATATTTAAACTCATCAATAAAAGGTAAGAACTTTATATGTGTGTGTGTGTGTGTGTGTGTGTGTGTTCTCTTAATTTAATTTCAGTTCTGTGAACAGATGCAGAAATAAAGATTTAAATAAGTGCCCCCTCTCCAGGAATGAAAATAACACACACACACACACACACACACACACACACACACACAGATATATTATATATGACACATAGTCAGGCCTGGACACTTCAATTCTGTCTTGTCATCAACCATTCTTGCTTCTCAGTTAATTAAATGTTTCATTAACAAACTACTGCCGCGGGTTGGGAGATAAAGTTCACATCCCAGTGTCCGGCGGGTGGCTGACAAGACTGTGTTGTCGACATGAGATGTGGAGTGGCTGTGACTAGTCTCTCTCTGTATCTCGACCCACATTTCTCTCAGTAAGACGGGCAGGTGTACAATACAAACAAAACATGTTTCACTGTTTGCATTCGCCCCATTGTTAGGTGCGGTCCCTCGAGGTTTTATCAATCGTCTGCCACTTGTACCCGTCGACATTTTGCCGAGGATACAACTCTGCCACGTGCAGACAAAAATCGAAGAAATCAAAGTCTTATTCCTTCTCTGCTAAAGATTGACATTTTAACTGAAAGAAAAGTGTGTGAAAGCTCAGACTCCCTGACAAACATGCTTAAAAGATATTTTACTCACCTGGTAAGCCTGCTGGATAACCGTTAATCGTGATAAATAAACAAAGGCACACATAATGCAATACGACGAGTGAACGGTTCATGTTGAAGCCCACGTGCATCACCGAAGTCAAGCAAAAAGGGTTGTTGGCCTCTTTCAGAAAGTAGATAATCCAAGATGTGTTTTGTTAACTTTGTGATGATTGTTTTGAAGATTTAGACTTTGTGTGGTACCGGCCGTGCAAGTGTAGGTGGTTTCCCCTCAGTGTGAAGTGCTGCACTCGAGGCTGTGGTGAGCCGAGTGTCACAAGACAAACTAGGAGACGGTGAAGAGCGTAGGTTGTGGTGGTGGCGCGTACCCGCTGTACCCGGCGCAGTGGTGTATGGACCAGTCTCGCCAGAAACAGGTGGGCGGCGAGATTGTGAAATGTCGCCATCATGAACAGGTAGCTGTTCCCGGAGACCGTGCTTAATGGGAACTTATCTCATGTTACTAAATTACCTGGCACCCATGTGTGCTCGGAGGTAAAGATGCATGCTCATGCACTTGTCTCACACGAATACTTTTACACACACACACACACACACACACACACACACACACACACACGTACACACACACATACACACACACACAAACGCACACCCGCACTATCACACGTTGATAGTCTCTTTCTGACTGACTGACTGACTGACTGACTGACTGACTGTCAAGTAATTTTATTTAAAAGTATCATAACCCAAACTTAAGTGTGTGACTAAGTGGACCTCTCCTCTCCACGACCGCTGACTTGCACGAGGCAATGTGTTGATTCTGGTATTAACATGGACACGAGTGGTAGTGGTCGAGGGTTTAACCATCCCATGTGAGTGTCATCTACAATGCACGTCAGTCAAGGGCTCAAATATGTGTCCGGGTAGGTATGTCTCATACCCAAGTATATCTGTGTCAATTTACTAATTTCCCCGAGTTTACAATAATATTAGACACATAAAACGTGTACCTTTAACTTGAACCTAAGACGCAGTGGTGTTTTTTGGGATGAAATCGTTGCGAAAGTAACATATTGAAAAAATATTGTCAAAGCGTTGTCATCTCTAAATGATACACTGCAATACGATGAAAGTCGCTTTTTGAATGAAATAATAAAAGATATTTATAAATAATCAAGTAATCTAATATGAAAAAAGCCAAAGAATATTTTGTATTTCACTAAAAGCCTAACCATCGAAATAAGCAACAACTTTGAAGCTTCATTTCTAACAGTCATGCAGTCATACAGAACCACCTGGTAGTAGTATGGGTGGTCCGGTGGGGCAGCGGTTAGCGCCTGTCACTAAAACAGTGAGGGTTGGCTGTCCTGGGTTCACATCTCGTCTCGGGCGCGGTTCTCTTTAACTGCATGTGGCATCTGTTTACAGGGCTGACTGCCTTGCCCTCATGTAGCTTCAGTTGCTGACTCGGCGTAAAACACTAGCTACCCCCACGACCCCCCGGTAATAGGATCCGCATCTCAGTATCAAAAATATATCCAAAATATTGATATCTGGAAACCAGGGGAGGTTGTGACATTTATAAAGACGCTCCACTTGAGGGATAACTAAATAAAACATTATTTATTTTAGTATAGATATTTCTCATGGTGTGGTGGTAATGTATTCATACTGTATAATAAGAAACGAGTCAAGCTGGTCAATGTTCTGTCTGTATGTCAAGCAGCCAAGAGAGGTCGCTGCGGTTGTTTGAAAGAAAGGAATCAATATGTCACGATCCATGGAAGAAGATCCGGACAACGACTGGCAAACGTCGATGTCATTTGCTGAAAAAAATAAGATCATTAGAAGCTTCCTTTCCTACTTATCTCTTCTTTATAGCCTTGATCTTTGCTGCTCCCTGCTGCTGTTTGTGTCCTCGCTACTCTCGGTCTTTGTCTTCCAAACCCTGGCAGGCAGTGCGTCTGACATTTGCTCGTCTGGCGATGACTGATGGTGCCAGTCACAGATGGTATGGTGGAAAAAGCTTGAGGAAAACCTTCAGCTGGGATTATGTTTCAACAGTTGATATAGAATGTAGACGAAGAGTTTAAAATGTTCACCTACATCAAACAGCTTTTCTGTTCTCACACAGAATTATTCAGTGTTAGTTATCAAATCGAATCCCTTGTGATTTACAATCACTTGTCAAATAAAATTACTTTCTATCTAGTCTTGTTCTTGCTAGGTTATGAATATTTTCTTCAAGGCTGGAAGGAAACTGTAATGTTGAATGCCGTGTGATCAATTAAACGTGTTACTTTAAAAACATTTGTAAAATGGTTGGAATGGTGCTTCCTTCATGGTGTAAGTAGTTACAGTAGTTTACATCACCAGACACGGTTAGCTGTGTCTGCAGCAACATTTCAGAAACTAATTTCAGCTCCATTTTACGTAAAAAGGTGATTAACTTTACAATAATAGAATTCTCTCATATTTGTTCAAATGTGAAAATATCGATAAAATATTGAGACACTTCATACAAAATTCTTTTCTCGTGACAACTTTTAAGACGAGGCTGTGTCAGAAACGATAAGAAAAAATTGTGAAGAAAAATCCCTCCTCTTTCCCCAAAGAAATCCAAAGAACGAAACGATAAAATGAAAGAAAGCAAATGAAATAAAAGAAAAGAAAATGAGAGTAAAGGCAGTCAACACAGTAATGAGTGAGAACATTGAGAGCGATGCATTTTCATTATTTATTTACACTTCTTACTTTTACCGTTGATTAACATCTTTAAAACACAATAACTTGTTCATGATGATCTTATCAGAGTTGTTTTCAAAATTAATTGTCAACAGACATTTAAACAAAAGAAAATACTTGGGTGGCCTCAGTTCAATTTCTGTCTTGTCACTTTTGTGTCATGTGTCGTGGGTGTCACAGTAAAGAAGGCCGCCATTGTTTAATTTCTAAAACGGTTGACGAAACGATGTTCTTTCTGAAGAAGTAAATGGTTCCAGTGGGTGTGACACCTGAGACCCCGCTGGGAAAATGTGATGCAGCAAACCAGGTACCCAGACAGTCGCTTGCTGGTGATTAAGGAAACTTGTGTTGAAGGTAACCTCCATTGTCGCCAAGAGATGGTAGTGAGTGGTATAAAAGTCAAGAGATGGTAGTGAGTGGTATAAAAGTCAAGAGATGGTAGTGAGTGGTATAAAAGTCAAGAGATGGTGGTGAGTGGTATAAAACTCAAGAGATGGTGGTGAGTGGTATACAAGTCAAGAGATGGTGGTGAGTGGTATAAAACTCAAGAGATGGTGGTGAGTGGTATAAAACTCAAGAGATGGGGGTGAGTGGTATAAAACTCAAGAGATGGTGATGAGTGGTCTAAAAGTCACGAGATGGTGGTGAGTGGTAGTAAAACTCAATATATGGTAGTGAGTGGTATAACACTCACTCACCATATATAACACTCACTCACCATATATAAAGCTCACCATGCATAAAACTCATCTTCTAAGTCTGTGCGAAAAGCGAGCACTGGACAGGCTGGTGATAACAAGTCTACAAGTTAACTAGTTTCCATCAACCTCTTTCTTTCCGAGAATACAGTCGGCTTCTCCATGAACAGACGATGAGAGCACTCTTTATTTTCTATTAAAGTGCGGCCCGTCTGTTTAGCTGGGGGACAGTTAGGAAGTACATATAGAAATAATTTTCATAACTTTTAGATGATGCCCTACAGATTAAAGATGCACGCCACATGGAAGACACATCTAAATGGATATAGATATGTTTTAAAATGTGAAATAGTTAACATACGAGCAGATTCTTTAAAAAAATATGTTTCGTTAGTCATTTTTCGGAACAGTTTTTACTCCTTGATAACTGTCTAGTTTTCAGTTCAGACATTGCAAATTCCTTTTTGGTCAATTTCTTGTTTTTGTTTGAGACTCGCCTTCTGCAGACCCTCCTCTTATATACCCCGGGTACCATCTCGGTGCCCTGAGTTGGCAGTGATTTATATTATCTTGTCTCTGCGAAAAAAGGCAAACATTATTTCATTTTTATTTCATTTTGATAGCGGATGTTGAAGAATAAGTAAATGAAATGCATGGTGCATCGAGCATGGAGAATTATAAAACTGTCTGTCTTTTATGTGCGATCAAGAAATCGTGTATAGTTGTAACAGTAACAAACTTTGTTCTCCCGTCTGTCTATCTGCTCTCCCTTATTTGTCTTCCCCTCTCCAACCTGGACAGTTTGTATTGTGTTTTAGACCTGACAGTAGACATCAATGTACCCGTTACAAGCAACTTCTACCTTGAATTTACCTGTAGCAAGAGACTTCCATCTCGAAGACAACGACCACTTCCGAGTTGTCGTCGTCTGCTGCGGTGCACAATCCCCATGACGACCAGACACAGACACATCAGTCCAACAACGATACCAGCACCAACCCTGAGGGCTGTGGCAGAGTGGGTTTTGTATGTTTGGTGTAAGTTACACAACTTTCATATATTGACAATAGGTATCAGCAACTTGGGTGTCTTTCTAAATTTACCAAGGAAATATAAATAGTAACAGGAACGACTACATGAATTTTTTTGAAGATACTATAACGAGATTGGCATAACAAATGGATGAAATAAAAAGTATGGCTTAAAAATGGAAATAAAAAGTGGAAGAAAAGAAATAAAGGAACAAACTAAAATAATAAAGATAAAAGAAAAGATTTAAAGAAAAGTAATAAACGAAAGTTTTAAAGCGATATTACAATATTATTGTAATAATGTGATGATACACATGTATCCTCAAGAAGTCTCATAGAATGGTCATCTGGTGTCACTTGCACATCACCCAACTAGAGGGTAGCTGGATGGCCAACTCTTAGCACACAGCTAAAATATTGTAACAAAAAACAACAAAATTTACGAGTTTAGTCTACTCGTTGGAGTCAGACAGACTTGCTCGTCGAGTCGAGAGGGTGAATTGGTGATTTACTCCGAGCCAGCAACTAAAGTTACATCATGGCAAAGTAGCCAGCCTTGCAAACCATCAGGTCGAGGTCCGTCCATCTGGATGTTTCATCTTTGTCTCTACCTCACGCTCACTCACTCCTAAAAAATCATAGAGGAAAGAAAGAAGCTTACTGTGGTTTTGTCTGGCAGGTAGACGCTTGTCAACACCTGTGCGGGAGGTGGAGGAGACTGCAGGTGACGTGTAGGTCTCGTGTGTCACGTGCTGTGTTTCACCTGTCGGCTTCACTTCAAGGTCTGCGTGGTCGTCTGCGCCGGGAAAGCTTGTAGATGACATACCGCGGTGACCTCCCTTAGCAGGGGAGATAGTAGAGCCGGAAGTGCTGGTTGTATCTCTAATCCACCGAGAGACCGTTACAGCAGCTGGGGGTACCAGCGGACTACCTGTGGAGGTGTTCTTACCCATACGTGCTCCGGCCCAGCGATGGTCTGAGCTTAGAGTACCAGAAGGTAAAGGGTAAGCACTGCTCACTCCTTGCTGTATACCTGTCAGCAATGGGAAACCGGAAGAGAAGGCATCAGAATCATCTCTCAGAGTTATCGCTGTGGTCACCAAGGAAACTCGCAGCTGGGAATTTTCTCTTAGAGGTTGGCCACCTGAGCGAGGTGCAGGTTCGGTTGGTAGTGTAGTCGCGGAAATTGCTGTACCTTGTGATAAACCTGAGGAATAGACGAGCACTTCACGACCACCACTTAAATTCGGTAGAACGATGTTTGAAGCGACTTGTTCCCGAGATTCTTTGGAGTATTCCATAGAGTTTCGAAGTATTGTTTCGTTCGACACGATAAATATAGGATCCCAGTTTCCCATAATCATTTTCATCAATACAGGAAAAGAAGAAAGCTGATTTTCCAGTATAGATGATGGAGTAGGTAACACACTCAACTCTTTTTGCTCGTTGAGAAAAGAAGATGATGTGAGCGAAATAATTAATAAGTCTGATGGGTGAGTTACAGAGTTATCCAAACTTGCAGATGTTAGCGGACCAACAACATTTAAATTGTGCTCACCCAAAAAATAATTCGAACTATGACTAACTCGCCAATGATATCGCATGTCTTGTAAGTTCCTGCTGTGATGATGCACATCGTTTGTCTGCCAAGTGTCAATAGCAGGTGTTGCGTGTGTGGTTTGCATATTTCCAAATACAAAACTAGGATTTATTGTCTCTGCGGTATTCCACAACGAGGCCGAAAGTTCGCTTTTAAAAGAAACATCGCTGACAGGATTGCGAGGGTCAAAAGTAAGCATCTCGCCTTTTATAGCAGATTCAGGGGTCTTGAAGGATGTGGTGCTTGGAGAAGTTTGAATTTCTACAGTCTCCAGGTTTTGGAATTCATTCGCATTAAGTGCTGCTGATGTTTCCTCTAATATGACATCTTCAGAGTTCACAGCGTTTCTTGCAAGATGAGACGATTTTAGGTCAAATAAAATTTGATTTTTCTCTTGGAGTCCAGCGGGACCTGCAGAATCAGGAAAAGGTTGTTGTCCCAGTGTGTTAGGCGCACCTTCTTTTAGGGTTCCGGTAGCTGATGCACTTCTGTTTGAGAACATTGCTAGGGTTTCGTGAACTAGAGAAATGTCTTGTCTAACAAGACTTGGAACTCTGTCGGATCTCTGTATGTCGGATTCCTGAATTGAAGCATCTGTTCGATCCCCGACATTTGCTGCTATTTGTTCCTTCCTTTGATGACACAGTGCAGTACCCGAAGTCAAATTGAAGATGCTGGACAGGATGTCCATGTTGCTAGAGTTTCCAGGTGTTGTATGTGATTGTTGTGTTAGTTGGTTGCTAGGCGTTGTAACCGTCGTCAGGCCCGTGTTTCTAGTATCACTAGGTGCTGTGTGTGGCTGGATTTCATTGTCGAGAGAGGGGGATGGGGTTGTATGTGACAAGATAAACTTTCTAGTTGTTGTATCTGACATCCTTTCTTGGTCACGAGGTTTGCTAGGTGTTGTAACTGTCGGAAGTTCTGTGTTTCTAGTACTACTCTGTGTGCTATAAGATAGAGTTCTCTTTCCGAGAAGGTTGATAAGTGCTTTGTCAGAAAACATTTCGTGGAAGCTAGTGACTGCTGGTGTAGATGACAGTATTTTCTTACTTCCATCGTCGTTAGGCACTGCGTCTGATAAACTTTCATTGTCGTTTGCGTTACTAGATGTTGTACCCAAAACAGCGTTACTAGCAGTACGAGGTGTTTTATCCGACAGGGTGTTACTAGGTATCGTACCTGACAGGGTGTTACTACCGGTACTAGGTGTGTTTTCCGACAGAGTGTTACTAGGTATCGTACCTGACAGGGTGTTACCAGCCGTACTAGGTGTTGTGTCTGACAGGGTGTTACTAGCGGTACTAGGTGTTGTGTCTGACAGGGTGTTACTAGCGGTACTAGGTGTTGTGTCTGACAGGGTGTTACTAGCGGTACTAGGTGTTGTGTCTGACAGGGTGTTACTAGCGGTACTAGGTGTTGTGTCTGACAGGGTGTTACTAGCGGTACTAGGTGTTGTGTCTGACAGGGTGTTACTAGCGGTACTAGGTGTTGTGTCTGACAGGGTGTTACTACCGGTACTAGGTGTTGTGTCTGACAGGGTGTTACTAGCCGTACTAGGTATTGTACCTGACATACTGTTACTAGGTGTACTAGGTGTTGTGTCTGACAGGGTGTTACTACCGGTACTAGGTGTGTTTTCCGACAGAGTGTCACTAGGTATCGTACCTGACAGGGTGTTACTACCGGTACTAGGTGTGTTTTCCGACAGAGTGTCACTAGGTATCGTACCTGATAGGGTGTTACCTGCCGTACTAAGTGTTATGTCTGACAGGGTGATACTAGCGGTATTAGGTGTTGTGTCTGACAGGGTGTTACTAGCCGTACTAGGTATTGTACCTGACATGGTGTTACTAGGTGTTGTGTCTGACAGGGTGTTACTAGCCGTACTAGCTATTGTACCTGACATAGTGTTACTAGGTGTTGTTTCTGATAGGGTGTTACCAGCCGTACTAGGTGTTATGTCTGACATGATGTTACTATTGATACTAGGTGTGGTGTCTAAAATGGGGTTACTAGCGGTACTAGATGTTGTGTCTGACATGATGTTACTATCGGTACTAGGTGTGGTGTCTGACATGGTGTTACTAGGTGTTGTGTCTGACATGGTGTTACTAGGTGTTGTGTCTGACAGGGTGTTATTAGGATGTGTATCTGACAGGGTGTTACTAGGTGTTGTACCTGACAGGGTGTTACTAGGTGTTGTATCTGACAGGGTGTTATTAGGATGTGTATCTGACAGGGTGTTACTAGGTGTTGTATCTGACAGGGTGTTATTAGGATGTGTATCTGACAGGGTGTTACTAGGTGTTGTATCTGACAGGGTGTTAGTAGGTTGTGTACCTGACAGGGTGTTACTAGGTGTTGTATCTGAGAGGGTGTTAGTAGGTTGTGTACCTGACAGGGTGTTAGTAGGTTGTGTACCTGACAGGGTGTTACTAGGTTTTGTATCTGACAGGGTGTTACTAGGTGTTGTATCTGACAGGGTGTTAGTAGGTGTTGTATCTGACAGGGTGTTACTAGGTGTTGTATCTGACAGGGTGTTAGTAGGTTGTGTACTTGACAGGGTGTTAGTAGGTTGTGTACCTGACATGGTGTTACTAGGTGTTGTATCTGACAGGGTGTTAGTAGGTTGTGTACCTGACATGGTGTTACTAGGTGTTGTATCTGACAGGGTGTTAGTAGGTTGTGTACCTGACATGGTGTTACTAGGTGTTGTATCTGACAGGGTGTTAGTAGGTTGTGTACCTGACAGGGTGTTACTAGGTGTTGTATCTGACAGGGTGTTAGTAGGTTGTGTACCTGACAGGGTGTTACTAGGTGTTGTATCTGACAGGGTGTTATTAGGATGTGTACCTGACAGGGTGTTACTAGGTGTTGTATCTGACAGGGTGTTAGTAGGTTGTGTACCTGACAGGGTGTTACTAGGTGTTGTATCTGACAGGGTGTTAGTAGGTTGTGTACCTGACAGGGTGTTACTAGGTGTTGTATCTGACAGGGTGTTAGTAGGTTGTGTACCTGACATGGTGTTACTAGGTGTTGTATCTGACAGGGTGTTAGTAGGATGTGTACCTGACAGGGTGTTACTAGGTGTTGTATCTGACAGGGTGTTAGTAGGTTTTGTACTTGACAGGGTGTTACTAGGTGTTGTGTCTGTGTTACTAGGTGTTGTATCTGAGAGGGTGTTACTAGGTGTTGTGTCTGACAGGGTGTTATCAACATTACTAGAAGCAGCAGCTGACAGTAGTATTGTGGTGCTAGCATTACCAGGTGTCAACTGTGGTCTGAGTTGGCTGATGCTAGTCTTACTAGATGTTGGATGTAGCTTTATCTTCATGCTGGTGGCGCTGCTAGTTGCTGTGTCTTCCACCTTTCCGGATGGGAGTAAGTGGTGAGGTGTATCGATTGACGGCGACAAAGGGCGGCCACCCTGCTGCTCTGAGAAATGTTTGACCTTAGACACTGGATGGTGAAGTGCACCGCTAGTCTTCTTGCCAGTCAGCTCTTTGCCATTATCCTTTCTTCCACTCATTGTCTGCCATTGATCCCGCAACCTGAGGAAGCCAAGAGCCTGGCGATAGGTAGGTAGGTCTGGCGGATCGGACATGAGTGAAGAGACTTGAGGCAGAGAACCTTTGTTGTCTGGTATTCTCTATTGTTAGAAAATATCAATCGTTTGTTAGAATATGGAAATGTTAGGTGTCAACACTACACATCAACATTTGTCATTGTCGAGCCTGCAGTTCTATTATACGTTTTAATGTAAAAGTTGAAGATAATTGGTAGAAATAAATAAGTTTTAAAATTAATTAACTTTACTAAGGAAGAAAAAGTAACGAGATGATAATAGTTACATGATGTGGCTGATGCAAACACAACATGAGCTTGAGAAAGAGGAGGAGGAAGAAAAAGACTGACTCTCAAGAAAATAAATTTTTATTTGATGCCTAATTTCAAAAAACTATTTTGCTTTCATGCATTTTTACCATACATCAGGTTAATGTCTCCCACAGTCAGTCTCTCAGTTCATCAATGTGTCAGTCTCTCCCAGCCCCAAATATTTACTGATTATTCATACATCACACACGCGCTCTTTTACACACACACACACACACACACACACACACACACACACACACACACACACACACACACACACACACACACGAGGTACCCCTACATACCAGTGGACGAAACATTTGGTGGTAATGCCGCAGCAATGCAAAGTGATTGATAACATCTTTCCTGTCAAAACACAGATGCCAATAAGGAAACAAACTGAAAAAAAGAGAAAAAGTTTGTTAACCCGCTTGTTAGCAAACGTTTACATCCATTTAGATCATCCTAGATGGTATCTTATACGAAGGGAAAGCTTCTATAATCAATGTTTATAAGGTTCTCGCAGTCTACAACCTCACACTACCTGTGCTTTTTAAACTTTTTTTTACGTGTCGCCAGTCGTTGCCTGTCTTGTGAATGTTGATGAAGACAGACTTTTACCTGCAGGACTTACCGACATAAACAAGCGACTAGTCTCAGGTGTGTGATGGGAACCTCTGGGAGAGGTGGGTAGTCACGTGGTACTCTGGAAACAACTCCCGGAGGTTCACCTGACAACAGAAGTCAGAGGCGGGGTGTGGAGTGTTATCAGAGTAACATTCGCTCAGGTAGCTTAAACTGAGGGGTAAACAAGCAGCCAACAGACTGACCAACAGACGTGCAAGAAAATCAGACTGAATTGGAAGAATCACAAGAATCAGACTAACAACCAGATAGATAGATAAGATAGATAGATGAATGAACAGACAGCAGAATCGATTAAAGAAAATGTATTTTTCAGGGGACGGAACTGCGTTAAACAGTTAAGGTGTGGAAGGGTTATTTCCCTTGTAACCGTTAACATGTAGTAGAAGATAACTGTTCGGTAGCAAACGCTGCCAGACATACTGACAGGTGTCACGTGATCTATGAGCGAACGTACTTTTGCTTGTTCTTCTTGCTCTTATCTGTTTTATATACTGGTCTACACATTACATTAGAAAAGGATTCAGCGGGAAATGATTTTAACACGTTTCAAAAGTAACATTTAATTTTAATTTTATATATGATAATCAATATATATATATATATATTTATTTATAATCCGTTTAAGGATAAATGTCTAAGGTATTTTTATCTAAATTTAGCTCCCTTAGAACAGATTGAGGGATAAAGATGCTCTTGTAGCCTACAGGCAATAGAAGCAGTGAATGTAGCCACAAGAAAGATTTGTGACAAACATGCGAACATCTACATGGGTAATCTTTATACACACTCTTTCTCGCACGCACGCACGTCTGTGCACACAAACACTCTTCCGCATGCACACACGCACACAGACACAGAGACACGCATACCCATACACACAAGCACACACACATGCACACACATGCACTCACACAGCACAAACACAAACATCCACTCATGGTCGTGCATTTACCTCTCGCCACCAAAGACAGCCCTCGTCTCGAGGTCACTGGCTCGCCAGCAGCAGCCGCCGTGTGTTGTCTAAGACTAAGAATAAGCAAACTCCACAACAGTAAGGCACTTTCATAAGAAGCCATTTAACCACAAAGCCTTTTCTTTCACAGATACTGATGGTCTTCACCTATTTGTAATTGTCGAGGTACAATTTTTCCAAAATTCGTTGCTGCCCAAGGAAGGACTTTAGGCGGTGAAATAGCAGCCAGCTTCTGTCCACACTGTGAACTTGAAGGGAAGGAACCTCTGTGTGAGCAAATAAGACCAGAGCTCATTAGAGCAACTTTACAGGACACTCGGAAGACGAACTGCACTTAATGACAGTTTCTCAACCGAGCTGGTCTGTCATGTTGACGTGGGAAACGAAGTCATACCTGTCCACAAATCCACAAGTTGGCCCGACATGTCATTTCTTGTCATTAGGGAGAACTGCTTTGTTTGCGCCGACATCTCCCCACAAAAAAAGCTTTTATCTGAAAGCTGCTAATAAGGACATCATTACCTCTTATTTCTAATTTTTTTTAAGTCAGTGGAGAAAAATATTGTGCAAAAGTAAGGATTAACAAAAACGGAAATACTAACAACTATAGTTTACTAATAAAATGTAAAACAAAAAATTAAAAAAACTCACAGAGAAAACCACAAAACAAACGTCCACTAGCTGAACACAATGATAAAATCACGTTCATAATCTTTTGGGGGTCAGTTAGACCACATTGTAACAAAATAGTATATTACCAGAATAAAAACACTTTATTACAGTCTCCAGTTGCACAACACATTTCTAATTTTAAACACTTTTAGGCCTTAACTCTATTTAGATAATTAGTTTAAAGCGCACACCACAATTTTAGAATTTTTAAAACTAAAACTGCTTTAAGTAAGATAAAGTTGTTTAAGTCTGACTTTCCGTCCTGTCAGTACAATTTTTTGTATGTTTTTCTGCAATGCATCAAAATGGCTGAGAAGAGATTTTGCTTCTTCAGAACAGTTTTAGGCTTAGAAACATGTTGTGCAACTGGCCCCTGACATCACTGTAGGCCTGACTTTTGTTGCTGGCATTGGTTGCACAACCATGAGCAATGCTTTTGACACACAAGCATATTACTCTGATTACAGATGAATTGGGTTTTCTCGTCCTTTGCTTTGGGACAAATATAGCCTCTCTTGAGATGCTCTGGAAGACGCTTACGGGTGCATGGAGCAGATGAGGGTGGATCTGGTGAAATGCCAAGCCCACGGGCCACGGATGACCTGTCTGACCTATTGCGTCTTCTGCGTTTTCACGTGCATGGTCGTCGTGAATAAGGACATCACGTGCATGGTCGTCAAGTGAATAAGGCACAGTCTGGGGGCATGGTTAAGAAAGGAAGGTTAAACAACACATTTCACGATATGACACATTATTGAAAAATACTTAATATAACAAAGCCAGAGCACTTTTTTTCGTTTGTTTTTCTTATGTTCTCCAGGCTTGGGTACATTTTCAGTAAAAATAACAAATGTGTACATTGAAGTTAGAGAAAAATACTTATATTTGCATAATTACATGAAAGGTACTATGGGGTACATTTCACCCCCAACGGAAATAATCATAATAAAACAAAAACAGAATTTACTGAAACTAGAAAAGGTGTTTCACATACCTAGGAAGGCTTAAAAAAAAATACACGAAATACAAGACATCAGTAGTGACAGTTTAAAAAATAACATGGGCTAAAGCAACCCTAGAGAAACCCTGTGGTACCACAGTAGGGCTAAGCACAAACTGTGTCCCTCTCTCTCTGTGTGTGTGTGTGTGTGTGTGTGTGTGTGTGTGTGTGTGTGTGTGTTTTCAACGTTCTGTTAATCCGAACAGATTTTTTTCCAGTTCTAAACAATGTTTACTTGATAACTTCTTTGGTTTACGATACTATTGTAGACCTTGTAGAGTCTGGAGAAACATTATTAAAGGACGAAGGTCCCATGATGGTACAGCGGACAAGGAAGACAACATCATTGTGGTGTAGGCTTCCATAATACAGAAACACGTGGTCGAAGCTGTCATCAGCTGGCTAATAAAGTCTAGCAGTTTCTAAAGAAACGGGTCTTCCAAAAAAAAAAAATCACTTATCAAAGGCATCCCCTTCTTACAGGAAACAGTGTTGTAGTATGTTGGTGAGCTGAAATGTAAGTAACTTCCAAGACAGTCTCTTTTGTCCTGTTAATCAAACAGACGACAGTCAGAAGGGTGGAAGAGGTCGAGATAGTTGTTTGTTGTCTGAAAGAAGTCACCTGCCATTAAAAACTTCTTTGATAGGTTGCTTCACCAGGGTGGAGAAGAACAACAAAGGCTTCGACTACTCTTCAAACAATTCAGAAATCAGCACTATGAGACAATATCTTCATTAATCTGTGTACAATCGTGACTTTAAAATATTTCCTTATAATAATTTGCAAGCGTGCCTCTCGAAAGCAGAGAAGAGTTATTCATCCACATTAAACAAACATCTCCTAGCACTGAAACAGTGGTTTAAAAACGATTTTGCACCATGCTACACCTTTAAGTTGTATCCTAACCTTGCTTGACATGGACGTTTCGGCGGACTTGAGGTGTTTGGACATTTTTCTTTTATTGTATTAAACATACTTTCTGCCCCGACGAGCATCGGAGAGACAGCTGTCATTGTGAGCGAACAGGTTCTCAAACACACAATTCCGTTTTGTGAAATCCGTGTAAACAAGAGGAGCTGCGGCAAGCATTGTGTACCCGGTGTGTCATCTTTCATTTCACGCTTTATTAACTCACTTAATGGCCAATGATTTTTTCCTGTCTTCTATCAAGAGCTACAAACTGACAAATTTCTTTAGGCCGTAATCAGCAGTAAGAATTCTGTATACAGTAAACATTATACCCCTACACGTCTACATATTTGTGCGTGTGAAACAAAAGCTCACCAGAAAACATTTATATTTAGCATTTGTTTTTATTGTATATAGAGATGAGTCCTCGTGGGCCAGAGAATTCCTACTGGGCTTATTGTGATACGAAATAGTCTAATGGAATACAAACACCTCGGGGATCGGTTCCATGTGTTTATATTTCCTGTCGACTCGTGAAATAAGTACAAGCTCCTCAGTCACTCACTGGGTGTGAATAAACACTGGTTTCCATATAAATAATTTACAATGTTAATCAGTTTAGTCAGGACCTCACACACAGCACTGGGAAAAAAAACGGCCAGGTTAATCCCCCGCCCCATTCAAGGACACGCAATAGCCAGTAAAAATCATTCTTTTTTTCTCAGTCTTCACTATTCATACGAGTAGATCCCCTCAACGACCCTGTTACATCAAAGAAATAGTGGCGGTCACACTCAAGCTCACGAGCTCTCTCTTTCTCACTCACTCACTCACTCACTCACTCACTCACTCACTCACTCACTCCAGGGTTTTTATACAAACAAAACAGGTTTGTGACAAGAGATTAAGAGAGATAACGAGTAAAAGAGAGGCCATGATGACATGACACAGGTGTTCATTTCACACCATTACCTATATAGTCTTTAAAAGGGAATGACAGACACAAGGCTGTCTACTGTTGCCTAATCGTTTGCCCAGTCCTTCTGACAGTACTGAGTGAAGCATTGGTACTGACCAAAGATATTTTTTACAGGTAACAATTTAGAGAAAGACAGGAGACGACAAGAGGCCATGAATTGCTTGTTATTCGTTGTTGCCGTAGCAACGGTAAGCTCGAGCACTCACTCGGCTGTCCTGACCACGCCGACCTCTCAGTGCACGTGGAATGGCCACACGTTCTCGGAGGGCGAGCGGTACAAGCCTGAGCCCTGTACCTTCTGTTTCTGTCAGAATGGGAGGGCGGCGTGTGCTGTGGCCGACTGTGCGATGCCCACGTGTGTGGACTCCGTGCGCCAGCCAGACCAGTGCTGTGCCACGTGTCCCAACGGTAACAACAAATGTTTTCTTTTTGCTTCTCCGCTTTTCTCGTCTTCTCCTTTCTTTATCATTCTCACTGTTATTCTCTCCTTTCTCTCTCTGTGTGTGTGTGTGTGTGTCTCTCTCTCTCTCTGTATTGTGTTGTGGTGTGTGTGTGTGTGTGTTTGTAAGTAATATACTAACATGAATGAGGCACAGTCTGGGGGCAATGATAAGAAAGGAAGTCTAACATTTCTAGATAAGACGCTTTATTGAAAGAACATAATAAAGTTAAGCCAGAGCACTTCAGATATTATAACAACAGCCTGCATTGATAAGAAGAAACACTGTAGCGCATAAACACGAACGCAAACAAATATAAACGCACACACACATACACACACGTATATATTTAATATATATATATATATATATAAAATAAATAGACACTTACATACCATCTTCTCTATATTTGCACGAAAACTGAGAAAGTAGGAAGTTGTTATATAACATTATGAATAAAAACCGACATCCTATCGAAACAATATGTAAAACCCAAACCGTTTTTTTCAGTTTTTTTTTTGTTGTTGTTCTTACTAAAGTCCTATAAAATTAGTTTTACTTGCATCAAGTATCACTTACTGTGATTTTCTACAGGTGCAAACTGTCGAGCTCCTGACGGAAGAATAATTTCTGCTGGGAAAGTAGTGAAAATTGATGATCAAACCATCTGTGAGTGTCCCACCGGTAGTCTGTTCTACCTCTCTGGTGGCAACGCACAGTGTCTCATTGAGTGATGGTCAAACCAAAATAAATTTGAGAAAAACTTTGCAGTACCTTTTATTCCTTCCCTCACTTTCTCTCCACCCTTTTTTATCATTTCTATGCTCTCTCTCCCTCACACACACACACACACACACACACACACACACACACACACACATACACACACACAAATATATGTTTGCTGTTTTCTGCATGTGAGGCAGTATTTGTTCTTGTGTGATAGTATAGTGGTCAAACATTTGCACAAGCTAAACTAGACAGTAAACCGCGTTTGAGAAATAATAATATTAATAATAATTTTTTGCTGGCTCCTTTCCATGCACATTATATAAACACCGTATATAACTTTACATCTACGTATATACACCAATTTCATTTGCTATTTTAGAAAATGCGATCTTATGATACAAAAATATGAAAGAAGACACTCACCTGTTGCAGTCCAAGTTTCGGCAATCAACACGAGTTTTCTCCGCATTCATCAGCAACTTATCGACTAGCATTGATTCTGCCACTCATTCAATACTTTATCTATTTCCACGAACGAAGGCAGCGACATAGACGAGGAAACAAAAGCAGACAATTGAATGTCGTCTGCGGAGAGAGAATAAATATGACCACCAGACCGAATGATAGAATTAAGAGATTTCAGATACATCGTAAACAAAGCCGGTTCCAATAAGGACCCACGAGGAACACCGCATCTAAGGAGAACAGGGGCAGACAACGTTTAAAAAATCCCCCGATTGCGTACCTTGGATGGGGTATAATTTGAACCATTGCAGCGCTGTACCATGATTCCCAAAGGCCTGTGAAAGCCGTTTGGATAAAATCACATTGTTGATGGCATCGAACGCTGCAGGAAAGTCCAGAAGAAAAAGTAATGAGCCACCATCGTGGTCAGACATATTCAAGAAATCATTTTGCACTGGAACCTAATCTGTGTCAGGGCTGTACGCCTGTCGACAGGGTGACTGGAAAGGCTGAAAGAGATCATTAGCCTCCGCAGGATCCACGTGCTGCTGCAGGACACTGCATTCAAGTATTTTCTGTAATTTTTCTCGTCTTCAGAATTTAGCCTGGCTTTCTTAGAAAGGGTTTTACCAGTCCCTAGTAAAACAGATACTCAGTTCAAGGCGACAAAAAAGGTGTTCATAATGTCTGTAATCGTTGGAAGAAGTCCGTCTAGACACCGGAAGTAATAGCCTGTAGGGAACAGGACCGAATGTAAAGGATTTCTTGTGAATGTGCACCTCTATGACTTACGCACTCAGGAGAAACGAATTTGTCAGAATGTATCAGCAAACATGTGACTGCCTGAGTGCAGCTAAGAACTTAAACTCGGCAGCGATCTGCACGAGTTATCACCCTTTCTCCGGGCACTGAGCTGGACTATTTCTGGGCTGTAGGTGCCGTTGACTACACTATCCTAAACATACTGACATTTTTCTGGCCACTTGATTCACTCAATTTTCATTCAAAATTGTCAACTGCGATGGAAACAAAACATGAGCTGGAAAATGTTCAGTAACCAGACCACCTGTCTATGTCCTACAACAGGTCTTATTTATTTGTGTGGTGGCTAGGCCGAATATATTAACATTACCAAATGAACAGTTCTAGAATTCCAGTCAAAAATTTATAGATAATAAACTTAAAAACAAGCAGTACAATATTATAAGTACCCCAAAACAATTCTTTTATAATATGATTACAGATCTTTCTTTACCCTTTTGTGTTTCTCACACTGTCCTCTCTCTCTCTCTCTATCTCTCTATCTCTGTGTTCTTGTTTCTCATAATGAGTGATAGTTCTTGATAAATGAGTGGTTCTCAAATATCTGAGTATGTTTAGCAATTTAGTCATGTTTTGTCGAAGTGGCTCGGACAGACTACATGTAGAAAGTAGGATTCCAATCTCACACACAAACCAACACCCGCGCACAGCTCTAGTCATAATTTCCAATTTAGTTAAAGATTTACAGGCAGGATTAACAGTTTGACCTGTGATTCTGTTCGCTAGGTACGCTTGAGTACTTTAAAATAATCATAAAAAATAAGATAAAGTTAACAGGGATATAGATCAAAATTATAATCAAAGTTCGACCTCATTTCACCGTGAAATAACAAAGGGAAATAAGTATATTAAATTGTACTTCCAAAAAGAACATCCAGTTGCTGATCACTGCGAAGTTTAGTCTTGTATTCAGTAAATGTAAATGTTTACATCTCATTAAGAAATCAATAAAATTAATTAAGATGATGAAAGAAAGAGGCTGGAAAATGATGAAAAATCGCTATAGCCGTCTTCTCATGTCCGCATCGTTTTTGAAGAGAAATGTACATTTGGAAAATTTCAAAACTTCAAATTAATGGTTTCCTGTTCCTGTGTTGAGAGATTAACTCTTCTCCATCCCTTGACATTCATTCCGAGGAATTTATCGCACGATCTGTGCAGAGGTTGTTTTACAGTTTTCAAGGTAGATAACTGTTTAACTTTTTAAATAGTGTATAGCAGAGTTCAATCCCTTTATGGTTACTGGGCGGAATAAAGAGACAGTAATAACGATGTCTATCAAGATATAACAAGGCTGTATTAAGGTCTGTGTTACAGTATAGTATATTATATCTATGCTTACCGCCCTTGAGGGAGTAATACAGTCTCTCCTATTTGTCATTGTAGATAATAAATCAACTACTGTAGTAGGATTTACTTGAATGAACACTTTTCTCGGTCATTGCTCAAAAGCATCTTAGATTCTGCTCACAATAGATACAATATAACACAAACTTTTAATTGCGAAGACGTTTGGGGCAAAGGTGTTGCTTAAGTGTAATGATTGTCAAGAAATGACAGGTGAGACATCCTGAAGAGGGGACTATAGTAATTTATTCAACAAAAATCTCTCTCGCTGCTGTAAGAGAGTGACTGGCACTGACAGCGAGTGAGCAAGCGAGAGAGAAAGACGAGGGAGAGAGAGATTAATGTTACTTTCATGAAAGTAAGAGATGAAAATGTTGACTAATATCCGTACGATTTGGTTGTTTTTTATATTTTACGATTCTAATACGAGAGAAAATGCATCAAGTCTTAACTCTCTGTGAACTGTGAAAGCGGGCTCGATAAGGTGACCGGGTACAATTGCATTACAGTTAGAACATCCAATGTGTCGACATCTTGTCTCTCGTCAAGACGCAGAAGCGAGCAAACCAGCGAGAAAGGGAAGCAACCACGACATTCCTACTCTCCCTGCTTGTCTCCCTTGCGGCCGCTTGTAGCCGCGTGGTTCTTGTCTGCTTTGCTGCGGCGCGTGTATCTGAAATGGCTGGTGGTATACCAACTGTTAGCAATTTACCTCGACCTCTCTGCCTAACGAGAAAATTATGTATTTTCATGTAATATGCGTTATTGCGAGCAGAGCGAAAAATAAGGGAGGCACTCCTGAAAAGATTCAGTTCAGAGTGGAGAGCGGCTGCCGAATGATAAAAATAGTTCTTGTCCATATTTGAACTGGCAGCTGTTTGGTCCCTGATTCGACAAAAAGCATTAGCGTGTGTTTCAATGACACCCTACGGCAAATTAGTCGACTGAATCGACATAAACAACATTTTGTATGGAGATTTGCTCTGTTTGCATTCATGCTGGGGAGGGCAGCGGAAACAACGATAAACTTCTCCTCAGCCGTTTCCTCCTTTTCGCAAAAGTTGGGAAAAGAAGCTTCGCAGGGATGACTGACTATGGTATATACTCGGACTAGCATCATAGGCAATCGTGTGATAGGGTGTTCTCAGTGCCGTTTCTTGTGTATTTGTTTTTGTTAATTATTCCCTATGTTGCTATAAATGAGGAGCATCTAAAGAGAGAGAGACTTTGTGTGTGTGCGTGTGTGTGTGTGTGTGTGTGTGTGTGTGTGTGTGTGTGTCACGTGTACCTGAGGTCGCAGTCCTGTCAAGATATATGTCATAGTTTACTGTTCTACCTTGTAGCCAAACCGTTGATTCTTTTGACAGGAAACACAACTGTTCTGTGTTATCAAACCGCTTTATTAATAAATTGGGGTAAGTTTATAAAGAGTAAGATAAAGACAAGTTTTACAAGGTGCAGTATATGTGTATGTATATATATATATATATAAAGTCCAACTTGTTTTATAGTCACAACATCATGCTCATTGCATGAATTAAAATAAGTAAGTAAAATTCATGCTTATTCTAGAAGTTATGAATTATGTTTTATCAGTGATTCTGTTTTATGCGAAAGACACCCAAAGGGTCTCCTTAGGGGTCTCCTTCAGAGACCGAGGTCACTCAGTGCGAAAAGTTCGCATACATCACAAAACATTGACGATCACCACACGATAAAGATTAGCACCTCAACTAAGCTTTACTCGTTCATCGCTCCCCACTTCCCCCAGATGGAGCAGACCTTTGTGTCCGTCTACTGGATGATCAAAGGCCACTTGCTGCCTGCTTCTTAGAGTTTCCTCTCACCAACTGAGAATTTATCAACTCCCTCTTTGGCCTCTATCATCCCTATCTCTTATCTATGTGTCTTTTCTCTTTCATCAATTTCTGAGGGTGTATTTGTCAGTGTCTTTCTTTCTATTCCTCCCTACTCTCTCCTCTTTCTAGTTCCACTTCTTGCACTCTCTTTGTTCCTCTCCCACCCCTCTTACCCGTCAACAGAATAGTTTCCTAATTATTTGTTGGCTGGCCTCTTCGGCAGACATTTCCGTTTCAACGGACACTTTAAGCCAGCCACACGAGGACTTATCTTCCCTTGAGGCATGGCGGTCTCCAGTCATCAGAAGCTCGCCTTTCACCTGGACACTAATTGCTCAAGACGAAGAAGATCAAAATATCGCAATGGGGAGTGATAGACAGTCCCGGGGGACAAGGAGAGACGGGTGAATGACTTGGAACATAGGATAATAGTGCACCAAAAGCATTCAACTTTGTGTCTATCAAGACTATTTAATATACTGGTGCAAACATCCTGCAAAACTTTCACAAAAGTTGTCTTCAATTTTAAGTGTTATAATGGCAGGTCCTAGAAAATACCGACACAAGTGAACCAGTCAATTATAATCATCAGACCCTTTAATCCTGTTTGACTGGAGAGGTTACAGAAATACATTAACTCGCCAACCTTCTCTGTTTTCCACTGACATACACCCCGGTTGGCCAAGAATACAGTCTATTACAGAATGTTGTTTGATCGTTTCTTACTTTTTTTTGAGTTTGTTTTCTCTGCCTGCCTGAACTGTAGCCGGCAGAATCATCTTTATAAGCAGTGATATCTAGTGATACACTCAGACCACTTTGACCTGCGTCTTGACAGGGTGATCAGTGGGTTGTTAAAAGGTGCAGATAACTATATTGTTATTGATGTGGTTGTTGTGGGAGATACTTTAACGGCTCAGTACGTGTCGTGGATAACTAGGTCATGAGTGTATAATATCCTGTTATCCTATAGGGCCGATTGGGGGCACAATGGCTGTCCCACTTCTCACCACAACAATGGAAAACGGGTGCCGTGGGTTCGTATCTTTGCTCCGAAATACTCCTCTCTGTCTGTCTGTCTGTCTCTCTCTCTGGGAGCGACACCTGCTTACAGCGCTGATCAGAAATGGTTCTTACTAGACAGCCTGGTTTCTCTCACCCGGAAGACGCTACATAAATATGGCTGTTAAATGATTTACATTTTTTCTGTACATCCGTACATGAGATACACATCAACTTCCATCCCTTTACTGGCATCACTACACTTAGGTCCCTTAGATGCCCCCTGCCTGCTCCATTAAGACTCTTTCTTAAATTGTTGTGCCTGTCAGGAAGCCGATGGTTTGGGATAATATTAGAATACTTGAGGTTTAGTCAGAATATTCTGTTATAACTGCTTGCTAATCCATTGCCAATACAGTGGGACTTCCAGTAACTTGCTTGACACTTTAGTATGTAATATTGTAGCACTCCTGCAGCACCCAAAGGCCAATGAGTAGGAACGTGCTTGACGACGACGACGACGACGACGATGATGATGATGATGATGATGATGATGATGATGATGATGATGATGATGATGATGATGTGTTATTATAACAGTTATTATAACAGTTATTTTACTCATTGACCTCACGGGCATACACTTATTAACCAGATGAAAACATTATAGTTACTTAAATAAACATTCAAACACTCAGAGAAAATAGCTTTTTCTTTCCGAAATCCATTTGCCAAAGCAAAGCGGGAGCTCTCGTGTCAGAGTTAATTGCAAGAGAGAGAGAGAGAAGGTTTAAGGAGCACAATTTCCCTTCACCCTTTATCTCACACCCACATTAACATGGACGCCTTAGTCTTGATCACAACTGTCAGGTATCATCAAGTTCGTCGAAGAAATAATCCTCCCCAGGATCTCAGTATAATTTGCTATTGTGAAAAAAAATAAAAAATACTTTATACTCAGCTGATACTACATTACCGCCTCCATCCTCCCTTCAAATGTTTTTTAAAAGAATACCTTCTTCGTCTTAGTTTATTCGAAAGTGAAGTTTGCCATTTTATTCCAAACTGGACGGCTTGCGTTTCATGGTATCCACGTAGCAGAAAGTTTTTAGAACGATACAGTCAACTATCAGAGCTACACAATTTTTAAAAAATTTTGGCGTAAATTTATCACGTGGGATCACTGTTTTTTTCTGTTTGTTTGTTGGTTTTTGTTTGTTGTTTTGTTGGGGATTTTCGAGAAAACCTTCCAGCTGACACGTGAGCTAAGTATATGTTCTTTTGAACAGAACAGAAATACAATAATGCTGAAAATGAAACTACATTACCGCTCCAACCTCACGCCCTCGTATTCTCTTTTTCACTTTTAAATATTGCTTTCAAAATAATAA
This sequence comes from Marisa cornuarietis, assembly GCA_004794655.1. Classification (NCBI taxonomy): domain Eukaryota; kingdom Metazoa; phylum Mollusca; class Gastropoda; order Architaenioglossa; family Ampullariidae; genus Marisa; species Marisa cornuarietis. The sequence goes on along the minus strand of SMMW01000488.1, from coordinate 290,510 downwards.
AAACATTTGTTCTTCATCTTCCCAATTGTGAAATTCGCCATTTTATTGATACATTATCCTTTTTACATAAATAAAAAAGTATGTTTGTTTAAAAACTTTGATGAAGCTGTATTTTGCTCTGAAATATTGCTACCCACTGTATTATCAATGGTTATTATAAATGTATGATTAATATGTCGCGGATCAGCCAGTCACAACTTGGTGTCTTCACACAACAATGTCTCTCCAGGCTTCCTGAACATTTAGTATTGTTTCATTAAGATCAATATTTCATCACCGTAAACTTGTTTTGATGATATTACCTTTCAGCAATATTATTATTCCTTTACAAAAATGTGTTGACTACATCAAATATCACTTCATCAAGGCAATTTCTTTATTTTAAAATGCAAGCCTTCTTTGCTAACCCTGATTTTGAAAACAATGGTCTCACAGTAAGGTGATCAAACAGTATATATATATATATACATAAAATTTCTAAAGGACTTTATTTTTGTCAAATGTTTTAAAATAACGGTCGTACACGTGTTCGCTAATGTTTGATGAGTTTTGATGTTAACAGAGTGAGTGCCTACATTGTCGGAGTATTCAACTGTCAGTTCATTTTTTTTTTTTTTGTTAGCTTTGCTTAAACTTTGATTATTTGTTGGTTTGATTCTCACCTTAATCAATCGTTTAGCTGTTTAATTGTTTCACCATAGAAACCTTTTATCATGATGTTTCGGCACCAGTGTACCGGTGAGTTTATGTATCGGTGTGTATCGTGGTGTGATATTTCGGTTTACCAGCACCAACAAGAAGCGAAGGAAAACGGACGAACTTTTGACCAAGTTAAACAACATTTTTTACACGTGTTTACACAAAAACTTAGTCAAGCCTTCGTCTATATTTGTCGCTAAATAAGGGCCGTGAACAACACAGCAAGGGGTTATAATTTGGATGTTGGTTTTAAAATTACAAATTTCGTCCTTGAATCATGTAGAGCGGGGCGTCCATGACGGTTTCTTATGGCGTCTGCTCTTCTCTCCCTCCACGTGCACTCGCCGACTGTTTTTTGTTGCTATTTTGTTTTTTTTTCTTGAATTTCAATCCCGTCGAGAATGTTCCAGGCACGATCTGAAGTCGTCTCGTACATGTTGTCACGCCAGTGTCTCCGAGGGTTTCCACGGCCCCGCGGTGCTGGAGTGTTAGCCTTATGACCTGCTTGCTTGGCTGTTGACGTGACTGCTGCGTCTGTTATCGGCGACAACAGACCTCTGCCTTAAGATGACAGACTCACCTGCTGGTGGTGCTGACATGTTTGCTGACTGACTTCACATGCTTCATATTTCTAAAAGTGAAGAGTGACTACAAAAACCAGTTGTTGATATTTCCAAATATAGTTCATCGGTCGATGACCTGCATTTACTCGTAATCACCAATTATACAATATGCACAGGTTTTTAAACTGTGAGGAGCGTTTCGAGGGCTACTTGCAGTTCCTTAGCTAGATTTTGAAGCAGGAAGTTCTCTAGTTGATGCAGGAGCCGGTGTCCATCATAAAGCATGCACTTATTTCAAGTAAGGTCACCGTTAGAAGACTGTAGACTACATCTTTATAGGAGCTGTGGCCTACAAACAGCAGAGCACTTAGACTTCACAGGCTTCTCACCCATGGGACCGCAACCTGTGAAACCCGAATAAAGGCAAAAATAGGGAAAAGTACCTGGTATGGAATTTGAGTCCCCTTAGCTGGCTAAAATAACAAGAGAACAGATCTCGCATGATCACACATAAGTGCACTTAATCAATTTCTTGAAGGGCTTGAGGGGACAGTTCCTACAGTGATAGATACTGTAGACATTCAGTGTAAGGAAAGATCAAGTGACTTCCTTCCATGTCTGGCAACACAAAATTTTTAAGTCGAATGGAATAAATGAATTTTTCTAATCTGTCTTAAACACAGACTAATTACTCAGTGCATTGCTTCTGATTACTAGCAAATCTTCTTCCCAGGGTGTCTAAAGGCTGGTGTCGTGGGGGCTGAAATTATCTGAACACAACCTGTTATACTTCCTTGAAGTGCAGGAAATAAGATAACTCTATTTCCACCGACCGGAGAAATGTCGAGATTTAGAAGTTCAGAACGAGATGTCTTGCATGTAGATGGTCTTCCTTGGAAACCACTTAGTGCAGCGCAGGTGGAAATGGCAGACAAAAACAATCAAATGTACATTGGAGTCGATATTTCAACCAGCACCAGAGTCAGGAATGTTACATGGCGTGTGCTAACATCAGGCCTCCAGGGCCGAGTTCCAGACAACAGTGTTTGTCAGGATGGAGGTGTCAACCTAGATTGGGCAAATACAAGCTGTCAGCAGGACGCTGGGAGCCGTTTAAGTGCTCATCAAGAGACCTGGCAAGGTCCATTTGAGAACATTTCACGTTGAGAAAAGACATATTTGGAGATTAGCAAGTGGTGGCAGTGGTGTGGGACCCGGACAGCTGTCATGGTCTACTACATGGTGAACAACCTGAAGATGTTGAGTTCTGGGAGCAGATTTCAACTGAAACATTGATTTTACAATGTGGACACAGACTACCTCGGTACTAGATTATATAATCTTATTTTTCTGACAGAGCAAATAAGTGAATGGTCAATATTTCTAAGACACAAACATACAGCGTTGCCTTTACTGTTATTTACCATTCGCATGATGAACAATCCTAACTGTTGGTGTCACATAACAAAAAGATTTAAATTTTCTGATCTAATGAGCATATTTATTTTAATACTCAGTGTTTGAGAAACTTGATTTTGCAGTAGAATTCTAAACGATCTTGACGAGTACATGAATGCTTAAAGAATTTTAAGTGAACATATTTGTGGAACTCAGTGAGACCACTGCAGTGTAGAACCAGGAAGACATAATATGTAGCTGTAAGAGAAGGTTGAAATGTATCTTTAAATGAGCAAAGGTTTCAGCCACCTGGAACTCTTCACTCTCTATTTTAAAAAATCCAAACAGAAAATCCATATCAAACTGCATTGTTTTCTTATTGACTCACTATTTATTTAATTATTTTTTGTGGTCTTGCTGACTCTTTTTTCTGGCCAAATACTTCAGAAGAATTCACCAAAGATATTCAAGCGTCTCACGGTGTCTCCTGGATTGGCTTTTAGGACCACTTTCTGTCTCATTCCAGATCTGACATAACAAACAACTGTGCTTATACATTCTCTAGCTGCACTGATCAGATTCTCGTACAGTTGGTGTAAATGATAAATTAAGGGGGCAGACTTGGTGTAATTTTATTCGTGCCGATTTAAGGTCTGAAATATCATCATTGACATTTCTCTCTTGTCTAAAATTGTTCATAAATTCTCCCTTTCTTGTCCAACAGATCTTGAATGACAGCATTCTCCAGGCAAGTTCTATAAGGACAAAATTTGAGACTTGTTGCTCTGTATACTTGCATAAACATAAACATAAACATACACCCACGTGACTGCTACTTCATGGTTATTGCAGCAGCTACTGTATTAATTCTCAAATTTCTTGACTGTACCCGTGTCACTTGTTAACATCTGATTAAAAAAATGTGTGTGTGTTTGTGTGTGTGTGTGTGTGTGTGTGTGTGTGTGTTTGTGTGTGTGTGTCTGTGTGTGTGTTGCTTTTGTATGCTTTTTTATGTTTCATTCTATAATCTTTAACCCTTGTTTTCTCAAAACTTTTATCTGATGACCTTTATACAGAGTTGCTCAAAGGACTGTTTCTGGTACATATCAAAATCTTTTACATCCTTTTCAAACAAATGAAAGGTTACACTTCAACTTTTGAACAATCTTAAAGTTCAAAAGGTTTTTTTGGAAATCTTTTTTTGTGGCTGTTTGTCATTCTCACAGTCACGTGATACCATCAAACCCATCGATGTGAGGGCTTACTTTAGACTGAGTGCGTTTAGTGAGAAGTAAAACTTTTTGCAATAAAGTTTTTTTTTCGCTGACACGAACTTTGGTGAATCTTAAGTTCTTAACTGATTTTATTATTTTTCTTTATCGTTCATTACTCGTTGGTGGTGGTTAATAGGCAGCGTATTTGTTTATTGCTTCATTTCCTTGCTTGTGGTGTGTGCAGGTGAACCTTTTTCATCTGACATCTCCACAACTTTTAGGCTTCTTTCTCTCTGTGTTCTTTACTGTCTGTCTGTCTGTCTGTCTGTCTGTCTGTATGGCTGGCTGGCTGGCTGACTGGCGGGTTTTCATTCGGGGTTGTTGTCCGTGGCTATAACTTTATTTGGGGTTAGGGTGCCGGCTTTAGTAGCTGACTCCGTCTATCCGTTTACCCACACATCTTTCATCATCTTTATCTGGAACAACTACAAAACCTCGGAGACATCTCAGTAATGTATGGGTCTAGTCTAGACCTATTTTATCTCGATTATTGGTTCTATATGTTTTTTTCACGCCCAGATGAGAAACGAACGGCGGACAGATTTACTTTGGGTTATTGCCTAACACAAGCTGCTTTTTTTATTCTCTCCTAACTAAAGCTTATTGTTTCGCTGCTTTCGCTGAGACAATTCTTCTCACATTATCCGTCTAGATGGCTATCTAATGATGTAGTGCCGACAGCACCTTAAGCTTCTACCTAAACTTCTGGAAGTAAAGCCATACAAAGTCTGGAGAAAGTTAGTGTCATAAACCGCCCACCTCGACAGTCAACCTACACATCGATACACATGACAAGTGTGATTATTTTCAACATTCGAAGTCTGTAGCACAGTCCGTTGACATCAGTGTTATATTCTTCAATATGTCTCATGATCAGAAAGATTTACTCCATGTTGCTCGCCTGGTGACACGTGATCAATGTAAACAGATCGCTGGGTGTGCAGACGATCCGGGGGAGGCTTCGACAAACTTGTCAGCGAAATCGCTGCCTGCAAAGGTCGGCAGGTCACGTGATCAGTGAGAGAACCAGATATACAGGCCCCTCATATTGCTCTGGTCTCCAGCCAAAGTATGTGGCAGAAAAGAATCTATTTTTTTCATCGGAAAACCTTTAGACAGAGTTAAAAAGTCAGACAGATGAATGTCTCGGCGGAAAAAGATTATTTTGAAAATACTAATAATGAAAAAAACAGCAAACTATTTCTGTCGTATTTTAAACCCAACAAGTTTCCTGAACGATTTCGAAAATTAAACAAAAATGGCAAAAGTCATATCCATTTATTGAGATGCATGCTTATACATTATAATATCTACAGAAGACATTTCTATTCTTAAACTATTTCACCAAAATATAGTTGTGTTTTTTTCGTTTTTTTCTCATCTTGAAATACATCATCGAAAAGAGAAAAAATAGAGACCAAGGTATAAGAAAAACTAAAACAATGCAAAAAAAGGTGAAATGTTTATTCTTCGTCAAGGCAACGCGTCACCGGACCCACAAATTATTTCTGGACAATTTGATGGGTAAATAGGAAAGAGGATAAAAGACCCCCTGGAAAGTGATCTCTAAATTGCTGAGACAAAAATTATCATCTCTTCTTTTTGGCACAACGACCCTCGAAAACGCCCAGCTCTACAGTAGCACCACACACACACACACACACACACACACACACACACACACACACACACACACACACACACACACACATATATATATATATATAAGCATGCAGATACGCACTGTAAGATGAAGAGACATTCGCACGCCCACACACACACACACACGCACATACACGCACACATACACACACACACACACACACACACACACACATACACACACGTAACAGATAGAAAACAAATTGGAAGTCTGCTGTAAAATAAAAATAAAATGACAAGTTGCTGCCTTACAAATATTGAAGGCATGTGGGAACCCCAACGTTTTTACAAAGAAAGGAATCAAAAAAGAGAAATTTGAAAACGAGTATAATTGTTATCCCCGCTGGTTTTCATTGGAAATCACACCAGCAGTTCTAAGGCGGCAAACTGATTGATCGCTGAGTAAAAGCACAAGAAATATCCATCAAAGAAATTAGATTTGAGTTCTAATTTCCTGGAAGTGTTTGATATTTCTCTATAAAAAAAAACTTCTACGGATCAATAGGGGTTTGAGCAGTTACTACATCTTCTTTCTATAATTAGATTGACACAGTGTTGACAATGATAAACGAGTCTGTGCATTAGACGTGGATTGACTCTGGTTACTCCATCTTGTTGCTGAACTTTTGAATTTTAAACTTTACGGTAATTTTAAAGTTGCAATGTGGCATTTCTTGGCTTAATTCACGCACACACCTACTTAACAGAAACAGCAGATGGCAATCCTCGTGTTGTTACAGACATAAAACAGTGTCTTCGCGAGCAGCTGTAGTCTTCGGGGCATTTGCCGAGTGGACTGACGACAACGACAGCAGCAACATCGACCACGAGTGCTAAAGAGTCCAAGTGGTTGTTTGACAAACACGCCGCCATGACAACAGGAACGAGCGCGTGAGGAACTTCTCTCCAGCATCCACCACAAAAACCTTGATGTGGTTGTTGGTAGAGTCCAAGTGAAGCACATGCACCACACCTGGGGTGGGCACCAGCACGTGCTTCTGAACCAGACAGAGAGAGAGAGAGAGAGACAAGGACAGAAAGGTAGAATACTGTCATGGCAACAAATATTTCATGTCCAACACAAGGCCAACAAATCTCAACTTCCGGCTGCACTTAACACTTCACAACATGTATTCATTACTGAGTCTGATTGACATCTTTACCTAAACTAAATATAATTGACACATCGATGACAATTAAATTGTCCGAAATAAATTCTGTGATGTTAGAGGAGGGAGGATTGGTGGCGGGTAAATATTAACGTGTAGTCTTCTGTGTGTGTGTGTGTGTGTGTGTGTGTGTGTGTGTGTGTGTAGACAAACATCATGCGAAATGGCAGCACAGGAGAATTGTCTACAACATGCCACAGGTGGAATCGATCCCACACGCAAGGACTTCTTGCTGTGTGTGGATGAGGCGATAACTCTATACAACATTTTAAAAGAAAATAATCACGAATACGACCATTGCATAATTCGCTTCGAGTAAGACTGACATAATTTTTTGATAACTTGTGAAGACAGAACTAACTTTGTTCAGAAAGTTCTCAATTTTTTTAATTTAACCAGATACTTAGTCAATCTTTTTAAATCTTGTTCTCTTAAATATCAGACTGAGGATATCTACCCATGTTATTTTCAGATGAAGAAGGCGTTTACAAAGAATTAGTAGTTTCCGAGTTTAACGCTTTAAAAAAACTTTGAAAAAGAAAGTTATTTTATTACATTACCCAGACAACTGAGTCAGACATCGCCCAAAAGACAGAAATGTACCAAAACAGGAGAGAATTTGAAGCCAATGAACAGATAAAAGCTAGAAAGGTAAAACAGAGATATCAGAAAGTAAAATTAAAAACATTTTACAAAAAAGTTTAAACAAAGATTCCATTACCATGACAAGAAAAGAAGGTGGTGTGTGCACAGGAATTGTTTTATTTACATTTCCAGCTGCCTTCCTGTCGCACCTCAGCAGCTTTGAAGAAGTGTTTCCACTGTGCAGACCTGAAGTTTGGAAAGTTGTCGAGATTCTTGTAGTTTTCCCCAACATCAGGGAATGGCAGTCCAGAAAACTAAAAGAGGATTTGATTGAAACAAAAGGCAGGTCGAGCTGTGAAAAACCATAAAGAAATGGATTTTCATGTTTTGAAGAATATTTATGGTGCATAGTCCATCTCCATCTTAGAGTGCAGCTTGGTGTGTGGCTAGGACAGCTGCTGTGCATTTTGAAAGTGTGTTAGCAATATTTGTTTGGAATAAATCGATCTCTGCTTGTCAAGTAAAAGGGTTTCAACCCTTGGCATTTCTCTTTTTGAAGTTATTCAGGTTTGTCGGCTAAAAATGTATCACACAGAATTAACTTAGTATCAACTGTTTACATAAGCTGCTTGTCTGAATGAGAGAGAGAGAGAAAGGGAGTGTGTGTGTGTGTGTGTGACAGACTGAATGTGCATCAATGTTTATTCCTTTTCCTTCTTTAAAATATTTCTCGCATCTCACCTATTGTTCTTCCTCTCGTCCTCTCCCCCCCCCCCACCAACCGGGGAACTCCCTACATCCCCAGAACTCTCTACTTTCTGGAGGAAGTTGGGATTTTAGCTCAAGTGAAGCATCAAGCACAGTTTGCCGTTTCCCTATCTCAAATTGAATCAGTTGGTTGTGAAATTGCTATCGAGACAGACGAAGGTGATTGTCAAGTGCACCAGCTGACCTTTATTTCTCGCCTTTCATCTCGTTACTACCTCCTCCTGCTCCTCACCGCCGTGTTTGTACCTCCCTGGTCAGACAAAAACACATCCAGTCCTCAGCACAAAAGTGATCGTTGAAGTGTAAAACAAGTGGGAAAGTTCTGAGACCACTTATACCATCGTTTGTGCCACCCCTTTTGTTGTTTTGTATGGCTTAGACTGAAGATTTTGTTTGGATTATACGGTCTACATATTACTTCCCGGTATTACATATTACTTCCTGGGTCTGCCTATTTCCTGACGAGATTAAGACTAGTAAATTTAGTCGAATTAAGAGATCATTTTTACCATAAAACCAAAAGACAATCAGGCGAAGAACATCCTGGCGGTTATTACCGGCTCAGTAAAGCATCTGTCGATGTAAATGAAAAAGAGAATTATTTCTCTTACTTAGGGGTTTCGTAAAAAATGTCTTCGTAAAACTAAACTTTCTAGAGAAAATGCAAAGTCTTTGGTGTTAAATATTTAACAGTTTATCCAAACTACTTTTTAAAATTAATCTTGGATGAAAATAATACAATAAATAAGATCCCAGAAAATATGTCTGCAGTAGGACTACGAGCGGCCACAAACAGTTTTTTTCCAGACAAGACAACTTGTTGCCGGCTTTGTCTGGTTCAGTCCACATCCATCAAGTGCCTGCAAGCTGATAATTGTAGCCTCACTTTCGTGGTCCGGCAGCAGTGACTAATGAGTCACTGGGTCTGGGCTGTAATCTCTAATTAGCTTTGTGAAGGTTTATAGTTCAACTACTCTGGGTTTTCTTGGCAATGGTGTCTACTATAAACCTACACATTACTTGTAGCTGCAGACTGCATACCATTGTGATACTGTGGGTCTTGTGGAGCTAAGCTGCTGGTAACCTTTTAGAATTTGTGTCGATTGGCCAGTCACGAACAACATGCTCTCCACCCGGATACTGCATGTTATTGTGTAATTATGAGTTAACTACCTAACGGAGTAGTCTGTGACCCACCCACCCCCCAACAAGTTTAGCTATCATTGTAAAGAAGTTATTGATGATGATTCTTTTACCCTTGCACCCCTTGTTTGTAGGAAGATAGAAAAACTTCATACAGTCTTATTTCATTTATTGATTTTTTCTTCAGAAACGTAAATCATCAAAAACACTTTATGGCATTAAAACTCACGACGTAAGCAGTGGATAATAAGTTAATTCTCTGTGATACATTTTTAGCCAACAAACCTGAATCATTAGGAGATTCTGTTTCTCTCTCATTCCAATGACACTGAATTTGTCGAATTTTGTAAGAGACTATCTGACAGAGGTCTAACGATTATGTGAGTGGAGTAAAACTAGTTTCTTGGATATGAATGTCAAAACAATAAAAGAGATGCTGCTAAACTTTAGAAAGTGCCTTACCTCACTCCCTAACCCATTAACTGCCTTGATATATTCCCAGGTGATCGAGGAGGACCTCACCGGTGAGAGACAACTTACAGTGATCACGTGCTCGAAAACATGGTTTTGTTTTAAAGCAGAAATTGCGATAACCTTCGAGACTAATTTTGGTGACAGTGAATTTATCTTGATTCTCGGTGAGTGTTGAATGGGTTAAAGCACTTTCTTCATGCCACTTTAATTTGTATGGATATAATGGACCAAAACACCTCGAGTCCTATTAGGGGACTCATGGCTGATACTGAGTGGAATTTTGAGCAAATGTTTACAGCAAATGGTTAACATAGGTTTTTTTCTCATAAAGAAATAGAAGATTATATACTTTCCAATGAACGTTTTGATTCTGATGATGAAGATGACGATGATGGTCCTATAGATATTTTAGAACTTCCTCCAGAACGAGTTGTTGTAGTTTCTGACAATGAAGATATCGATGACGACATTATCGATGATGAAGAACCAGCTGATGTTGAAATTCATCACGCGGCAGGATCGACAAAGTAAACGAAAACTTTCTGCAATTCGGTCTGTTCTCCCACTCAGTACAAACTGTCTGTGCTGTGTTTTAATTTCTTTGCAGGCTCCTGTCCTGATTATTTCTCTGAACTTCTCATCCCTTACATCCTGGTCAGACAACTCCGCTCTTCCTCTGATGACCGTATCCTAACTGTTCCTGTCACCAGAACATATGGTCACAGGACTTTTGGCTACTGTGCAGCAAAACAATGGAACTCTCTTCCTTTCCATATCCGCCACCTTCCTACAACTGAATCCTTCAAATCTGCACTGAAAACACACCTCTTCCTTGGCTACAGAATTGATTTGCAGGATTAAATTTTGGCTTCCACCTGAAATGACAGCAGCTGTGTAAGACTGGTATCCAGCCATGAAACCATGGAGCATCTCTTACAGGTTAAGTGATGGAGTAGGACTGAGAAGAAAGATATTCAAGTCCCCCAACCCTAACTGGTCACAGGGTATAACAAGCATATGAGGTTAGGTGGACAAGATAGATTGGAACATCCAAAAACGCAGAATCCAAATACGGGTTGAATGGGGGATTGATAATTTACTTACCAATGCCATTGATGTGGCATTAGTGAACACCCACGCATTGTATTGTCTCGCAAACGGTTAAAACCCTTCTGGATTACAGAAGGAAGGTTGCCAAAGCAAATCTTTGTCTACCTTCACCACGGTCTGATCCCAAAAACGCTGGGAGGAAATCTTTCCCAAAATCATCAATCCATCGTGTCAGGACATTTGGATTTCACTCTATCCAACGCACAGATGGGAAAACAGAGGGAATGTCTTTTGTGTAATAAAAATGCAAGAATACAATGCTCTGTATGTGATGTGGGACTACATACGGATTGCTCCCAGGAATGGCAGCAAAAATAGATGGTGTGTGCCATGATCCCCATTTGGGTATCGGACTAAAATTTTAAATTACAGACAAAAGGTGATGATGTAATTGGAAATGGATGTTTGTCTTATTATCTGCACTAGAAAGATTAGGAATAAAGTGAAAAATACTGCGAAAAAAATTGGTAGTTAATCTAATCTGGTGTTAGATGGCAGAATGGGTGGATACAATTACTCGAGCACTACAATTCAAAAAGCTTAAGTCAACAACTGAAAAAGTGCCAGTCGAGGAGATACTGATATACTGCCTGCAGACACTTAAATAAGAAGCTGCAAGTTAACTCTGATATTTTACAGGGTACTTATCATTGGTTACTACATAAACTCTGACCTACTCCATGGCCTGCTGCTGCTGCTGATCTCAGCGACTGGAGTAAAAATGTTTTGCAGCCTGCAGTGAATGTCTGGGGTGAAGTGGTAGAAGAAAGAGTGAGAATGTTTTGCCGTGTGCAGGGAATGTCTGTGAAGTAGCAGGGAAACAAGCGCTTGCATGTGATTGTAACGGCCAGAATGATTATCACAGATAATAGAGAGCCATGTATTAGCTAACAGTAGGGGATTTGGCCTTCTGGACAGAGTTTCCTAAAATGGTCATATTTCAAAGCACTCTCGTCGCCATGAAATTAAACTTTTGAACAGACTTTGAACAGTCTGCAACTCAAGATGATGAGTGAAGAGAGTGTGAGAGCAGAGTGCGAGCTGTGTGTACTTGTATAAAATATACTTTGATGTACTTTGTAAAATGTTTTTGTCTTGTGCTCTATGCTGTGAAGTGTTATGTTAAGCAACTCACCGAAATGTCTCCCTCAGAGATAATACACTCACCCAGAATTTTCATTTATTGACATTAATCTGTCGATTGGTGCGTCCACCAAGCCAGTGGTAAGAGAGGTAGCATCCGAACAAACAGGCACCGGTTCGATACCCGTGTACCTGACTACTTTCAGGGGTGGATGGTAAGGCAGGGAGGGAGGGGGATATGGGCATCACCCTCACATAAAAACCGGCCCCATGAAAAATCAGGTCTCTAGCTCCTCCCTCCCTAATGACCTGAAGAGGTCATGGAAAGACCTTCATCTTTCCCGCCCTCTATCCATCTCTGTCTGTAAGATTACCCACATGTCTGTGAATAATTTGGCGCATTTTATTTTTTTCTTATAGGCTGTAGAAAATGTTTGTAAAAGGAAAGCCAGTGTCAGACAACTCTAATGCTAGGAATGATTTGTCTACGTCCCTATAAACTGCAGGCATTATCTAAACTGAAGTTGAGCAGAAGACCCAAGAGCAAGAGGGAGATCAATGGAATGTTCTAGACGCCTGGCCCGTCTTCAGACTAAAGACCAGACTCACTCCGAGGCGGAATGCAGACAGCAAGGCCACATGTAGGACTGTTATTTTATGTCAGAAAATCTGATAAAGTCACACAGCTCCCAATACTTATCTCCTGCCATCCAGAGAGAGTAAACCGTATTATTATTTTTATTTGCCACAAGAAAGTCGTTTTTCCAATATGGCTCCCTTCTCTTTTGGAGGAAAAACTAAATTTGCTGACTTTCAAGTTCTTTCCAAAATCGGAATAACGATTTAACTCCCCTCAGTATTCCTGACATGAAAGCCATTTCTCCATCACAGTAACAATTTTCACGATATGTCGGTAGTATTCTTATTTTTGAAGAGAAGCTAGTTTAGTAGATCATGTTGGAAGAAGAAATTGGTGATCGAATAAGCAATTAATGACATCAGTGAAACATACTAATTTACCTCCTTCCCAGCTATATCCCCGGGGTTTGTGGAAAAGATCAAATTGCAAGAACTGGAAAAGAAATATTTTAACGAATACGTGGTTATTATTTATTGAGCTTAACATTCAAAAAATGTTTGCTCCTTCAAAATAGCCTGTGTTAGAGTTTGCTGAAAGAGACTAAAGGGGTTTGTTCAAATAATCCAATTCAAGCATCTGTTTACACGAACATAGTCACATTTCTATTTTCCAATTTTATTTTATTCCAAAGAAAACATTGCAATCGTCTATTTGACTGACTGTCTGGTTTCTAAACTGATGAAAATTATTTTTTGCTCCAAACGGAAGTTTTTGAGCTTATGGTGGGTCTGGCTAAAAGTGATAAAATTTCAATCTGATATCGTTTGATCTTCTTCTTAGGTTCTTAGGGATCAAACTTTAAGCAGATTACCCTTAGTGGATGGCCAAGTACAGGTCAGCTTCTCTTTACTCACACTTCCCAGTGTTTGGCTGTGTGTAACCACTCGACTACCTATAAGCAGGCTTTAAAATATCATCTTATTCTACAGGCCAGTGATTTGTGGCATCCTAGCACGGACAATCTTTCCAGACATGTTCCAGCTTCCTTTTAGATTAATAGGTCCTCGTTTTTCAATCATGGCTGACAAAATTATACCTTTTAAAAGTCGTCCAGTTCCAAAACTATTTTTCTTTGGTATGTGGTGTCCTCGTGTAACAAGATCTACTCTCGTGCAAATAACCGCGTCTTCGCCATAAGAGAGCACAGCTCGAAGCTGGCATCAGGGACCAGAACTTGATCATCTGAAGCCCCACCGATTTTGTGCCTTATCTGACTTTCGCCAGACGGAATTTTTTTTTTTTTGCAAGGCAAATTGAAGCAAAAACAAATTTTATTACATCTTAATATTGTATCCCTGGGTGAGGCAAAGATTACTAAGGAAAAGTGTATTTAAATATTTGGATTTAGCCGTATTAACAGCAGAAACAATCTCTGTATGACTGAGGGTTGACCCTCTCTGGTCGAAGTACGACAAAAGTCCCAGGGATTGAATAGATTACAGAGAGAAGGAAGCAAATAATGTAACTATTTTCAGCAAGTGCAAATGCTTGCAGGTCATTTAGCAACAGAATAGTCACTAGAGAAGAAATGTAGGAATGTACTTTTATTTCTGAAAAAGAAATTTAATCTGATGAAAGGAACTCAAAATGTAAAAGTAGCTCGTTTGCTGGCACCTCGATCATTGCTGACTGCAAAAAACAGACTATGAAAATTTACATTGATTTTTAGTGGAAAGAAAGGCACGTTTAAAATTAAAAGCACGCTTTGAAAATATTTACCTGCGATTAATTCTAATGTTTAGTGAACATGTGTGTTAATAGCTTGTAAAAGTTTTGGAGGACAGCTAAACACAATGAGCAAAGCTAGATCACACGGGAAATTGGAAAGCCGTTCGATACCCGTGTCCCGCAGTGAGCGTCTTCCTGCTCACCCACTTGCTGGGAATGTGTACTTGATGCCATAGAGGCTTGGGGAAGATACGGAGAGTCTGACAGCATGACAACATTTCAGAAATGTTCTCTTAATGTTGACGTAAAATGTTTTATTAATGATGACAGTAATAATTGCCTTAATTAAACGTCGCGGTTTCCCTGATGAGAAGTTTTAATAATGTTTGCGTGTTAATTACTATCTAACAATTTCTCATTATCTCGCAAACATTTTAGGGCACTTTCAGGAAAATGAAGTATTCAATTCAATCGCTATTGTTTAGTAAAAATAGATCCAATGCTTTCTAAACCGAACTTAAATGTTTCGAGGAGAACAAAATGAGAATTTATTGTAAAATTTTGTGATCATTTATCTAGTGTTTGTAAAATGTCGCAAAAAGAATGATTGTATGGATATTGTACTGATGCTACTTTATTTACCTTTTTTAGTTTTCATTTGAAAAGGTATATATATATATATATAAAGAACATTTACCCAAACGAAAACTAAGCAATAGAAGGACGTGTTACAAAATAAGCCTGGCCTTCACCGTCTTAAAAAAAACCCACCTAGGTAAGTTACAATAAATGCACAGCAGTTACAAATTACATATCATCTGAAAAAACAAATCCATGTTGCTCCTAAAGCACTTTCTCACAAATAAAAGTAATTCATTCTTATTCTTTGATGTTCAGATTTAAAAGAAAGGCTGCTACCCTGTTTTTAACCCACAACAAAAAATTGCCGGTTAATTTTGAAAAAAATGGTGTCAAGGTGAGGCAGTCATGGGTTAAACAGCCTTGCACTCTCTGAGTAATCATCCATTAATCCACACATAAACCATAAAATACAAGACAAAATAATCAGCAAGTAAGAAAATAAAATTAAAGTTGAAAACAATAAAAATTATCGTTTTAATAATACCGTAAGTACGCCATTTCGCTTGTTTGACATACCATACACTGGAATATTTATTTAACTCTCATTGACTGATAAAAGAAGCGCAAGCTCGTTAAACGTTTGTTAGTCTATTTAAACATTAGCACTACATTTAATTAACGTTCAGCTTAAAAATGACATGTTTGCTACTCTAGTAAAACTTATGCAAACTGTCTAATTATTAAATATTTATTTAGATTTTACTCTGTTAACAATTTTCAAATGTTAATATCACCTTTTCATGCTCTCTGGGGAGGAGATGAACACCAATCTCACTTAAAGATGACCCCCAGAAAAGTGGTCTAATGCTTCCCTCTCCAGTTACCTAAAAATAAAAAAGGTTAGGAGACGACCTTTACTTTATCATGGACTCAACTCCCCACATTTAGAAACTCTCACAATTTCCTATTTTCTCCTGTTTCCTTAACTGCCAAAACCTGAGAATAAAAACGCGCGGTTTTACAAAAGGGATGAAGAAACAAATATGCTAGATGAAAGCAGGTAGAACTCTTCAAGACAGAAAACATCAAGCATCCCTTTGAAGCTGCAGCGCAAGAGGAAGAGACAGAACCTGAAGAAAATCTAAACTGACAAGTTTCAGCTAAAAACAGGAAAGACACTAGAGCAGATGAGAAATTCTTTCCAGAGAGTGGGATGCAAGAATGAGTTCTAGACCGGTTAGATGGTCAAAACTGTGATTCCCGAAAAAAGATTTTCGGCAATGCTATATTTTTTAAAAGTGAGAGAATTAGATAACTAACGAAAGAATGAGATTAATCGAGAATTATTAAAAAATACATGTTTTTCCAGTCCTGCACAGGAATTTTCCACACGAGCCTTCACCGCAGTTGCCGACTCGGATGTTGTCAGAATGTAAAGCAATACACGCCAACACCTTTGTACTCTTCTCCAATCTTACTCTTTGTATTCTTTTCTCTTTCTCTCTTGCACGTTCGCATGCATTCACAGACACACCCACACACCCACACTTGCACTCACTAATCAACCTTTTCCGCTACCCGACTGACCCGGTACTTACACTAAGTATTAGGTAGCATCATTAGTTTCGCAGACTAGTGTGGAACCAGTCCAGCCTGGCACTCTCTATTTGGGAGAAAAGCTTGGGGAGGGACAGAGGGGGAAAGGGATTGATACGAAGATACGAAGAGACAGATGGCGTGTCCCCCCTCCCACCTTCACTCAACCTTTCTGTGGTGAACGGCTACAAGGAGGCTTTAGCCATGTGCTTAGTACCCGGGAAATGGGTGAGCTAAGGGAATCTTGGCCACTCTCTCCACCTCAGGTTTCTGCCAGAACATCTCCGCTAACAATATTTGCACTGTTTCAATCGTGTTATGACTTTCAAGATCAGCCGCGGAGAGGAAAGGGCCGAATCCCTTCCTAGTCCAGCAAAGTGAAAGATCGACGGAAAGGTAAACCATCAATGCAACTTTCTTGAAAGGATACTAACAAGTTTACAGCGGGGGCTACAGCGTCCTTCTACAGTCCAAGATGGGACCATTTTTTTATTCTCTGCTAAGCGCAGGACTTATGAGAAAATGAATTAGGAGGGGCCCGGGATTTCTCCAATAGTCAATCTTGGCTTTATCGGCCATGTTGTGTGAACGATAAAAGCTGGGTTTTAGCTCGATGTTCATCTTCCTGATGGAGCGTAGGGACGCCCCCATAATATTTTCTCAAGAAATTTGCGCTAATAACAAGGCTGTGATGTCGAATAATCACCAGTATATGTAGAAAAGCTGAAACCGCCCTTTTTGTATAAAAAAATATATATTTTAGTATTTCACTGCTTTACTACGAAATACCAGCCTTAAACTAAGCAATTAAATTATGTATCCTTAACTTATTTTGTCTAATTCCTTAATCCAATACTCCGATCCATAATGAAACTACTTTAGGAGACGGTCTCACTAGACATTTTAAAACAGTAATTTCCAAATAGATGAAATAACGAAATTTAGCTATTAAAATTAATTGAAATTAAAGCCGATTGCAAAAATGTTTTGTAGCTTTAAGTAACATCTATAAGTGTTAGGTCGAAGGAAAAAGCCCTTTAGAAACATTACTGAAAGAAAACTGTGAGAATTTCTTTGACTACAAGAAGAAGCAATTGAGGAGTTCCCCAAAAGTCCATAAAAATAAACTTTAATGATTAAACCTTTAAAACAGACTAGTTTTGTTCATCATCGTTGCATGGTGTCCAGTTACTGCTCGCTATCTTCTCATATTCCCAGTATGTTGAGGATGTGCGGGCTCTGGTATTCAACAAGCTGGTAGCCAGAGCTATATTTCATCTGGTGTCCATACTTTGATAAACCTACAGAAATCACATATAACAGGATGATGGGGTGTCCCTGGAGCAGACTGTCCCTGTGCATGCTACACGATAGCGGGAATCTCAGTAATAATGTTTCCAAGTAATGCTTCATATCAACACCTTCCTTCTCAAAGTAAGCGACTGTAAAACTCCTTGCCTTCCTCGTCCATATGATCCTTGTGTCCACACACACAGCTTATCGTAGAAGTTTTGGTCTTTGTTCTCTTCCACACTTGTAACAGAATGCTTTACATTTTCTCTTAGTAAATCTTCTAAAACATAGGCTTGGGTTTGTCAGTATTGTAAACACTATAAGCATTATCCTCAAAGCTGTTTTTTCCAATGAATTTTTTTTCTTAAATTATCAATCCTGCGATACAAAATTTTCTATGGGATTTTCTCTTTTTCAACCATTGAGAATAACAATTTACATTCCATCCTTTTTCTACTGTGAAAAATTACAAAAATACAAAGAAAAGATTTGAGAACACTTATAAGGTACAGTTTTACAGTGCTGTTTACAATATTTGTGCGAATACATTCAAAAGGAGTAAGTGTCAAGGGTCAAGGCTTTCCGCTCCATTAGTAATCGTCAGTCGTAAGCTTTTCTGTGTCCTCGCTGGGTGGCCTCTCGAGACCTTCATTAAATAGGACGGCCACCAGTTCGATGACTTGTCCATCTGATGCCTAGCAATTGATCTCCAGTGACCAAGATGAAGCTGAATGACATCCCATCCTCCTCTATTTTAATTCTATCACCAACACCGCAAATTTTCATTAATTTGCTCATTTTTGAGTGGAGAGAGACCGGTGCTCTGTGTCTGGTCACTGTGAGGGCGAGCTGGCATTTCTAAGTGTATGTTGCTTTATTCGATTGATATAATATCAAGGAGAAATATATGTTTCAAGCAAAACATTATCTTTTAAACAGTTAGTTTTGAATATTTATGGAAAATATCTCTGCATGGATTACAAAAGACATGAAACTGCTTGTTTAAAAGGAGAAAATCATTTCAATAAAAAGTAAAAAAAAAAAGTACAAGCCAGACCATGTAGGGAAGAATCAGAACCCAAGCTCTCAAGTCAAGGATGCTTAGTCGTACAGCTCCAAGATTCTCGCAAAGAGAATCGATGTGATTTTTTAAATCCCTCGTGCAAATTGAACTAAAAAAAGCTTTTTTTTCTAAAAAAATTTTGAAGGGTGTTTGCGCTGCACAAATGCATGTTATGAAAACAAGCCTGCGGACAGCAAACAGATGCCACCTAACGGTTACATTTTTTTTCTTTAATGTTTTTGAAAAATGTTTGATGTGAAGGAATCTTTACCAAATAAAGCTCGCACATGCCTGCTCTTACAGAAATCCTTGCGATCTTGTGTGGTTTCTATTTACTCTCCACTAATATATAATCTCTTGTACTTAATGTTGTTAAAATATGTACATAAACACCAGCAATGGAAGTAAAGACCTGGTAGGTGCAAGAGTCGGCGACAAGATTCCAAAAATATATGAAACACGTATCGGTGTATAAGCGAGGTGTATAACAGCGCACATTATTTACTAGTTGTAAAGTACTTTTGTTACTCCAAATGAAATACATTTTAAACTAGATAAAATAGTATTTTTTACCAGCATAATCAAAAGTTTTATAAGATAAAAATTATTTAGATACTTGCGTGAGGGTTAATTTGTGTCTTGATAAGGTTATTGTTAGGATAGCAGTAAATGTTTTAATAACATTTTTATCGTTTCTCCCACATCTCCTTTCTAAAAAGATTTATTCTCCAAGACTTAGGTTTCAATTTCATTCAACATCGAATCCCAATACATCACACAAAAAAACTGCAGACAAAGTTTTATTGTAGGTCGGATTTTAATGCTTCATACATTCTGCTTAGAAAGTGGCTCTAGGTTTTAGATTCAACTTTAGAAGGAAAATAAAAAGTAAACCATGTTTGTGATTCGTTGTACGCCTCGATGTTAAAAGTTACAGTGAATGACAAGAGAGGGAATGAGAGACTGAGAGAGAAATGCGATGACACTTAGAAAAAACGTGTTTTGTTCATGCCATCGGTTATTTTGGATATGTAAAAACCTTTCTATCTCTGTATCTAAGTATTGCAACACCATGATTCTGTTCGCATGTTTCTTAAAATGAGATGAAAGACGAATTCGTTTAGTGGAAAATGAGTGTGCTTGTAAGCATCACGAGCTGTATATACCTAATGCATCCCCTACCCCACAACTTGGAAATCCACCGTTTATAGTTCGCACGATTTTGTGAGGACCACAGACTTTTCACTGTTACCGATATTCTCACCCTAAGTAATCACGTTTACACAATCTTCCTTCCCACAATCCATTTCCTCAGACTGGCAGGCGACCATCAGGGCGCTGGGTGCAAGCGAGGGTCGGGGTGTTGTCTTAACGGACGAGTGCTGCAGGGAGGAAATCTCCTCCCGCCATTGAGCAGTCGGCACGAACACAGCCTCCCACCTTAACCCACAGCACGTGCTGACCGTTGAGGAAACTGTTAAACATGGTGGGTACATCTCCAAATGCTCCCTCAGCCGTAGCGAAGGAAATAAAAGCACGTGAGCTGTTAATTAAACATGTAATTTTTGTTCAATTTCTGATCTGATAGTTTTGATCCGGGTGGATGTATGCGGCGGATTTTTCACGGTTGTGCATCAGCGAGGTTTGAGCACCCGGTCGCAAGGTATTTAAGTTGGATCGCTGAATTGTGTTTGATTGAAGATGGAAAATGAGAATAGTATTCATGCGAACTGCATTACTGCTCATGCTCGAGCTTGAGTAACAAAAAGAGAGGAAAGAGAGGAAGAGAAAGGAGATGGAGTTCATTGTGGAGTAAATGTTTTCAGCACAGGGTGTGAAAGAATTCAAATTAACTGTTAACTAAAGATTTGAAAAATATCGCAGTGACTACGAATGAAAACAAAACTCAAATCCACGATTTAAAAAAAACTGTAGGTAGAGATGCTTTGAATGTTCTTTGATTGCCAGGCTTGTATAAAGGTTTTTTTTTTGAAAGAATAATAGTTGAACACATATTGTCCTCCTACACATTGCCACGCATTATCACAAAAAGACTTTCTACTGTCCAGGTGATGGTCGAGTTTAGGGAAGGCCAGTTCAACTTCTTTAAAACGATTTAAGTTGGAAAGGTTCTATATTGTTGTCTATGATGTTAAGAAGCATTCCAGAAATCGTTTAAGTCAGTATTTAAGGGCTAAACTGTTTAAAGCAGAAATGTTTCATGCAGTTGGTCCCAACACTCTAAGAGTAATTTCTGTTGCTGGCTGCTAACTGTGTTTAAAAGAAATGTCCTATAATAAACAGCAGGATCTTCAGATCCTCTTCTGCTGCCTCTCTCTTTCTATAATCCCCCCACGCACACACACGCCGGGGGATTATACACGCACTCGACATCTACAAATATACACACAGACACGCACAAACACACATGCACAGGCACTAAGGCACACACACACACACACACACACACACACACACACACACACACACACACACACACACACACACACGCGCACACGTACCCACACAAGCGCACATGCACGTCCCGAGGCACGGAAACGTACACCACGCGCTTGAAAGCGCCCCTGCAGTTGAAGCAAATGGGGAGGAAGCAGGGGCTGCAGGACAAGTGAAGCTGTGTGCGAGGCAAACCATCTTATTTCCCTTGAAGTCCACTGCATGCAGCATACAACGATAGCGGGGAGTCCCCCCGCTGATGGCTGGCTGCATGTCTGACCGGCTTGCTGAGCGAGAAGCCCGGTACTGCTCCCCCCCCCCCCACGGTGACGATCTGTTTGATGTGATGTGAAAATCTATCGCCGGTTTGTCTGAGCATGATCTGAGGACATCATTAGCAGCTTTCACAGCGACATCGTCTGAAATCTCTCTCGTTTACAAACTCCCCCCCCCCTTTTTTGTCTTTTTTTTTGCCAACCAGTAACACGGTCAACAAATTTGTTTTACAGAATTCTCATGCTTGTCTTTCATTGGATTGAAGCAGATTTTAACACTAACTTGCACACTTGTACAGCTCTAAAAGTCTCATCTGTCTTGAGTTTTTTGAGAGAATTGTTTTTAGTGACTGCAGCAATGCATGTGTATATGAAACATCACTACCTGATGGACCGAGATTTTCCTTCAAGTTTATTTAAGAAAATTCAAAGATGACAAGTGGAAATACGGCTGTCAGTTTTAATTTCTAAATTTCCTCATGGAAGGAGCGCTCATGGACACACACACACACACACACACTACACACACACACACACACACTACACACACACACACACACACACACTATACACACACACACATCTAACTACTTATAATAACTGTTTAGCACCCAAAAGCCCCGGAGCAAGCTTCATAAGCTCAAACAGATAAATAAAGGAAAGAATTATTTTCCGGAGACTGGAAATGCTAAATGCTTTCTGATCCTTTTGCTGAACGAGTGAACCTCACTAATAAATGTCGACTCTATAGCACGTGAGGATGTCCCATGCATGTTAAACAATAACAATATTTTGTCCCCAAGATGATAATAGTTTTGTAAAAGACACTAATTGTTAGATAGTCTCCTCATGGCTTATTCCTTTATCACCGATACCGTCGACAAAAATCGATGCAAACAGACAGGGGTCAAGGTTCATCACAGCACTAACTTGTATTACTGGACTGACTGCTTGCAGACGATTTTTTTCAGTTAAGTCAGACAACGAGGCAGGTGTATACAAAGCTTCCGGTTTAATCACATTCATTGTTTAGGCTCGCCGAGACTAATAGCAGAGGACTTCGCACTAGGTTAAGCGTTGGTCTCGGCAGACAGACAGCAGTCCACCCTATACACGTCCGTGGTCACATGACACTGACATAGGCCTTCATTCACATCGCCACGATAACAGGCAGTGGGAGGTCTGGGCACGGTATTGATGT
Source organism: Marisa cornuarietis (assembly GCA_004794655.1). Classification (NCBI taxonomy): domain Eukaryota; kingdom Metazoa; phylum Mollusca; class Gastropoda; order Architaenioglossa; family Ampullariidae; genus Marisa; species Marisa cornuarietis. The sequence goes on along the minus strand of SMMW01000488.1, from coordinate 267,807 downwards.
GGGGAGAGGTTTAAAATGTCAGTGTTTTTCTAGTAGTGTTTCTAGTGCTTCCCAAATAGAAACGGATTACTGGTTCAGAGAAGAGTAGTAATGCCTTACCAAGATAATTGTTTAAGCATTGCATCGCTGGCATGGACTGCTGGTGACATGTAGTTGGTGACAACCAATAATGACTATTGTACTGATGAGGTTAGTGTGTAGGCAAGTACGGGGTCATTTTATCGCTTGGTCAGCTGATTGGTTGGTTTGGAAAGTGCTTCCACCTCGAGATGATTTTGCACTATGCTGGAAGAGGGGGTGCGGTAGGAGCTCGGAATACCCGGAAGAAACCGCCGACAGCCAGCAGGCATCACATACAGACAGTGTCTGGATACGAGATCTGAACCCTGGGCCTCTCAATGCAGTGGTGATCAGCACGTGTTTTAACCGCTTCCCTGTCAGGCACCCCATTATCATCGCTGGTCTTGGCAGCTTCTAGTTATTACTGTGCGTCTCGAGTAGCGTGCGCACACGACCCTGACATTAGGACAACTTCACAGCTTCCGGTCTCGGGAGATTCTGTTCGTCTTCCTTGGTGTGTGGTCAAGATGCGGACAAACAGAAATGAACACGCAGTCCTACCTCCTTAGGGAAGCTTTCAGTTCTTGTCTCGCTCAGTCCATGGGCTGTCCATAGTCTAGCAGGGGGGGGGGGAGGAACATTGCTGTGCACACGAGGATAGCGGGTTGGATAGTCAGCGGAAATGGCCAAACTGAACAGAGCAGCGCTGTATCAGTAAATATAGTTTTCAGAGACAGTGCTTACAAGAGTATTTTTCTTACTTTGACGGCTAAGTATATCTATTTCAGATATCATCAAATGTGACTAATCAGTTGTGAAGATATTTTTACCAGCATTGTTGTATAGTAACTGATGATGGCTTCATGTACTGTTGATGTAGTCTGTTCTTCATGCACTGTTGATTCAGGTCCCCCCTCGTGCTAGGAAAGGACACTTCTCGTATTTTCAGCAAGATATAGATACTTGAAGTACTTTGATAGTTGTAATTGTTTTTTAAATATTTTTCGCAAACATTGAACGCATTAAATCACATCTTTGGGGTTGTTAAGTACATCTGGAGGTGAGAGTAAAGCCCTCAAGTACCCCCAGCATTTGCTGTTCTCTCTCTCAGCTGTTTACACTTTCTGTATTCTCTGTCCCTCATCACCAGGAATGCAATGGCACTTTCCCTTCAGCTAAATCTCCTCTAGCATCATTCCCGGTGTGCACATATAGCGCCCTCTTCAGGGACAGACAGGAAATTACTTTGCCCCAGTGTTAATAGACGAGTACAAGAGGAAATTTCCAGGGTGCGATGGAAAATAAACTTCACTTACTTTATTATGTTTGCCCTGCTTGCTTGTTTGCTAGAGCAGATACAAGTAGAAGCATTTACTGATCTCATGTTTCAAGCATGCAGTCCATGTCCTACTGTAGGCACACAGGTAGGTCAGTTACAGGTGCGAAAAAAGAGAAGAGGCCATTAATTCCCTGATTTAAATCTGTTTTCAAAAATTAAAGTGACCTAACACATCGTGGTTAACATACTATCAGGGAGATAGAAATATCAAAAAAAAAAAGAATCATGCTTATTGGAATGTGGTATAGTCTGAGCTTTCCCTGACTAAAGTGTTGGAGAGGCTCATGACAACAGCTGTGAGGTTATCTCGCCAGGAGGTCAACATTGCTGTGCTTCATGTGGATGAAGACAAGTTTGTCCATTCACTCTAACACTTGAGTTAAAGGTCTACAACAGGGCATAACTCTGTTAGTGACCTGGCTGATCTCTAAACAATATTATTTTCCACAAATCTAAGACCACAACTCCCCTCCTTTCTCAAACAATAGTTCTTCAAACACCATCAAGCTCAGAGAGCAAAACCACTCACCTCAGGTATGTACCTTGATAGGCTTATACAGCGGAGGTCCGAGAGCTGGGAAGATACTTTATTAGGTCCATTCGTGGCCAGGGGTGACCTCACGATCCCTTATTTTGGATATACAGGCCTGCAAAAAGCTCCATACCTTAGAAAGAGATTTCTTCTCAGATTATGGGTCCTGCTACCAACTACAAAGCTCCGAGTTTTAAATTCATCAAGTCTTTTGGGAACAAATCTGCTCCTCACAGTGTGGCTTAAAGTGCACTATGTGACAAAATCAATCAATCAATCAATCAATCAATCAATCAATCAATCAATCAATCAATCAATCAATCAATCAATCAATCAATCAGAGACCACTTCATTGTGGCAGTTAGAAAATAAAAATAAAAGATTCTGCAGCTGTCAAAAACTACAGCCAGAAGAGGGCGAGTGGTTCAGCTTCGATTGCCTTTGTTCGTTTTATTTACGATATTCATCCCGCGTGGCTGTAGGTTTTTTTCGCCCCGCATCTAACGCGGGATCCGTGTCATTGGGACAACAAGGACTCCAAGTTTCTTTCATTTTAGCCAATGTTTGCTCTAGAGACAGGATTTTTACCGAATGTTTGCTGTGATGACAGGTTTTAATGCAATTCGAATGTGGACTCCACAGAGGGTTGAGTTCACACTTGACCTTTTCCTGCCAGCCTTTAGCGGGTACAATCACGGATCACTCAGGGTAAATTAAAATTGCGCGGCAACTATTACTTTGTGAACTTTGCACTCGGGACAAGACAGGACTCAGGTTTCACCACCACCTCACGCAGCTGCAGAAGCTTGTTGTGAAAACTGTCAAAAGGCCGTGGAAATAATGGCAGGACAAGCAGGCGGCCTTGCATGCACCCACCGCTGGCTTTTTATGCCTTGTGATTTCCCAGGCTACACGACTATTATGTTTAACTCACAGATAAGTTGAATAAATTTGTTCTGGAAATTGCTCGGGAGTGCAAGAGACCAAAAACCCCTTTAAATGCAATTAAATAATCAATTGCAAAATTCTGATATGTTTGCTCTTTGCTTAACATGTTCAGAAAAATCAGCATATTTCTGCAGCAGAAAAACAGAATTCCTGAGAAATATGTGGGATGTTTTGAACTGACATCATTTTTTTCTTGTTTTATAACCCACACATTTTTTCTGTTTTCTTTCTAATTTTTTTCTTTTGTTTCTTCTTTAAAAATTAAATTTTCCGTTTTCTTTCTCTCTTTCCTCCTTCGTAGGAAAATATTCAGGAAGTAGTTTTATAGGGTAAAGATAAATGAAAGGCAAGGAGAATGAGAGAGAAATGGAAAGAAAGTTCAAAATAGAAAGTAAAAAGATATTTTTTAATTTTATTTTTGGTGTGTCTGAGGGAGTTTTATTTAACAAACTTTTTTAAGTATATCTCAACATCCTACGGTCTGGGTTTACACATCTGCATCCGACTGCAGCAGGAACCTGGCCAGGAAGGGAGTTGACAGAGAGGATGCAGTGCAGCCACATGCTGAGCGAGGGTCGATGATGAACCCGGTGCAAGTAGAAGGCTAACAGTGCTGAGCTCCACTCACCCTCCGCCTTAACGATCTGTGGTGTCAATCTGTCCGTCAGTCAGCACGTCTGGGCGAACACTACCTTCTTCATGCTGACAACAAGGCTACGGCATCAGCCTCCGGCCCAGTAGATGTTGGGCTGTACCAGTAATGGCCTCGCTTTTGTCATGAATATCGGCAGCACTCTACGGGAGGTTAAGAACCCTACGCACTTCAATGGTTTTTTTTTTTGGCATTAAAGATTGCATTTTATTTATTATTTGTTGAGAATGGAATGAGGATACATCGGGAAGCAGCATCATGAGGACCCACTGGTTAATGTGCAGCGACCTCTCTCCAGAAACAATGGGATTGTGGAAATAAAGGAGGGGGGATTACATGCGAGCATCACAATCGTTATTGACGAAGGGGAAGAAGCGATGGAGAGTTCTGGATTTTATCACTGCTCTGACTAGAACAGCTCCACGAATCTCTTTTGTGGTCAGGATAATGAGGATGATTGAATCAAGACGCGCGTAATAAAATCCTGTAATACTTGGTTTAGTCTCAACGATCGACGAGCAACGGGTGAGAGACAGTCAGGGGCTTGGTGTGTCCAGTACAGAGTCCCTTTAACAGACAGGCTACAGGTCAAAGAGTCACCTGACCCTCTTGGTTATCTCCTTCTCTACTTGCATTCAACACATGTTTAAACTTCTGTATACAATGGCGAGTTTAGTCTCCATATATGTAGTCTGACTAAGACATAGCTTTCATAGCTAAGATTTCGTGGACTTAAACTGACTTTTCGATTGTATTGGAGATCTTTTGTCTGTCATGTCACTTCAACAGTTGGAAGTCTTGGTTTGAAACTGACTGTACAGTCACTTATTTATGATTTTGAAAATTGTTTGCTCAGTCACTTAGATTGGTGATCGATTTATGGTTTGAAACTGAAAAATCTTGTATCTGAGATTGTTGCTCTTAAACTACAACATTTTTGTACATTTTTATACTTTTGGTACTTGATTACCGAGTCACGTGTATATTTGAGATTCTTTGGTCCGACCCTGATTGGACTGTTACTGAAATGTTTCGTTTCTCAACAGAAAGATGCATCACTTCTTCACCTGTAGTTGCTAGTTCTAAGCTTTAAGGTAAAGGTAAGGTAAAGGTCATGCCATAACCTGTTCAGGTGGTAGGGGAGTGAGGTGTTAGAGACCCCACTTTTCTCGGGGCCACCTTTTACATGAGGGTGGTGCCAATCTCCTCTCCCTCGCTGCCTTACCTTCCCCAACCCTCTATGGAGTCAGGTACCCATTCCCGTCAGCTGGGTCGACTGGGGGAAGTTTGCTGCGCTTATCGGGAATTGATCCAGCGCGCTCTCGGTTCGGAAGCCAGCGCTCTAACCACTCGGCCATCCGCTTCCCTAAGCTTTAGATAGTAGTAGGTCAATGGTCAGAGGACATCAAGATCATAAGTTGCTGTTGATCCATCGAGATGATGTTTAGCATCTTGCCATCATTCTATCCTTGATTTTGACTTTTCTCTTAGAAATGTGGGTGGAATCACATCGTGATGGTTTAACAACTAATGAAGAGGAAAACTTTAAATCTGATCTCTGGAGAACAACTTCCCGTGCTCGCTAGAAATGCTTTCAAGTGTTATTATTTCAACGGATGTACCTTTTTGGTCATATCATGAAGTGTAATATTCTTCTGTAGGGTGAAGACATGTTTAATAGCTAATAAGGTTTCCTATTGACCCCAGGGAATGGAACAGGTTGGCACTTGGCAGTAAAGACTAAATTGAATAAGCAATATATACATTGTTGACACGACTGGGCTACCTTCTTTGTTTTAAAAGATTATGTTGCTGTCAGCTATCTTCGGCTCCTTTGTTTACCACTCTGTTTTAACCAAATGAATGTGATACATTCTGGGGAGCTGTGCTTTTTCCAATTTAGCAGGAAGCATTATTATTATTATCACTTCCTTGATTTAACATTCCACTGCGACTTCCGCAAAAGGTTTTGATATTTTGCCGGTTATAGATTTAATTTTGTTTTAGGGTGCATTTGATGAAACCTGCAACATTTCCTCATTTTGCGATTTTTAAAGCATCTACGGTATATGACTTTAAAATTCTCTAGAAATGTTCGAAATGTTGGACACTCTTTAATGTAGGTAATGAGGTGTTTGCTGCAGCAAACAAACAAATGAACAGGATAACATCTGCAATATTTCTTTAATTTTTGTGCCACATATCTGGTGTACATTGAGACGAGCCATGACATAAACACCTGACAGCACAGGTAACTAATACATTTCGGGAGAAATTTAAGCAGAGCGGTGCGACTACTTCATCTCTGGTGTCTGTCTCACCATTTCGCTCCGAACAACTTCTAGCACTTGCTGGAAATGTTTTTAAACCTTTTAAAGCAATCCCCTTTGCCCTGATTCACAAGAAATGCAATAATATTTTCTCTAGGGATTCCGTTCGACTGCTCATCTGTTCCTGAAGGATCCCTCCTGAACCCAATGTAATGGTAATCGACAAGTTTGTGGTTAGTTCTAGGCTTTGAGAATGACACTGGGCTTTATTCTTGTTCTGTCAACTCCCGTTACTATTTTTACAGCTGTTTTTTTTATCTCTGGGGGATATTTTATCAAACTTTGTCATTTCCTGATAGGTGAATATTTTTAGTGATTCCAGTCGCTCATCACCTTGACCGTGAAATCCTTTCGAAGTGTTCGACATCTTGGACACTTCTTAAACATTCTTGTTTTAGTGGTATTGATGATGATGATGATGATGATGATGATGATGATGATGATGATGATGATGATGATGATGATGATGATGATGATGATTGATAACGGAACGTAAAGAGATTGATTTCTTTTTTTTGTTTTTCCTGCTGTCTTCTTCTGTCAATTATTTTTGTTTTAACCAGTGTTTTGGGTCGTGCCTGCCACTGGATGTTTGAGTGTTTTGCCCTCTTCCATCTGGCAGTTTCCGTCGACCTTCAGGCCTTCTTATCTACTTTGCTAAGCTTTTGTGTGTGTGTGTGTGTGTGTGTGTGTGTGTGTGTGTGTGTGTGTGTGTGTGTGTGTGTGTGTGTGTGTGTGAGAGAGAGAGAGAGACAGAGAGAGCTGCTTTGTCCTGTCTGGTTTAGCTGTGGGGACTGCGTGGGTGTCAAAATAACTAAGGTTTCATGTACAAAAATTAGATACCATTCAAACATTTAGTATTGATTTTACAATATCTCTAATGAAACACGCTGACTCGTAACCACAATGTTTAAAAGTATTGACAGTTGAATATAGAAACTCCTTCCAAACTGATATCTCGAACAATAAACCCGGTGAAAGACTTTTTGGACTCTTCATTCAATCACTCGTCTGTGAATAGGAGTGAGAGGAATATCGGGACTAGTCAGGCTCTTGCCAATAAACTTTACTGCTCATGTTGTCAAAAACTTTTAAGTTCTATTCCTGACAGTGATTAGCTATGAGATCCATCAGGCGATTGGAATCCTGTCACCGGAGAACAGACCATCATGGGAAATTCTTGGAGGGCTCCATCGCTTTCGTGTGCAGTGTTGTAGTGAAACTGATTATTGCTGTTGGGCCATCACTGTCCTAATCAAGTTGATTACTGTTGTTGGGACACTACTATTATAGTCAACTTGATTATTGCTATTGGGGAACGACATTGTTATCTTGGACATTTGTGACCCGCCACCACAAAATGAGTCTGAAGTCGCACACAACAGTTTTGTAGAAGAGGCCCCGACAGGTGATTAGGGTCAGTTTTGTGCAGTTTGACTTTTCTTTAAAACTGGATTCTTTAATTATTAAAGTAACAGAAAAATACACTGCTATGTTAGAATAAAAGATAGAAATTGTCTTAAAATACACTTTAACCGAGGTACCCCACGGCGATCCGTCCCGATTTCCACAGATGTTTCGGTACTAATCCCCTGTTAGAACCCCAGTGTGTTATCCTTGCCAGATAGCCCAGTGGTTGTATTTTCAATCTCTTTAAAGACTGATTCTAACATTACCCATTCAGAACATTTGTCTGCAAAAGTTTATTAGTAAGCAGATGTTGTCTTTGATCTAGACCTTATCCAATGGGATAATCAGAAACTCGTCTCCTTGGTAACAAAAGGAAAGGCGCTGAGTGATTGGCAATTCTTTCCGCCAGGTTGGTTGCAAACCTTCAAAGCTGCGTAAAGCGAAAGTATGGTGAAAACATATCTGAATGACGAGGACTTATTAGCTTTATTGAATTCCGACCAATCTGTAACTTTTCCGCATAGAACTCGGAAGATTAATTACAGAATATTTCGAGTAAGAGGACGAGTTAACGAGCGACGATCTGAGTGTGAGATACGTCAGAGGATCGCATTGACTAAGAATGTGATACACCACTTGTTCAAGTACTTTTTGAGTTGAGAAGGAGAACATATGAAAACCGACAGGTAACTGTTTACCAGTTATGCTGCACAGTACACAACACCTTTCCCACAAAGCAAACGGTCAATGGTGTGTCGAGTAGTTCTTTGGAAGGAGATCCAAGACGAGGATGCATCACACAATTTACCCCCGAGAAAATTGATTCATTGCACCTGTCTGTGATGGATATGGACAGTGATAAGTCTTGCTCCACTTTGGCTTTTCATATTATCTTTTCTTTTCATTCTACCGTCGAATGCCTCCAAATATAGGTAATTTGCATGGGTATGTAACTATTGCAGTTATACTTAATTATTTTCTCCTATATGGTTGGGTCAGTGTAGATGTAAATCTTTCCAACAAACCCGTAGTTTCTATCTCAGTTAGTCCTTGATATGAAACCTTTATTACAATAATCTTGATTTAATTAAGCCAGTGAGTCAGTTGGTATCTCTGAAAATAATACATGAAGTAAGTGTTCCAACTTGCATATAGATATATATATATAGAGAGAGATCAGTGAAATGTAAGCTTTCTCTTGACAGAATTTCCATTACGGAAACAAGAATGGTGGCAAACATGGGCTGTGGTCGGCTGCGGAAAGTGCATTTAGAATGAAATGTGTTCTTCACTGGGGAATTTTAGAGCATGTGACATTATTTATTTTCGAAGCAGATGGCTTTAGATAAAAGTCGACATAAATCAAGTAAATTTTCTAAGAAAAATTAAACTGCGTTAAAATATATAGTGAGGATAAGGATTAAAAAAAAATATTAATTATCAATGTAAAGCTTTCTTTGACTTGCTGTCTTCAAACATCTAATGTAGACAAGTTCTAACTCCAGCTGTAAAGCAGCTGGTAACACCTGGCCAAAGGTCAGATGTCAAGTACGTGACCTCAAATATTCAGTTAAACAGATTGAACAAAACAAACAGATGTGTGTGTGTGTGTGTGTGTGTGTGTGTGTGTGTGTGTGTGTGTGTGTGATCTTGATAAGCATTGCTGGGGGATATGGCGTTTATGTGTAAGTGTAAGTAACTGTGTGAGAGGTTTGACTGTATTTTGCTTAGTTTTTTACTTATGAGAGCTCCCAAAAAATAGAAATTTCTATCTGTGGTGTGGCCAGAAGTAGACCACAAACTTTATTGCATCAAAGGTAGCTGTATGGATAATGACAGACACGGGATTTTCTGTTTCATTTGGTTGGCTTCTCGTTTTGTTTGCTGCTGGCTGTCGTGTTATCTGGGAGGCGCCAAGCAGGGAATTCATCACAACAAAGCCCTAATCTCAAAGAAAAAACTAGTAATGAAAACTACTCAGAAGACGAAGAAATTGAACTTCCACAGAACGTTTCCCTTCTACATTTGGAATCTCAATACACCTTGGCACGACACAGACCATGATTTAGACTTGAAAACCTAATATATATATATATATATATTGAATTTATAAGGAATCTTTTATGTCAATGACCATTAATACATAAAAAGACTAATTATTGTTAGATTAGGGATCTTTTAATCGATTTAAATTTGTTTGGCAATTTCATGTGTGTCGTCATTCATGATAGCTGCATCATCTTAGAGCTACTGACACTATGTTATTATGACAACTCAGTTTGTAAACAAAACTCTGTGTCAGATATCATCTCTTGATTAAATAGTAAAATGTTGTATACAAGATGACATAGAGCATAATGTTGCACCCAGCCAAATAACAATCAAGCAAAAAAAAAAAAAAAACCACCGGAGGGAGGGGTGGCGGCGGCCACGCCAGAAGGGAGGTGTGAGCTTCATGAAGAGCATGATGAGAACAGAGAACAGGTGGGAACTTCACCAAGAGGATATTTGAGAGAGGATATTGTATGACAGGTGGAGAGAGAGAGAGAACACCAAAGATCGTTTGATACCTGGTCGGCGGCAAGACCCTCAAAGGGCGTTGGGAGGAATAGTTCTCACCCTCACTGCCACCTGTAAGTGGTCACTACATAGTGAGATAGGATTTTTACTTCCTGTTTACTCGTGTTAGCTGATGATTGATTGAAGGATGTCGGTTTTGTGATTGTCTAGTGACAATCCTGGCTTCTAAGACGTGTGTGAATGTTTGACATTTCAAGTCAAAAACTACAACGAGCTCGGAAGTTCTCGGTTCGTCGTCAGCGTGAAGCCAACACTTCCTTGACATTTCTTGGAGGTGGAGATCGAAACTTTATGATGATTTGTCTTATCTCCAAAGAACTTTTCTTTGAGGCTAGCACTTAAGCTGGCAGGGAAAAGAATCAGGAGGAAATCGGTTGGGTTACAGTACTTGGGTTAAAGAACCTCGGTGCAAAGGGCCTGCCAGCAACAGCGGACCTTCGGGACTGCCAGCTGTCATCGCGAACAAACAGGAGACATGTTCAACTAGAAGATGGACTACCTGTGAGAGGTAAAAGTTTTTTTGCCAAGACCGACAGAAGGTGTCGCGGTTCTCAAGGGAAAAGAAACTTGTGTGTTGCCGGGGGAGAAGTCAGGGAAGGCGAACAAAGTGTAAAAGTGACGATGGACAGTCGGGAGGTGGGGGGGGGCCTTACTAGTGTCGACACTATGCCGCGACTCTCAGCTTCAGACCAACTACTCACCTCACCACAAGCCTGGACTCACCTGACTCGCATCGTGGAGAGACGAAGATGTCGCCAGAACTTGTAGTACGAGGAGCAGTAACAGCTGCCAGAGATAAGTTGATGTTAAGTGTATCAATGTGACAGTGGCAACCATTTGGTTTTCGCACTAATTGGGTACCAGGAACCGCTACCTTCAACAGGCAAGTGGCGTAGGTGTACCACGTGACCCAGCAGTCTGTCAGTCTGTCCTTCGTGGTACCTTGGAGGAGGGTGGACGCCGCGATGACCAGTGAAAGAATTAATCTACGAAGGTGGAGTGGGCTGGTCGTCCTGTGCAAGCCCTCCTCAACATCGCCCAAGACAGGCTTGAGTGGTGGTCCTCGTCAGCTGCCGCGTCTATCCAGGTGGTCGCCACAACGACGAGTAACAGTCACGTGACGAATGACTGATGTGAGAGTAAACGGTTGTTACAGCTGGAGCTGGGACTCCCCCCTTTAAATGAGCCACATTTCTGTATGTTTGTAATTGTGTGCGTAACTTTTAGGTCTACTTTCATGCTGAACTGCACATCGTCAAGTCTTCTCTTCTTATAGAGATGGGGTGGGAGCTTGTGTCATCAAGCACGTGACTGACGTGTGAACATTGCACGTGACTGACATGTGCATATTGCACGTGACTGACATGAGAACATTGTAGTGACTGACGTGTTAACATTGTAATGATTGGTTTGTGATGGTGACTGACATGTGAACATTGTAGTGACTGACGTTTGAACATTTGCCGACTGACTTGTGAACATCGTAGAGATTGGCGTGTGAACGTTGTTTGTGACTGGCATGTGAACATCGCACGTGACTGACATGTAAACGTTTTAGTGAATGGCATGTGAACATTGTAGGTACTGGTGTGTGAACATTGTATTGACTGATGTGTGAACATTGTACGTGGATGGTATGTGTACATTGTAGTGACTGGTATGTGAATATTGTAGAGATTGACATGTGAACATTGTAGTAAGGTTTTCTTGCAGTATTATGATCACGTGGGTTGTCGGAGACATCTTATAACTGTCACCACCTTGCCTCGCTCACTAGGGCCGATGTCTAGAGTTTGCAGAGTAAAAAGAAGGAGCATTGTAACACTTTGATGTAAAGTATGGAGGCCGTGTTCGGAATGAATTTACTTATTGTCGTACTGCTGTTGCTGTGTATTGTCTTTGAGAAATAGTTTTAGTTGAATATAGTCTACACAGAATTCTCGTTGAGTCCCTCGGTGCGGTAATATCGATTATTTTCAACATTTTATCACCTTTTGTTGACTTTCTTTATACTTCCTCTTACTTGTCTTCCTAAGCTCTTGAACACAAAGGAAATAAATTTGGTCTTATGTACAAGGAAGCTGCATCCTTTGAACATTTTAAGAGGTGCATTGTAATGGCATCTGTCATGGGGACTAGTAGTAATCGTTAGTTTTTCAAGTCACACTTTTTTTGTTTATCAAGAAAGACTATTTACACTTGCTTCATGTACGGAAAGTGTATTTGGGACCAACAACAAGGCATAGAGAAGTGAACCTCACCTGGCGAAACGAAGCAAATATAAAGTTAATACAGTACATCATGGTGTGATACCGTGATCGTATATTTTTATATTGAGTGTGTGTATATTTTTATATTGACTGTATGTTTTAATATGTTACATCGGCTGGGTCGTCATTTAAAGACATTTTATGTCAACTGGAGTTTAAAAAGCTTTCTTTCTTCACAGAAGGATTTTTAAGAAATTATTTTTTGAGACAACGTTCTAAGTCGACTCTGTAAATGCTGTTGGCGTTGATAAAGAAAAATCGCTCAAATAGTTTCAGTAAAGTCCTAAACTTTAAGCAGAATTGAGCACAAGAAAACAGGTTTGTAGATCATCTACAAACAGAAGAAAGACTCCTATTGTTGTGGATGTCGTAGAGACGTTTTCAGTGGAAAAGAGTAAATCCTTTGTGTCACTCACCTACACCACCGCCTGGTCCGCATAAACCGTCTGTAGGTCTCTCGTAAATCGTGGCCTGGAAACAATGCCCACCTACCCCATGCCTAGTTTTCGCCAAGAAATAGATTCCCGCGGCTGCTGGCGCAAATATCTGTAAACTAAACACGAAACGCGCATCTGTCCCGCAGACAGTTCTTTGTAAGGGAGACAGGGAAAGACAAACAGCAGGCAGACATTTCTGAGATTCCTGGATCCTGTCCCCTTTCTTCTCAGGCGTGGGTGGACGTCAACGAGGGGAATCAGTCCGATGCCTAGTGATTTTCTGGGCTTGTCATTGATACCTTGTGCTGAACCCCAGCAGGTATTTGATCGATTAGGCGATTTCGGGCGCCCAACGTGGAAACTAATTAAAAGATTTAACTAGCTAAGAGCAGATATTTAGTTTAGGTAGCTCTTTCCAACTAATTTTTGCGATTTTTTAAGACAGAAACTCACTAGGGTACACTATAGGGCCTTCACTATGGCTGTCTCTATTCGTTGGCTTCATAGTCTTTCGGCAAATCTGAGGCGTCTGCACAAATCTTCCAGTGTATTTTCATCCAATATTTTTTTCAAATGAAAACACACAAAAACTTTCTTTTGAAAATATCTGTTAACATTCAAACCAAATGTATAAAGCAAAGCTTACTTAAAAAAAGGTTATCTTTTTGATATTTGATATTGGGAGATTTGAAAGAATAAATTAAAATTAAATTAACAAATAATACTGTAATCTTCAAGTTATTAAGCACCAAATATTTTATCGTTTTTTTATAAAAACAGAAATGATTGCGAATAATATTCTGACGACTTGTGTTGACACCAGATTGTCACACTGAGTTTCTTAGAATCTGCCAACGTTGGTAAGACAAATTACTGTTTTCTCTTCTAAAGCCTCATACACATATTCTTGTGAAAGTAAAATCAGATTTTTTTGTTTGCTCTTTAGTCATTTTTCTATATAGCAGGTCAATATTGTGGCTAATTGCGTAAAAGTTTCATTGTACTGTTGCTGTAGCTTTCTAAACTAGAATCACTCACCAACGATGTTCTTTTCAGTTGTGCGGCTGAGCTAGGGTGGACATCCTAAGAAAGTGTGTAGCTTCAACAGCTTCGTAATTCTGCCATAAATGTTACTTGATGAGTACTGATCCACGAGTCTGATGGTGGTAAAATTGTCTCCTTTATCGAAATGTAGGTTTTGAGTTTTTTTTCTCTAATTTAATCTTCTCTTTCTTTCAATTTTATTCCCATCTTCTCGAAAATGAACTTTTTTTAGTCGTCTAACTGAAGTTTTCTTTCTTCTATTTTCCTTCAGTAGAAGCCTATTATCTTCTTTCCTTTTGTCCTTCTCTTCCTCGTGATGATTTCCTAGGTCTGCAGCTCCAAGCTTGAAACGTTTTTAAAACTAGTTCTGTGGCTAGTAACATAGCTTCAGATGATCTGTTAGTTAAGCTTAATAGAGGCCACCTCTACATTTTCAAAAAAAAAATCGTTTTCGAAAAGCACTTTCTTTCGCTCCTTTGAGTAGGTTTAGTGTCTTTAATAACATTTGGATCGAATTTCGATGCCATGATGAGAGTAAGGTACCATACAAAGCATTTTTAAAACAGTTATTTAAAAAAAACTAATGCACAATGCTAGATTAAAATGTAAGAGAAATCATAAGAAACACTAATCTCATGTTGAATTTTCTCCTTCAGAGCCCCTCCATCAAATTCGGTCTCCAGTCTGAAAGCGGAAACAGAGGCAGAAGCCTGTCTCCAGGTTGCCTCACATCTCGAAGCCTTAGCGAGATTCGACTTCCCGATATTCGAAGAAAAAAGACGTGTGTGCCACCACATGAGAACTAAAGAAGAATTAAAGAAGAATCAATGTTACTGTGATTGTGTGATTGTGTGTGTGTGTGTGTGTTGTGTGTGTGTGTGTGTGTGTGCGTGTGTGTGTGTGTGTGCAGAAAAGCATGCATGCATGAGTGGTGGTGTCGGCAATGAGCAGGGTGTCGAGCACTGACCCAGTCTGTGACTATCAACCCAGATGCCCTGTGTGCCAGGTGTAGTCTTGCCAGCGCCCGCAGACCGTTGACCATGTTGAGTCAGTGAATATGTTATACTATATCTGACTTGAGATCGTGTACGATATCACGAGCATTATATTTGACGAGATCATCTCAGTACAATGAGTGTTATATATCTGACTCTGGTCGTCTGCTGCCTGATCGTCGATCTAATTTTCCCTTAACCCCTTCATTCTATTTTAGGTCTTTAACAATAGTTTAAAGTATGAAAATGAAACCCTTTGGCTTATACTATCGTGTGGATCAGTTAAATCGACCTGTTTGGTCTCCCCTCCAGTCAAACTGTTGTATTCAGCCCCCCCCTTCTCTGTCTCTGTCTCTCTCTCCATCAATGAAGTCGTTTGCACGGCCTGTGATCTCCTATGTACTCTTCACTAACTCTTTTCCTGTCCAGTTGGTGATCTCTGGTCTGACCACACTTCTGCTCAAACCCTTCGCTCCTTACCTGACTCTCGTATTCTATCCCTTCTACAACGATAGTCACATGTGGACAGTGTATATTCTCCTTCTGTGCTTCTAAACACTGGAACTCTCTTCCACATCGTATTCGCGATTCTTTTCAATCTTAGTATTCGTGCTTTCCTTGAAAACACATTTGTCTGAAAAATACAAAGATTAAAAAAATCTGTAATTATCTTTTGTTCTCATTATCAGTCAACGCAGTTCCTCTTCACCTCGTAATTTATGAGACAAATGCATTGGTTTATACCTCATTTCTTAATTAACTTTCGTTACCTATGAATTCTTTTACTTGTAGCTTGTGAGTTCGCTTGTCATCATAACATCTTGTTGTTGTCCAGTGTTTTTCATGTCATTTCTTCAACGGAAGTGCAGAGAGTGCGACCTGCTTTCGCTTTTATGCTACATGATAACAAAACTACTTAAGCATTCGTAAAATAGGAAATAGATGATATGAGCCAACAAAGTGTGATTACATTATGAGAACGATATGATAACAGCCAGCAATAAGCTTAATACAGAACCAATAAAACTCAAAACTGTAAAAGGCTCACCTCAACATGTTTCAAGTAAAAAAGAATACACTGTTAGAGTACAAGTCTGGTCACAAATCAACATCAAAAAAATGAAAAAAAAACAGGTCAGGTTGCCCAACCCGTGAAGGATGAGTCTCCAGAGCAAACAGCCGAACAACAGCAAAGATGCAAACCATGCAGGACAGGCTGTCACATGTTATAGTCCTTCACAGTCCCTTACAGAAGTTGCAGTCGTTCTAAGACCCAAGTACTCCCACATCACTCGTCCTCTGCTTACATTTTCTGTTTCCTTTTCTGTTTCTGTTGTCTGTAAACCAGGATTGCAAGGCAGGTCAAACAGAAATGATAAAAGGATAATTTCGCATCGCCAACAGAGTGTTTGGCAAAAGAAATTGCTACCTGCTACAATACAGTCAACTTTTATTTTCTCCTGTTCTAATTAATAAAACAAAAATTTTATCCCAAAGGAGGAATTCAGTTCCATCTACAGTTTTATTCAGAAAGGACTTTCTAGGATTGTAAAAACAGACGACACGAAGAAAATGAGTGTAGAAGGTGATGATTAACATCACGTGACTTGTTTTCAATTTTGCTGGGCGCCGTAGATTTCTAAAAATGAGCAGCTCATAGATTAATGATTCTACAGAAGTTTCCTGGAAAATGTGACAGCAAGCGAGCGGTTTTTAACTCGTCTGTTAATCAAACTTTATTGCGGCTTCAAACTGTTTCCTGGCGATCTTTTGATCCTAGGCAAAGCAAAAGAATTAATGAAGCAACATCTCACGAGAAGGATGAAGGAAATAAAAAATATTTTATTAATGGTTTGCTGAAATCTTCAAACCCGACTGATTTCAGTCTTGCACCAAGCAGGTGCAGCCCTCAAGCTGGCTGCAAACCTCGGAGGAGACTTATGTTCCCTCATATTTTCCCCCCATGCTGATCTCGTTAACGACCGAGAAAATGGGTGAATGTCCTATCACACCGATGAAAAAAAGCAATAGCAGCAGGTTATTAATATCATGATAGCATGTTCCATGTCAGGCAAGCACACAAACGTATTCAGATGAGAACTTCATGTTTCTCGTGTGATTTATTTTTCTCTTTTTTTAAATTAGAAAAAAAACTGTCCCCAAATTTATGGCAGCTTTTTTATGAAACATTGCTTGTTATAATACTAAATTTTAGCTTTGGTCAGTGGTCTTGTTTGAACTCTGAAAGGAGTCAGTTTCTACAGCTTTACCCAGGGTACGTGTGGTATATGGACTTTCATCGGGTCTGCTATGGCGTCCATGTAGTTAAAGTGTTAGTCAATACCGATGATGGATTAGTTGATGTAACTGATATTTACTGACCTTAGTGTCACACGTTTTTAATTACACCTCTGTTTACATTTTGTCTCCCTTGTGTCTTTGATTTTTTTAATTTTATTTTAGGGTAGATATTGTCTTCTGTTCGTTTGGTTTTGCTTCTGTAGAGTCTTCATCAAGTTGGTACACGATAGTAAGTCTCTCAATAATGTCTACTTGCTGAAATCTTATCTATTGCTGATTTTCATTACCATCCAATCAGCAACGCATCTCTCTATATTATATCAGTTTTCATTTTTTGTTTAGCACCTGCCTATGCAAAACCTTTTTCACACGGATTGTATTCCTTTTATGTCGTGAATTTTAATTTCACACTGTGATTAGGAAACCTTTATCCGTGTTCATTCTAGACCTCGGTCTGTAGGCGCCACGCTGATTACATCCACGTCTTCGCACTTGATACCGATCGTTCCTTGCACTACTTCCTGCGGTATCAGTGGGACATTGTGGGACTGGCGGAGGTCAGATGGACAGGATTTGGGGAAACAGTGACGGAAGACGGCCACAGACTGTGGTACAGTGGGGAGGACACCAGGCATGAGTACGGCGTGGGCTTCCTTGTGCACAGGAAGGTGGCCGCGGCCGTCATCAGCTGTACACCCGTATCCAGCCGGCTGATCTCCATTCGTGTCTCAGCCAAGCCTCATAATGTCACCATTGTCCAAGTATACGCTCCAACTTCCACACATGGAGACGACGAAGTGGAAGAATTCTACCAACAACTGGACAAGATTATGAAGGCAGTTCCAAAAAAGGACATCCTGGTTGTGCTCGGAGACTGGAACGCCAAGGTCGGACCAGACGCCTACCAGCAATGGGCAGGAACAGTGGGGAAATTTGGCCTTGGTGAAACCAATGACAGGGGCATCAGACTCCTAGAGTTCGCACAGAGCCAGAGACTCACCTTAGCCAACACCTTGTATCCCCACAAGAAATCAAGGACGGCCACCTGGCACTCACCAGACGGACTGGTCCATAATCAGATCGACTACATCCTACTGCCGAGACGCTTCAAATCCAGCATCAACAGGGCCAAGACAAGGACGTACCCAGGCGCTGACATAGGCAGCGACCATGACCTTGTTCTAACAAACCTGAAGCTGAGGCTGAAAGCGAAGCGACTCTCAAACACTCCCCGAATTCGCTTTGATTTGGAGAAGCTGCAAGACCCAAAGGTTGCAGAAGTCTTCAAGGCCACGGTTGGCGGAAAATTTGGCGCACTGAACCTGGTGGACTGTGATGTAGACACCCTCTCTGGAAACATCAAAGAGGTGCTACTGTCGACAGCCCAAGAGGTTCTAGGGCGACATAGAAACAAGAAACAGCCATGGGTCACGAACGACATACTAGACCTCTGTGACCAAAGGAGGGCCTTGAAGAGAGAAAAGAAAAGCAAACCAGAAGCAGCAACCAAATACAAAGAAGTGAATTGTGCCATTAAGATAGGGATGAAGGCAGCTAGAGAGAGCTGGATCGAGAAGCAGTGCCAGGACATAGAGGTTGGAATGGCACGAGGTGACAGCAAAAAGGCCTACCAACTTCTAAAGACCCTCACTAAGACAGACCAGCAAAAGATCTCAGTCATCGAAGACAGCAATGGTCACCTTCTCACAGAAGGCAATGCTGTACTCAACCGATGGACAGAATACTGCAAGGACCTGTACAATTACCAGCTGAAGACCGACGCCAACATTCTCCAAAACAACCAGACTAGAGACAGTGAACCTGCAGACATACCAGTCCTACGGGAAGAGGTCGAAAAAGCTGTACATAGTCTGAAGGGAGGAAAGTCACCAGGCGTTGATAATGTACCAGCTGAGCTGCTCAAGCAGGGTGGGGAAGCAACTACAAAAGCCCTAACTGTTCTGTGCCAAAGAGTCTGGGAGTGCAAGGAATGGCCCAGAGAATGGACGCAGTCACTAATCATTCCCCTCCCAAAGAAAGGAAACAGCAAACAGTGTCAGAACTACAGAACAATAAGCCTTATCAGTCACCCAAGTAAAGTCATGCTGAAGGTCATACAGAACCGCATCAGAACCACCGCAGAAGAGCTGCTAGCAGAAGAACAGGCTGGCTTCAGACCACGTAGAAGCACAGTTGAGCAGATCTTCAACTGTCGTCTTCTTATAGAAAAGCATCTGCAGCATCAGCGGGACCTTTACCACAACTTCATTGACTTTAAGAAGGCATTTGACAGAGTCTGGCACGAGGGGCTATGGCATGTGATGCGGAAATTCAACATTGAAGAAGGGCTTGTCCAAGTCGTTGAAGCGTTGTATAACAGCTCAACGAGTACAGTTTTGCTTAACAACCAAATAGGAGCTTACTTTCGTACCACAGTAGGGGTACGTCAAGGATGTCCCCTATCACCCGTGTTGTTTAATATATTCTTGGAGAACATCATGCTTGAAGCTCTTCATGACCACCATACCTCCATTTCAATCGGTGGAAGACCAATCTGCAACCTACGCTTTGCAGATGATATAGATCTGTTAGCAGGTACAAACAAGGAACTGCAAGACCTCACCAACAGACTGACAGACAGCTCAAACGCATATGGAATGGAGACAAGCACAGAAAAGAGCAAAGTTATGATCAATGGCAACGGCAAAGCAGAGATCTATATGAACGGGGTACAGCTCGAAGAGGTAAGCAGCTTCAAGTACTTGGGAGCCACTCTCTCCAAGGACGGCAGCTCCACGCAAGATATCCGCATCAGGATCGCAACAGCAACAGCAGCAATGGCTAGGCTAGATAGGATCTGGCATAGCCACAAGATAAGGTTCACTACCAAGTACAGGCTATACAAATCCCTGGTAGTGCCGATCCTGCTCTACGGATGCGACACGTGGACTCTACTCGCCGAAACAGAAAGGAGAATCCAGGCATTCGAGCACAAGTGTCTGAGGAGGCTGCTCCGGATCTCATACAAAGAACACAAAACCAACGACTTTGTAAGAAACAAGATTGCCACACTGGTAGGACACCAGGAACCTCTACTATCAACAGTCAAGCGACGTAAGCTGGTCTTCTTTGGCCATGCAACCCGGCACGACACCTTGTCGAAGACTATCCTTCAAGGCACCTTGGAGGGTAGCCGACGCCGCGGTGGTCAGAGAAAGAACTGGCTTACGAACGTCAAAGACTGGACTGGTCGTCCTGTACAGGACCTGCTGACTATTGCCCAAAACAGGCAAGAGTGGCGGACCCTATCAGCTGCCGCGTCTATCCATGTGCTCCCCCCAACGCCAGGTGCCAGGCAAGGGACGACTGACTGACTGACTTCGCACTTTGTTAATCAAAAGAAATGCTGTTCCTTGCACTACTTCCTGCTCAAGGCGCCAGCAGGACACCTGCAGCTACCTGAGTAATTTGCACCTGATAATCATGGACAAGGATCGGGTTTTTAAGATTCAGCTAAAGACTTCGTCCCATTCTGTGCTTTGTTTGGGAGTTTAGAGAGACGATTCATTAATTAAGGTGTATTTTTAATTAAGTCTTATACCACCTGCAGCTCCAAGGTTCTTAATGTTGTACATAAATTAAAGCAGTCTTATTAATGAAAATTTGTCACCTGCGTATTGTGCTTCTTGTTAGAATTATACGATTTGCAGACAACATAGTTCCTCTAGCAGGCACTAACAAGGAGCTACACGACCTCACCAGCAGACTGACTGACAATTCAAACGCATATGTTATGGAGACCAGCAGTGAAAAAAGGAAAGTTATCATCAATGGCACTGGCAAAGCAGAAATCAATATGAACGGGGTAGAGAACCAAGAGGTAAGCAGCTTCAAATATTGTGGAGCCACCCTCTCCAAGGGCGGCAGCTGCACGCCAGATATCTACATCAGGATCGCAACAGCAACAGCAAAAGTAAATTACAAATAAAATAAAACCTAGAAAACATTCAAACTCTTGGTAGTGGGTTTACCAACAGCTAAAGTAACTCCACCCTCCCCACATCGTGCAACATGACGTCATTACTGGCAACATGTCACCCTTTCTGGGCCTCTATCGTCGACTCGCGGACTTTCTCGTCGTCACTCACCAAATTTCGCGATATTTCTCTCCCGGAATCTCTGGATATGACGTAATTGATGGCAACCTCTCACCAACTCTTGGCGTTTTTTGCGACTCTCGCCCTTTGTCGTCCACTCTAGGCCTTTCTCGTGGACTCTTGTGGACTTTCACGCTTTCTCGTCGTTTCTCGCACTCTTTCCCGAAATCTCGCTATATGACGTCAGTTCTTGCTACCTCTCACCATCGTCCTTTTTCTTGGACTATCGCGGTTTTCGTTGTTTCTCGTCGACTCTCACCCTTTCCCGTCGACTCTCGGCCTTTCTCATGGACTATCGCGCTTTTGTTTTTCGTCGTTTCTCGTCCACTCTCGGCCTTACTCGTCGACTCTCGCCCTTTCTCCAGGAATCTTGCCCTTTCTCGTCGTTTCTCGTCATCTTTCCCGCGATACGACATCATCCTCTTATTAACACTCGGCATTTCTCGTCCACTCTCGCTCTTTTTCGTCCTTTCTCTCGATATCTCGGGACACGACGTCATTGATGGCAACCTCTTAGAAACTCTTGGCCTTTCTCGTGGGCTATTGCACATTCTCGTCGTTTCTCGTCATCTTTCCTGATATCTCGCGAAATGACGTCATTAGTGGCAACTTCTCTCCAACTTTCGGCCTTTCTCGTAGAGTATTCGCGATTTCTCTTCGTTTCTCGTTCACTCTCGGCCTTTCTCGTCGTTCCACGTAGTTTCTCGTCCACGTAGTATCTCCCTTAATCTCACGATTTGACTTCATGACTGGCAACCTTTCATTAACTTCCGGACGTTCTCGTCGATTCTCGCCCTTTTTCGTGGACTCAATCACTAAATATACCAGTCATTGCTGTCTCTTTCACTTCCTTCACTTTTAACTTGTAAAAATAAACACATGTACAAGTTATAAATACAGCTCGCAGGAGTTCGTCACATTTTGTAATCCTGAACACACACACACACACACACACACACACGCACGCACACACACGCAGACACATACAAAAAGAATCTACTTATCAGCATTCTAAATAGCATATAAAGATATACAGCTAGTTGAGCTCACCGAGAACATTTGAACTTTGACATTTTATGTTATTGGTAGCCTCATGAGGTGTATGAGAAGTCCCGCACTAAGTTTAGAAACGACTTTCAGCAATTTCACCGAAGGTGAGATAATCCAGCGGCAGTAGTGCGCTGGGATACGAACACTAGTAACATGCAATACAGTCACCGTGCACCTGAGGTCCTTGGAGATGGGGAGTCACTACCACCCTCAGTAGAGCTCTGCATGCTTCACAATGGTCATACCGCAGTCACGTGCTCACCAGCTTGACTTGTCAAAGTTATTAAAAATACTTTTAGTTTCTCAGGTGTTTAGGAGAACATAATAAGCCTGTCTATAAACATTACTCGCAACAACAATTTTAGAAAATGTTACGCAATACAAGCAATAAAATTTTACACCAGAGTAGCTCCAACTGTTGTTCTTCGTCTAGGCGAAGGTTTCTAACTGATTCGGGAATGTCTTTCTCTGTAGATGATTGTGACTTCAAATGATTAGCTACTTTACCTTCCTCCTGGTCTTGACGGTGAATAAAATTCTCCCACCAATAAGAAATTGTTAAAACAACAACAACAAAAAATTCTCCCACCTTCTGTTATATTACTTAACCGCAAGACCTCCAAGATACCCTGCAATCAGTCTCCAGTCCAAATTCACATGCAAGGGGGTAAAAATTAGCTGTTGCACTACTCATCTTTAACAGTTACTGATGATGATGATGAGGAGGAGGAGGAGGAGGAGGAGGAGGAGTAGGAGGAGTATCATTACTTACAAACATTGCAGTCTGACACTGTGAGAGAGTACCAGACACAGACAACTACTATTCACTGACAATACAGCTGTCACTTCTTTATTCATGCATAATCCCACCATTGCAGTTACTTCTGTGACAACAACATATATTTCAAGAAAAAAAGTTTATATAAATAGTTTTCTCTCTCCGTGAAGAGAAATTAATCATAAGATTAAAGAACCACAGGCAGAACACGAGTAACAACGGAACCAATAAATATCGTTGCCCCGGTTACACTCTTTGTCTGACTTGACCACATAAAACATTTTTCCTCTGTTATTTCCCTAGAAGTACAAGAATCGTACATCTGCACGATGAAAAGCCGTGTTTATGTGCGCGCTTTATGGAGTTGGCACTAACACCAGGATGAAAGAAGCAGGTCTAATCAGGCATCAAAATGTTGTGAAGGACTTTATGGTCTAAAACATTGAAACATCAGACACAGAGAGGTGATTATTTCACATACCACAAGTTTCAGCTAAAATTTCCTAGCCTGACCACTAATTTTCTACAATTTGCAGGAATTGTAAATGCAATTGAACAATTTCAAAATAAATTACGGATTAAAAACACGAAAGGAACTAAAGAAAAAAAAAAAAGAAAAGAATCAAATATTGGAAATTCCCCAACAGAAAAATATAAAGCTAGCATGGCATCAGTTCAAAAGCTTCTCTCTGTGAAAGTAGTGGCCAGGGCCTAATGTCCACGTGTGCGCGATCATGGCGACCTATCGGGTGGAAGGGTATCAGCTGTGGTGTGGTTTAGTGAGATAAGCGCCACCAAGCGTACACACCCAGAGACAGGATCATGACTAGCCAAAGCAGACAAAATATTTTGCCGGATCGGCCGAGGCCCCGGATCAACAACTGCCGCGAACTTCTTCGGCAATCTCCATGAAGGGAGACCAAGAAGTGTGCTACTGAAGCCAGATCGCTAACAATTGCACTCAGAGAACGAGCATTGATCGGCACGTGAAATGTCTGCCCACGGCGCCCATGAGAAAAGGGGGAAAACTCACAATTACGTTGAAACAATAGAGATGGGATAATCTGGGACTAACCGAAGTCAGATGGACGGGCTTTGGACTGATCAATGCCGCAAACTAAACATCAGGGACCGTAGTTATGATGCTATAGTAAGTCGTTTCTCCAAGGCAAAGTGGGAAGTTACCAGAAAAGAGCCTTGGTTCCGAAGTTATTAAAGCAATGTCGGGACCTGAGAACACGACTTCAACTTTCCTTTTCTTGTGAAACCTTCGTAAATGCTGCATAACCGCTTATAACTTCAGAAACAATACGTTTGTTCTCGAATTCTCCATGTTGCCCCAGAGCAGAGACTAACCCTCGCTTCATAACTACGACCCCAGTGCGGCGTGGGCCTTTTGAAGGAAGATGTTGGAACAGTCATCGGACGACAGACTGAACTCAATTGGCATTTCTACCAGGCCCCACAATGTCCCCATCATCCAAGTTTACGCTCCGACATCCACGCACGACTACCAAGTCAAAGAATTGTATGAAACAGTCCTGACGGCAGTACCGATGACAAATATTATTGTTGTATTCGGCGATTGGACCTCGAAGGTCCGCCCTGACGAGTGCCATCAACGGGGAGGGACAGTAGGCAAGAAGGGTCCAAAAGAAACAAACAATAAAGGACTAAGACTCAACAGACCTCCACAAAAGTGTGAAACAAGTAAAAGTCAATTTGAAAATAACGCATCTCTCCTTGAAGGAGTAGAAATGTGAAAACAAATACCCCAAAACCTAAAGATATAGAAATAAATATCTTCATTAAATGGAAAACTATTTAAAATAGTATGCTTTTAAGCTTACAGACCTAAAATCAAAGGCAATAATATTTTTCAATTATAAATTAATACTAAACAATAAAAACATTAACTACAGCTCACAAGTATAATTCTTTATCAAAAACAAAAAACTAGACCCTACGTATATTGGAAACAACTGGGGCCCTGCTGAACCCCTTGTCAAGCCCATTGTAATGTCAAAGTATTTACATGCACTCAACTTCAGTCAGTGCAGGTCAGGGCTACAAGTTGTATTAGGAATATCATCGTGCACACCAAGCCATTCAGTGCTGGCAGATGATGATGATGATGATTAAATAAAAAATCTAAATGTCCAGATAATGTCTGATTCTATCTGAGATTTATGCAGACCTAATAAGATTTTTTAACGGAAAGAAAAGTGAACCTTGCGAGGTCAATGTCCTTAGTCTTGACCTCAACTGTGCTGCTCAGTTTCTTTCTGTTGTGAAGGTTTGTGACAGAGAAGAACTGAGGGTGAGTAATAGACTGCATTGTGTCGGGGTCTTTTGTCGAGATTAGTTACACAGACTCGCTAGCTTTTGCCTGTTGGCGAGACATCTTTTTGCATGACATCTCTCCTTGCAGATAATTTCGATCTTGACCTTGCACGAGCGGATATTAACGGTTTTCCGAGAGAGACAGAGAGAGACGTTTGGAGAGGCTGAACAAGCAGGACTGACACAGGCAGGCACAGACAGAAAGAGAGAGGTAAAAAATAAAAACAAGGGGAAAGAGACGCAGAGCAGAAAAAGGAAGAAAGAAAAATGGAAGGAAACGATTAGATCAGCGGCGATCAGTATATTGTGTGTGGCGATCAGTATATTGATGGTGATCAGTATATTGTGTGTGGCGATCAGTATATTGATGGTGATCAGTATATTGTGTGTGGCGATCAGTATATTGATGGTGATCAGTATATTGTGTGTGGTGATCAGTATATTGTGTGTGGTGATCAGTATATTGTGTGTGGTGATCAGTATATTGATGGTGATCAGTTTATTGTGTGTGGTGATCAGTATATTGTGTGTGGTGATCAGAATATCGTGTGTGGTGATCAGTATATTGATGGTGATCAGTATATTGTGTGTGGTGATCAGTATATTGATGGTGATAAGTATAATGTATGTGGTGATCAGTATATTGATGGTGATCAGTATATTGTGTGTGGTGATCAGTATATTGATGGTGATAAGTATAATGTATGTGGTGATCAGTATATTGATGGTGATCAGTATATTGTATGTGATGATCAGTATATTGGTGGTGATCAGTATATTGGTGGTGATCAGTCTGTTGTGTGTGGTGATCAGTATATTGATGGTGATCAGTTTATTGTATGTGGTGATCAGCATATTGATGGTGATCAGTTTATTGTATGTGGTGATCAGTACATTGAAGTGAACAATGTATCGTGTGGTGATAGGTATATTATGGTGATCAGTATCTCGTGTGGTGATCTGTATATTGTATGCGACTAGATATAGTGTGGTTATCAGTATAGTGGATGTGCAGCTGTTTGTGTCTGTACAGGTTTTTCTATGTGCACGCATGTGTTTGTTGTTTTTACTCACACACCTTCTAAACAACAACGCACGCAGTCGAGAGTTTTAACGAGAAAGGGATGTAGTCACCATTTCCTTCCGCAACAGAGTACACAGTCCTTTAGAAGATGACAGAACCATGTAAGAGGTCAGCAAACCCTGATCTGCACGTGAAGATAACACAGCTGCTGTTGTAGTGGTACGAGATCAAGTCTACAACAGTATCGACACCGTCCTCCAGGTCCTCGACATCCATGCAAAAGACAAAACACATTTCTGTCAGTTATAAAATGTCCACCTTTGACACTAAGCTGTCCTGGAAATGCTCTAGTTTTATCTTGGGTTCCAAATTATACAATGCCGCCAATCAATGAGGGCAGCGCTTTATTGACTTCGCGCGGGAAGAGTTCAATGACGTCACGCGGTAATAAAATGGCGGCAACCTTGTATCGTCTCTCAGCTCTTTGACACCCGATGGCAATTTAAACGATTGTTTAACACCGTAACATTTAAGCAGAAACTATTTAGAACATCACTACCTATACCTATACCTATCACCCAACTTACAACTTATCTTTTCCTTGAATGCTTCCTGTCTGTCTGCGGTATTCTATAAGTAGAACTGACTTGTAAGCCATAATTGAAACGTCCCGGTGGAATCTAGGAACGATTTCGTATTTGAAAAAATAGAAACAAAACCGGAAATGTGTCGAACGTTGAACTTAGAAAAAAGTGTCACATCCCCGCTGTTTTAAATAGCGATGTTTGGATCCATAAAAGCGGAAGGATGGCTTAATTTTAAAAAGTTGTCCCGCTGTTCTGACTTCTAGCGGTCAAAGCAGCGTGTAATGCAAGGGGAAAGCACTCCACAACCAGGAAAAATTGTTGAGGGCCCTGGCACAGCATAGGGCATGTGGGTCCAGGACGAGCCAGGCTTACGAGGCTAATATGCCTGGATAATATGTATCAGTTACAAGGTCAAGGGTCACAAGCACACGCAGTGTCTTCTGTTCCAGCTGAAATGATGCAGAGTGGTGCCATGCTGGACCCTGTGTGAAGACCTCTTCTATGACATCGTTTTGTTGAGATGCGAAGCAAAGAGCGTATGTGGTATATGTGCCGAAAATCAACATTTGGTCGGCAGGGAGGCTTGGTAACACCTCATGGTCAAAAGCAGGCGACATAAAAACGATGCATGATGGAGAGTTTCTTTCCCCCATACTTCCGGCGGTGCTTCTTCTCTCTGGATATGACATCTTCTGCATTCGGTGTGATTCTGAAGCTGAATGTCTATGAAAAATATGGATTTATTGAAAAAAACTGCTAAACCAGACAAGTAACGGACTGGCCTGAAATTGTTAAAAAAAAAAACCTACCTGCTTTAACTGACTGCGGAACGGGAACATGGCCAAACACAGAGCCTTGAATCATGTTCTATATGTTTGTGAATACAAGACTATCTTGATCTTATTGTGTCTTTGCTACTGTTCTTCATGTGCGTGTCCTTAAGTTTAATGCAGAAATCACGTGACAAGCCGCCTGAGGACTTACTTCTGCCTTTTTGTTCTTCGCACGCGCGCTCTGCTGTTTGTCTTTCGAGCACACAATGCCACAACAACAGGCATCTTGAGGCCCTTCCTGCTGACCACTTTCAATGAAGCTAAAAGCAAATTCAGCGACAGCTGGAAAAAAAGAAATCATACGCTCTTTGAGGAATTGATCGCATCGAGTTTTTGTTGGCTCTCTTGTTGTCTTGTGTACCAGTTTAAAAACAAAGTGCGAGCTAAGAGGATCCTCAACATTATAATCGATACCAAAACCACAAAACAGGGTCAGAAGCTCTGACGGTCGCTTTTACATAAAGAAAGACATCTATGACGGGCATACTAAAGAAAACAACAACAACAACAAAATGCCTTCACAAGTTACACGCAGTCCGGTTTTTCGAAATGGTTTCTCCAGGACAAAAGAAGAACCCGACGTTCTCTTGCTTCTGAAATGCTTTATGCTACCTTTTCTTTCTTTGCTATGCTTTCAAGAATTTAACACAATTATTTTATGTACCTTTGTGAATAATGCTATATAAATATATTTAATTTTTGCCAGTGTTGAGGATATTGAATGACAGTCTTAGCAACAATGTTTAAGGACACAGACTTCCTTGAAAATGAATCGTCAGTTAGAGACAATTTCCTCGGGAACAAGTTGTCTTTAATAAATGACCATAAATTTGTACCTTGCAAAATAACTACTACTACTACTATTGAAACATTGGTTTAATTATTAGTTTTCATAACCATTCACACATGTAAGCTCTTTTATTGTCCATATGGCTTTTTGCTGTCCTATCACATTTTAATTACTAATAACCCATAGGTATAAAAACATAAGAGTATATGCTAGTTGTAGAAAATAGACGAATTTTTGTGTTGAGATATATTAAATTAATTATCCTCTCATATTCATATTCATCTGGATCATGATGTAAATCATCCATGTGTAGCAAGACAATAAGCAAAGTCCTTTATATTCAAATTCTTGTTGGTATTATTTACCGGGTTTTTCTTTCTGATTGGCTATGGTAGCCACTTTACTCAGCCCTTAGCTTTAGCACATTTGCCAATTACTTTCCACGCTTGAAGTCATGGTGACTGGACTATTAGGCTTCTTTTCGAGAAAAAATCGAGAAAAAAACACAGACATGTGACTCACGGCTTGTCACTGTGTAGAGAGGACTCACTCACTCACTCACTCACTCACTCACTCACTCACTCACTCACTCACTCACTCACTCACTCACTCACTCACTCACAAGCCTTGAGTGGGACATGACAAGACTCTTGCATGAGTCTCTCGGACTCCACGCCCCTCGGCCGAACCCCAAGTTGTTGTCGGACGATCGACCACGAAGTCTTCAGAAGGTCTGAGCAGTCATGTGTAAGGTCCCCGATCGAAACTCTATTCAAATTCCAAGGATAAATGTTACTTCAGGGTTTGTGGCTTGCTTAGGGTGTCATCGGGAAGTTTCTGTCTCTCATGCTGTTTACCACCGACAGTGTGTATAGGTAGACTGTGTGTTTACAACCCCTTCTCAGTCGATCATGAGTAGGTACCAACTCTTTCTTTTAATAAAACTGGTTGAAGGCGCGATGTGGGAAAGAAAGAAAGAAAGAAAGAAAGAAAGAAAGAAAGAAAGAAAGAAAGAAAGAAAGAAAGAAAGAAAGAAAGAAAGAAAGAAAGAAAGAAAGAAAGAACTTGTGTCTGTGGTTTCTTGCTGCAGTATACTGAAGCATATGAGTCTGCTCGTCACTACCAGAGAACTTTGCAATAAAACACTCAAACATTAAAACACTAAAAGAACAGTTTAACAAGTGTAAAAATGACAAAAAGGAGTTTGGCATATTACGCTCCTCTTCTCTTTTCCTCAGTTGTCCAGCCCTGCATATACATGGCATAAGAAGTCGAGGATTGATTGCATTGCCTCTCGTTATGTATGATCATTATCACGGGCTTTTCGACAAGCAGCTTTCCATCGGCACATTCATTGAGACCACAGCTCCCGTGCCCTTCTGCCCCTTTTATCTCAAACAGATTTATTGTGAGTGTGACAATCAAGAGAATTCCATATGTTGTAAGTCTGGCTGCTCAACAAACCCCGTTTTTGCCTTCTTCTGTCGAGACAGATTTGGTGGAAACGGAAGGTTGCACACAGACGGCGGATATTATGGTCCCGCGCCTCTCGCTTTATCACTTGTTTCGAAACTCAATCCTCAATGAAATTTCGCCAATGGTCTGTTGTGCGCGTGCAGATGAGGTGCACGCAATCTGATGGAACTTGTATAGGTCAACTTCATAACCTTTACCCTCTATGCACCCGTTCTGATCCGCTGTGGTACCACCCTTCCAACAAAGACTAGAACGACGGGTGCACATTGGTAGAGACTTTACCATGTGTACCAAGGCTACGGCTATGGTGAGATTTGATGATCAGATTGAAATAATTGCCGGTGATCATTGAATAGGTCTGCAGCATGCAAACGCAAGGTGGGATGTCTTATGAAGGACTGATTGCATGAAAAATGATATCGATCACTTAGAAGGAGTGATGTGCAGAAACACCGAACTCTTACAATTGCACTCGAAAATACAAGTGATGCTGAAACTGGGAAACAGCACACGTTGCACTTAACAATATCAGCAGAGAAAACCTCACGAGCACACATTCGCTTGAACATGCCAGTAAACTTGAACATGCCAGTAAACTTGGACATGCGCACTCGACAGTAAAGAGCAGATGCTGTCTGAGGCAAAAATGTCAACGTTTTGACGATAATCTCAGGATAAGACATCGCCTTTCCACATCGAGTCTTTACCCTAAGGAGGGAAAATATGCTTAACTGATAGACTATTGCAATAGCAAGACGACTTATAGACAAAATCATCAGATTGGTGGATAAACGTAAATATGTAGTGGCTATTTGCTCATATTCACTAGAAATTTATGGACAAGGTAAAGACACGAAAAAGGAAGCAAAAATAAAGTAAAATAATTCAACAAACTGATTTTTAAAATGTTTTCTCAGCCTTTAAAAAGTCGAGCAGCTTTTTGTTAATGTGATATTAGATACGCGGTGAACCGAAAACATAATGAACGTTCGACAACTCCTTAAGCTGTTTTAGAAAGGGGAGAAAACTGCGATGTGGGTCCTGATGTAGGGCTGCCACGAGCGTTTGCTCACCCCTGATGTAAGGCTTCTGGTTGCATTTTAATTACTTCGAGTCACATGACCTGTGTTTGTCGGGGCTTGAGATAAACATCTCAAGATTACAAGGAGGCAGACAATTTGTCAGCTCCTTCCACACCATCTACACTTTGTACACCGGTACAGATCACAAGTTAGCTCCCGGACACACGCACGCACACACACACACACACACACACACACACACACTCACCTCTATCTGTAGATCTAGTCCTATGCAATACCCGTCTTCAGTCAGAAATGTGCGATCAAATTAAAGCACACACACACACACACACACACACACACACACACACACACACACAAGCAAACTCAAACTCAAACACAAAACTTCTTTTATTATCTTGATCAATTTTAGTTTTTTTCTCGTAAATGTTTGTAGCAAATAATATTGTTCACAATAATATCAGATTTTGTGTATATTAATATCAACTTAAGCATCTGCAAAGATATTTTTAAATGTTTAAAATAAACACCACAATAACATGTAATGGAGGGATCAGAAAGTCTGTAATCAACCCGAGCATTTCTTCTTAATCTTTTTTTTTAACCTCGTTTCCTGAAATAGCAACAGCGTTTTTTTTCCGAGACCCTGACCTCTGTTTACAAGCGAATCGAACCACTCGACGACCCTTAAAACAGAAAAAACTGTTTTTGCACGTGCTACCCTCAAATAAGGTCTAGTTCCCTCCACCACTTACCTACCTCCCGACATTCCAGCTCACACACAGGCACTTAATAGTGTCATTACACGGTCCTTACCACGTGCCAGCTCCCCAGTCAAAACCATTTGCAATTTTCTTAAAGTAAACTTTGGTTAGATATTCTCCGGAGCTTTATCGAGACTAGAGAGGAGCTGAAAACTGGACAGATATTTTTAATAAACTGTAAAACAAGAGAACCTGCTTGTAAAATAATGACTTATTTTAACTTGTTTACAGCACTCCTTCCTTTCTCTAGGTTCTACTTTTTAAAGGAGGGGTAAGTTGCTTTTTAATTCCGTTTCTTGTTCTTTCCTTTCTGTCAATTTACTTTTAATACTTATTTATTTTAATTTTTGAATCAGTCGGAAAATAAAGTAAAGCCATCAGCCGAGTAATTAAAGTCTATATATACATATATACAAGAGAGAGGAAGATAAAAGAACAGAGGAAGAAAAAGGTTTCCCATGCTTAGCCGACAGCACATAAAGTACCGCAAGACCTCAAGAGCAGAGGTTTTCAAACTTTTCCAGACGAGTACCACTTTCGAAAATTCGAATTGACCGAGTACCACCTCCCAACCCTACGTACAGCCCCCGTAAAATATATATATATACATATATATATACACATTCTTTTATTTCGGTGCATGGTGCTCGCACAGTTTGAAAACCTCTGCTCAAGAGCGCTGTCCACGTGGTGAGGTGATTAGTGACTTACTGTAGGCTCAGGTATAAGTGATTGGCACAGGTGGCTACCTCATTACACTGGCCACCCCACGCTTTCCTGATCGTGCTTCTAGAAGCTTTCTAGCAGTTTAATACAATTTCCGCTTAAATAAATTCTTCGCTTTCGTATATTGGTGGCAGTCTATTTTAAGAGATGGTTGTCGTTTAACGCTCTTAGTAGGAGTCCATCTCACCAAGACTTTGTTTTTAATCTTGGAATTTAAACTCAGTACGTATCTTAGAATGTAAAGTATGTGTTATCTTTCATGTTAGAAAGTAAAGTTAGTACGATTACCTGTGTAATAGAAAGCATGAAGGTAACGCCTAAACTATGGAACTCTGAAACTGATGGCGTTGATTGAATGTGTTGTGGTCGGCTGTTCCAATCAGTTATTCTTTGTAAAAATGAATTTATTGTAAATTTTAGTTCTTAATGTAGGCATGTGTTTATCTCCGTCTGTGATCATGATCATTTTCTGAGCTAAAGATGGTACAGTTTGCAATAAATAATCAGGTCAAATTGCTTTTATCGTTTTTAAAAACTGGTACTGAGTGCATTTTTTTCATTCTTTTAGGTTGCAAAAGCTAGATTGACTGTATGTTTTTAATGACTAGTTCCCTTTAAACCTTAAATGCTAGTTCTCATGGCTTCAATGTGAAGTTTAATGATTGCTAGTCCCGTTCAGCTACCTTAGTTGACATCCGTATAATAAAAGAATTGATAAAATGAAATATTTGTACATGCATCGAGTGCTTTCCTTCTTAGCTGGTATTTGTACGGGTTGAGACAATCAGTCAGTGTGGAGACTTTATAACAAAATAATTTATATGTTCGCCTTATCTTCAAATATTTTGAAGTAAGAGGCCAAGGGTTTTGTGGCAGGCAAATTTGGTCTAACACACTACTTCTAAAGTGTATGTCATGTATCGTATCGGAGTTCAGTAATTCACTTTTTTCATCAATCAATTTTACTTTCCGAAGTTGTGGATCCAATCTGGATCGTTACTCTATATCACATTTAAAGGTGGGAAGAGAGTTAGTATACATAAACTATAAAATACCCATTTAAGACTGTGGCCTTTCCAACATTTGTATGAGAAGTTGTACCATTGTGACTGTACTGTCTCATTCTCTTGTTCGCTGTTATTTCTATAATCAGTAGTCGACGACAAGAAAAGTCAAACGGAAGAAGACATGACATGAAATAAATATGATTACGAAATCAACAGTCGTGTTACTACCATAAAGGAAAAAAACATCACGGTGATGTTTTCATCATGGCATTAATATAATATCGCATTTGGGTGAGACCAGAAATGGATGACAATGTTGGTTATTTCTGCTTTGACTTGTATATCCTTTGATTGCGCTTTCAAGACAATTTTGTGGACTACATACCAGATGGCCCTGGTTTTCTTCTCACATTAACTTTGGTCGGTGCTTTCAAGTCAAACTGACTGCAAAGTTTATGTTCGAGTTTCCCTGTCCTCTGCCGTTGGGCTTGTTGCCGTTGGGAAAACTGAAGTCTAAGCTTAGGTCGTAGGTCAGAGGTCAGTACAATGTGGCGCCGTCTATAAACCTTCAGATGGAAGCACTGATGCTTGGTGATTTGAACATCTGACTTCAAACATTACAAGTGATTGGATTTCCAATGCCTTCGATCAGAAAACTCCTCGTGTCTCTTGACAAATTAGTATCGGATCATAAAAGGTGGCGGAGTAAGAGAGCGACTATCCGCCCATCACTGGCTACGCCCTAGATTAGATGAAATATTTACAGTTAATTGCCCCCATGTTTAATAGGCTGCAGGACTATTATGGTGGTTTTTTTTAAATTTAAATATATATTTTTAAACGTAAAATGGAAAGATGTCAGATTATGTGATTACTGTGTCTGTCCTTCCTTTTGGTTTCTTCCGTGTCTATTTTACACAAACACTACTGTGTCTTCTAATACTCATATTTAAATTCTTGAAATCTAATGTAGAGGGAGCGCTTGTTGATGACAGCTTGTACTGCTGGCAGCACAGTTTCCCACCCCCCTGCACCCCCTCCACTCCCACCCCTTGGCTGACCGCCAGATCATCGCGAAGGACCTTGGAGTGGGTGTCATCCAATTCTCCATATAAACAGCAGCGAAGATCAGTATGCGCGCCTTGTTTTCGGGTAGAAGGCAGTTCCTGCCTTAAATTGGTACTCTTCCGCACAGGAAACAAGGTCCTGCTTGGGCAGTTGTACACCCCTACAGACCGTGTACATGCGAGAGACAGCTAGTTGTAAGGACTGGTAGTGCAGCTAGCTGACAGAACACACACACACACACACACACACACACACACACACACACACACACACCCTGTTCACACAGTTCTGCTGGATGCCTGGTCCCGAACATTAGCATATACTTAATATCAATCCCCTACAACTCGCAAACCCCTTGTTAGCTGAATGCACTCCACTTGTTCTCAGGTCACCTGGCTGCTAAGAAAGGTTCACTAGCTTGTGATTATGTTAGATGTTGATGCTGAAGTTAGGTGAGTTAGCTTACTACTAGATAAGGTGGCATTAGGACTAGTACACAAGTTTCGTCTGTATATTTGTAGCACATTTCACTTGATTACTTGCTGATTCGTTTCAAAGACAGAAGCAAGCTCAAAGTTCCCGATAGGGTAAAATAGAGAGATAGAAGAAACATTTCGTGAAGAGAGGATTGCAGTTCACTCAAATTTAATATTTTTTCATTAATTTGTTAATAAGATTTTGTTATATGTGGGCTGAAACCAGGGTCAAGAATGCAGAAGGAAATCATAGCTACCACTCTGTGTGTGTGTGTGTGTGTGTGTGTGTGTGTGTGTGTGTGTGTGTGTGTGTGAGGTATCATTATTATTAGTTATTGACTGTATCGTGATTAATCTTACATTTTATAAGGATTAATGTGGAAGAACGAAAGAGCGTCAATGACGTCAGTTGTTCGGAAGACGTGTATGAGTGATGTAAAAAAGTGAAGGAAATGACGTCAGCGAGAGCGCGAGGAGCAGTTGTTAGTCAGGTAGGAGAAGAGAGAGGTTTAGGACGGAGAGACAAGTAGAGTAGGAATTGTAAGAAGAATTTGTTGAGTAGGGCGTTTAGGAGTATAGAGATGGATTAGGTGAGTAGGTATTCTTGTAGATATTCAGACAGGCAGGACTCAAAGGTTAGGGATTTTATTATTTTAAAGTAATCTGGATGTAGGAAACGTTTTTTTTAAAACTGACTTTTCATTTGTGTATTTTTCTTGTTTTCGTCTTTTATTCATACTTAGTAAAGCAAAATCAGGCAAATCATTCTTTTCTGTTAATTTGTGTGAAAGAACACGTATTTGTCAGGCTCCGTGTATGTGTTGAAAGGATTGAGTGACTGATACCTGCGGACGAGTAATATTTCCAGGGAGCTCGTCTCCCAGGTTTAGAGGGGCGAGCGAAATAATCGCATTTATGACGAGACAGTCGTCGAGGACTGAGGGCGGTCATTAGATGGCCTAGAGAAGTGTCGAGGACTCAGTAGTTGTGGAGTTTAATTTCCTTGCCTAATCAAGGTAATCTTTTACATCGTAGAAGCTCTACCCTTTTGATTTATAATGAATAAAACTGTATTTCTTGTCTTTTGAATTTAAAAGGAACATTGATATATATTAATGAAACTTTGCAACAAGTATGAGTAAGTTTAACTGACGGAAAAAAATGTCAAGCGAAGTGAGAAAAATGAGTTTTCCGGAATCACCCGGGGTAAAGCTAACAAACTCTTCACAGCAGAAACACGAGGTTTTCCCCTCAATTTTACCGGGTGGCAAGGCTGAGAACAAGGGTATTCATCTCAAGTTTGCTATACCGGGTATCTGTTAGCCCTAGCATCGAGGGGTAACCTGATTTTGTAATTCAAACCCAGCGAGAGACATCTTGGTGATTGTCGTCTGTTGTCAAAGGGCCAAGAACCTTGCAGGAGAGATACTGAAGTATTGGACAGTATATTTGATGTTTTGATTAGAGTGGTACTTTAGTGATTTTGTGGGGATTTGCTTATGTGAGGGGGAGAAAGATCACCGTGTGATTTGTGGTAGTATTTGTCTTGAGAGATAAAAAGAAACTCGAAATCCGTGTTTGTAAGACAAATTCTGTGTCTGTGTGCTGCACTTGTCCTTGACACCCAGGAAATTAAATTTGCACTCAGTTGACCCTTAATTTTGACTACAAGTTTTAACAAAATTACATCATTAATTCCCACCAGCATTGAAAATAATAAATTTAGATTGTTTCATAAAAGAAGCTATGAAAGACATATTCGTATTTTTATTTGTTGTTGATAGATGTACCGTGTGAAGGACTTTTCTGTTCTTTTTTGATTCTAGCTTACAGTTGATCACTACAGATAGAAATGTTTACTGATGCGCGTCTAAACAACAATCGATTTTTCTCTCTGATTTCGTGATAAAATCAAATCATGCTTACGAAGACAAGAAAAGGCCGTCCAATGTAACAAAAGTTCGATCGTATCACGGTCTCATTTCGAGACACGGCCGTCCATTTGGTTCAAACCATTGTTGATGTATCCGGGAAGAAAACTTCTAATACTTTTTTATTTAAAGAAAGAAATACCTAATTTTGATGTTTTATGTTTAACTCCATTGCTAATAAAACTTTTAAAAAATAAGCAGATTTTGCTTGCGGGGATGATAAAAGGGAAAAGTAACTTTTTTTTCATCGTCGGTTTTTTTCCCTTTAACAGTTTTAGTTTCGAAACTTTCCCTCTGGCTTGTAAGACAAGATTTAGACATGATTATAAATAGGTATAAGGTCGTTTTAAGTTTTAAGGTGAGTATATAATATATATTTATATATATATGTATGTAATAAATAAATATACAGCACACAAGATAACACAATAGTACAATTGATACAGCATAACAGTACAACACATCACACATGACATCCATTCGACAATAGAAAATATATCTCCAAAGCTTTTTTACGGCACATCTTGAATCTTGGTTACAGATTATCCAAGAAGGACAAGGAACTAAAGAGAGTAAAGTAAGAATACATAACCGACTTAGTTAGTGGCAACATCACAATTATTCTGATTTTTTGTTAGACCCTCGAGACTTTAATAAATGTTGCTCTTTAATTTAAAGGTTCTAAACCAAATTGCTGTTATAATTTTGAAAGTTAATAAATGGAGTGGAAATCAGTAATCAATCAGATGCTTCCTAACTTTTTTCACGTGTTGTATATGACCTCAAACGAAAGTTGGTATTTTCTTTTGGTCGATAATATTAACTATATATGCTTCTTCCCAACTCTAAAGGCGGGGTCAAAGTTCTATACTAATTATACTGATACTACACATACACATACAAGGTGCACGAGCATTCAACTTAATTCATCAGGCAGGGCATCAAATAAATGTAAAATCTAAAATAAAAGAATGATAATAATAATACCTAGCATTTATAAGATGCCTATTTAACATGTTTTAGGCGCACGCATTGTCACCTACACCATTAATAACACGCATGGAACATTCTAAAGTGTAAACATGACAATAATTAAATTCAAACAAAAGAATAGCAGACAGCTTACCGTTATGCTACATTTACCAAAAGTATCTTTGAAAAGGCTTTTATGAGTGCCTTGTTGTGGTATTTTTAATGTTCAGTATTTTTGTATGAAAATATATAATCTGGTAATAACACAGAATGTAGTGCTGCAGCCTGCCCACTTTTGCTGCAAATCATGAAATTATCGGAAAAAATGTAAATAATGTAAATCACTTTCACTCCACGGATTTCTATTAACTGAAAAAAGTATAAAGCAAACTAAATTGCTTAAAACATCTCAAATAAAGGACACCCGCCCGTGCAGACAGAGATTGGGTGGTGAAAGTAGTTTCCTCTTACACCCACAGAGTGATGGAAAATTGTTATTTAAAGAGACAATAACCACAAGATAAAAACTAATCGAGTGTTTGACAAAAACAAAAAGAAGAAAATAAATAAAAGCAAATATTAGGATGGGAGAGGACCCCTTCATGAGAACGGCACAGCTGTGTCTGTTGGTCTTTTTCCCAATAAAATTGCTGCGGACCTCCATTACTGGCCATCAAACTTTCGGACAGGTCTTTTAACCCACTCAAGATGGGGGTCATTACTACACGAGCTCTCTAACTGTACTTGTAAAACAGGAGGGAGGATGAGGAATGCATGAGTTGTACACGGAAAAGGGGGGCAGGAGAGAGGGGAGACACACGTGGTGAAGCAAGTGGTGTGGACCAATGTCAGTAGAGGGAAACTAGTTGAAGTTAACTTCTTGGTAATGGAGTCAGTTTCTGGCGCATCTCCTGACAAACTGTGGTTGCTGTATGAGGAACTGCGCATACATCATGGGAAAATGTCGAGATTCAACACTTAGGTATGATAAACATCTCGACAATCACAGATGAAACACTGAGGATAAAGTATTCTGGGCGTCAATGTAACTGTTTGAAAAAATCGTAGATATTTTGCGATAGATACATTGGCGAGTAAAATATAAACTACTTGGTGGATGAACACAAACTTTGAGAGCTCACTTTGTACAGCGGACTCTTCATTCAATATGCATATATTAAACAACAACAACAACAAAAATATGGTAGAGGAAATTTTCTAGTCTCATTTTATTAGTCCTGCTCGTTATGCACGGGTATAAATCTTTTTGAGACTGACAGCCTTTCTTATTTTCAAACTCACTCACTCGCACACACATATGAATCATCAGTTCGCCAATCACCCATACAGACAGAAAGAGAGATTAATAGGCAGACAAACACAAAAAAGATTTTCAAAAAGAAAGAGTGAGAGTGGGGCACATCGATAACTCTGACAGCTTCTCTTTATTCGCAGAAAATGAGCAGGAGACACGACATGTTGTAATCAACCAATTGTGTGCACATGCTCTGAGCAAAACTCATGCCCAGCTTGTTTCCTATTGTCCAGCTTACATGAACTCTGACCTTTAAAATGACTTTATTTATTTGTAGTCTAGTGGGTTTGGTACCATCATCATCATTGGTACCATCATCACTACAACAGCAACAACCAGAAACTGTTTCCAAAGTGCTTCCTTTTCAAAACAAAAGAAAAGTGTAAAAGCTAGATGAGCTTAAATAACAGATATATTCATTTGCATACTTTTGCTCAAATTTTTAGGTTTTAAACAAACGAGTGACTACAATCATGTGTTAAACACCTGAGTGTCTGTTCTCGAATGCCACCATGTTTGGCAAACTGACCCAAATCGTGACAGAGAGGAGGACATTTGACAAGCAAGGTATTTTCTGTCACGCAAATCTTCTTCGTTTTACTCAGTTCTTCCTTGGTGTAATTGGCCTCGAAATTGTATGTTGCAATTCCCAGACCACCAGTATTTCGGTGAACACACTTAGGAGACTGAAAGTGAATGGAGGCGCCGGTGGCTTTGATGACCCCACAAATAGTGGTGGCCTTCTTGTATCACCCAAGAGGTGTAGTTTTTATTTTGTTTTTGTTTGTTTGTTTGTTTGTTTGTCTGTTTTTTAGACCCCAAAATTTGGAACAAAAACGATTTAGACTTTCAATTTCTAACACTTAGAACAAGCTTAAAATTTTTTCTTTTAAGTAAGTTTCTTAATTTTAAGTTGAAATGCAGTGTCTATAAATAAAGTCCTTTGGAAGCGATACACATCGGCACGCAGCCTCTTGACATCGGTTTCTTGCTCTTATGAACTTCTACCAAGCAATTTCATGCTTTAGTCATTTTCCTAACATCGTGTTGCATCGTTTTCCTGTGAGACGAAACAGGTGTAAAAAGGTAGTAGTGGCACTTAAACTACACCGCGGCTTCATAAACCTTTTGCGAGACCGAAATCGTTTGCTTTTAGGGACAAGTAATAGGAGTGTTAAGGCAAGACATAATCGTCCCTCAGATCTGCCCC
The DNA here is from genome assembly GCA_004794655.1 of Marisa cornuarietis. NCBI lineage: Eukaryota > Metazoa > Mollusca > Gastropoda > Architaenioglossa > Ampullariidae > Marisa > Marisa cornuarietis. Next base: position 227,359 of record SMMW01000488.1, on the reverse strand, counting down.
TGACCAGGACTTCCCGAGCGTGCAATTTCCTCTCATGGACATTTCTCATACATTAGGTGGAACACAGAGGAGGCTGCTAATCCACCAAGCAGTAAAGGAGCTTTGGTCTCAGATGTGCTCAAGGGTGGCCGAGGTGCCAGGCCTCTCGCCAGACATCGATCAGCGAAAAAAGACGGCGGATCGTCGTTGGCGGACGAGGACTTGTGAAGAGGATTAAAGGTAAGCTTCAGTTGAGCCTAACGACAGACCGCACGCGCTCGCATCGGTCAGGGGAAGGTGGCGGCTTCAGCGGCTGCTGCATCAGAGTTGTGGGCCCTTTGTCTGACTAAGGTTTCTTCTGTCGTCAGCTGCTTGGCGCGAGTAAGATGTGGCTTGTGGTCCTTGCAGTACTGTGTCACGGCGCCCCACTTGACATGGTCTTGATTCTGTCCTCTACACACCCTCAGAAAAACTGTAACACTTGTCAACAGCCAATAATTCCCTACCCTAGGAAACACGAACTCTTCTGTAGTTAATAAAACCTCCTTACTGCTGGATCTAGAATTTTAGCTAATTTTTTATAGCTAGCTTCGTGACTTGGGGGTTGAGGAGTAATAATGAGACAAAAGGAAGAGTAATAACGATGATGATGATCGTATTGATGATCAAGGCATCAAGAAAAAGACTTTAATGATGAGGGATACGTCAACAGAGCCAAATGTTCACCAGAGACTTGTACTTTTCTGCGCCATGTGGTGACAGCTCTATCTTTCTGTCCTTTGGCAAGCGGATGGCCGAGTGGTTAAAGCGCTGGCGTCCGAACCGAGAGCGCGCTGGTTCAATTCCGGATAAGCGCAGCATACTTACCCCAGTCAACACAGCTAACGGGAATGGGTACCTGACTCCATAGAGGGTTGGGGAAGGTAAGGCAGCGAGGGAGAGGAGATTGGCACCACCCTCATGTAAAAGATGGCCCAAAGAAAAGTGGGGTCTCTAACACCTCACTCCCCAACGACCTGAAAAGGTTATGGGATGACCTTTACCTTTTAACTGTCCTTTTGAACGGACGGACAGATTGTGATGCTTGTGTAGGAGGAGACTGAAGTCAGCGCAGCAGGTGGATCTCTCATTCGAAGATCGGAAAAAGAAAAGGAGATCGGTCACCTTTGAGAAAGATTCGAGCTAACATCATGGCTGGCCAACAGGCAAAGAACAATTGGATTCGAAGTACCAACAGGTCTAGACAGAGGCGGATAGAACGCGGTTAACAGCTTTACTTTCTTTTGTTCTTTGTTACATTAATATACACGCATCCGTGCATAACCAATTGTGCTCCTGTAAAGGGCAATTCAGATGACCGGTCAAGACAGATTGGACCCACTGCATTGAACCCACGCTGAGCGATTTATCTACTGTCTGAAGATTCTTAAAAAAGGTGTGGTCAACTTGCCGGCTACAAAATGATGTCTTCTTTATTAGAAACGATTGAAGATGAAAACGGCTACTTCCTTAGCAATCATTTTGCCTTTAGATGATTAAATTGTGCCGAGTCAGAAATCCTTTGTCGTGCTGTCGTGAACTTTGCAGAAGAAGAGGGTTTTTTTTTGGTATAAATTTTAACAATAAAAGTCGGAGGTTGCTCTTCTTTCTCAAATGTCATCAGACTAGCGACAAAGAAAGGCGTCAATTTTCCAAGGTACCCTTTGATAATTATGAACCGGAAAAAGCCCAGACTCCTAGGTCTAAAATACAATGCCCTCGGCACGAAAAACATTTGTAAACAGTGCACTTTTATCACAGAGTCGATGGACTGTTAATATATCGCAGTCTCTCACAAATGTTATCGCGGTTACATAAAAAGATGAACTCGCCAGCTGTTAGCTTCAGAAGCCTTCAGAAAGCCACAAATTAATGAGGGCTAAGATTTGTATTTTCGGCAGGACTAAGGCTATTGCTTCATAGGTTTCTTGAAGTTTATTGGTAAGGACTCACACTGTTTTACTTTAGAAGATTAGAAGAGAAATCATTCAAGTGTTTGCCGAAGGGTTTACCTCCTGTAATCAGTTTGTAAATAATGACAACACACTCCATCGATGCATCAGTAAGGTCCGAGCTGTTCAATATATGATGTGTATTATACTTCACCACGAGTCTTGTACAGCTGTGATAGTCCCATCAATAGTGTGAAACATACAGACATCTACATTGACCTTATGTACTAGCTGTCGATGGATCCATTCTTGTCTATCAATCCATGCGTGTCTATGCCTGTCTATAGATCCGTTGGCGTGGCCGTGCCTATTCTGTCTCGGCCTTGGCATTGCAGTTTCGCAGCTTTAAAAAAAACAAAAACAAGAACAGGTTGTTGTGGAATCTCCAACAGCCTGCACTCTCGTAAATCAAGGTTTCTTTGACGACATCTGTAAATTCAGGGCATTAACGAAATGATGGTGAGTAGCCCTGGGCAAGTAATCAGTTTTCTACGCATTCACGACCTCGACCTTCGATAACCAATAACCGTTTGTGTAGTTTTCTTTCGTAACAGAACTAAAGCACCTTTGTCACCTGGAGTTTCCAGACAACTTCATGAAGGTAAAGGTGATGGTGCGTGAATACTTTTAAATTTTTACTAAAGAATATTCTTCCTCCTCCTCATCTTTATCGTTATAACCCTTTCTTGTCCACCCCGCCTAGTGAGACCATTGAGGTCTACCTCTTTCAATGTCTCTTTGATAATGTCATGATAATTAAATTGCAGTTGTGAAAAAGGCACAAGGTTTCTTCGAAGAGTAAAGCCTCAGTAGTAGTTCTACGATTCCTAATTCTGCTGTACTTAGCTCCGTCGTTGTGGTGGTTACTGTCAGAAGTGAATTATTTAGCTATCGTGAATAATCCGGCTACCGCTCTATGTATATGCTGCTTACATCATGGCCCGGATTTTAGGTATGGACTTAGCATCCTGTAAATTTGTCCTTCAGGAACTTTCTTCCACCACTCTCATCTTTTTGTCTTTAAATCCGTGAATTTTTTGTTGGCCTCTTGGTATTAACCCCTGGGGATATTGTCTGTCATACGGGGCGTTTGAATTATTAGCTTCTGAATTTCGCTCTGTCGCTCAAGACAGTTTTAAGGCCGTCATATATCGTTCCGCTTTGCTTTGATCCGGGAAAACCGCAACCACTACCCTTTCATTTGTTGGTCTTTATCCTAAGTTCTGAAGTCATGTCCTCTGGGAGTAAAGATGCAGTTGTTAATCATCTGGCTTTCCCGACACCGATGCGTCGATGAAGCACTGGCTTGGGAGTTATCGAACTTGAGTGTAGTCAATCTCCATGCTTTTGTGTCGTGCCGAGACCGATGTTCACCCTCATTCAAACGGCCCAACGCTTTTCAATCATGGTGGAGTCAGAGTCGTTCTGAGGCTGTGACTCTTGCAAGGTCTCTGACCGACATCAGCCTCTGTCACCAGAGCGTACAGAGGTCAATAAATATGTCACCAGGACGTACAGAAGTCAATAAGTATGTCAGCAGGACGTACAGAAGTCAATAAGTATGTCAGCAGGACGTACAGAAGTCAATAAGTATGTCAGCGGGACGTAGAGAGGTCAATAAGTATGTCATCAGGACATACAGAGGTCAATATGTATGTCAGCAGGACATACAGAGATCAATAAGTATGTCAGCAGGACATACAGAATTCAATAAGTATGTCAGCGGGACGTACAGAAGTCAATAATTATGTCAACAGGACGTACAGAAGTCAATAAGTATGTCAGCAGGACGTAGTGATGTCAAGAAGTATGTCACCAAAATGTTCTGATGTCAATAGAACTGTAACCAGAAGACATCGAATTAAATGAGAATGGAACCAAGATGTACCGTGATGACTGAGGATGTTACACAAGTACTTTGGTCAATTAAAGCTCGTCAGAACATTTAGATGACAGTTGAATGGCCAAAGACACTAAAGGCCATCTGGAATGGGCTACAAATCTTTCGCACTGACGATTTACCTTAGAGTGACAGCTCCTTCATCTCCCAGGTTTTTTTTGTTTATATTATTTTAGGCGCAGACCTGCGCTAGCTATGAATCTGTAGTTTTGTGTCCTTCCTTTTCGCGCTGAAAAACTTCAATCGTTTATGTGTTTCAACTTACACGATAGGTCATAGAAGAGACAACCTGACCCCAAGCTTTCCGCATAAAGTGTGAGATTTGACAGAAATTTAGAGAGTTCGATAGAGAGCAAGATATAGTTTAGCAAGTTGATTGAACAAACAAAAGTATCAATACATCTCAGACTGAAAAAAGGGCACAAAATGGTAAATCTGCTTGCATAAACTTGCGTTAAAGTTCATCAGCTTATTGCTTGCCGTGAACGTCCAAAAGTGAAGATGGCAATGACATATCTGACAAATAGATGTTTGGAAGTTTTTATTCCTCAAAGCATATATCTGGTCTTGATTAAATAACAAATTTTAAGTAAAGAAACCCACGAGCTTTGCAACAGAGACGCAAACAAATATTAAGAAACTAGGCTGCCTTGTTGTATCCTTGCTTGCTGAATTTGGTAGGATGCTTTCAGGAAGTCATTTCCCATTATGGTGAAAAATGTTGATAGGAGGAATTATTACAAAAAACATAAATAAAACTGTGATTAAATAGGTTATATAACATCTTGATGGATGATCTCTTTGTACTGTGGTGCGTGTGAGAAAGAGGAGGTGCTAAGCCTGTCACTGTGACTGAAGATGCGTAGTGGACTAATTTCCTTCTTTGTTTAGTCCACTTCGGGCTAAAATCTGGTCACGTCTAGGGAACAAATTTGTAGGAGATCACTTCACAAAAGTCTTTAGACTGGGCTGGCCAGTCACCTCACTACCGTGCGCTCCATCACCTAAATAACCCCTCACACACATCAGAATAAATTTCGCCTTAAGCTCCAGGGACTGGGACATATTTCCTTGGCACGACGCCATTTTAAATTACAGTAGTCCTGTGCTTTCCCAAGCTGCCATGTCTTCCGTTAGAGGACGTGGCAGGTGGAGGGCGGAACTGCTGCTTCTCCTCCCGCCTTTTGTCGTTACTGATAAATCAGGTGCCTGTCGTTGGTGGACCCCGAAGTTTTCCACTTGCTGGTCCTAGGGCCATCTCAAGCACCTTCTTATTTGAAGTCGATTGCACAAGTGACCCTACAGACGTCCTTCTTAGTGACATGTTATTTAAAGTACCCACAGATAATAAGAAACCTTTCCTTGAATGCTTTAAAGCTTTCGTCTTTAAAGAACAAATTAGCCGTGTCAGGAAATCATGTTATTTCTGTTCTTTAACTATCTGCTACTACAGCTGGTAGTCCCAATATGTTTCCTTCTCTTACTATTACAGCTGATTTGTCTGTCAAGTGTTTGTGTGGCTTATTTATTTTTTCTTTTTTCCTTCTTTTCTGTCCCTTTTTTTCTCAGTCTTTTTGACGTTCTGATAAAGAGCTTCCTCTTCCCTTTCTTTTATCCCTTTTTTCTTTCTTGCTTGCTTTCTCTGAACCCTAAACGCAAGGCATGATGGTCAGCAATGCATCTTGCCATGTGGGTCCGAACGTATTGAGCTGCCAGACTATGTTTTATGGAAGAGGAAGACAAAATAGCTTCCTGCAGATCCACCTACCCAATTAACGTTCAATGTATCATCACCCTCCCACCTTTGAAGACACTGTCTCACCCTCCTTATCGATTTCTTCCTGTTCAGGGTCGACCCTTATCGATGAGGCTAGAGCTTTGCTGTCAGCCATTAGACTCCAGAGACTAGTCCACTGTAAGGACGGCCATATCTTCTTTCATCGAAGCCTTCAGTTTTTGTTGCAATTTTGGGTATCTCTGTTGCTTTTCACAAGCTGTCTTTTTTCCTTTGTTTTCTTTTTAATTGTTATGATCTTTTGAAAACATCTTCTTGAACTAAACGACATTTGGAGTGGTTTTTGAGGTTCAATGTAATACTGTTTACGTTTTAACTGGCTGGCTAACTACAATTCCCATTTCGCCGCCATTTACCTTCTCCAATAAAGCAGGTGACTGTGGGTGGACAATGAGAGTTGTTTTTAGCAAGCTATTACCCTCTCACCTTTCCCCATGGACTTTGTCTCTGTATCTTTATTTTCAAAACACTGAAATATGCTCACAATGCACTAACAGTTCCAGTCATCTCAATTCTCTATCACAATAGAACCTAATAAGCCTGGCAGAAGCTTAGCTAGCGGTAAGATCAAGATCCCAAGGAATAACCCCACACTGAGCCATTGTTATCCTAAAATGGCGTGTTTTTATGGGGTTGTGGTACTTTCTAGACTTATAGGAAACAATGAACAGGGATGAGGATGACGCAAATAACAGTCAAGTCCGGGTAGCGCACTGTTCATGCTACCCGACAAACGGCAATGTTGGGATATGCACGTGATCCACGTGATAAACTGTAGGGCAGCAAAGACTGCCACTTCATCGCATTGTTTGTCTTTTATTCCTCGTCCATACTATCTGTCACCTCAATGCCATCAATGTCTCCATTCTTCGTGGTCAACAATCTTCACGGGGCCTCAGAAACAACAACAATGATAAAATTCAGTAAGAATCACCGACATTAAAGACGCTCTGATAAAGCAATTATCAATGGAAGTTGAGAATATGAAGAACAAAGACTTTTCTATCTTTCACAGGTCATAATTCTATTTCTTAGAGACCCACACTTTCGGATTCAGCATTCATATTCAGCGTCTGAAAAGTATAAAACATTAAACTTTTTAAGCATCACGAAGGGTTGTAAATGGAATGTATGCATAAATGTATATGGGGAGGGGGTACAGTGTGTAGGTTCGTGTGTGTGTGTGTGTGTGTGTGTGTGTGTGTGTGCGAGCGTGCCTTCCCGTACCGGCACTGAAGCCTGGGAAGAGGGCCTGCTCGTGTTGTAAGCTAATGGCACGTGGTGCTAACACCACCTCACTGCGGCTCTTCCCCATCTACTGCCTCCGCTATTGAGCCTCCTTCCACCTCCTTGGTTTGTTTGCCAGCTGCCCCTTGCTGCTGGGACTGTAGGCAGATTTGTAGTTGATCTCTCGAGTGATTTCTAAGACTGCCATGGCTTCGTTACCATGACAAGTTCTCAGCAAAGTGGACCGCTTGAGGTCTCCCTGTGTCTCGGCCACAAGATCTTTCCTCTGTAGCTGCAGCTTGACCTCATTCCTGTCCTACAGACAACGAGGGCTGCCCGTGATCTTCTCATCATGGGAGCTTGCATGTTATTCGCTACACGATATGTGGCCACGGGATCTGAAAGATCAATTAATTTGTTAATAACTCGCAACCCACTTAATGCTGATGTAGACAACTTGATTGCGAGTAATTTGCAGTTCTGAGTGCCACAGCGATCTTCACTTTGTTGTGTTTTATTATTGCCTCGCCTTTGACGACTGTACTAATCCATGCGATCCTACGCTTGTGCTGTGTGTGTGTGTGTGTGTGTGTGTGTGTGTGTGTGTGTGTGAGAGAGAGAGAGAGAGAGAGGGAGAGAGAGAGAAACATATTCTTTTAATAAATTCCAGGTTTGAAGTAATATTTGACAGAAAATGCTATGAATATGTTTAAAACTGTACCTGCAGACAATGTAGGTCTTTTGTCAGACATTATCAATGACCGGTCCTGTTAACTGTCTGAAGTGCCTTTGAGAGACTGCGCACAGGACTGGAGAAATCTGACGGCCCCTAGAACTCCTGGAGCTTAATGGTAGCTTGTGTAGAAGGCTGACACTAGTCATGCCACAGAAGACAGTCCACCCACGACAATTTCACACGAGAGCTTTTTTTGCCTGGCACCTAATGGAAATTGAAGCTTGCACAGGATAAGAGCTGTTACTCTTTAAAGTAAGAGTTGTAGACAATAAAAGATCCTATTTTCCAGGTTTTTCTTCACTCTAGAACGTTAAGAAATGGCAAACACCCAAGGGATTCTTGAGTGATTAGGCAAAATGTAGTTACGAGAGGTGAAAATGGCCTTCACCTAATTAACATCTCAATCTTGAAGTATGTACTTTTAAAGAAATTTTTCAGTGGATGTCAATTACTTGTCCCAGGCCTAGAGACCAAGGTCTGACGACGACAGCAACGCCATCGTTTTCAAAGTAAAGAAAAATGTCTTCTTCGAGTAATGTGTTACTACCAATAAAATGGAATAGAAAATTAACAAAATATTTAAGAGTCATCTCATCAATATTAGCTCAAGACATCAAACCAGACATTTCCAAGAGGTTACATAAAAATACCATGACAAACCAAATACTACCATCTACTACCATAGTAACACTCCATAGGTGAATAGTGCTTCTCCAAATGTTTCCCAGCCATGAAGAAGAGAAGCTTCTGTTTAGTCACAAAAGGGTCCAAGACAGGAAGTAAAGTACTAAGAGGGTCGGGTTCTTGTAGCCACAGACCGACATGGTTGTCTTTTGAACAGCTGGCCTGCCAGAATGATTAAATGAACATGTTCGTGACAGTCCCGGGGAAACTTCGCTGAGGCCAGACCACACTGTCCGACTGTCGCCATTTGGGAAACACGTGCTTAGAGAAGGTCCACATGGGCCCTGAGAAATTAGGGCCGACATTTAAATACCATAGTCGTGTCCAGAAAAATGAAAGCAGGTCGCAAAACCATCGCCTCAAAAAATAAACTGGACTAGGAATGTGGACCATGCGGAGTTGTTTCAGACACTTTATATCAGTGCAGGCACCTCGGCAATAGAGTGGCACACACGTCCAAGGGTAAGGACATAACTACCGGATGTGAACATCACGAATGATTGGAAAATAATCAAAAGCTGTTTGAATGATAAAGACGAGAAGGATATGACTCAGTCAGATTAAAGTGTTTTAAATGTATTCTCACAACAAGCAGAGAAATACAGATTTTAAGATGAACATAACACAAACTGCACAACTTACTACAACGAGTCTTTTTGAAGCTAGTAATCTTTATGTTGGCTCATATAGATGCTGCTTTTTCTGTTAGCTCATACAGATGCTGCTTTTTCTGTTAGCTCATATAGATGCTGCTTAATAAATCGGCGTAGGAAGCGATTTTGTTAAGGCAATAGCAAAGTGTACGAGCAACACAACAGCCTTCATCGTCGTTTTCAGTATAAAATCATCCAGGTCCTTATGTACCATCAAGTCTGTCTTGTGATGCTTAAAACAAACGAGGAATGCTTCCTATTGTTTTTCCGGTTTACTCAAGTTCATTGGCTTCTGACTGAAAAATTAAGAAAATAAATGAGATATTCGTTCAGATCACTGGTATATTCTAAAATCATAATAGAAAGCAGAAAAAATAGGTTAAAAAATATCAACGAATAACGGTAAATGGAGCAACTGTACGAGAGTAGAAAACACGATCCAAGTTTTTTTTATAACAATTCTTTCAAGACACAGCTCCAAAAACATCTCAGAAGGCCGTAATTATAAAGCGAGAGTAAGGGAACAATGGGGATCGCAAGGAAGAGAGTTTTGTTTCCGAAGATGTAAAATCCAGACCATGAGAGCACTACTCCATGTTACTTTACCCCAGGCCACCTCTGTCCCCGTTTTATACAAATACGATACCATGGGTCAAACAACATCTGCGGGGTCTGGACACTGTTTTATAATTTTGGAAACAAGACGCTTTTCCTCGAGTTCCCCATGCTGCCCAATGGCAGAGACTTACCCTCGCTTCATAACTACCGCCCCTGAGGATGTAAAAGTGATCGTGTGTTCTCTGCGCCTTGTCCTGTCTGATCAATGCACGATAAAAAGCTTTGGGAGACCAAAAGACAATGGAAATAGAGACGGCTCCAAACTGAAATCCCAAGGCAACGATTTTGTTCCCCTTAAAACAGAGAAAAAAATTTCATGCTTGAGAATTTCGCAAGTTCACTAATTCTTTACAGCCACTCATTTGTTGCTCGCTAATTTACTGACATTTTTATTTCTAGAAGCTTAAAGCTAACTTAATCTCCTCTGATTTTCCACGGCAAGGTACTGGTCCTCAGAATTAAACTAATTTTAAGTGGTGCTAGCTTTGGGCTTGCTGAAATGAGACAAACATAATGTTATGTTGATTTTTGTTTACGGAATTTCTTGAAATGATATGGTTATGAGGCAGTTTTGGATTCCAGGGTGTCAGGATCACTATCTTACCATGACATCATCATAAGGACAACTCCGTCCAGACGGCTAGATGATGCTTCAAACATTGTAATACACCAGCCTGCAGTCGTAGCACACGATGATGTTTTATCGCCAGTTTTTCCTACAGACACGACGAGCTTTAGTCAAGAACTGCCTGTGAACATTTTGCCTGACAGGTGAGTAGTTTCATGAGGCAGATACCGCCTACACCTCCACACACAGCAACAATTTCTCGCACAACAGCGCTTTGTGCGGTTGTACGCCAGGCGTTTGCTATCAGATGAGGACCCACAAGCCGCAGCTCATCTGCTGAATGATGTCCCGGATGTATTGGAGGGAGGCGGCTGGCAGCTGGACCATGTCCTGGGGCCACCCTGACCTGCAATACACGTGGATTTATCAGCACTAGTGTCCATCAGAGAGGCAGTGTGCGAGCCCGCACTCACAAGGTTCTTTTCTCGCGAGCTCACGCAGTTCTGCGAGAACACTAGTATCCAGCTACGAGCCATCTACTACGAAATTTTCCTTCATGAATATTTACTGCGCACGTGGCATCTACATGCCTACATACTTTCTTAAACGATCATCTACACGTCTACGTGTATAGATTTATCTACGGCTTTTTTACATGCTTATTACGCAGTTTCTTAATTCTTTCCGTTCATCTACGTGTTTATCTATGTCCATTTGGTTATCTTTGTTCTCAACTATCGATCTATCTTGCTATGTCTTCATCTACCTGACCATCTATGTCATCAAGCGCGTATTTATCTTTATCATCGTGTGCTCTGTTATCTACGTCCGCATCTACGTTTAAGTTGGGTATTTTGTGTGTTTCTTCCAAGTAATCACTTAGGCTTAAAAAATAGAAAACTAACAGATAACTAATAGGGGGGAAAACAACAGAAAAATGTACTAGTTATTAGCAGCTCGTACAAATGCTCTCTCACTAACGCTAAGAGATTAATTTATTGTTAAAGGGACGCGTATCTCGAGGTGTTGAGAGAGGACGAAGGAGCTTTAAGACCAGGATAATAATATTCACAGCCACGACCGCCTGTGAGCAGATTGTACGACTGGCTGCAAGTTAAGTGTAGTGAGGCATGATGAGCAGGAGGCGTGACAGTACATACACTCAATGCTTCTCCTCTCCCCCCACCTCACCTCTCCTCTCTCTTCTTCTTCTCTCTCTCTCTCTTTCTTTCTTCGTCGTTTGATTGCTCGCCGAGTACAAAGTCACGTGGTAGTAATGACGAGAGATGATGAGACAGTCACGATGGACCAGGAACCTTCTTCTACATTTTTGCTACTCATACGCCACCTTTTACACCCTTCCTCCTCCTCCTCCCCCCTGTTAATCAGCTCTTGCCTGTACACCCACCCACACCCACCCACACCCTCACACACACACCCTCACACACAAGCGCTGCCTCGCGTTTCCGCACGTCCACCGAGCATGCGCGAGATGCTGCTGGCGCACACGGCGCTGTGTGAAGGAGGGTGAGGACCAGACGCACTACTTCTCCCCCACTTCATGCGCGCGACTTGGTGTTGGGAACGTGGCGAGGCGTCCCTCACTTCGCCTCGACAGTCGGTGAGTGTATGACGTGGTCCTTGTCTGGCTGGCCACTCACACAGCTTCACAACTTGCGGCTTAGTTTTCCTGCTTGGACACTCTAGGTACCTGGATCATCTCCGTGTATTAACTTTTGTTTGTGATCTCAGGTTTGGTACAGAAAAACTAACTTTGTCAAACTGTTATTTCATTTGATAGCGATGAATACCATGAATAGTTTTTTTAGTTTTTGGGGTTATTTTATTTTATTGGCTGATTGGGCTGACTATAAGTTTTTTCTTTTTCGAAAGCAGTTTTTGTTTACTGTGCTGTATAATTTTTCTCCGACTAAGAAAGCTGGTATCAACAACTGTCATTCTTAGAATTACTTCAAGCAATATGAATATCAAAGTCTGAAAAATATATTATGGCGCTGTGTGATCTTAAAACTACCGAATTTCTTGGAAGGCTGTTGATTGTGTTTAATATTTAATACAGCACGGTCATTTACCAAATTTGACTAACATGTTTAATTAACTTGATCTCTTTGCGCACAGGAATGTAGTGCAAAACCTATGTTTGCCTGATGGCAGAGAAGGCCGATGTCCAGTGCATTATATAAGAATGTAGAAATCGAGAATTGCGAATTAATCAAGAAAGATGTTCTTTCTCCTCACTTCGTTTATGTCCATTTGTTCGGCTTCTGTCCATTCAGACTCTGATGCCTGATTTCTGCTTTGCTGCCTCTCTCTCTCTCTCTCTTACCGGTTGAAAGGTGTGGTTGGGAGGATAATTATTTTCACCTACAAATGCGAAGCTTTTCTAAACACTGCTTTTAGACATCTGCGGCTCGTCCATCCTCGGCAGATGCAATTTCAAGAAAAAAATTGTCTTTCTTTGATGTCGTCCTCGTTTGTGATGTCCTGCCATTTGATGTTCACGATAAAGTGCAGGTATCTGGAAGAGAGAGCCTCGACTTACCTGGCGAGCATCTTGTGTAATTCCCCAGCTTTTTGTTGCACACAATGGACTGTGCGCGGCGATTGGCTTTGTACCGAGCGGACATTCAGACCAAATGATATTCTGTAACGAGCATCGTAACAAACAGCTGGTTTGAAGGGTAGCTGAGGAAGGTTTCCTGAAAAGATTCGTTTTCGTCGTTGCCATTAGAGACGACGCAACAGGGGATTGCAAATGTTTACTGTTGCCTTTAATTTTGCCTCGTCCATTGGATCTTGAGAACCTTTCAATTGCCGAGTTTTGCCACGAGGCAGGAATCCTTTGTGAGATGAGATGAACAAGTAAACGTGTGTCTCACAGAGATGATGTCTTTAATGATCTACAAGGCGATGTGTGTGCGTGAATGTATTGAAGAGACGATGTTGGTCTGCGAATTCAAAGGTTCGACCAGTTTATTTAAGAAGGAAAATGTTTATTTTTGTGGAATGACTGTTTCGTTGTTTTTAATAAAGTAGTAAACTTGCTATAATAGATACTTTGTATGTTTTAGTATTGTCAACAAGTGTGAAGCTGGTCTGTGCTACTACTGCTGGTATTCTGAAACCTGTCAGTCCATGGATCTCAGGAAGCTGTCATCTTGCTGACAATGAGGAAGAATTTACATCCATAATAAGCGCATCGAAGGTAAGAGTGACTCTGTCCTGGCTTTTAGACAGACATTTGTCCTCTGTATCTTTTTTATTTCTTTTTTATCTCTCTCACTCTCGCACTCTTACCTTGCTGGAGATAAGCTCCTGTAGCAATAAAAATCAATCACTCGCTCATTCTCACTCTCTTCCTCTCTCATAAGTTCTATCTCGTTCACACCCACTCTAACACTAGAATATAATCGGTGAGGACGAAAATAAACCTCTTGTAGGATTCTTTTCTTATTCAGAGATATTCTTCCCCATTTCCTTGGTTACAGAGACCACACAGCTTCCAGTAGCTTCTGCAGATGCAGGCTGTCGTACAAAAGTTGTTTTTTCTAAAAGTGTTTTCGCAAATCGCTAAAATAGTCACAATCGTATGATCTCTAACCATTTTTGTCTACATTAGGTGTGTGTGTGTGTGTGTGTGTTCGCGCGCACACGTGTATGTGTTCCTGTTAGTGCGATAATGACTAAAATAGCAATAAGTAAAAAATGTCTTCGAAGTGTAACTTTCGCCTCTAGATATTGTCTAATTATCCTCTACATCAGGGTTTTTTTCGGGGACAGGCAGTCTTATCTGCAAACTCCATCCTTTTCTTTCCTTTTCTTCCTAACTTGCCTTGATTAAAAGTCTTTTTATAAAATGTCGTGTACAACACTTTTCTCCATAGTTCATCTTAAGTTGATTAGCCAAGTAGCCAAAAATTAAAGAGATCAAGTCTAATTATGAATGATCTGATGTCCTCTTTGCGAAATTTGAAGATTCGCTTTTAAACATTTATGGTTCTCAAAATGTGACTTTACTTGCAAAATATTAGAACCACAGAAACCCGCAGATATGATCTTTCCTGTTACTAGACTCCTGTCTTGTCTGGTACAGATCATCCCTACTGCAATTTCGTCTTCATTAGAAAGATTTTTTCACGGAGGTAAATATGATGAATGCAAGCCCTAGAACGAGTTCCTGTACTAAGGAGCAGTATGTTGAGCGACTTCCAAAAAACCCGCTGGCACTGCCAGCATCTTGCTATCTCTCAGTTGATCCACTTGTTGTTGGCACAGGTGTTATAATGATAAGACCAAGCGCTGCTATAAGCGTGCAAACAGAGAGGTTGATTACAGATGCCACTGGTATCTGATTTGGAGAAGGGAAGTCTGGTACTCCAAACATTTCCAGAAGTATGTCCATTGCATAACCACGAATGTATGTATGTATGTATGCAAGCCAGCAATGTCTGTGGAGTTGTGCAAGACACCGGTGTATGGTCCACAAATATCTTGCTATCGGTAGAGCGACACCGGAAACAGTAGAAAAACTCTTCGGGCCGGAATGTTCAGTTTTTTTAAAACAAAAAGACGGCATTGCTATGGTTCATAACAGTATAAAGCTACACCATAGCGATATACTAGCTGACCCGGACATGACCTCAGGAAAACTGAATGGAGTCAGCTACTGACAGAAGTCACTACGACCATCTTTTTTTCGGGGGGTGGAGGCTGCAGGTCTGGCATGAATCGGTCTGCCCAGTCCTTATTGGACTCCAGACATTTGTTCTACAAAATTACACAACCCTTTCAGCTTCCTGTGTTATTCCATTACATGAATATTGAAAACGAGAGTCCAAAAAGAGTTTCAAAGTCTTTCCTTGTCTAAGCAGCTTGGTACCTGCGCAAGGACAATAACAAAAGGTCAGCTCTGTCCCTTTGGTCTCTTCTTGTTAAAGGCCAAACATCTCATCCACTGGCAGAAGGGTGCTTTAATCCGAACACAGCACCACCTCGGGTATTGCAAGCTGGTGGTGCTAAGATGGATTAATGATGTTTTTGTGACACCCCCGGAGAACCTTTCTACAAAATATTTGGTCCATATTGAGGGTTTTATCTCAATCACTTTGTTTCATATCGAGACAAACTACAAACTCACCAGAAAATTTAAATTTGTACATCACCAGTAAGAAGAAGAAATATTTCAGCATGTCATCTGCTGTTCACGACACCTGGTTTGCTCACTACCCAGCATGTCCATTGATAGTCTAGCACGAACTGTTTCCAGATATCTGCTGCTACACAACCCTAAGGCCCTTAAAAGTAAATGTACGAAACACGGCAAAGTCTTCTAGCTTTAGCTGATTGGTCAAAGTCTTTCCATCGTTAGTTGTATTTAGGTGACTAGTCTGTAGCAGCTGTAGATAAGATGGAGGAACTATTTGAACAAAGCACTTTGTTGAGCGGTCGTTAGAAATCAAATAGTCTCACGATTACTAACACCGTTTATCCCCTAGTCTCTTTTAAAGTAGAAACTCGAGACCGCTGATAGAAAATTGCGATGAATTATCTGTTAACCATAAATTATTGCAATTTGTTCATCTGAAGCTCTTTAAAACTAAAAGCACAAATAAAGTTGAACTTGGAATGAAAGAACACCTTTACCGTTTGCATTAAAAGATACTATAAATTAATTAAGTGAAACAAATACTACAACACTTTTTACAAAAAAATACCGAGGAGTTAAAATTGTTAAATGAGAGCGCAGGATCTGTGGAAATATCTAAATGACCAAGCGGCATGTGGTTACTGACCATTGAAACAAAAACCAGAGAAGTACTTTGAATCACCTTGATTAGTAAAGTTTATTCCTTCACTTTGATGGATGAAGATGCTTGGTGTGATCAGGCATGACTTCCGAGATACAAACCGCGAGGCCAAGATCGTAGGAAGGGTTTGTGTTGCTAGTTGCGTGGTATTGAGTGCACGGCTAACACTGAGGCGAAAATTGATATTTTGAGGCGGGAAATGCCGCAGTGTCGCTGGTGAGTGTTGTGTCTCTCAAATGTGCGGTGACTGCGATAAATGGTGTCACAGCTTGTTAGGATCGAAAGACTCGGTTTATTCAGCAGAGCGAGATAACTCCTGTCGCTCAAACTAAATTTAATATATTCTATGAAAGATGTTGATTAGCCCGAAATTCATATGCATGTTGTTTGGTTCGCTGGCTGTGGGTTTGTTTCTTTCCCCATTCTTTCTTCCCCTATTTCTCACCGAGTTTTTACATTTATTTCTTTCTCCAATTGATTTTTTCTGGCGGTCGTCTTTCTGTCTTCCTTTCTGCCTCAGTGTCGAGAAACTAACATGGGACCCTGAGCTAAAATATATATTCCTGTCCAATCTTCAGACTCCCGAGTTTTTAGAAAAGTTATTAAGAGCTTAATCCATGATTTATACAAATGTGAGCTCAGCTGTGAACGTGTTCCTGGCTGAACTTAAGGCCGAGGATAATGTTATGACAAAGTAAATTCAACTGTTTAGGTGAAATAGAAAGATTGAATTGTTCGACACCGAGTGTCATACTGCAAAGAAAGCAGTTAGGCGAGCGCTCGTTGAGTGTAGGCAGACATGAACTGAAGTAAATCATAGACACTATTCAGAAAAGAGAAAGTGATACAGAAAGTTAATTTATAAAAAAGAAAACCCTCACCAAGCCATTAGAAAGATAAATAAGTATCCATGACTCAAACACCTTTTGGAAAGCTCTTAACACTTTTCATCCTAAAACAAAGAAGCAAAGTAGTATACCAATGGAAGAATGGTACAGCTACTTCGAGGGAGATTTCAAAGGGAACCAAAACACCTAAATAGATACTTAGACCGACGATACAAAGACAATGAAGACCAACCTAACAGTAGCGATGACTTGACAGAGCCATTGCACACATGACCTGCTCAAACAAAAACAAAACATTGACATTACTTTCCCTTTCCTGGTAGCGATATGCAATTAGTTATTTGTGTCGGGGCAGTTTCCAGAGTCATGGTCAGAATCTATCATTCATCCACTAGACAAGAAATGGAACATTGTAGTTCCTAATAAATGAATAGGGATTTCTTTTCTTAATATATATAGTAAACTGTATGTTTCCAAGTTGAACGACAAAGCAAATGCTGTTGTAGAAATTCAGGCAGGTTTTCGCAAAGATCATTCTATAATTGACCACATTTTAGTAAAACAACACCTCTTATATAAAATAGAAAATATACGTAGTTTTTATAGATTTCCGAAAGGCATTCAGCTCTGTTTCTTCGTATAAATTATGGCAAGTTGTCACGACACGGGTGGTGCTGCACACACACTCACGCCTGACAATTGCGCGTTCTTTCAACAAAACACAAAACGATTGCCTGAGGCTGTCCAAATCATATTACTTCAGTTGTCATGTGGCCCAGGACTTTACACCATAAGATATGAACACAGAAATTCTTAATACATGTTCACTATCAAATTCTTAAAACAGTCAAATTATCAAAACACCAGTCCGCACTCCTTCACCTGGAAGTCATACGCTCTAGTCTTCCAAGCTCACTTATCCACTTCTTGGTCAATCCTTTCCCTCAGTTCAAGTTTTCAGTACATCACCCTTAAACAAGACACTTCAGACTTCCAATCTCAATTATTAAATTCTCAGTCTTTCCCAACAGTTCAAGTTCTCACTATATACCTTTTCATTGAGACACTATGTCCTCGTCCTGTTCTCTCCCAAAATAGAAGTCATCAATGACAGTACTTACAGTTTTACAGTTCAGCAGTCAGCTATATTCGGGTAGTCGCCCTTCCTTCCTCCAATCTCCCAGAATCCACCAACTCAAATATCACTACTCATACACGTAAAGAACACAAGACACATAATCCAAATCGCTCTGGTCATCCTTCCCTCCAGGGGTGAAAAATGAACACTTTGACTGCTCCGAACAACACAGTTATGGTTGTGTTCCACGGTGTTTTAAACAGGCTGTTGTCAAACCCTTGTTGAAAAAGGCAAACCTGGATCCCTCTGACTGTAAAAACTATCGTCCAGTGTCAAATTTATCATATATTTCCAAGCTACTTGAGAGGGTGGTCGCAGAACAGCTTATGACCCATTTTATTACTCATGGCTGCCTAGATAAATTTCAGTCAGCATATCGTCCTGGCTTCAGCACAGAAACTGCTCTTCTTCGTGTGACCAATGCCATTCTTTGTAGTTTCAACTCTAGCAACTTAGTGCTGTTAGTATTACTCGATCTGAGTAGTGCATTTGACACCATCAACCACTGCCTGCTGCTCCAGAGACTGTCGTCAGAGGCTGGTATCCAGGGCGCTGCTTGACTCCTATCTTGCCGAGAGATCTCAGAGAGTGATTGTCGGCTCTGCAAGCTCTGAGGCAGTTCCTCTGGTGTGTGGCGTACCACAGGGATCCGTTCTGGGTCCATTATTATTTTCTGTATATACTTCACAGCTTGGACAGGTAATTGAACGCTTTCAGATGGGACGACAGTTCTTTGCGGACGATACACAGATTCTGAGCAGTTTTCCCCTCGACCCAGCAGTGGCTAGGAATGCGCTTCAACGACTTGAATCTTGTTGTGTCGCGGTGAAGACATGGATGACCAGAAATCGTCTTAAACTCAACGACGACAAGACAGAAGCGTTACTGTGCGGCCCCAGGGCCAGAAGGGAGCAGATCGGCATTAGTTCCGTGCAGGTCGGTGACGTCTCCATAGCCTTTGCTGCCTGTGTGCGGGACCTCGGGCTGTTTATTGATGCAGAGCTCTCCATGTGTAACCATGTTAGTTCTGTTGTGGCAAAATCCTACTACTTTTTGAGGACTTTAGGTAGACTACGGCCCATGCTGACTCAAGCTGCTGCCAACTCACTTGCTGTGGCTACCATCATATCAAGATTAGACTACTGTAATAGTGCATTGTGGGGTATACCTGCTACGCAGTTTGATCGACTCCAAAGAGTTCAAAACACAGCCGCCAGGATTGTCACCCGTGCAAAGTCGTGAACTGAGCACATCACGCCTATCCTACAGAGCCTTCACGGGCGCCCAGTGAACAAGCGCATTGATCACAAAGTGCTTTCGATTGCACAGTCCTGCATGTTTAAAACTGCTCCTGAATATTTACAAGAGGTAGTTCCTCCTTACCGGCCGTCACGTGGTCTGCGCTCCGGCTCCCAGTCACGCTTCTGTCTCCCTGCAGTGGAAGACACAAACAAGAAGACACTGGAGCCAGGGCCTTCAAAAACGCGGCACCTAAACTGTGGAATGCTCTGCCATCGTCATTGTCCACCATCACCTCATCAACCACGTTTCGAAAAAGACTGAAGACCCATCTGTTTACTTAAGACGGACTTAAACTTAAACAACCAAGAAACACTTGTGTCTTTATTTTTTACTTTCCTGGTGTTTATTTATTTATTTACTTTATTTTTTTTTCTTACTTTTTATATTTGTTTTTGCTGCGCAATGAGCATTCTTCCGAATGGATACCTGCGCATTACAAATGGACATCATCATCATCATCATCATCATCATCATCATCATCAACAGTTCTTTCCGACACTCGACGACGCACAACCAGGCCGTGTCGACGAGGGGGGGGGGGTCACAGTAGATAATCCTTGCAGACTTAAGCCCATGTTTCTGAACATAGAAATATTTTTATTCTGGTCTAAGCGGGGCCGAGAATGCCCAATGCCGGCTCGCCAGTCCTCAATAGTCGTCAGTTATCCAGACGCTGTGGGGTCCGGTCGGTCTCCAGACAATGTCGCTTGTCTTCGACGGTAGTACTTTCTTTATCCAGTCTCTGCTGGTTCAGGTAGGCTCCTGGTACTGTCGCCCTCACCATTGAGATCACTTCTCGACGAGGTTTTCCACACAGGATCGCTTTCTCCTTCAATCTCCTTCTGTCTCGCGTGACTCGGCACGTCTTATTCCTTCTCTCTCTCTCTCGCGTGACTCGGCACGTCTGATCCCTCTTCTCTATCCTTCTCCTCCTTCTCTCTCGCGTGACTGCAGCACGTCTTAACCTTTCTTCTCTCTTCTTCTCCTCCTCCAGTATCTTTGTTGTTGTTGTTGTTTATTTAGTTGGAAAGTGCTTCCACCTTGCGGCGATTTCGCACTATGGGGGGAAAGGGAGGGGGAGGAAACCGGAGTACCCGGAGAAAACCCCCGCCGCCCAGCCCTGCGAACAGGTGTCACATACAGAGAGTGTTTCGAGACGAGATCTGAACCCTGACCCGCTCACTGCAGTGGTGACAAATAAGCGAGTGTTTTAACCACTACACTACCGGGGGCCCCCCTCCTCCAGTATCCCGGGCCTGAACACCTTTTATAGGATTCCTTTCACGCTCAACTCTACTGCTGAGCAGTGTTCACTAAACTTAACCCTTACTTCTCTACCGATCACATTCATTCCAGCCTACCCTATATCCACACGTGACAATCCTAAGTTGTTAAGGGGTTAACATAGCCTGAAAAAACTATGGCACGGACTGGTCCGTGACACAAGTACTGTGAAGAAAGAGTATTCACGGGAAAATGTATCGTGGTGGAGTATTTACTCATGTGTAGAGGCAAGCGTACGCTCTAAGGCTTGGCTTTCTGATTTCATTTTGTTTGTCCCAATGGCTTAAAACAAGGAGGTATAACCAGCCCCGTCTTTTTTTCATTATTTGTCCATGAACTGGCACAAAGCAGTAAACATAGTGTACAATTTCACCCCGATCTTGTCGAAATGGGCTATAAAATTAGCCTTACATTCTATCCAAACGTCTGAAACACTAAACCTCACAGTAAACCTACAAAAGTCAAATATCCCTGTATTTAGAAACGGAGGTCATCTGGCAGGCAGAGAGAAAGGCTCCTGTCAGGGAAGATCTACGACTAGAATGTTTACCAGTTCACTATATAACCCAACGATCGTACTCTACGCTGTTTTATTAAACGATAGTCTTGCTAGGGGTTTCGATCATTGTTCTAAACATCGTAAGGAAATTGCTTTCATGACTGTTTCCCGTTGCACATATATAAGAACAAGTGGAAATATTTAGCTTCATAGTAGTAGGCTAGCTATGATGTTGTTTTACAATGTGTTATGGTGTACTTTACTTTAGTCATTTCATGCAGCTGTACAAGCTGTGTTCCTCACCTGAATGTTGAGGCCACGTAGTTTCAGTCTATAAAAACTTTGTTCGTTCGTTCGTTTGTATCTGTCCTGTCTGCTTTTCTGTCTGAATTTCTGCCTGTCTTATTGCCTTTCATAAAATTAATCATGCGGAAAAAATTGTGACCTTTTGACCACGACTAGAAGCAGCGGATGTTGTGCGCATGTCCATGTGTGTAAAGCGCTTTCAACCTGGTTTGTGGAATAAAGCGCTGTATGACTATTCGCTGTTACTGTTGTAATTTCTGGCAGGTTTAGATAGGTTCATTCCCGAAGATAAAAAGAGAAATCTAAAAGAAAAGAGGGACAGGCAGCTAAGGAAGAGAGCGTGCAAATGACAGTCGTAAAGAGAGAGAGAGAGAGACGGAGAGTGAGTGAAAGTTTATTGCATGATGGATGAAAAGACAGTAACATTTATTTCTTCCTCCTTTACTCTAAACTTCGTTGTCCATCCTGATCTGCCAGCCTGTCCGTGTAGGAAAGAGACGCCAAGAGTAACAGTTTTTCACTATTTCTCTACATTAACTTCACGAATCAATGGATTTGAAATAAGAAATCGAAAAGTTGACAATTTCACATCTGGATGAGTTCGCGCCTAATTCTAAACCAAGCGCCTCGTACAAGAAAAAAAGAGAACATGGTCAAGAAGATCTCATTTGCAGGAACACAATCGTTAGTAACATTTAGTCGGCTGTTGCTCTATACTGTATTTATTATGTACAACTAATTTATTATTTGGTAGTATCTTTCCCCATATATATATATATAATCCCTAATATTGTATAGCGCGAGAGGCACGAATAACAGATTTTGGCTGTGAAATAGTTTCGAATGGTGGTTAGAATCAGCGCTGTTATAGAATAAAGGGGCTCATAGATTCCTCCATAGACTGGGCTGAGCCAACAAACAGACTCATTCTTTGCTTAACAATGTGATACTTTTTATGCGAAAACAATTAACAAGACAGAGCAAAGTTCTGGGAATATTGTTGTGTAGTATACTAGTACATTTCTGCTGAGAACCATGTCATGAGTAGCTGAGTGCTGGGTTAAAGGACAAATCACTGCATGAGGCCACGTACCTAACGATTTCAATATGGTGCAAGGTAATATCAACAGTCATAAGACCCTGAGATATGTCAACTTCTCTTGGCTGGACAGTTCAAAGTTACAACTATTGTCGTAAAGGGAGTCACGTGTTTTCAGACAGTGTTAGGGGCTAACAACCCATTGGTCATCTGAAGGGAATCATTTGAATGGAAAACGGATTTACCATCGTCCATGCAAGGGGCCCTAATAACTTCATGAGTCTAAAGTACAAATAAAGTGGCTATCGTCCGTTTTCGCAATTCTCTCGTATCGATCCTTTCTTGTTCAGAACCATTTTTCCTCGCTACTCATCCGCTTTTCTGCCAGTAATTCTGCAAGAATCTTTCACAAGTGTTTAGAACAATAGCCTGCAAATAAATCCACCAGACACTTGCACAACAGTAACATCTGCAAGGCAATTTCCAGAATTTATGGCTTCTCGTACCACAGGAGAGAAGGTGGAGAAATCGGCTCCAACAAATAGCCGTTTATTTACACTCATATTTGGACTCCGCCCTTCACTGTCTGTGTGGAACCTGTTATATGACCAGAGATTTATCTTGCTCCTCCTGTGTCTCCAAGAGGACCTGCAACATGTGTTGATAACTTTACGGGCGGCCATGTGCCGTTGCCCAGCATATTGTTTTTTTCAACTCATCAAGATTTATTTTGTTTTGCAGTGTTCTGTGCCTCCCCGAGGTAATAGTTGGGGGGAAAAAATAAGTCTTCTCAATAGAAGGCAGAGATTTCTTTAAACATCTCAGGTTATTCGACGACCAAGACCGTTCTTTCCAAAATTCAAACCGGTTAAAAATGCTTCTAGGGGAAAACTAAAGGGAGCTAATACCTTAAGTTCCGGCGAAGAAAATTGCACAGATGCCAGATCGGGTCTTTGGTCTCGAGTTTCCTGTTAAAGAGTTTCACTTTAGCTTATTCTTTACAAGAGCGGTAGGGTTATTTACAAAGGATTTATACAAAGGCCTTTGATGTTTTAAGTGAGAGAACAAAGAGAGAGGAGAGAGACGGGGTAGTAAGAGCCGGAGAATGGAGGAGGAGGGAAAATATGAGGACGGCGGAAGAGAGGAATGTTGGAAGAAAGAGAGAGAGAAAGACAGAGAGTGGGAGAGAAGAATGATGGAATATAGAAAGACAGAGAAAAACACGCCCCACACAGCGGCCACAAAATAGTTGAGATTTGTCATCATCTTTTACCATCCCCTTTAACTTTCGAAAATTATTTTTTGTGTACAGTATCAACAGATCTTGAGTGCCACAGAAGCAGCAATTTAGTAACTTTTAAACCTACTTCCAGTCAACAGTATACATCCTCATCTACTTGCTCTTATTGTTGTGTTTTCAAACCAACTTAAACATTTTGACTAGAACTCCATTCGTTGCCTTCCACAGAAGCTTCTTCTTCAGCTCCAGCCTCACGACTTGCGTCAGATGAAAATAATTTATTCTTTGTTCGCCCCTCGTGAAGAGCACAGGCAAACTTGCTTAGGTCGCCATGTAACCAAATTTATAATTTTTTATGAGGCCGCGAGTGTGAGGTGTGCAGCTGGCATTAGCATCCCCAAGGTTTTTGTTGGATGCTGGGCTTTTAAGCGAAGGGAGACCATCCTCGAGATCAGGCGTACTTGCGAGGCGTGTGGGTGTAGAAATACACGTGGCTCATCAACTACAGCCATAAATAAACTAGATATCGTCTCCTCACCCAACACTCTTATGACAAATTCATGGGGAAACGAGTGTTATCTTGTATTGTTTCGGCTTCTCTCTTTAGTCCCAGGTATAAATAAACATGCTATGGACAGGATTTCTTTGTGTCCTTCCTGGTTGCCCGGGACGAGATGTGTGCACAGAATCCATCCATGCAGCTTATCATCTTGTTGGGACAGACGGCTTCCGGGCCGAGTTAGCCGCAGGATATGACTGCTTGATTTTTTTCCTATGAATTTTTTTTATAAGATGTCTTGTATGACATTATCCTGTATGTTATATTTTGAAAGAAAGATGACACGCTTTGTTATTTTCTTCAAAAGGATCTTCAAGTATCTTGTGTTGTGGCTGTCGATTTACTGCCCGAGCATGTTAATATTTGACAAATATTTCTCGTCTAGCCAGCCACATGGGCATTTTGTCCTGTAGTAGTCTTGACTGTGTTTGTATGCTTGTATGCACACGTGTTTGTCTGCTTGGTTGCGCGCTTACATATCGTTAAAAGTCTTTTGGAATATGTATTCCTTTGGGAGTCCATCGCAGACGGGGGTTTAGATGAGTATTGTGACCATGTTTTCAACCGTCCAGGAAGGAGACGGATGCCATCTGCGAGCTTCGCGACTTCCGTTGAAATGAAATCATCTCCGTTCCTAGCGGAACAATATGGCGGAGTTTACTAGTGGCGTGCAGACGGACTCACTAGAGCTGCGGGCCCAAATAAGTTCCTGTCAAGTGGGCCCTGAGCCCTAAATTTATCTCAATCCATCCGGCCCTTTCTCACCACAATGTGAAATCGCGGGCGAGTGGAAATATTGGCTCTCCAGACGGTTTTCGGCTTCGCCCCTATAGGCTCTTGTTTAGATGTTTAATGAATACTATTGTCTGCCCTCTACAGTCTTGGCATTCTGTTAGAGAGAAGGCTTAATAGGGACAGAGACAGAGGCTTAGAGAGACACAGAATGACAGAGATAGATATGCAGATGTGTAAGATAGGAAAAGAAGGAGTCACACACAGAAAGGAGTCAGCGCCGTTTGCAAGTGCACACATGGGGGTGGGGGTGGAGGTGGATGTCCGCTGTTACGATTGTTGTTAAAACCAGTTGATTATTATTTGCAACACTGTTTTCCTCCTTTCCAAATAAAACTCCTGTCCTAAATCTTTAAAATGCATTTGACACGGAAATGGGGTAATAGTGTCTCTGCCTAGAAGTTTTTACCCCTAATAACTGGTGTTGTATTCTGTCTGATTGTTTAATATAATCTGTTTGTCTGAGGACTCTATCTAGCCATTATAATAAAGTCTTTAAAAGAATGAAATAACGAAACATCGAGCAAAAAGCTTCAGCAATGCCAATTTCCTCCTACCCTGAGAGTATTGGGTACCACCCAAGACAGACTGATCCCATCGTGAGGGTATTCCGCTAGCAACCATAACAACTGATAATAAAGTGTTTAAAGGGGACCATCGTATTTGGGTTTTCCTCAGGCACAGTAAAGATGGAATATTTCACGTGGACACACACACACACAAAATTGTGCAGCGGGTCCTTGGGGCATGCGCAGAAGTGAGCTGTGATGTGCAGATTGCGTCACGTTTGTACTTCCTTGTGATCAACGTTGACTTTGACCAGACTGGTCATGTCGCACTGCGGCTCCTCTCTATAGCGGACGGAAATAACCTGACAGAAAACTCCACATGGAAGGGATGGGACGGGGTAGAGAGCCTGATAGAAGTTTGGTAGAGGAAGGTAGCTGAGGGGGAGGGAACCATGACAACTTGGCGCGCAAACCATTGCACGCTTGAAGCCACGAAATAATGACGAGGGCTGTTCGTGGTGTCGTTGAGATTGTCTTTCAGCCAAGGAAAAAACTCACTGAGTGATGTCGGTAAAGGCAATTTTTGTTGCAAAGGCCAATATTTCGTTTTGCTTTTCGACAATCTTAAATTGGAAATGAGTTTTAGAGTGTATTGCACGTGCAAACATGCCGGTCAGTAGAGGCTCGTGCAGATTTTCACTTCTGCACTAACTTTCAAAGGAAAACTCTGAAATCATTAAAAGAACTGCGTTTTCCCAACTTTCTATGATCTCCTTTAAACATGATTATAAGCGCAAAACTAGTCCAGAAGATTTACTGAAGACTATAGGAGTAATTTGAGAATGAAAGTATAGTAATGAGGAAGAACTGATTGAATGACTAACGCGTTGACATTAAATTCTTTTGGAGTTAACAGGACAAGCGAAACACTGCACATCGACCTTCATTATAGGACAATTAACAATGAATTTCGTCTTTTCCTGGCGAGTTACCATACATCACCAGCCAGGATTATGTTAAGACAAAGTACTCCAGCTTTTAATTAAAGAGGAGTAATAGCAAGAGATAAAACACATGCGAGAACCAAGATCCGAACTCATGATTTCTAACTCTGTCTTCGTGACCAGCGCCATGTCATGGCTGCAGTGGACCGGCAATCAGGGCCTAGTAGCCTTACCACCTGATTATAATCATCGCCTACCACACAGTTTATCTTGTTGTATTTGCCTGGAGCAGTGTTACTGACTAATATTTGTGAAAATCTCGATGATTAAGAAATGTGGGTTTGATGTTCTATTATTAGGCCGTTTCTATTGCCCATGTGTCATACTGGCGAAGTATCTCATTCATTTTACTTGCCAACAGCCTGACAGTTGGCTGCTTGCTTGAGTAATTCATTTTCCTTGAATTGCACTACTTGCAGATGGCGCTTTGCTAAGCATTTGCATGCTAATGTTTGTCGCGTTTGTGCACATGTGCTTTTTTTTGGTAGCTAGTAGAATTTATAACTTTTACTTTTATTAGTAATATGAAATGTTACTTATTGTATCCAGCTCAACAACAATAAAAAGCAATCAATAATATATGTTCCTCATATACTGACTCATTTTGTACTTTGGTTGTGTTATGGTTGTAGTCTTTGTTTTTACATATTACAGCCGAAAATTAACTTTACTTATAGGTTCAAACTTTAAAAATTTCCATATAGCTACACAAAACAACTAAGCTAGATAAAGAAAACATTGGGTATTCATCACTTGTAGAAGGGTTTTTCCAATCACCGAGCAAAGCATGCTTCGAAGAAGCGACATTTTGTTTCAAAAGTAGGCTTTTCATTGATTACAATCCCCTCCTCTATAGTGTCAATGAGGACTTGCTGAGTTACTGAAGGGGAAAAGTAATAAAAAAGGAAGACGATAAAGAAAACAACTTGTAAGAAGAAAATTATAGCGATGATAAATGTGGATGAAAGATAAAAAAAGAAAATTCTAGAACCTGCCTGTGAAGGCTCTAGGATCTGTTTTCAAGCTAAAAAAGAAAGAAACCTTAAAGTTTGTGAACGTGCCTCTACTTTTCTTTAAAAAAAAATGATTTCAATGGAAAATGTTGAGAAAGTAACGGTCTGTCTTTTGTTGGCTGTGATATGCACTGCAGGGGGGGGGGAAGGGAGGGAATGTGAAGAGGGTTGGGGAGAGTTCCTGCAAAGCCGACATTCTTGTTGTCATCGGTGACGGATGCCTGCATTCAAAACCATTCACATCATGCATTCCCCTCAACTAAGGTTAGAAAATTTCTCACGTGGAAGGAAGAAGCAATAAGGCGACGAGAAACGAGCTGAAACTCATCATCATCATCATCATCATCATCATCATCATCATCATCATCATCATCATCATCATCATCATCATCATCATCATCATCATCATCTTCTTCTTCTTCTTCTTCTTCTTCTTCGTCGTCGTCGCCTCTTGTTGACAAGTTTGATGTAAATGTCTCTGTCATGTTAATGTCCATAGAATACTCTAAAGTTGTGATAGACGACTGTTCAAATGGGATTAGAATACTTTTATTTACCTCAACTAGAGTAGATAAGGAGATGATTAGACAGACGTAGAGAGAAGCAGGTCAGACAGAAAAATAAAGATAACGAGTGTTTTTAGGCACTAGAAGATTGCGATTTATCCGCCCTCCATGCCCACTGTCTGTATCATCGCCGACGACGCCCACTTCTTGTTTATAAATGTTCACAGGACTTCTTTGGCGCAGAACTGTGTGGGCTAAACTACAAGTGATAAATTGCACCAATCATTTCACACAATCAGTAATCTTTCAAAAATGCCGTCGTCCTATAGAGAAATAATTCTGGGTAGGAGTTCCATTTTGACTTTCCCGATTTACTCCAGGTCTGACATTTGCGAATCTTGTGGCTGTTTTCTTTTTCCTAATGGACGCCGTAGACGCATCCTTATCGCTTCGGGAGGCTGGTAATGTCGTTTGCCGTCCCATTTCCACCCCGTGTGCTGACCTTTCAATGCAGGCGACTCTTACTGCATCCACAATCAAAGACATCAAACAAAAGAACGCCTGCCTCCTCCTTGGTAGTAGGCTGCCTTCCGATTGGTTGTTTATGTGCGATTTAAACTTTTGGTCTACTTAAAAAGGGGAAATAACAGTGTAAAATTAAGAAATCGAAGAGAGAAATTAAAAAAAAGAAAAAAAAATAATGAAAAAAGCATCAAAGAAACGAAATAAAAATTAAAGAATTGAAGTGAGTTTTGAAAAGAGGAGGGAACAGAAAAATACAAAAATACAGTATTGGATGGATGGAAGAAGAAAAAACCTGAAATAAGTAAACCTTTCTATGTGGTAACTGCTTCTCTCGCCGTCAGTTGTGGGCCCCGCGCCCGGCGAAAACCTTATTCCGTCTCGCCACATGCCCGGAGGAGAGAGAGAGAGAGAGAGCAAAGGTCACGTGCTTAGGAGGCGTGCAATCACGGGAAGGCTATGCCTCTCAAGTCCAGCAATTTGCAGCAAAGGTGCCAGTGTTTTTGCAACTAAAACGACTGTAACTCATTTTGCGAGACCCAAAGGTTTCCGGCGAAATCCCGGTATCGAGCAGTGCATCAGCCTGCACGACAAGCCCAGCAAAATCAATCAGCCTCTGTGGTCCAGGCGAGCCAGGAAGCTGTAAAGCTGAGCATTAAAGGGGCCGTCACCGACTGGACTTAACTATGCGAGGAAACAACAGTAAGCAGGTCGACTGGTCTGGAATCTTAGAAACAGCATGCACTCCTATGTATGTATTCATTCATCTATCCATTCCTTGACTGCTACTATGTGACAATCTTTTAGTTCGGTCCACCGATAGGTCTTCGAGTGGAATAACTGAATAGAGGCAGCGATGAACAAAACTCACCAGTCATGTCTGTCTTGGGCGGGGGTAAGCAGGTCCTACATAATGTTTGCATAATGTTTGCAAGCCAAGTCCATATCGATGAAAGTGTAGGTAGGATAGACATATTCTGCATGATCTTCTCCATAAGATGTTACAAAGTACATGTGATAGGGGCTATTCTGGATGGTCGCCCTCTATTGTGTTAGACAAGTCGTCCTGTTGGTCGTTGAGTATTACAGCGCTCATTACCATCTTGGACAGCGCTTCCATGACTTGAACGAGACTTTTTTCTATGTTAAAGTTTTTGCGTCACATGCCATAGCCCCTCATGCCAAACTAAAACGTTTTTCATAGCTGTGGAAGAGATTTCACTGATGGTGTAGATGTTTTTTTTATTATAATGCGACATTTAAAGATGTGTTCAACTGTGCTGTATTTAGTTCTCTTTAGCTGCCTTCGTGCGTTTCTTGATGTTGCAGGTCGCTTATTTGTACTTTGAGGCTGCTTGTCCTCTCTACCTTCAAGACCTTTTCTGGTCTCGGAGATTTACATGTGATTACGGTTGTGTTCCCTTTGTCGCCCTAGTACTGTTTGTGCTGTTGAAAGTAGCCCCTCTTTTGTTTCTTGCGATGCTGTCAGAGGTTTCATATTCAGGGCATCAAATTAATTTTCAACCTTACTTTTGAAGATTTCTGCAACTTTTGAGTTTCAGAGCTTCTCCTAGTCAAAGCTAATTGTGGGTTTGTCTTAGCGGCGTTTGCTGCAGCTTCAGCTTAGGGCTCGTTATCACAGGATGATCACTGCTCATGTTGACTCCTGGACACGACCTTCTTTGGGCCTACTGTATGCTACATTTGAAAAGCCTTCACAACCAGATGAAGTCGACTTGTTCATGGATCAAATCATCCAAATATTGACAAGCTGTCTTTCTGATTCTTTCTGGGAACGGAGAAGACTGGCTAAGATGGGTCGGGGGCTTTGTACAAACTCTAGGAGTTATCAGCCCGTACCCTTCTGTCTTTATGAGCCTCTCCACTTCGCTTTATTCGTGCGTGGAAGTAATGCATGTAGCAACTAGCAAGAGCAAAACCACTCTCCTTGCCTGGTCACTACGGCAAACAGGATGCGACTTCAGATCCTCAGCTTTTTTCTGCCGGAGTTTTGTGTTCCATTAACCTGAGATAAGTTCCTTGTACCAGCCATAAGATCGAATCTTTTTGGATTAAAAAATTTGCTAGCTTGGGTTTCCCAGATGGAGAAAAGTAATATCATCTTCAGTTTTCACCCACATTAGCTGCGCTGTAGTAGACATCTGTGTAAGTTATTTTTATGTCTGGCAGCCTGTAGAGTGCAGCCAAAGACTGTTAACCCCTTTTGTAGGTAGGTTTGTATACTCAACAGCCGTAACAATCTGACATAATTATTATTTGACTCGTTTACATTGTGTTTGTCTTGAATGGTTACTCTGTTGCAGCACGTGAAGCAGGATTATTTTGCACAAAAGACAAAGACGAAGACAAAGAAAAATTTTATTTTTAGAATATATTCTTGTTTATTTTGAAATATATTTTTAGATGCTGTTTTTCTAGTGTCCTTAGACCGTTATAATTGCCAATGCGACTTTAAGAGAATCATTACAGATTGAATAAATGTGGTATTAGAAGAGTGGTTTTTCTTGAGAAATTTTGCAGCCTGGATATTGTTGGGTGAGTTGGGTGTGGAGACACAACGACTGTTGGTGCCAGCCCTCCCATGGGATTTCTCGCTGATTACGTGTCGATAATAAAGACTTGCAAATCAGTTGCCTTTCAGACTAAAATGCTGATTCCTACCACAGAATAAATAACTTGGCTACTAGAGTGCACATTGTTGTTCACTAAACGATACGGAAGAAATTTCATTTCCCTTTGAAACGGGGCCTTTAAACTTAAAAGCATTTATGATTTTGTCTATTTGTATGCTTGCTCTAGTCTTAAAATGTGAGAAACACAGGATAAATGCGTGTTCGTGCCAAGTAAGACCTAGAAATGCACTTAGACGCCTATCACACCAGGTCGACACGAAACACAACTCAGTTTACTTATTGTTCTTACATAGTCGAGGGCTTTACGTTTTATGACCAGATCGGCGCGTCGTACATTCTGGCATATCTGGCGACAAGACTCAATCAGTAGTTTTGAAAAATTGTCTAGAATACAAATGCATTGTTTTTGGTTTATGTGCGTGACCACTAATGAAACTTAAACTGCGAATAAAACGGAGACTGATCACAGTGAAATTAAAAACACGCGGCTGTGTTCCGAACAGTAAAACGTAATGAGAAAAAGATAAAGTGCTTGAGATCAAGATTAATAAAGTTTAAGATAGTACTGAAGTGCACTCTTTTCCAAATATTGTTTTACGCTTCTTAAAATTGTAAAATCCTCTTTTTAAAAACAGTCTTAGGTAGGGGCAGTGTATCTACAAATAAATAGACTCGGCGCAGGCTGCATTGCTCTAGCCGTATTCTATGAATCATTTAATTCACACGAGAGAAGCTTGTTGTCACAAGCATCTTTCTAGAAAATGTTTCGACGCAAAATCCAGAGAAAGTGTAGGCCACCGAGTAAATATTGTTAAGATCATCTCAAGATTGGTTTTGTCCGTGATCAAGGTTTAGTTGCTGGCAAGTGTAAAGCTCAAACAAGCAAACAACCAGCCACTGATTGTGGTGTCGAATGTCTAAAAAACAAGGGGCGAAAAATAGGGCTAACAGCATCACATATTCCATCGACCGGTATATGGATGAAGAGCGCTGTCTTGGCCAGCAGAATTCAACTTCCAAGTAGACTCGGCTCCTTAGTTCCCGTCCACGTTGCGGTGGTCAGAGGAAGAAATGGCTTCCGACTGTCAAAGACTGGACTGGTCGTCCTGCACAGGGTCTGCTCTATATCTCCCAGAAACAGGCATGAGGGGCAGGACTTGTCAGCTGCCGAGTCCATCCATGTATTTCCCCCAAAGACAGATAAAACACATACAGGGACACACACACACACACACACATACTCTCTGTTTTCCCTATTTTCCACTCATCTGTCCCATGCTCTATGGTAAAAGGCAGGTTTGGTGCGTCCAGTAAAATTAGGAAACAAATCTGTCATTTCATTGTTTCTTGTTCGCATAATCAAATCCTGTAGCATCAGACGACTGTCAAAATTACAATGCATAAGTCAGTGTTTTACAAGTGCGGCACACCAGGCTTCTTCTCACAGAACGGATTCGAATTTCTCTTAATATTTATCTGGCGGCTAGAGGAGGGGTTCAGTCTTGTAGCAGATTCTTTGCGGCAGAGGTGCACTTTCAAGTTGTTTATTATGCTGTTCTTATATTATTTGCCATAGATTAGACAATGTGTGTCTTAAAAAAAAGCACTGGAAGTATAAAAAAACATGGATGGGAAGAGAGGATCTGGTAAAAAAACGGAATACATTTAGTTAATGGTCTCTGTCCTTAGCGTGCTCTTCCTTAATCTGTGCAGCATCAAGCAGCCAACACGTTGGTGTTTATAATATGTCTATACAGTTTACTAAAACAGCAGAACAGAGGCAGAGAACTGAGCAAGGGAAGTGTGGGGTTGAAGGTGAAGGACGAGGCACCTACTGGGCGCACGAGCAGAGAGAGTAAAGTGGGTCAATAAGGGTCGCGGTAAAAATACACTGTCCTTAATCAACATTCCTCTCTACCTAAATGGTCAGCTATGTAAATATTCTAGGTGTACAGAAGGAAGTTTTCTAATCGCCTGCTTGAGGGAGGGTCAAGACCTTTTAAACTCGAGGATGCTGTCCACACGCTTACAGTCCCCCTCGTTGTATATATATATATAGTTCACAATTCTGCAATACCAGTCATGTCTTCCAGGCAACAGTGCTTGGCCCTATAACACAGTTTTCATTTCTAGTTATGTGCGGAGTTAGAACATTACCTGTTAATCTTCAAGGTCTAGTTCTTATGACTGGATAAACTCGATAAAACAATACTTTTTCTCCAGTCCTGACCTTTTTCTCCAGTTGAATGCTTTCACGCTGACAAAAACCACCAAGAAAATTGCAATAGTTACAGACACTGATTCTGTACTTTCGAAGAGTGATGCTTTCATCTGTAATAAAACGATATAAGAAGAATGGAGACAGAGTACGAGCTGAAGTTCTAAAGAAAAGCACAACTTTGCGTGATCAAAGGCGGTCTATAGAGGTAACAGGCATCAGATGTCAATCAATGCCTCATCAGAAAAGAATTAGCCGAAGCATGGGACCAGACCTTAAGGAGTCGTAGGACATTATGGCCGATGATCAGGCCTGTTTCTTGTCAGAATAAATGACAGAAAAGAAAGACAAATGTGTATTAAGCACGAGGCAGACTTTCGTTTCAAAATACCAGTTATTCAGGTTAGACATCAGGCAAGCGATCCATATTCTGCACAAGTGCAAGTGTACTGATACCGAAAAAAAGTGTTGATGCGTGTATCAGAAAGATGTGTGAAATATACAGAGTAAGCACGCAGGCCAGGCCATGGATACCTGTCAAGGTGAGTTAATGAGATGCTGTTAATAAATAAATTGTTATAAATAAAATTGTGTAGCAACTGTGGAGATGTCCCGGTGGTGCGATGATGTATAGTCGACCTCTCAGTGAAAGCAACCAGTGCTCGCCGAGCTACTTTCATCCATCACGAGATTTCCCTCCAGTAGCTTCTGGAAGTTTCTAGTAGATATACGTGCGCGTGTGGCTGATGTAATTCTAGCTGCCCTGGAATGTTCGGTACCAGAATGCGCATGCGTGAATAGTAGTTAAAAATTGTTTCTAGGCTCTTCTTTAGACACTGTATAGAATCACCGAGAGTGTGCAGATAGGCAGCGATAGTGAGTGAGCACAGAGAGAGAGGGAGGGAGGGACAAAGAGAAAGAGTGCACAGACGTCGCGGAGGGATTAGTCATCAGCGTGTACCACCTTTACCTAGTGTGTATCTGCTGATTGTGTGCCCACAGATCATCACATGAACCACATATCAATGAAGATTTTTTTTAATTCAACAACAGCTGTGCGAGCTTGGTTTGACGGAGAGATTAGCTCCGTGTATTCAATGATCCACGAGCCATTGATGTCGATGTAACCACCTAAATGTCAAGCATCATCGTCAGTAACATCTTTCCATCTTTCTTTTGTAGCAGGTGTAAAGCAAAATACGCTAGAAATCGTGTTATAGTACCTGGAGAAGTGACTGGTCAGAGATATCGATGACAGATACCAAACTATGTATCATACAAGAAATGTGAATACACGCTGAAGCCCTCAACTGGGAGAGGTACCCGGGGGTCTAGTGCTCGCTCCTATTCATCATCTTGTAATGGTATCTGCATAGCCTTAAAATAATGAGAATGTCGATATGTTGATAGAAGAGAACAAATGGAGAGCTAAAGTAAAAGACAGATAGACGGACGAAAATCAGACAGAGACAAAATAAAAAGGGAAAGAAAGTCAGTTATCCTGTGTCCTAGAGCACGGTGCTCGAATGTGCGTTTGAGTAGAAAAGTGAGATTGTGTGTGTGTGTGTGTGTGTCGGGGTAAGTGAGCGGTAAATTCGCATCATATGTTGACTGTGACATTTTATTGATGCCTGGCAGTTACCCTGTTATTTTGCATGCAAGATTGCAAACGCATTGAGTTTCACCTGGTGGCTGTGAGTCTGTGACTGTTTGACAGGTGAGGCCACAAAGCCCGTGAGTGTTGTCCACACAGCTATCTGCATGTTTGCGTGTCAAACATCGATGTTAGCGCTGAAAATTTATTTTCTGACTACCTAGTCTCTCGGCCTGTTTTATCAGCATTTGCATGCGATATAGCCCTACCGGTATCGATGTGGACCTGGCCCTCATAAATGCTCGCTGGTCAAGACAGAAATCTTTATTTGTTTTTATTCGGTATCAAACTGCTCCATGCATCCTTTTCTTCTCGATGAGAGTAGACAGATGTGCCGAGAAATAATACGACCTCCTAATAATGCTGTTATAATTCTCCTGGGTTACCTCACTTTAGTGATCATAACACCGAATGTTCTCACCTTTTGCAGGTGAGTGATTGAAAATGCCCTGGGACTGCTGTAGGTCAGAGGGCAGCGCACCAAAGGCCTGACAAACTCTCAGACTACCAGCCTCGTCCACAGACTTTCTCAAGCTCAGCGGTGCTGTGTATACCGAGCATCACCTCAACCCTCGTCCATCGTCTTCTACACTCATTAATTTTCACTTCAGCAAACTGAACGGTAAGTAAAAACAAAAAATCCTCACATTATTACTTCAGTCTACACATTTTAACATCTGGCTGAAGCACGGTAATCCTTACACTTCTGTGGACATTCTGCATGAATATCAAAATATTTCCTCTCTCTACGCAGTGTGATATCTTTGAGACAACGAGACTTTTTCATTCGAGTTGTAAGATCAGACTACTTTTGAAAGGATTCGTGTAAACTAAACTATCTGAAAAACTAATTCAAAAGATTATTCCCTTGCAATATAGCGAACTGAAAATAGTTTTATTCTCTAAATCAAGCTTGTCAACGTATTTATGTGTGTGATATACGTGTAACTAGCCCATACGAAGTATGGTTGATTAGTGGTTACAGACGTGGTTGAATATAAATAGGTTTGCCTTATTTTTGTAGTTCAGTAGGTAAGACTTGCGACACGAAAGTTTTAACTTGGAACTTTTGAGTGTGCGTGTGAGTGAGTGTGTGAATGAGTGAGTAAGTAAGTAAGTGAGTGAGTGAGTAATTGTCATCGTTGTGATTATTCCTTCTAGAATAAACCTTCCATTATCTCTTCTTGTGTTGTATGAAACAATAGATCTACGACAACACCAACAGCGGAAACTTAGAAAAGAAAATTATGGCTGGCAGGAGAGAATATATTCCATTTAACGACAACGGAAACTCCACCGACGTGTTAGAGTACTGCGATGACGTCACGCAACCCACCAACACCAGCAACTTTTCGTTCCCGAGCTCCGAGATGATGGAGAAAGCCCTGACGTGGTTCTGCGCCGTCTGCTACATCCTCGTCTTTCTTCTCGGCTGGCTTGGCAATGGCCTTGTCATCTACGTAGTCCTGCGCTACGCCAAGATGAAGACGGTCACCAACATGTATATTCTCAACCTTGCCATCTCTGACGCGCTCTTCATCGTCAGCCTCCCCTTCCTGACGACCACCAGCATCCTCAAGCACTGGGTGTTTGGCTTCGCCATGTGCAAGATCTACTTCGTCCTCTTCTCCATTAACCTGTTCACTGGCGTCTTCACGCTGGCGGTCATGAGCGCTGATCGCTACCTGGCCGTGTGTCACCCTATCCGGTCCATGAAGTACCGAACCACACGCATCGCACTGTTCCTTTGCCTCGGCATCTGGTCCGTTTCATTCTGTGTCATGCTCCCGGTAATATTGTACTCTAACACTCTTCTGCAGTTCAACAGCACGGAGGAAAGGTACACTTGCACTATTGTTTGGCCGGAAGGCCAGCCTATCCCTGCCGACAAGGCCTTCATATGGTACAGCTTCATCTTGGGCTTTGCGATCCCAGTGTCTCTGATCGGCGTGTTCTATGTCCTCGTAGTGCTGCGCCTGGGCAAGGTCGGGCCGACTAAGAAGTCAAAGGAGAAAAAAAAGTCCAACCGACGAGTCACCCGATTGGTGCTGACCGTCATTTCAGTCTATGTCATTTGCTGGCTGCCGTACTGGACTTTTCAAGTTTACATCACCTTCCTCTTGCACGAGAATGACAAGCTGAAGATATGGCAGGTTATCCTCTTCAACGGCTTCACCGTGCTAACCTTTGCTAACAGCATGCTAAACCCTGTGTTGTACGCCTTCCTCAGCGACAACTTCCGGAAGAGCTTCATCAAAGCCTTTAAATGCGTCTCGCCCAAGGAGGTCAACAAGTCGCTAGGCAACGAGAACAGCATGTTCCCCAAAAACAGCCAGACCTACACCAAGTGCTGCGCCGCCACCACGGAGGAGCGCCTAGAGTTGTCCGCCTTTGACAACAATGGCAGCAACATGCCCTGCGGAAGCTCCGTCGATGCCCACTGCAGCAACACCACCCAGTCCACTGTCCTGGACGACTACACTGGAAAGACCTTCCAGGACGAACAGGGTTTCTTAAAGCCTCCTGTGGTCTTGTGATTCTCTGGCGGTGTGTATGGTGTAGCTGTGTAGAGATGTGACATGAGGACCCCCTGTCTTCTTGTGATTCTCTTGGCTTGTCGATGGATTGACTGTGTGCAGAAATCTCACATGACAGATGCTTAGAGGAGGGGTGAGGATCTTCTCTAATCTCAGCAGTGAAAGCCGTACTTGTTTACTTTGAGACACTGATTTCAGTAGGCAGGATATTTTTTCAGTAAAATCGGTTTCTTCGAGACTCACTTTATAACATGAAAACAGGATTTTATTCTTATCACTGTCTCACAGTAGTATAGAAAGTCTGTTTGTGGTTGCTTTGAAAACTTGCAATAAACAACTTCTCTAGCCGACAGACGGAGCCCTTGCTCTAAACACAGATGTCTAGTTCCGGCGTCTGCATATTAATTATGAATGAACCACCATTTTAATAGGGTGTAAGCGGAAGATCAAAATAAGGTAAACAATCTAGAGAATGAGCATCGTGTTAGCGAGAAGAAAAGAATCCCACATTATGCTTACAACCAGGAACGGGAGAAAATCCACAAGAAAAGAATTGGTCAGAGGGAAATCGTGCAAAATATTTCAAAATGCTCTTGTCACAATCGAAACTAAGACCAACAACAAAGAAGAAGTAAGTCTGCTGAGGTTGTGCCTCTAATGACAACAAAAGCCTCAACCTCCTGTGGAAAGTTTGATAAATGAAAAGACACCATTATAATCCCCTTTGTATGATTCTGTCACGAATAAATCCCGCTGTCTTACTGTGAAAAGCAATCAGAAAAAAACAACAGCTCGGCATTTCGGACACGCAGCTCTCATCGTAGCTACGAAAACACAAGGAGACACGCGGGCAACAGACTCGAACCCTGCAAAGTGAAGATGGTCAGACAGACCAGAGTCAGACTTGGTGTTATCTCCACAAGGACATCATAGTGGTGATCACATGGCGGAATCATTGGTATGTAGCAAGTTTTATGTTTAGAGACTGTTACACCTGTATGGTTTTGAGGGGGTGGGTAACGATGAAAGAAAGGGAACAAACTCCGCATGCCCCCTCCCTTTACTGACAGAAGCAGTGGCAAAACCAAGGCGCCGATTACAGGAGGCCAAAGTATTTTACAAGGCAGACGGCGCACAGTATGGTGTCTTCACATAAAAAAGAAAATACAACAGAACGCAGATTCCATTGAACAGACAACCATAGTTTTACGATCGGTGACGAAGAATGTTGATTGTAAATGAAAAAATAACATCTATTCAGACGGCCTGGAGTGAACAGTTTGCAATGAGCCCCATGTCGCAAAATAGTTTTCTGTCTGATTGTGGCAACTGCCACAACCAAACCTACAAACTTTTAAGGTAATGAGAGCAAACCTCCTGAGGTGGTGCCATCTAGTATCAGACGATGGGGCTGTGTGATGTAGTATCCACCCTCAAGACAATGGAAGCGAATTCCTGTGGTAGTGTCAGTGAGTAAGGGCTGAAGACAAAAGAGATCGGGAAAAGTCTGTGAATTCTTTGTTCAAATGCACTAGTGATTAGTCATTTATCATTCATATTGTATGAAGATGCTAATTATGAAAATGTTGCGTGAACGTATGAGTGTATTAATGTGTGCATGTGTGTCTTTGTATGTATGTATGTATGTATGTATGTATGTATGTATGTCAGAAAGTGCTACACATCAAGGAAGGGGTCCGAAGTGAAGCAGGTGAATGAAGTGGGCAAAGTCTGTACTTTCTACTGTGTCTCTAAAATGCTATCAGATGTTGTCACTAAAGAGGAAAACAATGTCGCAAAACAAAGTGGCAGGTGATACACAAATGTGGTTACATAACAAAATTATATCAACCTGCAGACTTTCCTTAATTAATCATTCAAGCGACCTGTCCTATTAACGAATCTCTGTATTTGTGTCACTGGTTGCCTCTTCCACTGCCATTTTATTTTATGTCGTGTGAGTCGTGTCAGTCAAGAAGCTCGTAAATAAAATGGTTTTGTTGACTGATGTGGACAAGTCGACGCCCTGCGACTTTTTATTAAATTATTTATAGATTATAATAGACAAACGGCAATGGCAAGTGTTTAAAATATATGCAGGATTGAACCACAAGAGTATTGCTTTATGTTTTCAAAATCATTCCCACCAGTTACTCTACTCAGAGCTTTTTCTTTACTCTTTCTCAATCCCCGACTTTCTTCTATTTCCTCGTTATACTTCCCTTACCAGCCTTCCTAATTTATTTTTTTATTATTTTCATTTTTTTAGTTGTTCCTTTCTTCTTTCCGTTCTTTTTTTCTGTCTTGTTTGCAAAGTTCCTATAATTAGTATTCTATAAGAAAAGTTCGTCTTCTTTGTGACGACTTCCCAGCCTATAAATGTCGTCTCAGCTGAAAGAGAATCATCACCACTGACCACTGATGTGAGCAGCCACAACACCAGCACGCGAGACATGAAAGGAAGTAAACAGAGAGGAAGAGGAGACCAAGCGGGATAATTCGTGTGTTAGGGGCGCTAACTCGCCTTAAGCTTACAGCTCCTCTCAGGCCACATCTTCCTCTACTGAGTCTACTCCATGTCCTCGTGTCTGACCCTGCTGAGCTGATTGTTTAGTTGTTGTCCCTAAGATGGCCGAGGGCTGTCCTTTGTGTGAGGTCAAAGGTCGTTATGAGGGCTGCTTGCAAAGGTGATACGTCTATGCACGATGTGGTATTTGTGTCGCCCTTATCGTCTGATTCTAATTTTGCTGCAGAAATTCTTTTTTTTTTGTCTTCTCTGTGCCCATCTCTCTCTCTCTATATATATATATATATAAACTTCTGTATATTTATTCATAAATTCAATGTACTATTGCATTTTCCTTGTCCACTTAAATCACTTGGATTAATTTAATGGTGGAATTGGCATGTACTCTTTAAACACACGGCTTTCAAACAGACTACATTGTTTTCATTATACTGGATGAGAATACTGATGTATGATCAGATTATTTGATGATGATGATGATGATGATGATGATTATTATTATTATTATTATTATTATCACGGTGTTTGCTTTTCGCGGTTTTTTAATGTTTTATTGCTGTACCATGAGTTTGTATATCATGATTTTTGTCACTTGAGTGTGTATGATCTAATTTAAGTAATGTGACATGTTTAAACTGGTATCTTCAGTAAACAGTAAACCCTATCACTGAGTTTAAACATTGTCGGAGATATGTTTACTCTTCTCATTTTAACTTATGATTTCTGAAGTAAGTGAACTATATTTACTGTTACCCTATACAACGTGAGATCACGTAGACAAGTTTTTGTTCCTAGTGTTTCATTGTAACTAAGTATATGATAGTAGCTGGTTCAGCCCTTTAATCACCAAAGATTTTTGTTACTGCTGTCTACTGTGATATTTGTTTTGCTAATGTATCATTTCACTAAACATTTGTACGATCATTTTATACTATTGTCAATTTCAAAAAATAATTTTCAAAGGTACAAGAAACTTTTGTAAAAAAAAATAATTAGAAAGACAATAAAGCTGACACATAAACTCGCGACACCAACTCTAACATGATGGATGACCTGACAACAAGAGCTTGCCCACGACTTCTTTGCATCCACAGAGGACATCTGGCTGTTCTTTGTCCCAAACAGGGGAGAAATTCCTTCACTACCAAGACAGTCATTCGCCGCAAATGCAGCTACCAAGTGGCAGCTCTGTACGCATTGAGTGACCATCTTTCAGTACATACCCTGTTCGTCCTCACCCAGCCTGTCCTACCATTTCCCCCTGAACGACATCCTAGTTAGACGAGGGAGTTCATTAATCTTCTTCGCTTCATACTCGTGCTCCAGCGTGAATGTGTACATTTCATTTCATTTCAGCCGCATCCCCCACAATCCCCCCACCCCAGTGCTTTGCTGATCTTTCTCTCCTGAGGGCTTTTCGACAAAGAACACTTCGGTAACTGATGACCTACTTTGTTCTTGGAGTCAGAAGAAGGAATTCTGCTGGGATTCTATCTCTTTTGTTTATTATTTCAGCTGGAGGTGGTTTTGTTTTGATTTTTTTCCCTTGGGAAAGGACAGGGAACTTCACTGCTTATCTCGCTGAAGGCATGACCTAGCGATAATTCATAATGCCCGCGCGAACTCACACACACACACACACACACACACACACACACACACACACACACACAGACAGACAGACAGACAGACAGACAGACAACCTCCTCACGCACACTACCGACCTTCCTTCAGAAATTATGAGATAGTGGTTGCGGAACTTCCGTTGACATGTCGTCTAGAAAAAAACATTTATGACTGACAAATTTCCAGATCCTACGAATATTATTCGGATATATAAAACGTATTATATATATATATATATATATATAATGTATGTTTTCATGTTTGACCTGTGTTCTTTTCGATTTACTTTTCTTTTGGCATCGTATATGTCAAATAAAATTTAAAAAAATATTCAGCTTCAGTTATACAAAATTTTTAGCAGTTACATACTGAAAACGAACTCCTGCCACATAGTTTAGCTATTTTCAACTACATCAACTGTGGATATGGAAGACAGGAGACAAAGCGGGACTAGTCTAGTGGTGTTCTCTGTCCACCTCTCAGTCTGTCAGTCGTGATGAACACCAGCGTCTGCGGGATTTTCTGGTCCTGTCCGCCTCCACAGCTCTGTGCCGTCTGTGATGCTCATTGCCATTGGTGTTGCTCTTTTAGTTTTTTCACATGACATTTGTTAGTGCTTACTGTCGAAAAGAAAACGGTGAGGGGATTAACGACTTTTGAGCTTCGTAGTCTAAGCGAAGGTGTTGCACGTGTACTTCCCGGGACAAGGAACTAAACACTGTTTATTCTGAGCCAAACTTAAACAGGATTGTTAAGTATATACAAGTTCACATTCTTTTTCGCCACTTTGTAAACTTTTAAAAACCACTCTCTTTCAATAGTCCCACATGATTCATGAAACAAACCTTAGTTATCTTCCAGTGCATGTTGATGGGTAGAAAGTGGGTGTATGTGTTTGAGTGTGTGTGTGTGTGTGTGTGTGTGTGTGTGTGTGTGTGTGTGTGTTGCTGTTTAAATAATGAATCAGCTCGTGGGTGCACTTGTGTTTATGTTTGCTCGCAAATATCTTATTAACAATCAGGAGAAGAATATCAAGAAAGATGGGTAGAAATTAGAAGCTGAAGAACTAAATTCATTCTTGGTTCTTAGTGTCCTAGTGCAGCAAAACTTGGCGTAAATATTGGTGAAGGAAATGAATATTTCCTAACAGATTTAAGAAGTATAAACGAAGTACTTTTACATGTATTGGTAAAGAATCCTAACTATTAGTGGTCGGAAGGATAGTGTCGAACGCACACCATGTGGAGTTCATCTCTCTCTCTCTCTGTACCTTCCTTCACTATGCAAGCAGACTATAAGGATAAGGAAAGAATTACATCTCTTCACATGATTCAAACCAAGGACACCCTTCTAAACAGCTGAGCAAGCCATCAGGTTCTGTAGCAAAACACTAGAGGACTACACGAACTTTGGAAGTCACGTGACCTCTGCTTATTACCTGCAGCACTAGTTAGACCAGAACCTCTAGGTAATCAGTCTACCTCTAGGGTCTGCGTCTGTTTGTATTCAAATGAGCCTTAAACACTCTTGATCCATAGATGACCCTCACAGTAGAGTCACTTAGGTTTGTTAAATACGGCTCCTGGCTCTGGTCTTCACATTGTCTTTTATAGTCCAGGTGTTACGATCATCGTAATGCTCAATAAAGTTGATTAGAGACACAAGCAAACTGTATCGTATGGACTTTGTGATATACAAATAAAGTTGATTCAAGACACAAACAAAATGTATCGTAAGGACTTTGTGATATACAAATAAAGGAAGACACAGTAAGTCAACAGTTGGTCAGTCAGTTCCAGCTGTCCTCGGCTTCTTAAAATAAGTTCTCTATGTAATCATAAGATGAATGCTGACTATAGGGTATCAGCATCCAAACAAAAAGAAAGGAGACGAAAAGTTTCATTAACCTCTAACGATGTGCATTTAGTGGAAGGTTGTGTACCTAAGTAACTGTCTGGACACTCAAATATTCACATTATAATAATCAACTATTCTGACAATAATGCAGTTCTGACAAATCAGATACGACAAACACTGCTTAGTAGTGGTTACTTTGGAATCAGGATGGACTCTGTTACTATCATCCCTTCTTGCCATTTTTCTGTCGGCTAAGTAAACACTTTTGTCATCGGACATGACGGGTTAAATGTTTCAACTTTGTTGGGGAATGTACCTTTGGGTTTCATTTTTGTCGTTTTTGCTTCACTTCTGTTTGACTAAACTCTGTTCATGTAAATACCTTCAGATTTTATTTGACCAGAACTGCTTTTATGGCATTGATTTATGTGTCTTTTCAGATGCTTTAAATGTAGTCGGTCGCTTAATTTATGTTTTTGAATTGATCGGGTCAACAAAACAGCTGAGGTAACATGTTTCTGTACATACATGTTGGTGATGTCATACGTTTGTGATAGACATATATGCTGCACCCCCTCCCCCCTGTTATTGAAATGAAACTTTTCATGTTTGTTTAATGACAGATGAAATCAAGTGTTTAGATAATGTGTCAGTGACAAACA
Source organism: Marisa cornuarietis (assembly GCA_004794655.1). Lineage (NCBI taxonomy): Eukaryota > Metazoa > Mollusca > Gastropoda > Architaenioglossa > Ampullariidae > Marisa > Marisa cornuarietis. Next base: position 183,084 of record SMMW01000488.1, on the reverse strand, counting down.
AATATTCGTTCCTAACTTTGTTAATTCTCTCCTTTGGCGGATGTGGATGAGCAGCAAACATTTTACTGCTGACGTGTTTTTTTTAAATTAAAACTCGATTTATGACTATAATTGATGATTATTATGTCCACACGAAGCTTTTAGCTAACTGTAAAAGGCTTAATTCATTTTTATAACTTCAATCTCACAAGGTTCATTCTTAAACGATTCATTCTTATAATATTCATTCTCATTCTCATATTATTTCGTACAGCATTCATTCTCACAAGGTCCACTTGAATATCCCAAGACTTCATTCACGTTTGTCATTTTCAGCAGGTCAATTGGTCAAGTGACTTATGAAAAATCTTGAAAAATAACAAGTTCCTGTCGAGTTCTAAATGTCTTTGATTTTAATAAATAATCGAAAAATATTCTACGGACGAACAACATGCTGCTTTATTTATATTCATAAATCTTAATTCATATTTTTGTTGTCCATATGAGTTTTGTACAGTGGCTGCTTCACTGCTGAAAATATAATTAAAATACTGCTGGTTGCTGTAGCAGCAACAGTAGAGGTCGTCGTAATTAGCAGTAGAATTAATTGTAAAATCTACCAATAGTCACTTCGGGTGACGAGACTAATGGAGGCAGGTATCATTACAACAAAATATAAATCTGTAGACGATTAACTGTTCTTAACGATTTTAAATATTTAAAGCAAAAAGGTTCTCAGGCAGTAGTTGCCGCTGGGGCTACTGAAGTGTGAGTGATACACTGTGTCTAGACATGTAATGCTGTACATAGTTATTGGTGAACGAATAGCTCCAAGACTCTATGCTGTTTCAGCTTTTGCTAGCTTCCTGGTAAGAGCAGTATTTTTGTGAAAATAAATGTTGATACTAAAACAAATTGCTGCTCCTTAATTACAAAGACAATAACAAGATCTTTTGTTAATTAATTGCTTACGAGTTTACTACCTCCCTCACTCTTTTTCGGCAGTTGCTGTCTGTATCAAAGAATCACAAACTCTCTCTCTCTCATTCTAACTCTTCATCATGAATTTACAGAGGTTTTGCAATTACGAATTTTATGGATTTAGTGTTAAGACTGATTCTTGCTTTCGATGATTATTGCTAAAAAACTGTTTCCTGCTTTTGTCTGGTTAATGTCTGTATTTTACTATGTGATAAACGCATCACTTTCACTGATGTTGGATTACTGTTTCCTCATTCATTTTATGAATAAACTGTTAATGCACAAAGAAAGCGTCTGACTATATTTGATAATATTTAATTTTTATTGTGCACAAAGAGTCAACACAGTTTCTCTTACATATGAAAAGTGTGAGAGAGAAAAAAGAAAGAGAAAGGTAGGTAGGGAGAGATGAAATGTGTATGTGTGTGTGTGTGTGTGTGTGTGTGTGTGTGTGTGTGTGTGATTTCGGGTGTATGTGCACGTGTGTGAGTGTTCGAGGGTGTGTTTGTACAATATATAGCTGACTGTAAGAAATGGTCAAAATAGTTTGCTCTTAAAATGAAATAATGAACAATCCGCTTTGTGTTCTCTTATTGCCAAGAAATTGCTTTAAATATTTTGTAAAACCTAGCTGTCGGTCTTAGCCACATGTCCACAAACACACACAAACAAGTAGAAGACTCCGCTGTACCACCCGCTGTCCACTGGTCTTCACGCTGTTCTTGAAGGTCTTTTACTCAGATGACAGGTGAGACTTGACTCGCCATTATTCAGAAGGCCACCCTCTCTCTTTTTTCACCCTTTATTCAGACTACAAAACAGACATCCTCAGTTCGCAAAGAAATGTTGGTGCAATACATTTACGGCACGAAACGAGGGCGGGGATTGGGTTAGAGGGTTGGAAGGATTCAGAAGGACGATGTACTAGCGGAACAGATTCCCCAGACGCAACGACAGTTGATTTCTGAGTTATTTTGAGAAATTGGGAAATCACTAACGCAGAGAAAAATAGTTTTCTTTTTCTCAAAACGCAGTAAAGAATCTGCCACTACTTTCCACAGTATCTGGTAGTTTCTTAAAGCTGTATCTACTGTTAGGTGACCAACTGGAAAGAAGAAAGTCAGGTTATAGCAGGTGCACTGCACCAGCAGACTGCTCCATCGCAAGAGTAAAGACCAAAGAGCTTGTGGCCTCAAATCGATCAGCTAGATAACGAACAGCAGATTAAGTGAAGGTTGTACGGGAGAAATGAAAACAGGAATGCACACACTCATGGCTCGCTGTTCATGCATTTACGTGCACGTGCATGAGAGCATCTGCGGCCTCTCCCATCACTCTTTCCATGAGGGGCCACCCACCAGGCTATACAGGCTGGCAGCTGAGTGGTGCAGTCGTGCCAGAAGAAAGCTAACTGACTGTAAAGAACAGCAGGCTATCAAATGGATTGTCAACAGGACAACAATCTCATTCCATGCATCCACTTCACCCTCCATCGGCGGTCACTAGCCCGACATCAGCCCACAAACCAGACTGTTTGTTAGAAACCAGATTGTTTGTTAGAAACCAGATTGTTTGTTAGAAACCAGATTGTTTGTTAGAAACCAGATTGTTTGTTAGAAACCAGACTGTTGTTAGAAACCACATTGTTTGTCCAGTGGTAGAAGCCAGATTCTTTACCCAGTGCTAGAAACCCGATTGTTTTCCCAGATATTGTGGAAGCAATGCCTAGCATGATGGGAAGCCAATATAGCAGCACCAACAAATGATTGCATGGCTATGAAGACAAACCCTATTTTACCAGATCCAAGGCCGACTGTAGAGTAACGGAAGTTGGATGATATAACACGTAACATACGATAGTATATTGGCAGTGCTGACTTCTAGGTATGAGCCATGCAGTTGGTGGCTTAACATACAGGTACAAGGTCCCTGTATGACAAAGCTGATTTCCATTAATAGGAAACTGAAACACCCTCATTTGCTTCTCAGTTCAAAAAGCAAGGGTTTAACATTTTTCCAATATTGGAGACTGGATAGTCATCCTGTTTATCCGTTTACATTCTACCCGACCCTCTGTTCCCAGCTACACCCAGTCACGTGACGTGTAGGTAATCCTCACCAGACAGGTCATGTCCTCCGATTCCTATTCATCGCTTCCTTTGAGTGACTTATATTCCTGTCAGAGAAGTCTGCCATCACAGATTGCACCTCACAGATACTAAGCAGTACTTACGAGGTTTTCTGTCTAATATGTTACTTTCTATCTTCGTAAAAAGCACGGTTGCAGCACACAGACATGGTGTTGCAGGTGAAAGCTACTATTCAGCTCATGGGCTGTAAACGGCATGACAGTTTGAAGATCAAGGTAAAAGCACAATGGAGGTTCCAGTGGACACTCGACAAACTGATTAACAAGAAATATTATTGTCATGCGGTGCTTTAAATGTGTCTCTCCCAGCGAGGTCTTTAATGCTATATCAGTCATGGACATTTCTATCTCGTCTTTCTGGAGTTTTTTTAATTGGGATGGAAGAGCCTTGAGTTTTCCACACGGATTCAAAACTAATATACCCTGGGTGGGCAGGCTTAAAGCCGACTAAGATTAAATGCTTCAGGCGATGTCTCAGAATATGGGATTCCCTGCCACTGTATGTTTGTAAATTTTTAGTATAAGTTGTCAGCATTGCGTGATTTTTGCTTCTTGAACTGCTGAGTTCTTGGATATCAAAGCTTAGGGGGTAGGTGGCAGTTCGTTCGTGCTCTGTGCAGGTTTTTAAGATGTTACGAGTGTTAACATGGCTACGTGTTGGCGTCAGCAAGTTTGATTATAGGGCCTGTCCTGCAGGTTCACATCAGTGATTCTCCACAAGAATGCAGGGTCTGTCCTGCAGGTTCATCAGTGGTTCTCCACAAAAAAACAGCTGATGACATCTGTGTAGAGCACAAGGTATCGAAAGAGCAGGAGGACACACAGCGATATATAACTTCTACACTTTGTTTGGAAAAAGAGTATATTCTTTCGAAACCTGAAATTTCCAGCTTCAATCAGAAGGTAAAAATCAAGTGTTAGTTACACACGCTTTCCGTCTGTTCTTCAAAAAGATCGTTTCCAAAAGCAGACCCTTCTACGGCTTTCCCCGTGATTCCATGAATGTACCAACAGCATGCACAAGACTTTTCTCAGAAATTGAACAACTCAATATCCAGCCCCTGGAAGGCTTTTGCTTAGTCTGTTCGGCTTTAGAGCAGACTGTCTCCTGTTGGGAACTCACTCGGGCCTGTAACAAAATCTTTCCCCTCATCACCTCTGCCCATGCAGCATGCGGGTACCCGACTTACCAGGGAAGATGGCAGCAGCGGAAGGAGCTAGTTGGGCGGATTTCCACTCATCGTGCCCTTGAAACGGTGAATCACTTTTTTTATTGTCTCCTGCGGCTCTGTACTGGGTGCGACACTCATCCTCATCCTCATTCTTTCTGCTGCTGGTCTGGCAAGAGCATTCAATTTAAATAATACAGACCACACGTACCTACACAAAAGTAGATAAGTTCATTGTACATAATCACAACCCTTTGGCTAGTTTTGAGTTAGTAAAACTTGTGTAGACCAGTGCCAAGGCAAAAGGTTTGTAGAAGGAAGGAGAGGTAATCCTTCTCTGCCCAAGCGGAGGTCGGGGGTGGGGGGGAATGTTTGCCTTAAACAATGCTGCCTGCTCACAGCCTGTGGATAGACGATGGCATGACTGGGTATGTGTGTGTGTGTGCGCACGAGGACAGCAAACACAACCATGTTTTCTCTTGCTTTCATAAGAGTTTGCCTTCATAAAGTGGCAAACAATATTGAGATGAGCGGAACGAAAATAGTATCAGTATATTTGACAAGTTCTGGAGGCAAAGTCACTCAGCATGTGCGCCGCTGGCCAGTTGCAGATAGTTTTTTATTTTCTTTTTTTTTCTTTTTAGGGGTAGGCGGTGGTGGAGGTGTTTAACAAGAGCAATCACCGGTCTCTGGGCAACGACCATGTATTACAGTCCCTGCAGTCTTGTGTTGCAGCCGACTTGGGGTTTCCTAACAACCATGAAGACACGTTCAGACATCGAATACTCGCCCGCCTGCAGCTGTTAACAGGTAGAACTAGTGCAGGAATGGAGACAAACAAGGTAGTAAAGAGACATGGAGATGGACGAGCTAGTAAAGGGACAAGGAAAGGTGTCAGTAAGATAGAGCATACTCGAGTGTGTACACCACACGTGTGGATGTCAGTGTGATTGTTTGTATGCATTGGGGAGAACAGGTTTACAATACAATGTGTGGCTGGTGGTGTGACTGCCTTAGCACTCGAGTGAAGAACATCGTGTGTCTCCTCAGTCACTAGTAGGATGATAACTACATTAGACACCATCCGATGCTGGGACGAGATTAAAGTGAAAACTTGTATAACCAGGTCATTTTACTTCTTTGCATTTCCTCCAGAAATCAGCAAAGATGTGGTTTGAACAGCTGTTTTCCACTGCAGAATCAAACCTAAAAATAATTTATTGAGACAAGAAACATGGGAAACAAGAATTCGAATTTCCTTCGTTCCACCCACCTTCCAACCCACACAAAAAAGCCCGACAGACAAATGGCAAGAGAGAAAAAACAGTATCCGTGGTTTTAGGTCTCCGCGAAATTTAATTATCCCTACATTTTTGTACAACTGGAAGTTCTGAAAATATAGAAAGCTTTTAATGACAATCATCATCTCTTAAAAAATGTCGACTTTTACTGTGACCACCGATACTCAATGTTTTTAAGTAGTAATAATAGCAACGCTGGTGTTAGTAAAGTTAGTATAACAGCTCAGTCTTGAAGATCATTGGAAGTCAATCATCTATAAGTAGAGTTTCACACATACTATCATAGCTTGTCCAGAATTATTGGGTTTTGTTTAACTTACTTATTGCATTCTTCTTCTTTATTGTACTTTGTGCTTTTGTTCAAAAGGCTAAGCTGATGTAAGAGAGTGTGCCAACAAACTTGTGAAAGTGGCCAGTAGAGTCGTTTATTTTATACATTTGTTACACGACAGTGGAGGTAAACTTTATCCTCCCTGAGCGAATGTTTGGCTGGTGCAGACTAGATTACGACTGTTAACTCTCTCTCTCTCACACACACACACACACACACACACACACACACACACACACACACACACACACACTTGTCTGCTACTCTCTCGAGGTCCTGACTTGTCGGACACCAGGACAGCGGCCGAGGCTCCGGAGGACCGTAAATCCTCGGACGCGCAAGCCGAGGGCGCAGTCAAGCACGACGGGGACAAGTGGTGTTTGCTTCACTGACAACACAGACCTGTCTGGACAGCGAGTGTATTTATTTGTTTATTTGCTTTATGTAAATTTTTCTAAGTTTCATCAAACTTTCACATTCGTCTCTATTGAACGTCCACTAATTGGCTGCAACATGTCCACAGTTTCTTTGCTGTAAAGAACTCGTTTCGCAGGAGCTACGGTCACCTTGTTAATGTTTCCCCCAGTTAGTTAACAAATAGAATTAAGAAGACAGGCAGGGATTGGACCTCGACGCATATATTTTAGCTGCCTTGTGACTTTAAGAATAAAACAATTTTTTAGGCCTCACCTGAGTTTCGGATAATCAACGGCCATTCTTTCTTTGGGAAGAAGGCGACATGAATACCGGCAGACACATAGATCTCGTGCTAATGTAATTTCAGTCGGCTGATTGGTCACATAGTTTTCAAGGAACTGTACTTTTGTTCACCCTGGGTGATATGGAGCCACTCGTCTTTCTCGGAGGGAAAAAAGATGCCTGCACATGGAAGCATGTAAGAGGAATGCCCTGCTGGTACATCATCTCAGGCAGTCAGAGAAGTAATGCAATTTTCCTCGCTCCTCTCCTGCTAATGTTCATTTATTGTCATTTCTTTTCTTTTCGTTAGGCTTCTGTAATCTAATTGAAAAGAGAGCATTTTCAAGCCTCCAACCGAAAACCATCTCGAAGAAGGAATCTTTCCTTCGTTACAGCCGTTCCTTTTTTTACAATTTTGAAAATGTTTGATGATGGAAAAATACTAGCAAAAAAATAACTTTCTCTAACCTTTATATGTTAAAATATACTGGGAAAGGTCTTGAACATGCATATTAGTATAACTTTCATACACATTGCATGTCGAGTGTAATTCTTCGTTTGCAATAATGTTTAGACATCTAGCTGTTTCTCAGTAAACATATCAACAAAAACATTTGAAAAACACCTGGACCTTAATAATTAATCTATTCCCTTAATTCTATCGCTTATTAATCACATTACAATTTTAAAAGTTTATCAAACTTCATTACATTATCTTTGAAGTTTAAAAACCTGGTAAGACAGAATCAGTCATGTCTGGCGAAATTTTAATTCTAGTCAGTGACTGATTTTGTTTTTTAATTATCATGGAAATCTTATTAAGGACATCCGTTTTATTGTTAAAAATTGCTTGAATCGGCCTTTGTCTTTAGACAAACACATGATAAAAGGCATCTGTGTCACTTCTACATATCTGCTCTGCTAATAGTCCACATGGTCATATGCTGGCTTCTTGGTGAGAGATGAGATCCTGTTTTTCACATCAATTCAATTTATCACCGGTGCAAATTAAAGCTCATCTTATTCATGCTTTCTTGTTAGCGGGATCGTTAGTTTGAATTGCAAGATGGAAAATGAAAAAAGGAAGATGATCATGCGATGTCTCCTTCACAAGTGATGGGTGTGGCATTCATCAGTTTGATGCTCTCTGTGCAATAATTTTACTTACATTCCCCAGGTGGTCTATGCTCGCAGACCAGATAACAGCGAATGACTTTCTAGTCTTACTGGTAGTTGAAGAATATTTCATTTTCTCTATTTTTCATCACCTGTCTGTGTGTCCCTCTCAACTCTTCTTTCACCTCTTTACCTGCAGTTCATCTTCGATGTCATGTCTTCCGCCATTTATTCATCTTTATGTTCATCAGTCCGACTGACTGTCTAACCTTCTAGAAAGGCTATGTTTAAAAATAGCCGACATAACCCCCGCTGCTGACCTTTCTGCCAACGACACACAAGGTTTTCACGACCCCCCCTCTGCAGGCGCCTGACTTGTCTGAGGTCGAACTTCTTGAGATGAAGCTAACATAGTTATCGTTTTGTAGGGAGGGGTGGATGTTTCACTCTTTAACAAAAGTCGTCTTTTCTGACCCTCGTTTACCTTTGTTGACGTCTGCAAAAATTTTTATTTTTACTTTGTTTATAACTGTGTGTGTGTGTGTGTGTGTGTGTGTGTGTGTGTGTGTGTGAGAGAGAGAGAGAGAGAGAGAAAGCGTGTCACGACCACCGCGCAGTGTATCAGTCACTCAATCCTTTCAACACATACACGGAGCCTGACAAACACGTGTTCTTTCACACAAATTAAAAGAAAAGAATGATTTGTCTAACGAATCTCTCTGCTTTACTAAGTATGAATAAAAGAAGAAAACAAGAAAAATACACAAATGAAAAGTCAGTTAAAAAACGATTCCTACATCCAGATTACTTTAAAATAATAAAATCCCTAACCTTTGAGTCCTGCCTGTCTGAATATCTACACCTTTTTACATCACTCATACACGTCTTCTGAACAACTGACGTCATTTCCTTCCCTTTTTTACATCACTCATACACGTCTTCTGAACAACTGACGTCATTCACGCTCTTTCGTTCTTCCACATTAATCCTTTAAAACTTTAAGCGTAATCAAACGATATAGCAAACAACAATGATACCTGACAGAGAGAGAGAGAGAGAGAAAGAGCGCGCTTGCGTGCAGTGTATACTTACGTGTTTCATCCTCACTTAATTATCATCCGTGTGTTCATGTGTCTGTCAGTCTCACTCTTTATGTTCTTATTCTTGTCCTTTTAACTTATTATAGTACAGAGGAATAAAAACGTCATACTTATTACATTCGTACTTCAAATATTATATAATATATTCACAATCTGTCTCTTCTTCCCATGATGTCATTATACAGACCTCAAACACCCCGTGCAGAATAAACACTTCAACTTCCACAAGTGAACTTGTTTATTTTCCTTCTGCCAACATCATACAGAAGAATGTAGATATTTTATACTGGGCTTGTCTGCACGTAAATGAACAGTCTATTCATTACTAGCTAAATAGTATAGTCACTACTACCTGAGTAGTATGATGACTACTAACTACATAGTATAGTCACTACTACCTGAGTAGTATGATGACTACTAACTACATAGTATAGTCACTACTACCTGAGTAGTATGATGACTACTAACTACATAGTATAGTCACTACTACCTGAGTAGTATGATGACTACTAACTACATAGTATAGTCACTACTACCTGAGTAGTATGATGACTACTAACTACATAGTATAGTCACTACTACCTGAGTAGTATGATGACTACTAACTACATAGTATAGTCACTACTTAGAAGTATGAGACGTACAAACTAGTTAGAAACTAAAATAAGGAGGAAGGCTGCTGACTGATGACATGGAGACACCACCACAGACAGGTCTTAATGTCATATCAAGTAACCTTTACGCACTCTTCATACCTCTATAACCTTTGCAGAATTTTCAATTAACAGAAATGTCAAAATATCATTTTTTAGGTAACACATTGATTACATTGGAATGCCTGCAGGCTGGAAGCCAAATGGTGAAAAAAAAATTATATAGCTCTGAAGAAATGTAGTTGTCAACTAAACACATGATTTCTATCACCGATCTTCTCCTGTCTTTCAGCGCCTGTTGCTTTGTTTATGGACGAGGTCTTGTTATTGCATATACAACAGTTTAGTTCTTTGCACTCGTGAAATGTTTAACCCAAATGTTTAGCCTCCTCCTACCTGCTCTCTCCGACAGGATTCTCGCGAGAGGAAGAGGCTTTGCTATTAATTAATGAACAACTGGGTCCATGTATTTACACTAATGTCGCCGACAAAGGTCCCAGGAATGGATTTGTGCAGCTTGTCACACCTTTCATCCTTCTCAACATTCACTTCATCTTCTTGCTGCACTGGTAGGGGTAGTCCCTCACTGGTAGGCGTAGTCCTTCACTGGTAGGAGTGGTCCCTCACTGGTAGGGGTGGTTCCTCACTGGTAGGAGTGGTCCCTCACTGGTAGGGGTGGTTCCTCACTGGTAGGGGTGGTCCCTCACTGGTAGGGGTGGTTCCTCACTGGTAGGGGTGGTTCCCTCACTGTAGTTACTCGCAAAAGATTGTTGTCGAAGCTGACTTTTCAAACTTTGTTTCCTTACACTCGATGAATTTGTTTGAATTACTTCCCCTGTGAGACTCTTTTTGTTGTTGGCTTTGAAAGGGAAAGTGCTTCCACCTCTCGGTGATTTCGCACTGTGGGGGATGGGGTCTTTGGGGAGTGTGGGGAAAGGGTTGCTGTTTTGTGGTGCCTGATGCGTGGTTTCACTTTTGTGCGAGCCCTCTATTTTTGTTGGTGTTTAGGTTTTCCAAGTCTGCATGGGTGGTGTATTGTATTTGTGCTCTCTTCATCCATTATTGGTCTGCCAAGTTTGCATGAGTCGTTACAGTGCTGCTGCCCTCTTTCCTCCTGCTGCTGCTGGTGCCGTTTGTTGCCAGTGTTTAGGGGTCCTGCCACGTGTACCGTGGTGGTGTATTGTGTTTCTTTGTTTGGTTCCATGTATTGCTCTTCCTCAATTTTTTTTTTCCAGTGTGGATGGCTATGTTGTCCTGTTTACCCCTATTCTTATTTTATATTAGACTAGAGTTTGGGTGGCTTGTTGCTATAACTACTACTAGTGACAGTATACTGTTCCATAGTTCTTTAGGTGGGTTGAGGCAGTTTCTGAGGTTTAGTCCCAGCCTATACTTATCTAGGAAATGTTTTAGTTCTTCTCTCTCTGGTTTATTTTCATTGCATTCCAACAGTACATGCGGGGTGCTAAGTCTGTCCCCACAGGCACATGAAGGTGGGTCTTTATACATTTTATAATATTCTCCACTAAGCCTCATTCTGGTTATTTTAGTTTGGTCCGACCTGATTGATGTTAGGTACATCAAGGTGAGACTAGGCTGGTCGTCTATCAGTCTTCTAGTACCTATACCTTCATTTTTGTATTTTTCTTGCCACCTTATTTTTATTGCTGGTTTTATAGCTATTTTTCTCTCTGCTGGTGAAATAGAGATGTTTAGGGTGGTGACTTTAGGGTTATTTTCTTGTTTTACTGCCAGTTTAGCTAGTTTATCTGCCTCTTCATTTCCTTTTATTCCTATGTGGGAAGGAACCCAAAAGAACTTAATGTCTCCCTGTTTCTGGTTGATTTTCTTTATGATGGACAGTACCTTGTATACTATATCTATTTTGTTTGAGGATTTGTTTTTTAAAGCCTGAAGTGCTGACAGTGAATCTGAAATTACTACATATTGTTGTTGCGTTGTGTCCTTCATTCCGAGATGAAGTGTATGGAGAGCTGTCAGTATGGCCGTCAACTCAGCTGTAAAAATTGAAGTGTGTTTTGGGAGTCTGCTGGAGATGGTGATGTTACCGGGGTGGTATACTCCTAATCCGGTTGTGTTTGTCACTGGGTCATGAGATCCATCAGTATAAATCTGCACGTGTTCTTTGTATGTGGTGTTTAGCTTGAGCTTTGTTTCTGCAGTGATTTGGGCTTGGTGTTGTTCTTTGTTGTATTTGGTGAGGTCAAGGTCTATCTGTGGGTGTGGAAGTGTCCAGGGTGGTGTTTGTATGTTGTCTGGTGGGTAAGGAGCTGTTATGTTAGTTTCTGCTCCCTTTGTGTTTTCTAAGTGTTGTATGTGTTGTTGTAGTGTGGGCTGTGGGGTGGGGCGGCCTGTTCTGTGTCTGTGGGGTTGAATATGAATCTGTCGGACTGGATGGTCAGGTGGGAGACATTGGATTTTGTAGTAGTAGCTAGCTGTCCTTTCTTTTATTATTAATTCTATAGGTTTCTGACCTGTTTCCGCCAGTATTGCTAGGTTTGGTGTGTACGATGGTACTCCCAGAACTACTTTTAGTGCCCTGGCCTGTACTGACTGAAGTTTAGCTAGTTGGTTTACTCTAAGGTGGACTAGCAGTGGGGCTGCGTATAGTAGTCTAGACATGACATGGGCCTGGTAGAGGTTAAGGAGAGACTCTTTCTTTCTGATGACTTTTATTCATCTGGGTGTTTTTCGTGCCCTTGCTAAACAATTTGTAATACATGGATGAGTAAATCTAAGAAAGAACTCTAATATCCGTAAACTAAATCATTCACATATCTATTTGCTAATCCTATTGAAAACTTTACTCTTACATTCGCTTTAAAAAATTGTTTTCAGGCGTGAGTGGACTCATTGAAGATGATTGTGTCGGTATGAACACTACGAGAGGGCGGTCTCGATATCCTCCCTGTCTCACCAACAGCTTCTTTTTTTTACACAAGCCTCGTTTTCATGTCTCGTTGATGCTTCACAATGTGACGTCAGCTTCATCATCAACAAGGAAAACTGAGATGTGGATAGTGTTTAAACTTTCTTTCCTTCACTTGGCTTGAAAAGAGATGAAGTTTTTATCAGAGTTCAGCAAACTGTTCTTGAAACATATCCGGACCACGAAGTCACATTTCTTCGTTGCATTATACATCAAGAAGCGCTGTGCGAACATGTCTCAGATATAAACCATGTTGTGGTTGCTGTCACGAAAACCGGGATGTTTATTAGAACGAAAGGGCTCCCCCACCGGCAATTCATTTCGTTTTTGAAGGAGGTTGAAGCCGATCACAAAGATGTTCCCTACCACACTAATCTCAGCTTTGGTAAAGTTGTAAAGAAAGTTTGGGAGCTCCAAGATGAAATAGTTTTGTTTTTTAGAAATGAATGAAAATACCAACGCTTTCCCCGAATTTTGTGATCTCCAATGGCTTACAGATCTTGTCTTTCTTGATCATAACTTATATATTTCCGTGGACGCGTTTGAACGGAAACTTCATCTCTTTTCAAGCCAAGTGAAGGAAAGAAAGTTTCAACACTATCCAACCCTGAATTCATTGACATTGGGTGACTGTGAAGTAAACAAATACAACAAAACATTGAGTAACCTGCAAGATGAATTTTTGCGACGTTTCGGGGATTGCAAAAACTTGAAAGTAAGTTGAAAATATTGTCAACTGCGGTTACCGTGGACGTGGAACGTGCGCCAGTTAGTCGGCGACATGAGCTGATTGATTTACATTTACAGTACAACATGGTGTTGAAGGATTTTTTTAATCCACAAAATGGTGTCCACTTCTTCAATCTCTAAGTAAGGACACTTTTCCGAAGATAAAAGAAGTGGCCAAAGAAATAGTTTACATCGACGTTTGTGTGCGACCAGACTTTTTTGATGATGAAGCAGAGCAAGTCTCACCTGCGTTCGCGGATGACAGACGAGCATTTGGCGCATTTCTGCGAGTTTCCACATCAGAAACGTGGCTAGATTTTGAAAGGTTCGTGAGCGAATTCAAACATCTTCCCTTTTTCTATTAAATTCTTTAAGTGAACACCACAGTGTACGCATCTTTTTTAACTAGGTTTGTTGTTTGGTCACGTGGCGTGGATCTTTGATATGTCACCGGTCCGCCACATACTTTACAATTTTAAGACTGGCCCACAAAATACTTTGATCATCCTTGCCCTAGAGCATATCCAAGATCAAGCACGTGTCCACAGACAGGACAGGGGACTGGGATTACTGTTGTGAACATAGATGCCGAGGTTGGAATTACAGTTGGACAACTGCTTCTGCAAAGGCAACATGTCCCTTGTTATCAATGGGTTTGTTCGTAGGCGGGAAGAAGACAGCTGTTAACATACTACTGACAATTCTTACTGTTTAACATTATCTCGAATCAATTTCACAGAGAAATTTTAAAGAAAATGTATTATACGCTACATTTTAATATAATTCTACCTTTCTTTTACTCTCAATCTTTCTTGGTATCATTTAGTCTAAATTTCGTGATTTCTGAATAATCGAGCTTTGCACACATTGCTACTAAAGAGGGAGGAAGTCATTTTGTAACAGATCCGAGCATGTAGAAGGCAAATAAATGTGTGCAGACGATTGCAAGGAGAAAGTGCACCAGTCTGTCAAGAAGCTGCCTCGATAAAAACAAACAAACGGCGAAGACGGTGAGTTAGCGACATCCTCTCTTGCCCACTGCTCCACTCACTTTGATAAGTGCCTGTCCTCTAAATACTCAAATGCAAGTTTGTGGGCTGGGTTGTCCACAAATCTTTGGCGACTTGAAACAAGGTATTGCGTCTGGATCATCGCCATTTATCTCGTGGAGTTTCTTCTCATCACAGGGTCGCCGAGTTTCATCGTCGCTGGCTTATCTGGTTCCGCGTCGTTTGTTGAAGTTCTTTTGATCCGGAGTTTCCTGGTTCATCGCCACACTGATTTATCGACCTTCACCCCAAGTCTGGTCCCTCTGACAATCTCTTAGCTTGACAACTGAGTAACACAAAGAAGTAAGGCTGTTTTTCTCGTTAACATAGAAATGCAAGTTTTTTAATTTTTTGTCTTTGCTTATCAGGCACACTCTCTATGATTATTGCCCTTTTTGTGTTCATAGCTATATTTTACACATCCAGATCTTCCCTGCTGCTAACCAGGCAAGCTTTCGGTTTTGACCGATTTTACTGCTCGCTTTTGTGTTGTGTGTAAAGAAATCTCTAAAAGCGCTCTTTCATTTCTAATTTTTTGTCAGAATCTAAAATGGAAGGGGAATTACGCCCAAAGCAATCTCTGATTAGCCTCTTTTGCAAAAAAAAAAAAAAAAAAAAGTCGAGTTAAAGGAATAGGAAGAAAAGATTGTTAGGCGGACATGTTAATTTGGGAATCAAGTGCACAAAAATAGTAACACAAAATTTAATAGACCTTTGCAATAATTATCTTGAAAACTTCCTATTATAGTTGTAATTCTGGGATTTTAAGTGGACTCATATGGTTATAAAATACATTGTAAAATGAACAACAATGCGTTTTTGCGCGAAGCGATCTTTCTTTCTGTCCCCATGTTGTCAAATATAAACTCTGGAGCTGCTATCAGACACAATAAGGACACCATCAAAATATACAATGAATCTTGTAAACATTAGATTAGAATTGATAAAACACACAGCTGTGTACATTCAAACAATCATTTACCGTACAAAAATAAAGTTGAACAGTTAATGTCCTCCTTGAAGACCTTTCCGTCAGATCCAAAGGTCCAATATAAGTGATCTCAACACCAATCTTACTTCCGTTCTGGAAGTCTTAGCAGAATCTTATGCACCAATAGTAGGGGGAAAAATGCAAAACAAAACGAAAACTAAGACAGAAAAAAATCTCCTTGATACCAACTCATGGATACTACTCAGAAAAACGTGAAATTTCATTTTTACATTTAGTTATATAATTACACGACATACAACAAAGTGAACAACACATTGTGTTCAGAATTGGTGTGTTCACAACTCATCCAAGATGACTGCGCATTTTGATTTTACAAAAAAACACTCTTTATAATAAAATAAAATAAGTTATGGTGATCTTGGTAGATGTCCAATAGGTATACTATTCAAAGTAAAGTGTATCAAATATGGGCTTAGACTTGTTAATATGCTAGATGATAGATTACCACGTAAAAGCTACAACATGCAGTTACAAATGCAGGAATTGTAAAAGTGCAACTCTAGCAACTGAAATGTTTTAAAGAAGCTTATATCTACTTTAGATTTGCATTATTTGATATAACAACACATCAACTACGATACAAAAATGATGTGGCAACACGACACGTAGCATGTCCCCTGTGTAAATTACAAATAGAAAATAAAGCACATGTATTTTTTCTGCAAAGTCTGCACCAGCATCAGAGCACAAGTGCCAGACCTGCAGGGTGTGCACCCTGTACCAAGCAGTGTGTCACGTGTCCTGGGCGATGTCTCTGAGGAAACCATTAGGCAGCTTCCAGGCATTCTGTATAGTCTTTCAACTGCATGGTGGTGGCTTCAATCAAGATGCACTAAAATAATGTCTTTTATTGTTACATGGTGTGTGATTGTGTTTGTGTGTGCGTTCACGTATACACGTGTGTTATTAGGCTCTTCATTATTTTTATGTTTCACAGAGAATGTTTACGTTGTTCAGACCTTAGTTTTTACTAGACATTGTATAAGCTCATGACAATGTTGTGTAGATGATTTTATTTATGAGCATGTGCAAACTACGCATTACCCATTTTCAGTATCTTCGATGTCTAACGAACCAATGCAATTTTTGAATATCGTTGACTTATCCTCTGATATGAACCCAATGGTGAAATCAATAAATGATCAAAGGTCAAAGGTGAAAAGTCTCTCTCTCTCTCTCACACACACACACACACACACACACACACACACACACACACACACACACACACACACACACACACACACAGACGGACTTCATGAACGGTCACCAGGTCAAATGAAAAGTTTGTGATGTTACTTGATAATTGTATTATAAGATTGTCCATCATAATGTAATTAATCTTTCTTTTTTTCATTCAGTATGCACACTAACAGCAAGACACTCAAAACGGCATAACATTGGGTTAAGCAGTAAACAGATCTACAAAATGTTTTCACAGAACAAACCTCAACTTAAGCTTACCACTTCACTTTATTATAGACAGACAAAAATTTACCAACAGATGTGCAAGAAACCCTGGACTGTGTAACGTTAATACAGAAACTCAAAAGAGAAAACTGCGGCGACTCTTTTTGGTGAGAAGTCCAAGACTTGCTGCACTTCTTGTAGGAAAGAGCTGCTTGGTTTCCGTCTCACGTTCCCTACAGTTTAATCGCATTGATTACCTGTCTTCCTCCCTTCCCTTCGTTAACACTAACCGCTTTAAGAGTTCTCTGGGAGGGAGAATGCGATCATCGACTCCCGGGGCTTAGGGTGCACCTGTTCCTGGCTGCCATCAGCTGCCGTGTCGTCCTACAAGTGAGAGGGACGATGTCAGTGTTCCTCCCTCTGATGGCAAGTCCATCTTTTGTCTGGTCTTTAGAATTCAGATGGAATCTGGTCTGTTCAGAGTTGCTGCTGAAGAAAAAAACATTCATCAGGCGAGCTTAATCTGTACATTCTTCGGTTATACATGTTTCGTCCGACATCCTTTCCTTTCATGACAGTCATTGTAAAACTTGACTTATTCGTCCCTTACTGGCTTATTCAATAAAAATTGACAATCAAAAAGGCATAACACGAGACGATCGTCAACCATAAACAACGGTTATTTAAACTTTCAAAGCTAGGAAGGTATAAACCCCGATAAAAGGTCGAAGGACACACAAATTTTGAGCCAAGATTCTGTATATTTGCCATATTACTTGAGAGTTACTGCGCTGATCATTTCTCATGCAGAAAGGATGCCATTACCGTGAAATAGAATCTTGAGGTGCACTTAGCTTCCAGGTTCTCTTGCCTAAATTAAAAAAAAAATCAATTTCACAAATTAGTTCATTTTCCTTTTCTTTCCACTACTAATCTGAATCAGTGTGTTATTGCCATTCCGATGGCAAGAAGGCGTGTAGGATGTCACTAAGCGGGTTGTATACAACACCAAGCCACCCATGCGTGTTGATTAATAGTCTTGAGCAATGGCTTGCACCAGTGAGATAAAGTTTCCTGCGAATTAGTACAGCCCAACAGTTCATAAAGCCTAGCAGTTGAAAGGTCGTAAAGGAACAAGCAAAATTTCGTGAAAATTGGTAAATGGAGTGAACGATATTGTTGAAAACTAATTACAAGATTATCGGTTGTTAAAAAGAAAACCACAACACAGTTGGGAGCCTGAGCTCTGGAGAGAAGAATGACTGACCAACGACTGGTCGGCGCTGAATGGGGCATACGGGGCGACAGATAAACAGACAGACAGACACAAAACATAAGCAGGGGGGAGGGGGAGTTAAAACATGCATCCGCATAAAAGAACAGACAGACCCGCACACTGATAAGCAAGGGCATATAACAATAATGACAAGAACAATGTAGGAGACGTTGCTGTAGCAACCATATGTTCTGGCCTCTCGTCTACAAATTTCTCATTTCTTTCTAAAGAAATAGCCCATTAGTTTAACTGCGTACGAAACAACACAGAAATGTCTAAAGAAGCAAAATAAATAACAAACAAAACGCGACATAGTCTAACAGAATAAGTTGATCAAGGATTCAAGTGTGAGAGACGAAAGTGGATGATAGGAAAGAAGAGTGTGTGTTGATGTGTTTGTGTGTTCGTGTGTTTACGTGTTTATGTGTTTGTTTGTTTGTTTGTTTGTGTGTTTATGTGTTCGTGTGTTTCTGTGTTTCTGTGTTTGTGTGTTTATGTGTGTGTGTTTGTGTGTTTATGTATGTGTGTGTTTGTGTGTAGGGGGATGTTTGTGCTTGTCTCATTCGTCTGTGTGATTGTGAAGAGGTAAGAAAACAGTTGATACAGTATGTGCGTTTGACACCACCTTTGCTGGTCTTAGAGAATACATTAAGGAATTAGAAGCAATTATCGGCGATGAGTTTTGATAATTGTCAATGTTTGCTTAACATCACCCGAACATACAACTCCTAAGATCGTGTTACGAAATCCCTCTTAGTCTGTTACATTGCCAAGTAGCAGTTCCTTAATTTTTATGTCATCAGAAAGAACTTTCATGGCAGTGTTCACATGAATACTTAATTGTTGAGAAAGCTTATAGGAGATCAATTACTACTGAACACATTGAGGAAATGCATGCGAATTACGTATTGCACGAAAGAAATCCACATCGTAGGGATCGTTTTCATACTTTTGAACAAAAAGCCAGGGTCTTGTGGAGGAGAACAAAGTACAGTTGTGGTTCTTGGCACCAGGACGAGGCAGGACTGTGTGGGGCTTTGAACCAGCGGCCGGTCATTTCCGTTGGATGGTTGGCTGGTCGCACACACAAATAACGCTTCTGTCTCATCACGAGCTCGCGTCTCGTGACTGGTGGAGCCTGACTGGCGAGGGGTCGACAGATTCATCAATATTACATTATATTCACATTTCCAGCCTTGCTGGCAGTAATGGAAACGGAGACCAATATTCCAGACCCGTAAAACCCAATACTGTTGGGAAATCTCAATCAACGCTTTGTACATTTGTTAGGGCCTGCAATGAAAGATTTTATGTCTCAATATCCAATAAGATTAATTTTATTTTAAAACACGGCTACTTGCTGATAACAAGAAAACATGCTTCAAATAATCATGTGTATGGAAATGAAATTTGTCCCTGATTTTCATCGTTCTTTTTTATGTTGTTCCAATTATTTTAAGATTTTTAAGAATTATGAATAGTGTTAATATAGCTGACATTGTCGTCAGCACACAGTAATATAATTCCTTCGCCTCATCGCAAGCTAGTCTCACATTTCTGACGGAAATAAACCAGGAAGAAAAGCGAATTCCCAGAACAAAAAGAAAGACCAGGGCCAGCCTACATCCTCCAGCCATCGTCTGGCCTAATTGCAAGATGAGTGCTCCACCAGAGAAGTGGTCAGTCACCGCCAGGGAGAGCTGGTCTTTCCTAAGCTCTCATCGGATAACACCGCCGAGCTAAGTGTGGCACGTAAGCCGTCGGCTTGACAAACTGGTCAGGGTTAGCCACTCACTGCAACAGTCGATGCAGAGGTAGCTGTGCACGCTTTTAGTCGTAAGCCTCTTCTCTTCCACCCTTCACTGGCCAGCTTGTGTGCACTTTCTTTTACGGCCTCTCCCATAATTTCATCTCCTCTTTTCTTCGACCTTCTTCGTATTAGGTATCTCACTTCTGTTTCTTTGTCTGCCTGATGTTTATGATAGGTATGCCAGTTTGTACTGACACCTGTCCAAACCTAGAATACACTGACTGATATGAAGGGGAGGTGGTAGTGTTGTACACTTTTAATTCCAGATCAAACGAGGGGAAACATCAGAACGCTCACTTGGAACCGGATTTACATTCAAAATGTTCCAGAAATTGCCATAAAACACAACAATACGATACACAAACATATGTGGCAGGGGAGGTAACTTCCTGTCTTTCTGATGCTGAGCTGAACTCACGAGAGAAAAACATCTTGTCCCCAGTGTGTGGTCTCCGTGGTGTGGGGACCACCTCCCCCTCCCAGTCACACCCGGGGTGCTGTCACTCGGCCACACAGGGTGGTTCCCGTGTCTGGCTGTTGTATAGACGATTGCAAGTTTGAGTTTCTTGTGATGCTTTCCATTGCAGGCTAATATCCGGTGTTTGGCTAAACGAAGTAATTGCGCTGTAAAAAGTTTACAACAAAATGGGGTCTCAGTAACATTTGAAGTAAAGCATGCAAGAAGTGAAAGGAATAGGCTGCTAGAACACAGATGTACATACGAAATTCAGCGTTTGGCTGTAAATTTAAACATCACCTTACAAAAAAGTCTGTCGAGGCTGGTTGCTAGAGAACAATATTCACATATTATTGTTTGTGTGTCTGTTTGTCTGCTTGTTTCTCTGTCCGCCTGTTTGCCTGTCCTGTCAAACCCTATCACAAACTCCCCAAGCACACATACGCACACGTGAGTTCACACACACACACACACACACACACACACACACACACACACACAGAGAGTCTTTTATCTCTCTCTCTCTCTCTCACTACAAGATGTTACTGGGTGCATTACCTGAAACATTTTTTTCTAAAAAAATGAGGCTAATATTGATAATATTGACAACAACTTTCATTTGATGCACTTCGTCGTTTATCAGCATTCGGAGTCATTCACTTCGTCAAACACTCAATTTTTAAAAACTTTTTGTGTAGCCTTAATACGTATGTGCCCTGCAGGAGAGATTCTTCTGAACCTCAAAGCTCTCTGGTGCCTATAGACTTCAAAGCATTCCATTTTTTTCATCGGTTTATTTGTTTTCACCACTGGTAAAGACGATGCTTTTGAGGCAAACGAGTCCGCTGCAAACCATCAAAAAGGGCTTAGTATTAAAAATAAATAAATAAATATCTAATATCTTGATGTACTGCTACCTTTTGTCCAAAAAAGGTGACACTAGACACTCGATGATGACAAGGCTAAAGCCTTCTTCCTTCAACCGGCCGCTGCTTCCCCCGACTTCCATTTTCTTAATCTAACACTCAGTTACAGGTTTTCTGCGGAAAAAAATTATCCATGGATCTACGAAAAGTAAAATGCTGATTGAAGGAAATTTCAAAGAAAAAGGTTGTCTCCATTTGGTGAGCGGCTCCTAATCTTCACGCGCAGCCAGAACACGCGCTTTCAAAGTCTTTTTGTACCGCGTGCAAAGAACGAGCTTTCACCACTAGTCCACAGAAATGGCTTTCCCTAAAATTACTTCTTCTTATAATGTGCATGGCTGCTAAAGGGTCTTTCTTGTCTCTGCAGATGGAAGATGTCGTTAGCTTTAAATGCTTTGAATGTGTGTTCGCCCTCAGACAAGTCGCACAGCAGCTCCAACACCAATCAAACATTCCAAATAAATATCTGGTTATCTCTGCGTGCAGTGCATTGCAACTATCTCTTACTTTCAACAGTCTTCTGCTCTCTATCTCTCTCTCTCTCTTTCTCAGTCTTGCTCAGTCCTAAAATTTATCCACAGTAGCAAATTCTGCAATCAAACATGTGAAAAAAAAAGCGATTGGTCTTTATGAGTTACTACCAGAACTCCTTAAACAGAGTATCAGTACTACTCTCTTCTTTTTTAACTATTTATTCTCCTTAAGCCATTTTCACAGTCATCATGTTCTATCATTTATCCATTACATACAAAATAACGGAATGAGAAAGGGAATATTGAAGAGACTAATATCTACTACGGTATTTTTTCTTCCTACTACCCAGACACGGCCTTAAAGTTTGAGAAAAATGATCAGGTTTAGCAAATTTTAGTCGGACTTGATATATCTCCTTTGTCAGACAGCGCAAGACGATGAAATACATCTTTTCCTCTACCACCATCTAAGGCCCGAAGAAGCTGCTTGGAATTTCTTCACTTGAACACGAACCCACCCTTCCTATAATGAGCTGAATCTCCTCTCTTGTGGGTTGGCAAGAAATCCCTGAGGCAACAGTGAAATGTCACATTGTGATGTCTGCTTCTATGACCCGAAGTAAAACTTTTGTTCTTTCATAATACTTTAGACGAAGACCAATACTTTGGTGCACAGAGAAACAGTTTTCATAGTTAAATGTGAGACTTGTTTGTCCTCACCAAACAAACGCTGATGTGGCGGACCTACTGCATTGTGGTTCGAAGCTTAATATGACCAACCCTAAGACTTTTAAGTCCATTCTTTTTTCTTCGTGTTTAAAGGAAGTGTTAGGAACAGAAATATGCAATAACCGAAAAAAAAGAAAAAGGAGAGGAGTAAAGAGAAGTGAGAGTGAGCGAGAGATGAAAACAGACACCTCGCATTGTATTTACAGTCTGTGTGAACACACACACACACACACAGTACTCATGAGCTAGAGAGCGCCACCAGAACTTCTAGCACAGCTTTGTCTACCTCTCGCGGGTTTGTTTTGTTGTCTCGATGTTGTGTTTATGAGGCTGGAGCGGGTTTCTCTGTAGTGTGCATGCAAACCTCTCCTGGCAGCCTCCCCGCCTTCACCTCGCCCTTTCATCTGAAAGTAAACTTGTGTCGCTTGCCAGCTCCACCGTCTGCACTCATCTGCTGGTGGAGTCGAGTCCTGGAGCCCGTGACTCATTCCTGTCCCGTGTAGTCACAAGACTTTGTTTGATGAGCTCCACTTGCCACCTGGCACCTGGCATCTTGTTCCCTTCTCTTCCTTTCTGTGCTGTCTGCGATCCTCGGTAATGTTTTTGTTGGTGTAACAGCTATTTCCGTGAGCCCTGCTTTGGGACCTGTCAGAGGATAGTTAGTCATGATTATGTTTGGTATTCGTAGCAAGAAAGTGAGTAGGAGGAAATAAGATGAGTCAATGCTGCTATGTGTGTCTGTTTGTTATCTGCATTATGATGATACAGGTAGTGTTGTTAGTGTCGTTTATGTTGCCACCATCTTCACTAATACCTCACAACGGGCAAAGGTTACATATGAGAAGTGAGAGTAAAATATAAAAAGAGTTTTACTGAAAAAAAGTTTGAGTTGTTAGTGTCTGTTGAGGTACAGCAGAAATAAAAACAGGTATTCAGGCATATATTCATACATATGTACGCGAGCACACACACACACACACACACACACACACACACACACGCACAGACACGCACAGACACACGCACACACACACACGCACACACACACACACACGCAATTTTGTTATTTAAGTGACCTTTTAAAAATTAATTATATGGCGACCTTTCTAAAAAGTTCAAATAAATTACCATAGATTAATCTTGATTAGGATTTCTAAGAACACCGTGTGTACCGCAAACAGATTGTTACATAAGAACCACCTATGTAGAATCCTCCCTCCTCGCCCCTTCATGTCTGTAGAAGGAAGTCTGTTCATGATATAAGCCAGCAAAGAAAGAGGTTGTATGGTCTGTACTCTTGCGAGTAATTTATTCAGCAAACATTCAGTAAACATTCGATACAAGCCAGAGTTTGTCGGTCCTGTTGCACGACTTTCAGTAGTCGCATGCAGCTGTGTTGCAGACGACAGGAGGCGAGGAATCGTTAATTAGAAGGAGAAGAAATCTCTCCTGTGTCCTGAGAGACGCAGAAGGTCCTTTGAGAATAGTGTGAGAATGAACAGTAGAGCGGAAGATTAAAGGAACGAAGAGCAAAGGTTGTAATGAATGAACTAAATGAAATGGGGTTTTGTTAAGAATAGAAGAGGGAAAAATAAGACTAAACCTTTATCCTTCTGCTAAAAAAAAAGTAAATGGAAGTGGGTTAAGTAGGCGACGGTTAAGACCAAGAATTCTGATAGGAAGAAATCAGATGGAATGCAAAAACAAATGGAATGAAACTCTCGATCTTCATCCTTTGAAGACGAGACTTAGAGTTGCTTCTGTAAAGTTTTAATGGTCAAGCAAAAGAGGGCTACAGTGGCAGACACCATTCATTTTGTTTCTTTGTATTTTTCCCAACAAGTTTCGCGAAAGTCGTGTTCCATGCCTGCATGAAAGTCGGTCTCTTATGAAACAAATGAGTCTTGGAGACTTGAAGGTTTACAACCTGTCCCTTCTTTCCCCTTCTCTTTCAACAAACAAATAACCAAAAACAAGACTGGAAAGTGGTTGGGTTTCAAAAGGTCTGAGGGCAGACAGAATAACAACACGTGTTGTATTGTATTATCACCAAATGTTGAAATGCCTGGCAGGGGACTTACCCGCTCTGTGGTACGGAGATTAGAAATGACAAAACTGTAATGGAAATAGTGGATAGACGAGCAAAAAACATTGTCATGTCAGTGTGTACACATGTGCAGATTAAAGCAGTGCTTTAGTGAGTATGCTTGCTTGTGTGTGTGTGTGTGTGTGTGTGTGTGTGTGTGTGTGTGTGTGTGTGTGTGGCAGTCTACATTACTGACAGCTGTTCGAACAGTTCGATCTTTATTTCAATCAAGCTGGACATGGTATAGAGGAGACGACAACTTCCACAAAATGCACATTGAGCTCTTTAGCTGGCTGGCTGGCTGGCTGGCTTGTTGGTCAGTCGGTCGGTCGGTCGGTGCTTGTGCTTGTGGACTTATTATAGATTGCAGGAAGCAACAACATCAGATGACTTATCCATCACCTGAACCTGTGACAGCTAATTGTCTTCAGATGAAGGAAAGCAACACGACCATTTCACTTTCTCGCCGCAGCAGGAAACGATGACAGTACTCAGTCGTCTTCGCCATTCATTTGTCTCCTCCTTCTTGTGTTGTCTGATTACTATAAATAACTACTTGGTACCATAATGCTGTTTCGGTGGCAGAGCTAAGGGCATGGACAAGGATATCCTCCTGAAGTTTATGTTCTACAAAGCATCTTGGGGCTTACGGGCCATATGTCCAGAAGTTTATTTGTCAATCGTAAGCTGGTGTCGCTTTAAAAGATTATCTCCTTTTAGAATCATCATCATGATCAATAATAAAAAAGAAAGTAACAAGAACACGAAAAAAGATGTGAGAAAAAATAGTTTAAAAAAGAAGAAAAGGTTTGGGGGACAATGTGTACATTCCCAAGTTTCCTCTTCTGCTCGATGATGATTTTCTTTAAATGCAGTGATACAGCAAACGCTTGGAGAAACGATCAATGAGAAGAGAAACAACTTTGACACAAAAATGTCGACGAAGGCCAGATAATCACGAGAGGCAGTGGAGACAGAAGGACTTTGTGTTATCAGGTAAACATTATCATTTCCGTGTCCGGCCCCAACATGCGACTTGTCGCTTTATCTCCCTGCGGTGACATCAACGACCTGGTCCTGACCATAACTCATCCCTCACAAAGAAAGTCATACACACGACAGAACACTAACTCAGCCAAACTACTGGACAGACGGAGAGAACAAACACATTCATCCTCCCTGCTGGTTCAGTCGGATCAAAGCGAGGCTCTTTCTTGAGTTTGATAATCAGCCACAGGACAACATCGACACCGCCTGCAGCTTTCCTGGTTTCTGGCACAACTCTCTCTCTCTCTCTCTATCGCTTGCACACACACACACACACACACACACACACACACGCGCGCGCGCGCGCGCGCGCGCCCACACACGTACGGTTGTGTATTGTAGACTAAGCCAGTTAAAGACATTTTGGTAACTTAGACAGCATTTCTCTGTTTTTGCATTAATCTAATCTGTTTAATGTGACAGCCTAGAGAAACATTAGCAGGTGGTTTCTGCGAGAAGCCAGTGACTAAGATAGAGCAGCTCATTCCAAGATGGCCGTCTCTTTACCGTCTCCTGCAGGCATGCGATGTTTCTGATCCATGGGGGATTCCAAACCTCCATTCATCTAACTAAGAATTATTATGGGGAAGCGGATGGCCGAGTGGTTAGAGCGCTGGCGTCCGAACCGAGAGAGCGCTGGATCAATTCCCGATAAGCGCAGCAAACTTGTCAGTCGACCCAGCTGACGGGAATGGGTACCTGACTCCTTAGAGGGTTGGGGAAGGTAAGGCAGCGAGGGAGAGGAGATTGGCACCACCCTCATGTAAAAGCTGGCCCCAACGACCTGAACAGGTTATGGGATGACCTTTACCCTTTACTTTTAAATAAGAATAACAAAGTCAGCATGAACGCCAGTGTTCCTCCCACCCACGCTCTAGCCCCCCCCCCCATGAAGATTCCAGTGAACATCTTGACTTCCCCCAGCAGCTGCTCGTACAGAAGCCGTGTAAGGTCCTAATGTAGTTGCTAGCATCATCCGCTCGTTCAGGCCTTCTAGAGGGGGAAAAGGGGTGGAGAACGGGAGGGACCAGCTGATCATAGTGACTTTAACCAGCTGAAGAGTTTCGATCTCACGGTATCCACGATGTCAATATAAATAGTTGTTGGTTCACACCTGTCTACTGGACAAAGACAAAACGTAAAATAAACGCAAAAATAATAAAAATTACAAAAGAACAAAATAGCCAAGTGTTAGTCCCGGGGTGGGCAAAGATTTCTTTTTGCGGGCCAGTCTCATTTAAAACATTTGAAACATTTCACTTATTGGCAATAAGCCCTGGGGGCATTTTGTAACAATTACATCATATAATAATCACACAATCACAATCTCACAAGAGATGATGACAATATGGCAAAATATATAAATTAAAACACGATACTAAAACTATATTTATGTAGGGATTACTTAAACACATAATGCAGTTTGAATAAATTAGCTTAAATTAGCTAGCATACTTTTGGAGTTAATATTCATCAGCTAGTGAAATATAAATTTATTTGGATGATATACCGAAAGCAGCGCTTTCAGGGAGACAGTTAACAAAGGGTGAGCACACACACAAACATATAATAAAATTCATCACCTGCCTCATCTACACTACACATCGGACTTGTTCTGAAATATCTCGGTATACCAGTATATCTAATTGCTGAATAAGGACTTTATAGCAGCTTATTGTTTGATCTAAGAAAAGTGGAAAAATTTATGAAGTAATTGTCAAAACCAAAATATCCTTAAATATACTGTAAGTGGTGCAGATCTTATTTGTATTGATGTCTTGTTTCCATTTTTTGAATAAATTGATCCTTTAAGCGTTGCATTAAAATATTTTTAAAATGTCGGGGAGAAAAATTACAACCAAATTTCCGGATGAATGAAAGACCTAAGGCATCTAACAATGAACGGACGAGGCTTAATCAGGATAGTTTACATACTGGAGTATCAAATAGAAAGCTACATCAGTGGAACAGGAGAACAGATAAGTTCCAAAGTTATGTTCCATATATAACCTATACCAAAAGCACAGTAACCTACATTTTGCGAAAATTTACACAGGAAAAATGTTAGTGTGCTATTTTTAACCTTTAGTATCATTTTCAAAAATCTCAGCTGCCTCTTATCATAAATATCAAGAGATTCAAGACCCAACATTTCACTTCCCTACAGTCAAATAGGCTTTATACAGCAATCAAGGGCAATAATTATTTGAGTGTCTAGAGGCAATTCAAGTTTTCTACATTTTTCTATCAGTGAAAACATAGCTGTGTTTGTCAGTAATTTTTGCAATTTTATTGGTTTAATAAATTTATTATTATAATTAAAAACTGTTTCTAGGTACTTATACTCCTATACCACTTCAATTGTTTTTCCATTTCTAACTTTTCCACGTGGGAATATAACAGTTCGCGTTTTTTTTCAGTATTTAATTAAAGACCACATTTTTTGCAATAAACATCTAAAGCATCTAGTGCTTTCGGCATATCACTGGCAGTTCCAGCAAGTATAACAGTATCATCAGCATACAAAAGCAGAAATAAGTAAGGATAATAACCAACATTGCAAAAATCATGTTCATTTGCTAGGGGTTGAGGCACTACCAGTCCATCAACATACTCAGAAAGAAATTCTTGTAGGTCATTTATAAACAGTCAACAAATTACAGGCGACAAGTGTTCTCCCTGCCGCACTCCAACATTACAGGCGAAGAAGGAGGTGAATCCATGTTGCTTTTTAATACAGGAAGTCAGTCAGTCAGTCAGTCAGTCAGTCAGTCAGTCAGTCAGTCAGTCAGTCGTCCCGTGCCTGGCACCTGGCGTTGGGGGGAGCACATGGATAGACGCAGCAGCTGACAGGGGCCGCCACTCTTGCCTATTTTGGGCGATAGTCAGCAGGTCCTGTACAGGACGACCAGTCCAGTCTATGATGTTCGTAAGTCAGTTCTTTCTCTGTCCTCCGCGGCGTCGGCCACCCTCCAAGGTGCCTTGAAGGATAGTCTTCGATAGGGTGTCGTGGCGGGTTACATGACCAAAGAAGATCAGCTTACGTCCCTTGACTGTTGATAGTAGAGGTTCCTGGTGTCCTACGAGTGTGGCCATCTTGTTTCTTACAAAGTCGTTGGTTTTGTGTTCTTTGTATGAGATCCGGAGCAGCCTCCTCAAGCACTTGTTCTCGAATGCCTGGATTCTCCTTTCCGTTTCGGCGAGCAGAGTCCACGTGTCACATCCGTAGAGCAGGATCGGCACTACCAGGGATTTGTACAGCCTGTACTTGGTAGTGAACCTTATCTTGTGGCTATGCCAGATCCTATCTAGCCTAGCCATTGCTGCTGTTGCTGTTGCGATCCTGATGTGGATATCTATCGTGGAGCTGCCGTCCTTGGAGAGAGTGGCTCCCAGGTACTTGAAGCTGCTGACCTCTTCTTCACCCCGTTCATAAAGATCTCTGCTTTGCCGTTGCCATTGATCATAACTTTGCTCTTTTCAGTGCTGGTCTCCATTCCATATGCGTTTGAGCTGTCTGTCAGTCTGTTGGTGAGGTCTTGCAGTTCCTTGTTTCTACCTGCTAATAGATCTATGTCATCTGCAAAGCGTAGGTTGCAGATTGGTCTTCCATCGATTGAAATGGAGGTATGGTGGTCATGAAGAGCTTCAAGCATGATGTTCTCCAAGAATATATTGAACAGCACGGGTGATAGGGGACATCCTTGGCGTACCCCTACTGTGGTGCGATAGTAAGTTCCTATTTGGTTGTTAAGCAAAACTGTACTCGTTGAGCTGTTATACAGCGATTCATCAACTTGGACGAGCCCTTCTTCGATGTTGAATTTCCGCATCACATGCCATAGCCCCTCGTGCCAGACTCTGTCAAATGTCTTCTTAAAGTCAATGAAGTTGTGGTAAAGGTCCCGCTGATGCTGAAGATGCTTTTCTATAAGAAGACGACAGTTGAAGATCTGCTCAACTGTGCTTCTACGTGGTCTGAAGCCAGCCTGTTCTTCTGCTAGCAGCTCTTCTGCGGTGGTTCTGATGCGGTTCTGTATGACCTTAAGCATGACTTTGCTTGGGTGACTGATAAGGCTTATGGTTCTGTAGTTCTGACACTGCTTGCTATTTCCTTTCTTTGGGAGGTGTATGATTAGTGACTGCGTCCATTCTCTAGGCCATTCCTTGCGCTCCCAGACTCTTTGGCACAGGACAGTTAGGGCCGTTGTAGTTGCTTCCCCACCCTGCTTGAGCAGCTCAGCTGGTACATTATCAACGCCTGGTGACTTTCCTCCCTTCAAACTAT
Source organism: Marisa cornuarietis (assembly GCA_004794655.1). Taxonomy (NCBI): domain Eukaryota; kingdom Metazoa; phylum Mollusca; class Gastropoda; order Architaenioglossa; family Ampullariidae; genus Marisa; species Marisa cornuarietis. The sequence continues at coordinate 153,364 of SMMW01000488.1, read as the reverse complement.
GTACAGCTCTTTCGACCTCTTCCCGTAGGACTGGCAGGTCTGCAGGTTCACTGTCTCTAGTCTGGTTGTTTTGGAGGATGTTGGCGTCGGTCTTCAGCTGGTAGTTGTACAGGTCCTTGCAGTATTCTGTCAATCGGTTGAGTACAGCATTGTCTTCTGTCTTCGATGACTGAGATCTTCTGCTGGTCTGTCTTAGTGAGGGTCTTTAGAAGTTGATAGGCCTTTTTGCTGTCACCTCGTGCCATTCCATCCTCTATGTACCGGCACTGATTTTCGATCCAGGTCTCCCTAGCTGCCTTCATCTATTTCTTAATGGCACAGTTCACTTCTTTGTATTTGGTGGCTGCTTCTGGGTTGCTTTTCTTTTCTCTCTTCAAGGCCCTCTTTTGGTCACAGAGGTCTAGGATGTCGTTCGTGACCCATGGCTGTTTCTTATTCCTATGTCACCCTAGAACCTCTTGGGCTGTCGACAGTAGCACCTCTTTGATGTTTCCAGCGAGGGTGTCTACATCACAGTCTTGGACTTATGGTCAATATCCTTAATTACATTTAACACTTTACCACCTATGCCATAACTAATAAGTTTTTACCCGCAGTAAGTCAAAGGCCTTCCTACAATCACTGAAAGTACACCTTTTGATTTAAATTAATATTAATAACAGGCAGTGCAAGTGGTCGACAATGGAGTTATTCTTTCTGAATCCTGCTTGTTGTTGCCCTAATAGGTTGTTGACTTCTCAAAAGGTATATAACCTTGTGCTAAGAATATTAGTAATGTGCTTCATTATGGTTATACTTGTATAGTTATCATCATTCAAAGTACCACCTCTACCCTTCTACAGTGGAAAAATCATTCCAACTGACTAGGCTTCTGGAATTTTACCAAAATGTAAAAGAAGGTTGAACAATGAGATTAATATACTTATTAATTTTAGAGAAGAATTCATTTCAAACCATATCAGCTCCACATGCGTTATTATTTTTTAGCCTACAAAACCTCTTTATACCTCATCAATAGCTATGTCTGTGCTCAATACATCATTAATAACTGCATTACTATTTACTTCTAAGGGGCATGTATCAGCGAGCATATCTTCATCAGGAATGTTTCCGAATTTTTCAAAATGATGCACAAATTCAGCATGAGATGGAATCTTATCTACTATCTTATTCCTATTTGTAGCAGACGACTTAAGAAGCTTCCAATACGGTTTGGAATTCTTACATCGCATGGTTCGTAGCTTCTCGTGTAAATGATTTCTGTATTTGCCAGACTCTTATTTACAGTGGATTTGTAGGTTTTAAAGGCTTGTTTAACATTATCATTAGTTCGCTTGGTTTTACGGAGTATTTTACGTTTTTTTCGACTTTCATAATCAAACCAGGGAAAATTCCCTTTCTTTGTAGCCCTGTTAGGTTTCTTCTTTCACTGATAAGACACATATATACTGCAGCACAAACAAGAGTTTGGGTTTCCTCTTTATATGGAACACTTCAGAAAACAGACCATTTTCTCAAACCGGGTGCTGAACAAGACGGAAATACTTCAGAAGGTTAGCATCTCTTCTACTGGTAAAATCAACATACTCAATAATCGTAATGTATCTCAACAACTCGTTACGAATATGTAATACGAATACACCTCCAGACCTCCATCTAAAACCTTTTTTATTTTTCATAAAGATGTAAAGCCAGCCAGGTCAACCTGATCCGAGTTTGGTTTCTAGAAGACAAGCAATATCTATTTCAGGAAACTTTTTCTTCGCAATGAAGCCACAGACATTCAAGGATAAGAAAGGGAAGCGCAATATCGCCAACTTTGGACTGTTACCCTCATCAGCTTTTAATCTGACTTAAGATTCATGGTTGGTCAAACGAGGGTATATCGACGAAGTTGAAAAGTCATGATGTACATCGGGCTTGACTCAAAATTCTAAGCTATAGAATTGGTAAAATACCAACACAACTCAGGCCAGGTGACTACACAGCACACCTGGTGATAATGGAATGGATAACAAATGAGTACATCATGGCGATCGCTTACTGACTTTATTAAGTAAAGTAAAACTGTTTGAATTCGCTCACAATAAAACTTTAAATCAGCTTTTCCTTTGAAGGCCCCCGCCCACGATGTTCTCAAAAGACTCCTTCGGACATTTCAATCGTGTTTTTTGTCATCTTTGTACTTTTTCTGTCTTACAATGTTGCAGGCTGACGATTTCTAACCCTTTTGTACTTGATACATTAAATTTTAATCGAACTAAACTAGGCTGAATACAAACAAAGCAAAACAACTCTCTTTCTTATTTTGGCAGACGGGCTGGTCCAAGAACATCCGCAGTCTACATCCTCCTTACTTTGCCCGCCCCAGTGACAATGATGAGTATTTGTTGTTGTGGTGGTAGTGATAGTGGAGATATTGTTCTGCTGAAGCAGGTGTTGATATACTGGTAGTGGTGGTGGTGATGATGCTGATGATGACAGTAGTAGCTGAAGCTGGAGGAGGTATAAAAATGCTAATTAACACTGTGAACCAGGACCTTTACACTTTTTCATATTTTACAATATCATTTAAGCCACGATGGTTTAAAAGTAATATAAATCTATACTGCTACGTAAAACCTATAATCTATTATGGAAATAAAAATCAGATGGATGTATGCACTCAGTCACGCATTGAAAACTAATCACTAATCACTCACAAGTTTACGACCATGTTACAAACTGAGGGAAGACAGTCGTCTGTCAACTTGTATGAGATAAAAATTTCTGTTTTTAAAAGCAGCGAGAAATTCCCCCTCAGGTCCTGGTTAGAATCATGGAGGCTAACAAGGCATTTGTCATCTTTCTGTAGAGCTGGAGGCACATTGACCCACTCAATCATTAGGGACAAAAACATCTTTTAAACATCTCAGATACGATTTCGACATAGCTATGTAATTGCAAAAGCAAGAAATTACCGACGAAAAATTCTGCTCGCTCGTCGTAAAGGGGATCGAAAGTCTAAAAGACAATAAAATACTTAGAAAGAAAACTATGTTAACAAGATGGAACTTATTTATTTTTCTTTTTTTTATTCATTCTTTCCGTCTTTCTTTTATTAAATGTCTATTTCTGTTTTTTTTACTTTGCTTTTTCGTTTTTCTTCATTTCCGCGTTTTCTTTTTTATATCATTTTTTACTTTGCTTTCTCTCTTTTCTGTTCCCTGTCTTTTCATTTTAATTTTTGTGCAAGTCTCCATGTCTGTCTGCTTGTCAATCCATCTGTATATCAGTACATTTCTTTTCTCTTTAAAAATGGAAGAGAAGGTTCTTTGTGTCATTGTCAAAACACGTCACTTGGTATTTTTGTTTTAGAGGGAAAGTGGAACTTGCCTGAGTCACCTGTTATGGCCATCGACAAATCAGGCCACAAGTGCGAAAGAGCGAGAAAAACTTTATTTCTGGCAAAATGTATAGAATTTTCTAGAATGGTAGTCGGCTCGACATATTTCGACCATCTGACAAGTTTTACATTTCTTTTAAAGCCACGAAACCAAACGATTGGACTACCTTCCCCCAAAGGTGTGCTTGAACAGAAGGCTTTATATAAATAACATTTAAATAAATAATATTAAGACAGTTTCTAGGTACATCTAGCCCTGTGGTACAGATACAGGTAGCCGAACAACAACAGAACTGTTGGAAATTTAAAAAATAAAATCTCTTCTTTTTGTATGCCAGTGTGCGCAGTGACTGAGACTTGAAATTAAACTTTTGTTTTTAGTAAATGATTCGTTAAAAATGCATTATGTTAATTGTTTGTTGCTGTGCCATTTCTTTTTACCGTTATTCTGATGTATGTTTATAGTTTTGTTCGTTACTTCTCATTAAGAATAGTCTCACTGGCTTAGGAATATTGAGATGACATTGCAAAAAAAAAAAAAAAAAGAGAAATTATGAAGGGGAACAAAAGTATCGGGAAATATTACAATAAACAGTAGAGGTGAGCAGAGAGACCAGAGTAGGGTTTGAAGTTGTGCCCATAATAAACTAATTTTAAATTAACCAGGTGATTTTCTTTGTATCGGAAATAAATTTGGCTCGAGCCTTGTAAAGTACAGTGACTAAGTCTAAAGCTCCGCCAAGTGTTGGTGTGGCATATTCGTTGACAGGAACATTGACTACTAACATCTTCCCCTGAAATCAGATTTCTCTCTTTTTGCCAATTTTAACCAAGGCCTGCAAAGGCAGGTGTAAATGTCTTGGTGTAGTGTCAAAGAACCTGTGACTGTCGGGCACCACGTGTGATTGAGACGAGGCCCACACGAAAGGCTGCGACATTCTCTCGTAAACAAGGGTTAGTCCAGCTACTTTGAGACTCAGCTGTCAACATCAGCAGATTGCCCTTCATCCGCCCCCAACGACTGCAACAGAGAGCCTCAGGGGGATGACAGCAGGTCGTTCACAGATACAAGAGTTGTCCTTCTTGCACTGACTATAGACCTCATTCCACGACCCACCGCCTTCATACACTAAGATTTTGTAGGGATTCTGACTTTTAGTTGCCAGTTAAAAAGATTCTCCAGGTTTGGGGTTTTTTTTTAGCGAAAGTACGACAATCTTGTTAACAGCAACACACAATGTATAGTACAGTGCAATATTCAAACTGAGCAGATGAAACATTTAATTTTGGAACACACTGCAATAATTTAATGTGTCTGTCCGTTATTAAATTATTTTAAAGGGTGCTTTCTGCATTTTACTCTTGCAATGAGCCATCTTAAAAATATGCCGAAATCTTTAAGTTCATCAAGAAGAAAATAAAAAAAAGTGTTCATTGTTTGTTTGACACGACTTCTCTAAAGCATTTCATTAAAAATAAACATCCGGTTATGCTTGCACATATTCAAGTACATGCATGCACATAAACTAACGGGTACACTTATACATATACCCCCCCCCACACACACACACACCCCAGCACACACATATACACGGAGTAGCACAGTCAGCAAGCACTCTTGTACTGTGATTTATGTAAGCATGGAAAGAGTTGTAATGCTGTGAGGTAACAGGTCAACCATATATACATTGGTAACAATCAACAGTAAGCTGACAAAATACTTTATTGTCCAACAACGCAGCCTGCAGCAAGGCGCCCTGGTGTGACTAAGTATTCTAGAAAGGATTGTAAGTAACCTGACAAAGGTGTGACAAACACTGACAAGCCCCGGTGATGGGGCAACAGGTTTGATGTGAATACCACAAACATGATCACGTGAGGCTGTGATGTAGCAGGTTAATCATCCATGTAATGCATCCTGGCAACAAGCCCCAGTGAGGTGAGAAATATACTCAAGAAAGAGAGATAGATAATGTGGCATTGCACTGTTCGTGAACCCAATCTGTACTTCAAGGCGATTTTCTTGTCAGGGTGTATTAACAAGGATGTGGCCAATCGCACCTAAGCCTTCAATCCTTCGAGACGTTTCAAGGGTTTGTGAGATTAAATTCCACGAAAATTATGAGCCTGTCTGGATCTGAAATCACTTTCTTGTCTTCTACCGCCACGAGAGACTACATTTCTACAGCGGTGTTCAGGTTCAACAAGAACAACTTGATGTTAGTCTTAGGATTAAATAAATAGCCTTATGTACCTTATAATCTTTGCACGTGATGAGGTCCTAAAAATAATGTGTTCCGAACATCAACAGACAACCCTAAATAACCCAGCCCTTCACTCCCCTTCAAAGCAAAACAAAAAAAATCCCAAAAGAATTAATAATGCCACATCTTCCTTTATATCCTGAAGCTGAAAAGCTTGACCGAGATTAAGACTCGTACAAAGGCACTGGCTCTTGAGGAGTGGACTGTCATGTTCACACATTACAGTTAATATTATGAATATGTATGTTCACACATCTGTATTTAGTGTCAATCAGGTAAAGTGGGCAAAATGGGGGCCCTGACAATCTTACAATATCCTGAATGCCAAAAGTATTTTGAATGCACCCACTACTTCGTCCTATAAATCCACGCCCACTTCCTGTCTGCTCTCATTCAAAGTTTTACTCTCTTCTCTCTATCTGCCGGTCTATCCCCACTTTTTCTCTTGCCTGTCGATCTTTCACATCTTTGTAACTCTGCGTGCGTGCGTGCGTGCGTGCGTGCGCGTGTGCGTGTGTGTGTGTGTAATGCAAGTTAGAAGATTATCTCCCCTTCCCTTCTTTTCTTTCCTTTTCCCGGTTTTCTTTTTGTCTGGAAGTGATTAAGACAATCATGCTGACAATCACGATGACCATTTCAAGTTCAATCCTTTCTCTTTACCTGCTAACAACGACAGAAGCGACATATTCTTGTCCTACGACCTCCCCCATCAGCATCATTATTTCGAAACTTCGTTTCGTGCGAACCGGATGTCTGCACTCATCTAACCGGAACTGCCTTTCATTTGTCTTGCTTCGAAAAGCAGGGTACAGTCCAGAACCCGAGACAGATGTAACACCCATTAAAACCCTCAATGCAAAGCCGTCATCAGCAGCCTCCAACAAGGAACACTTGTCCTCCTCCTCCTCCTCCTGATGTGATGGTCAATGTGGGGACCGACAGAAAGCTCACAGACTAATGTAAGACTTGATGATCTTCAATATCCTTTGTCTCATCTTTCTCCCGGCAGAAAAACTGCCTCTGACAAACAGTGGCAGTCAGCTGTCAGTCCTGACGACGGTCACTAGCCCCGCTAGGTGGCGACAGGGCGGCACAACGCGCTGCCTGATTGGCTCCTCGTTCACTGAAGACATAAACTGGCTGCGCACTTCAGGACCTTCATGAATGCCAGATGGCGCTGGATCAACAGCAGGCTCTGGAGCAGCGAAGGTTTGCGAGGTTTGGCTGAGCCCATGTTTGGCAGAGCGTGAAGGATGTGAAAGTCCATCAAGCGCAAGGACCTCGGCTGTCGTCAGCCTCGTTATCAATGCGTCTGACCCGGCCGGGAGGGGAAGGGACGGCAAGGGGAGGGTGGAGGGCTCTTGTTGGTGAAAAGCGATACAATGCAGCGTCAGTGCACCAGAGACTTTATAAATCATCTACAAATGCACTAAAGTCTCGTAGGTCCCACAGGCCCATTAGTCGATTTTATTTAGTCGTTTGCTCTTTCGGACTGGAAAAAACTGAGATAATGTATTGAAGAGGTTTCCGCTTCTCTTGCTGCCTCTAAGCCTCACTGTCGTGCAGGCGTTAGTTGCGGACTCCACTGAAAACCTCCAAGTTTTCAAAAATAAAAGATTGAACTGACGTTTTCTTTAGTTTGTGCGCCATGGGTAACTTCCGGCTGTGGGTATTTTGGGTGGTTTAGTTTAGAAGATTGGGTAATATGTGTTGCAGCTTGTACACTTTGGATGATGTTGGATTTAGATTGTGCACTGTTTCAACTTGTACAATATTTGTGATATTTTGTGGAGCTTCTGTACTGGTTTGTTTGCTTCTTTCAACTTTTGCAAATCGGTTGACGTTGAAACAGAAAAAAAGCTTGAAATCCTTTACATGTCTTCGGTTATCATGTATAGATGGATAATCTTAGCTTTTATAGATGATCGTATTATATACAAGCTATAATTTGTGTTTGACATGGACAGTGTGGAGTCTGGTCTCAACTTCCACGTGGTAGCACATGAGCTCTGAAAGCAACAACAAGTCTTCTTCCATATTCATCTTTAAAAGACAATAAAAAGCTCGGCAAAAAAAAATCTCTGGAAATAGGGAAAACAGTATCAAAAAACATATTCCGGTGGAAATAGAGAAACATTCTAAAGATAATGGCTACCAGCGTCAGTGGATTAACTTTCATCAGAGATCTGTAAATACAGAATCTACTCTTTTTCTTACCTTCACTATTTTTTTTCTCTCTCTCTCGTTCTTTCTCTTTTCCTCTGTTTCTCTTCCCCTCTTCTGTCTTTCCACCTCTCTCTCCCCGTCTCCCAATCCTCACTCTCTCAGTCTCTCTCATCTTCTCATCCCTTTGTTTATCTATCTCTCTTTCTTCTTCTCGTATTTTACCCTCCCCGTCTCTTACTCATTATTTCTTTATCTCCCTCCTCGCTTCCCCTCTCTTTCGCTCTCTTGCTCTCTTAGTTCTAGTGTGCAGTGTGCAGCTTCTCACTCCCCACTTTTTGTTAGCATTACGATAATTACTCATCAGATTAGGGAAACTCGAGGCTAATTCGTTAAGCTTGAAAAATAACCCAGGCTGCTCGTGCTGCTTTGTGCTACAGTTATTGCAGGAAACATGTATGTGTGTGTCTGCATGCGCACGCGCGTTTCTATGTGTGTATTTATGACAGAGAGAAGGCGGGAGCGAATCATCATCATCATCATCATCATCATCATCATCATCACCACCACCACCACCACCACCACCACCACCACCACCAAATGTGATAATGTGATAATGACCCACTTTCTGTCCTTCTTAACCTCTTGCTGATCTGTTTGCTCATCTTCATCTTCTTCTTCGTTGAAGTGTTAGAGGACTAGTTATCTATGTGTGTATTTATGACAGACAGAAGGCGAGAGCGAATCATCATCATCATCATCATCATCATCATCATCATCATCATCATCATCATCTGTTTATCAATATATTTCTTTTCTCTTTTAAAATGGAAGAGAAGGTTCTTTGTGTCAAGACAAGTAGAGTAGGAATTGTAAGAAGAATTTGTTGAGTAGGGTGTTTAGGAGTATAGAGATCGATTAGGTGAGTAGGTATTCTTGTAGATATTCAGACAGGCAGGACTCAAAGGTTAGGGATTTTATTATTTTAAAGTAATCTGGATGTAGGAATGGTTTTTTTAACTGACTTTTCATTTGTGTATTTTTCTTGTTTTCTTCTTTTATTCATACTTAGTAAAGCAGATAGATTCGTTAGACAAATCATTCTTTTCTTTTAATTTGTGTGAAAGAACACGTATTTGTCAGGCTCCGTGTATGTGTTGAAAGGATTGAGTGACTGATACACTGCGCGGTGGTCGTGACAGACCCCATATTGTTCTCAAGGTGCAACTAAAAAAGTCGAATTAAAGTCAAAAAGGCGATTATGAAAAAATATTTGCGCATCCAGCATCGAGACTCAAAAAAAAAGATAAAAACAAAATGATAAAAGAATTCAGCCAGGCGATGCCATGTGCTGTCAGTGAGTCTATTGCAGTAGGAGCAAAGCAACCCTTACAGACTGTATTGTACCCAACAACTACACACAATAGACGGAAAAAGTCAGTGCTGCAAAGAAAAATAACATTAACCACCTCCATCACAAAAATAGTTCGCCGACTATATTGAATAAAATCGCTTGTCATTTTCTCCTGTGATCTTTTTTATGGGACTTAATCATTGTTTTAGAAAGTATTCAGACTTTAAAGATGACAAAAACCGTTACTTTTTAAATGTAACTTATCTCAGAATTAATAGTTTCCGATTACATTTGCACCGCACTATAAAACAAATAAAATTCTCTGAGATGTAGATGAAGAATTGTTTACAACGTAAATAAATTGTTGTTTTATCAGCTTAATAGGTACTTGTTTCATGCTTATATCGGCGCATTGGAGACAAGTATATATATATTTATTTTTCTTGGTGGTTTTGTGTGTGATGTTTTACAGTGAATCAGATCGGCCCACTTGTTTGCAGACACTGTAATCCTTTGTTTTCTCTTTCTAAGATTACTTTTGAAGTCAGCAAAATACACCTTAAACAGAAATCAAATCAATGACCGTTTGGAGGACAAGAAGAAAATCTTGGTGACTGGAAACACCTGATACCAAGATGTAAAAATGAAAGAAAGACAATTGAAAACGGACTATCAGTCACGGTGGAAGACACACATGTCTTGTAACATAGTCTGCAGACATGTTGTATAATTTAGTGATTGTTGGCTGCCACTAGAGAGCCCCGTGAATTGAGATACAGTAACGTTTTCTTGTCCCCCTTCTCTCTCTCATCCTCCGGTGAAAGCCATAGACAACATTGTGATGGACTCACCCAAGGCATGCAAGTCCAGGTCGTTAAAATTATCTGCGTGTTTTGCATCCCTGGCTGCGAAAGGAAGGCTATGAGAATGCATTTGCAGCCTCCATCTCGCCAATCCAACGGTTTTATCGAATGTGATGCCGCCATTAGCGGCACCATTACACAGGAGAATGTGGGGAGGGGGAGGGTTCTACGTCATCACTCCTCCACTCAAAAATTTGCGGCAGGGCCCTCGACACAATCGTGTAACAAATCGACGATTATTGCCAGAGTTATGTACGATCAAATTAGGTGATAAACATTTACAACTTTTTCCTTGCGACAAATACACGTTTCGCGCATTTCTTTCATGGGCGCGAGGGGGGAAGCGAGTCAAGACATGGCCTGACAGCATCCAAGAGCCAGCTGGCTTGTCATTAAGAGCATCTCACAAAATGATAGAAAACTCAAAACAAAGGGATATCTCCATTAGCTCCTCTGAAATAACAATATTAGTGGTGGTGATGATGATGATGAGGAGGAAGAAGAAGAAGAAGATTTTTTGGGGGATGGAGAGTCCTATTCACTTACATTCTCATGGCACTTTCTTTTCACAGGAGCTAAGCCTGTGGTTAAAATCAAATTTTCTTTTCTCAGCGGTTGAATTTGCCTCTAAAATGCCATTCTGTTGGAGCACTATGAAGATATATATTACACTATGAAGATATATACTACAGAATTAGGTTACGAAATAAAGATATACACATATTTAATTGAGGTAGAGGGAAAAAATGTCTTTGTTACTTATCAGAAACGAAGTTATTCGGTCAGTAGAGCGAACTAAAAGGATTTTGTTGCCAAGGCCTGAATCCATCGATGAAAATCTACTGACAAGTATTTGTATTTTAAGGAGCTGTTTTATATCATTTTTTCATTTTAAAACGTTTTGTTAGGGTAAAAGCACCCGTATTACCAAATTTACAAAACTTTTCACAGTCCTGTGAAATCTCATATTTGAACGCTGTAAATATTTCACCACACAGACGACCTCAAGCACAACACCAAACATGGCTGTAAATCAAATGGAGATAACGAGGACTGAAATTCATTGTTTCGCTCCACAGTATCCGCATTTGAAATGAAGTGGTAAATATATTTCAGAGCGCACCACTTTAACTTTTTAAAGACCCCATAACTGTACTTTAACAGCAAATATTCGTCTTGTGAGAAGTTGAGTAGATTATATCCCAAAAATGTCAAAGCTAGTTCATTTTGACTTTCTTTAAGCTCTTTTCAAACTTTTGGTCTCATTTTTTTAAAAGTCGTTCGATATATTGCAAAGCGTTTAATATTAAAAGTCTTTACACATTGTGAAGTCACGTGACTCATTTGGATGAATGAAAACTGCATGGTCGATAAGGGGGACGAATGACTGGATAAAGGTTAGCTCTCTTCGTGTACCTTAAGACAAACAGCAACATGAATGAAGTAATTTCAATGTATGATGCCTACCAAAGATCTTTACCAAACACCAGCTGCTCACCCCGTCCTCCAGCGACCATCAGAAATCTTGGTTTGAAAAGCCACGACAAAAAAAGCATAGCAATGCTTTTCCCTTAATTTTGTGCTTGGCGGATTCAAGTGACAGATGATGAACACCAGAAGAGGACGACGACTAATGTGGCACCACGACGCCCTCACCGACTGAAGAGCTTCCCTTGATCTCACCAAACTTCAATAATGTGTTATCGCGGCGGCAAGAAGAAAAGTCTTATAAAAGCTTAGCCCTAGGTAGATGGTTGTGCTGCTTCCTTGAAGTCAGGAAAAATTAATACTTGAGGCAGAAAAGGAACACCCACAATAAAGATGAAGAAGACCCCCCAGGCATTAAAGGCAACGCAAAAATGAAGCCGAAATAGACGAAATTGTTAGTCTGCAAACAGCAAAACAGTGCAAACCACACAACACTGGTGGAAATTCAGTTGATTATGTCGATGATGTTGTGAAGGAGTAAAAATGTCCAACTTTGAACTATTTCTTTCTCAGGTGTTGCTGAATTTCCGGCATTGTTTGAAAATATTTTGACAGCTCTTCCAAGCTTAGTCCTATTGGACTGTGAAGGTACCAAACAGACAGACATACTTTAACCTCGTGGATGTTTCTAATTCTTCTACATGCCTGTTGTGTATAAAGGACAGGCAGATAACCCATGAATGATCCACATAAACCACATAAATCCGTTCTCAAACCAATGTCCACACCAGCACTTAAATCCACAATCATTCCCCGAATGTCATGAGGACAACCATTGAGGACAACAAGCTCGTCGGTGACACCCTCGCTGTGTTCGCTGTTTGCAAATGCCAAGAGAAGTTCAGACAGCGTCAATCATCCGGTGTTATTTCTTACCAGCAGGATGCAGACTTGTCTTACCGGCAGGATGCAGACAAGTCTGCAGGCGCCCAGTTTTTTTTTTTCGACTCCACGTCGAGCCTGTGCGATGTTCTCCTCCCACTGGACTATCGCTAAAATCGCCCAAGTCGCCATGAGTTATCTATAGAGACACAGACGAAGTCCACAACGCCCTTAATATCCTTCTGCCTTGTTTATTACAGATTTTAAAGACTCCAGCAAAGAGAAAATTGAATAAATATACGCCACTGATAACTAGTTTGGTTAGTTACAAATAAAATATTCTTTTGTGTTCCCACACAAGATCGCACCGAGTCACAAGTTTGTTCTGCGTATTCTTGCCAACGCGCATAATACCCACTATTCAGTTTCGTTGTTAAGGGATTTTATCTTGTAAACTTGGTTGTTTACAATTTTTCTTAGCTCAGGTTCTTCAACCAATCGCTGAGACCTCGTGTTTCAAAAACCCTCGGCAGTTTACCGTTGTTAAAGTTGACCCAATTTAATTAGGGAACCAATGGGTCGAGTTAGCCCCACAAACTACTTTCAGATTTACAAGCCATTGGAGAAGGTTAACTAGCCTACTAACAGGGCGGAAATTCCCTAAAAGCGTTAGATTAAGTATAGTTTGTTCAGCTAAAAGAAACATAACAATACAAAACCACAAGTAAGAAGCTGCAGAGTTCAAGTTATTCCCTCTATGAAAATGGTGTACTTCGTACAAACCCTACATAACCACAACATTGATTACTTTAAAGTAAAATGACCCAGAGAAGACCCTAAATCACAGCTGGGGCACTGTGGGGAAGCTGGCCCAGGACAGACAAAAGTGGAGGACCTTTGTCGCTGCCCTACGTGCCGACAGGCATAACGGGCAGTAAGTAAGTAAGTAAGTAAAATGACCCAGAGGTAAAAAAAAAACCCGATGATGTGATTAATCCAACGTCGGAAATAGGAAACATGTGATGCTCAGTTTCATTTTTATGGTCTGTTAATATTTGATTACTAAATCAACAAAAACTGTATTGACGAAAGAATTCTGCGCCATCGTGTTCAGTTTTTTTTTAAGAAGGTCTTGAAAAAATTCTGTTTGATTTGATCAAACATTATCTCCCTAATTTTTACTAAACTAGATTTATTTAATGTGCAGGGATTCCATTTGATAAATTACCCGCTGAGAACCCTTTCGAATAAAGACCATAAACTCGGGTTGTCCTGAGTTACCTGGTGGAAGCTGCTTTACCCAGCGAGGGTAGGACAAAAGATTGCGAAGATATGTTTCATGAATGCAAGCTTTGGATGTAAAAAGAGTCTTCTTTTCACAAAATATTTATCATATAATTTATTCTTGATGTGTTACCTCGGTAATCTTCTTCCCTTAGAAGACACTTCAAGAAACACTTCAACATATTTTTTTCCTCTTATCAACGCGACATTAACTTTTCAAGTAGATAAACAGCAGACATGCCAAGTACGACAAATTTAATTTGTTTGAGAATAATGGCTAAGTCTGAAGGAGATAACAGTTGACGATGTCGCGTGCACACCTGAAAACACGGCGAAACATACGAAGATGTGGTGTGGCTGTAGCTTGCCATCAACATGTCCTCGCCCCACTTTCTGCTCATCAATGGCGTCACCTCGTCTGCCTGCTTTCTGACATTTTATCAGGCATTTACTCTAATATTGCGGGGCTGGGAGCAGAATCAGAATGTAATTTGAAGGATGGAGCCACTCTCGCGGGACATGGCCTTGGCAGTCGCCACAGGCGAATTTTGCAACGTTCGTGATGAGAATTACCATGAGTCGTGTCCCCTGTTTGCCGCCCTCGTCCTTCGCCGCTCGCGCTGTGTGGAGAACGTGGGGTGGGCAGAGATCGAAATTTGGAGACAGAGTATTTTTTTTTACCATCTAAGCAGACCTGCCAGTCACAGATTAGTACCGCTGAATTACCCTCCTGTATTAAAAAAACTATGACTTTCAGTTACTGAGAGGACAATTATTCCAGTAATGCTTTTTTCCTCGGGTACGGTTTATCTAAAGCTATACCCGCGCTTTACAAACACAGATATGTTTTGTGTCAGTTGATTCTCTCAAATGGGAAAACTCTTTCTCCTTATGAATAGTCCAGTTTGATATTCAAGAATATATTAAATTTAATATTAACATTAAGAAATTTACTATTTTGTACCAGTCAAACGCCGAAACACGATATCAATAGTAATATTTCCATTTCTGTAGACAGACATCAGTAAATTTAATGTTTATGTGAAGTCATTTGTGGCAATGGAGGTGGGGACCTACTAATGACATTGACAGTAGCTTTAATCTATGACTGCATAAGAAGACTTTCTTGCAGATTGGGAACTACAAGGAAATATAGCTGCTAGAAATGGCACCGACATGTACTAGTCATGACACTTACAGCCACTAGTAATGGCAATGGCAGCCTTTTTCATTCCCATCTCCTAGCCTGCTGCTGTTTTTTTTTGTTGTTGTTTTTTTTTTTTGGAAATAAATTGAAGGACTAGGCTGCGCTTTGTGGCTGTGGACCAGCGAATTTTGTTTCCTGCAATTCGGGGGACAAGGGCGGTGGAAATTATGACCTGCTTCAAGTTTCGCTTCACTTGGTCCTTGAATCGTTAGCGAGGGACAACTTCTCTGCACGCGCCATTGCCGCTCTCCATAAAAGACAACTTTCAATATGCAAGTGTCCCTCATACAAAAAGGTTAAGGTCGTCCTTTAACCCTTCCGGTGGTGGGCGGCGTGTAGTGCTAGAGACCTCACTTTTGTGGGAGCCAGATGTTTTACGAGGGCGGTGCCCATGTCCTCATTGCCTTCTATGGAGCCAGTGCCCATCCCGAGGGCTGGGTCAGATTTGAGAAGTTTGCTGCCAGTGCTCTAGCTACTGGTCTGTGCTCCCTCCCCCAGCTAAGAAAGATCAAAACAAAACTTCAGTCATCAAAGAAAGCAATGGTCGCCTTCTCACATCAAGCACTGTTTTACTAAACTGATAGACTGAATATTGTAATGAGCTATACAATTTACAGCTCGGCCTCATCTATAGTAGACTGGTGGGTGTGGAATGTGGGGGCTTTTCTGTGTCGGTGGCTTCAGTTCGGACCTTCAGACATCACACAATCGGTGCAGTTCTGTGGACTTCAAGTTCTCCTGACCTTTTGTTAATCAGTGAACTTCTGAGTGTGTAGAAGCTCGTTCATTGTTCCAGTGCGACTGATGCCATCTGTTGGCTGTGCTGTTTGGAACTGTGTTTGCTGTGGAATGTATTGCACCTTGTATAATATGTTTGATATTTGTGCTAGGGAGTGTATTCCGGCTTGTATAATATATGCTTGATAGTTGTGTTGTGGAATGTTGTTTACCACATGGCGCCCCAAGACACGCATGCACACGGTAACCGAAGAACCAATAACTGAAGCCCTAAATCTTTTCTATGTGGTTGTTGGGTAGAGAACATCCAGTTCACGTACAAAATATATATCTCCCACTGCCACTGTATTTTCTTCCCATACTCGCGATTTTGCTGTAGAGTGCTCCGCTTTTATTTGCTTCATTTTATGTCTCTTTTATTTCTGTATAGAGGAATTTTTGCGAGGCCACTAGCCAAATAAGTACAGATCCAATTTTCTTTACAAAAATCATTTGTTTGTTCTCAAACTGAAAAGTATTTGTATCTCTTTTTTTATTTCTTCGTAATAAGACAAGGGAAGAGAAGACAAAACAAACAGAGAGAGAGAGGGGGGAGACATGATTGCTTCACAGGGTTGTTACACGTCAGCTCTTGCTCCCCTAGGCGAGGTATGTTGAGATAATCAAGAATATAACTAACAGTTATTAAGTGCTGCACTTTATTTTGTAATGATATGACCTCGCTACATGGTCTAGCCGGTGATGTGCATTTTCTTTTATAGTCATTTCAATGCAGTCTTATCGTTTGTGGTAATCTTAAAATATAACCATAACCATATTATTCGAACAATCATAGTTACAGACCACTAGCTCCACTCTAAATTGTTTTCCATCTGAACCTTCAGCATCGACCAAGTGCAAAAGCTAGTTTAGCTGAGAAGAATTTAGGTGAAGACAGATAAATCAATGCCTTGTGTTGTACGGTTGCCATGTTGGTTGAAAATCTTACTGACACCAAAAACTGTCGGGTTCTGCAATCTAGCATCTCACCGGCGGCTGACGCTTTTGTTGGCCTTTTTACAGGTCGGGTAGACTACAAGTCCTCACCAAACACAGAAAACAGTTAAACAATGGCGCAATCAAACCAGACGACCCCTTCAAGCAGACATTTAAAAATGTAAATTCCAGTTATTTTATGTTGCCATGGTAGCTAGAAACGATTCCAAGCGTGTTTTTTTTCGTTGTGGCCAAGTTGAGGAGTGTGGGACGATATTGATATGGGATTTGGCACAGCAAAAGAAGCTGATGTACCCTTTTGGCCCGTGTGTGATTCCTACAGGTAGGCTACCAAATGGTCATTTTACCCAATAATATTTTTCAGGGGATAAATGATTTCATGGGCAGTGCATAACAGTAGAAATAATCGTCCTACACATCAGAGACTCTGGGACTTGGAAGCTTCATCGATACTTAGAAAGCCTCTCTGGATGGACTCGTTTTTGCTACAACCTTTTAACCTGAGGTCTGATGTGTAAACTGCACCAAGCGCGCGTGACAACGTATTCCACATCCCGGGTCACGTCTCGCGGTCAATGAACTTTGGAAGGTCTCCTTGGAGATGAGCATTTTGTGTGGCCAGAGTGATTCTCCCCTTGACAGTGAATGGTCGTGTGTCTCGTTTTCACTCGTTTTCGTCTCCATCGTCCTCGCCTTTTGAACTCTGAGTCCTCCGTGTTTGTTCCGTTCAGCGGTGTTTGCTGTCGGTGAAAGGGTTTGTAGACAGTGTCAGCACTCTTCCCCGAGTCCAGGGGATAGTATCTAATGTCCAACTTAAACGAGCGTCAAGCTAGAGGGGGATAGAATAAATGAATCTCTCTCTCTCTCTACTTTCCATCTCCACCACTTTCCTCTCGCTCTTTTCCCCCTCCCTTCTACTCTCTGATGCAGTGATTACATGTCTCTTTAGTATGTTGAAATTATGAATGTCTGGTTGGCATGACAACTTTGTTTTTTGCTCATCATGCATGACAGCGAAAACGGGCGTATCCTTGAGACTTCAGAGTTAGCCTAAAATTAAAATGTAATTAGAAAGACTTTTTTTTCTTTCTAAGCGTTTGATCCGTTCAGCAATAGAAATGAATGTTCTAGCTATGCAAGAAAAAGGAAAAGACAAACGAATGTTTGAAATGTTCAGCAAAACAAAAGAATGGTTGGCCTGCCTAACAAGAAAAAAGAATGTTGAGAAAGAGTTGCAAAAAAAAACTCGTTCACAACCGTCATCGACGATCAGCGATGGTAAGACAACCGTTATCTCACTGAGGAGCTTACGTCATACCTCGATCTACCCTCGTGCACCACCCCGAGTACCTTTATTTGTGAGACGCCGGGTGAACCTCACACCACACAAACCTACTCTGGCTGGCAAGACTGTGGGACGATCCACGCTGACTGTGGGTTTTGTCCAAGCAGCTTCTCTCGCTTCTCGCTAATAGATAATTTCCACAGTCTCGAAAACTTGTGGGGCTGAAAGGACAACTTTGTTTTTGCTTTCTTTACAGAAGCAGGCGATGTTTTTTTTAACCGCCTGTTTAGACAGTGCTTTGAACTTGAAAGCTCGGTGGCCACAGAATGTGTGCGCTTTTAGGAGACAAGAAAATCTCATAATTGAAGAGAAAACTTAATCTCACTACTGAAATGGGAACTGGGTTTTAAAGCCTTCTCCCCCCAACACCATTGCTAATCTACCTGCCATTGCTTATCTCAGTTTATCATTCATATAAATATATTGAATTAGTTTTTTCATATTATAGTCTCTAAAAACTACATATATATATATAGATAGAGAGAGAGAGTAGATAATGTTTTAAAGTTTATTTCATATTACACCACATGATAATACTTTGTTGTACATAACAATTACAGTGAGTAAAGATCACACACAGACACACACACACACACACACACACGCACGGACGCATGCATGCATGCATGCACGCACGCACGCACACACACACACACACACACACACACACACACACAGAAATATATGAAGCTTTCGAAATGTTTGCTTCATGACAACAATAATCTCTATATTTTAAAATGTTTCTACATTCGATGTTCGTTTTGGTGGAAACCCGTGAAGGAGGTGATTATTTCTTGTGAACAAAACTCTAAAATGGTTAATCTCCATACAAGAGCCCCCGGGTTGATGTGTTGAGTTAGAGTTGTTCTGACAGAGGACTAGATGTGGGTAGATAATGGAGGAAACCACAATCTCAGCTATCCTGGGATTTGAAGCTGTCTGGGACAAGGGGGTGGGGGGAGGAGAGAGAGAGAGAGAGCGAGAAGCCAGATATCTAATACTGAGATTTGTGGAGACCAGTCATCGCCGTTTGATGGCCGTCGTTCATGCACACCTTCCTTATTTCCTGCCATCGATACGCAGTGGATGTTCAACGATGTCTTTCCATATATTGGAGAAGACACATGTCTAGAATCCCAGTCTAAGGGATATGCGTGTGTGGGTTGTTTTTATTTTTACTGAAACCTTGTTTCACGCAGTATCGGCGGGTGTACATCAGTGGCACGCAGCGACTTGACAATTTCTTGAAGGAAATGAGAACATTGGGCAGTCGCTCACGTTATACCATCTCTTTCCCCTCCACTCCAGCTTTCCCCACCTCCCTCTTCATTGCTGAACATTTCTGCAATTTTCCTTCTTCTTTCCTTCTAGCTTTCTCTATTTTGTTTGTTTTTTCTTTGTCTTGCTTTCTTTCGTTTTTTTGTTTGTTTTTTTTTTGTTATAACTTCTTTCTCTCTTTCTTGTTTTTGTTTTCTTGCTTTGTTTGTTCTCAATTTTTTCTGGTAACTGTTTTATTTCTTTTCAATATTTTTATTCATTTTTTCTTTCTTTCTATGCAAAAGAGTCAAGAATTCTTAGAAGCCGTCAAGATTTCTTGGTACTGTCTTCTCTTATTCATTTAATCTTTGTTGCCGACATTTTCATGAAAAGCTTGCTGAAAGAAAAAGTTTTTACCTTCCCCGGCGGAAAAGATTTTTAAAAAGTTTTATAATGAAAAAGAATAAACTGGTGAATATCCCCCTACTCAACTCCTACACACAAAATGTCTGAGATTGGTTGCAAATGTGGGTCAGAAGTAGGAGAAAAACTCGTAGAGAAAACATAGAAGACAAGCACATCAAGAACCAGTGGTAACCAGGAAGGTGATCTTTAATTTCCCAAGAAACATTTTTTGCATTTTTGTCTTCTCTCTCTTTCTCTTCCTCCACCTTTCTCTTTGTTTGTCTGTTGTCTGTCTCCGTGTATCTCCCTAGACCATCAGTAATCTGATTGTTTGTAGACAAATTCATCTTCACTAGACTGGCATTTGCCACACAGGGAACAGAACCAATACAAACTTAACATTGATTCCTTTACTTGCTTCTCTTGAATAAATTGTAGGTAATATTTGGTATTACTGGATAATCACAATGAAGGCTAATCATTTCACCAGGAGTTACCTATCTTGTCAAACTGAAAAGTTTTAGTTTCTATTTGTTCAGAGCATAACAGAAGGAACTGATCTCTTAGAACTCGCATTACTATTTATGATTTATTTATCACTTTATTATTATTATTATTATTATTATTATTATTATGTTCTTTGTGTATAGCAGTTTGAGTTCCTCTTAATGGTGGAGAAAAGTGCTAGAGAAATAATCACCATTATCATTATCTTTATTAGCACCTGTTAGTCTTAAAACACAATTTTAAAATCCGTTAGTCTTAATACGTTTGTGTAGAAGCCACGAGGCTTGAATCTTGCTGACATATCCTAGGCAGCCATTTGTTTTACATCTTTAGTAGTCACCTTTTTATCATATTTTTACCAGCAACTGCTGAAACTTGTGTCTTGAAAAATAGTTTCAGTAACTGTGTCCCTATTTTTGGTGGAAAGACTAAGAGCTTGGCGGGATGGATTGTGTTGGAGACCGCTGCCAGGATGCTTCTGTGGGTAATTGAGTGAGTATTCCCGTGTGTGAAGGCTCCTAATAATATTTAACTATTTATGTACTGGTGCCAAAGGTAGAAATGTCTGGAGAAGTCTTTATATATTTATTTTCTCA
Source organism: Marisa cornuarietis (assembly GCA_004794655.1). Classification (NCBI taxonomy): domain Eukaryota; kingdom Metazoa; phylum Mollusca; class Gastropoda; order Architaenioglossa; family Ampullariidae; genus Marisa; species Marisa cornuarietis. Next base: position 132,690 of record SMMW01000488.1, on the reverse strand, counting down.
TCAGAACTTTCAAAGCGAGTCAGACTCTTGTGTTGGGAAAGTAACTGCTGACAAGTCTATGGTAGGGTGAACCACTGGTGACCCCATCTGACCCCGACAACGACAGCAACATTGTGGCCATCCAGCTCTACACATGCTGTACAATGATGCACTAGTCGAACAAAACCTGTTGTTTATTTTGTTTTGTTTTGTTTCTAGCCAGGAGCTTATTGTTATGGCGGGTCGTGTTGCAGGTGTAAACACTTTGTCAGCTACGCCTCTGATGTCAGCAGCAATCCGAGTCGGCTTAACACGGGAATAACTCCTCTTCCAGGGTGTAAACAGGATTAAAGAAATATAAAAATGCATAATTTTAAAAAAGATAATTCTAAGATGTATCCTCTTTAACTAAGTGCCTGAAACGTAAGGCTGAGGAGCCTCTCTCTGCTGTTCTTAACAATATTAATACGACATGACAACAAGTAAAACTCTGCTCTATGGCTTGGGTAGATTGCAAGTAGTGGTGTGCATGTGTATGGATTCTCCATTGCATATGTAAGAAAATCTTTTACGACAAAATCTAAGACTGTCAAAAAACCTTAATTTTTTTTTATCAATCAGTGGAAAGGCAACGGGAAACCAAACAAGTGGGCGGATGAAGTGATTTGCGTGGGAGTGCGTAGGTGTGGATGTGGTTGCCAGCGTCTTGTGGCCGCTTTTTCTTTGATGTCAGGCTCTCAGTGAGAGGTTGTACTAAAAGAAATGAAATTGCAAACAATAGGGCTGAGGAAGAAAGGGGTTTTCGCTGTTTTTGTGTTTACTCTCCCTTTTGACTGGGTCGAGGGAACCTGATGGTTTTCCTCGGAATTGTTAAGGCCTGACCAAAAGTGTAAATTATTTTTACTTGAAAACCTCTTGAGGTGAGTCTGTTAGTTTTGTTTCTGAATCTTGGTTCTGTAAATGTTTCACTCAATGTAAATTATTAATTAAGGAATATTTGATTAGTAGTGATTTAAATTAAAGCTGAATAGCTATTTGATATTAAGGACTTTTTTTCTTGGTGGTTTTCGATATTGGTAACAAACAGCTTTAATGTCTGTCCTTTTCCATCTTGGATCTTTGAACCTGAAGGCGGAGGCTTCTAAAAGAACTTTCCAGAAGTTTCCATAACGAAGACTTTTATCTTTAACATGGAAATTATGGTTTTTGTCTAAACGAATGTCTGTAAAATAAGTTAATTATTGTATGCGTTAAATAAATTTCGAGATTCTCTTTAGTTGCTGAAATTCATATTTTGTGAGTATTTTTTATTCTCGCCAGAAAGTAACAAAACTCACAACACGTTCAAAAAATCACTTGCAAGGAAATGGTGTCACTTCTGTGAGATCAGGCTGTCGATATATCCTCCCACCCCCCGCGGCTTGCAATTCTTCACTCTGAACCTTTCACAGTCAAAGTGCTCTCCCATTTCCAGACAAACAGGAAAGATCCAGGGCGAGGAGGTCAAGGGAAAGGCGAGCAGGAAGACACAAGAGACAAGCAGACAGAAGACAGTGGTGACGAGGATGAAGAGAGGGTGAACATGCCGAGCTGTATGGTCGGGAGGGGAGAGGAGAGCCCACTGGCTAATGTCCTTGACCTGTCTTCAAAAGAGGACAGGGTTTATCGTCAGACGACAGCCTAAGCTGTCAGCACTCACAGAGAAGCAATCTTTCGATTTCTGCCAGTATTTGAAGCTGGTGTGCGGCTGTATAGTGTTAGAGGGGTGAGAGGATGCATGGTGCTAGAGTGGTCTGACGAGCTTCAAAACAGGGAATCGCCAGTCTGCAGCGGATTAAGAAGGGGGTCGCCCACATACACGCACACATTATATATATATATATATATATATATATGTGCATCATATATGTGTATATAGATAAATAGATTGAGACTAGTGCTGCTTCCATCTTACTTCTATCTCTGCGTTCCTTCATGTTTCTGGCAATGCTTACTGTGTGTGCGTGCGTGCGTGCGTGCGTGTCCATCACACAGCCCCATTCCCTACTGAGCCTCCAGATCCCCATTTATTGTAAAGCCAGTTAAATTCATCTCCATGTGAGGAAATGCGTTAAATTAATATTATTATTCACCAGAATGAGCTTTAGGCGTGTGAATGAACTATTTATACATCAATCCATATTTATTTTCTTTCTGGATTCTCACACATGCTTATTTCTGTTCCTTCTTTTTTCTCTTTATTTGCTCAATTATTTGTGTTTCTTCCTTGTTTCCTTCTTTCTTATTTTTGGAAAAAAAACTTTCTGTCAATTAAACTGTAATTTTTCCTGTTCTCATAAAAGAAAATATTGACCAACTAAAATCAAGGATGTCCTTTTACGATTTTGTGACGACGAAAAAATTGAAAGTTCAATATGGAGAAAAAGCCTTAGTTATTACATAACTGCGCAGAATTAAGACAAATGAAGAAAGAAATTCTAGTTCGGCGGTGAAAATGGAAGGCATCAAATTACAGTCGGGCAGGCTTAGAATGACAGGCAAAAAGGAAATTGCACATCAGAGCAAATCACTTTAAAGAAGAGTGTTCTCGCTGCTTTTCGCGAGGACAAAAAGTTAATAGGAGGAGAGATAACGGACCCAGCATTTGTAAAACCGAATATCAAATCGCTTAAACCCTTTCCTTTGAAGGGTGAAGGGAAAACATCCCCATACATCCACCCGTCATGCTCAACTGCTGCCAGTCTACTTCCTTTGATATCCTCAGAATTTTTACTCATTTCCACTTTCGTCCCCTTCCCTTGGTATTTATTTACTTGTGATTTCTATTCTGTTATTTTTTTAGTCTCTAAGTGGCGAAATTATTCTTTTGTTTTGTGTAAGCATTTGTTAGTCGTGTACATTTGTCATTTGTGTTTGCGTGTACATTTGTCATTTGTTTGTCGTGTCGTGTACATTTAACATTTGTTTGCCGTGTACATTTGTCAATTTTTTGTCGTGTACATTTGTCATTTGTTTGTCGTGTAATTTGTTATTTGTTTGCCGTGTATATCTGTCATTTGTTTGTCGTGTACATTTGCCATTTGTTTTGCCGTGTCGTGTCCAATTGTCATTTGTTTGTCGTGTCCTTTTGTCATTTGTTTGTCGTGTCCATTTGTCAGTTGTTTGTCGTGTACATTTGTCATTTGTTTTGTCGTGTCTTGTACATTTGTCATTTGTTTGCCGTATACATTTGTCATTTGTCAGTCGTGTACGTTTGTCATTTGTCTGTCGTGTACATTGTCATTTGTTTGGCGTGTACATTTTATCATTTGTTTGTCATGTACATTTGTCATTTGTTTTTGTCATGTACATGTGTCATTTGCTTCTCTTGTACATTTGTCAATATTTTGTCATGTACATTTGCCATTTGTTTGCCGTGTAATTTGTTATTTGTTTGTCTTGTACATTTGTCATTTGGTTGTCGTGTGCATTTGTCATTTGTTTCTCGTGTACATTTTTATCATTAGTTTGTCATGTGCATTTCTCATTAGTTTCTCGTGTACGTTTGTCATTTGTTTCTCGTGTACGTTTGTCATTTGTTTCTCGTGTACAGTTGTCATTTGTTTGTCGTGTACATTTCTCATTTGTTTCTCTTGTACATTTGTCATTTGTTTCTCGTGTATAATTATACCTTTTTTTTTTCCTCAGTGTAAGCATGTTTGATGTTTTCCCTTTCAAAGGCCAGTTATTTCCGCAATACAACATGATCAAATTATCGATAAGGTGATGACGTGTAACATTTGTAATATTTCTCATATAAGAAATTACCAGAAAAAAAGCTTCTGAAAATTTTTATTTTTCACCCTTTTTCTTGTCATTATCTCGAATGTGACAGTTTACTCATGTCGACGAAATGGTGTTTAAGTGAAAAATCTGCAACAACTTATAATGACAGCTTCTCTCTGGGGGACGTGTGTCTCTACCTTAGCCTGATTACAACGACTAGCAGTCCAATAACTAACATCACTATGATCTAGCATTAAAAGTCTATTTACACACGTACGAGGTGTAAGATTGTAAGTGCGACTGATTTTATGACAGTTATTTTTGGATGTTCCAGCACCCACATTTCCTTTCCCCGTATCTGGTGTAGTTATAAGACACCTCTTTCCCGTCGGTTAAATACGAGGCATAATGTTGTAGACCAGAATCAGAGAAAGAGTGAGAGGAAGGAGGAGACGGAGAGCTGCCCTGTGGAAGGACATTCACAGGAGGCAAGTCGGGAAAATGTTCACTTCCCTCAGGAAATGTGGTTCGTTCATGCCAGTGTATGCCAAAATGTCAGGTGATTATCTTTATTAAAACCGGTGCTTGTGGGCCACATCTGACATTCCAGACACATAAAGCGCCTGTAAACGTGTCTCATGAAACTGCGAGTGCAAGACACACGACAGCTTTTTGTGGGGTTTTTTCATGTAACAAAGCTGTAAGGGAGCTGATCAAGCAGGACCAAAGACAAAGATGGCTTTTTTCTACAATACTAAACAAATAAATGTTCATTTTAAACGTAAATAAATATATCATATGTGGCGTGTTTATTTTAGGGTTAGATGGAGTGACTGAAAAATCTGAGGTTATGGGATACAAAAGACAGTACGAAGCTCAATATAATAACTTCAAGTTTTGACAACAGTATGAAAAGAGGTTTTATGTTAAGAAATAAGAAGTCTGAATTGTTCTCATCAAATTGGGAACAAGATTGAGTAGATTTGCTGGAAAGCCCTGTTGGAGGAAGAAGGAAGCTGTGAAGTTAAACATGAAATCGATGACATCAAGGGGCGGCGAAGATGGTCAGAAGCTATTTCTAGAGTCAAGAGAAACAGGAAGTGGATGGTGACATCCATGTTTTTAGATAGCTTTTGTAGTCCAGTGTCTCACAGTGTCATGGGCAGCGAAGTGAGTTTTCTTGAAGTGATGCAAGGCGATAATGCGGCTGTCATCCAAGTGGTCTCGATCGGAGGGACATTTCTGAATGCTTCAGCAAAGGTCAAAGGGCACATCACTGAACGAATTAATGAAGAAAAAAATATTTCAAGGAAATGGCTAAAGAGAAAAAATAGGGTTTTTGATACTAATGAGAGGTAGGAGGCGGATTGCGCATGGCTAGAGATAAAGAATAATCAAAGAAAATGAATGGTTGACGCAAAGAGCAACTGATTGAAGCTTCTGAAGTTTTCCAAGAGAACCAAATTTTAGGCAACCCAAGAGGTAAAATGTGCAGCTGGATACAATAGTGCAACTAATATAAAATGCTCTTCTTGAAGCCAGGAAACGTTTGCCTGTAGCAATCACATCTTGGAGCAACGAGAACAGTATAACAGAGATGATGTTTCCAACATCACCTGAAACACTGAGACAAGCAAACCTGTGCTTGACATGGAAAATGTTATTAGAGAAAATCAAACTTTTCGCAAGCATAGACAAGTAAAGAAGCCGTTGATGTCCAAAGTATGTCTGCTACTACTGAATTGTTTGCAGGCTCTCAGCCATAGTGAGGATGGTTAACAGGACAGCTGTTAGCTCAGTGGCCACAATCGACGCAGTCCCACCATTACTGGGCGCCAGTTACTTGGAAACTTGAGCAAAATACCTTGCCAGCGATACACCTGTGCTTGTTAGACTCCATGCAGATAACTCTTTTATTATTATAATAAAATTAATAATATATGGAATTTCTATAACGCTTTTCCGACTTTGCAAAAGGCTCAATGCGCTTTACAAGAGAAAGACTAAAAAAGATGCATAGCACACATACAGACACAGTCCAATATACACACATGCATATATATATATATATATATATCAGCAAAACAAACAACGAAAAAATAAGAACCTAAAGGAAGGACTAAACTCCAGCTGTAGTTATTAAAGTTAGTGGAAGGCTTGAGTCGCTGCTTTGCTGTATTACATCATCGATGTAGACCAGGTTTGTGAGTGGTTACACACACACACACACACACACACACACACACACACACACACACACACACACACACACACACACACACATATATATATATATATATATATTTATGCGTAAGAAGATATCTTTACATTAGTTTTATGCTTTTGTTGTAAGTAAAAACATTGTTATTTTGTTTAACAACGGGAAGAAACAAAGACCACTTGACTTGACAAGTGGTTTTATTCATTTGAAACCATCGCAGAGGCCGGTAGGGTGGACGGACAAGGTGAGGCAACTCTTCGCCATTCAGCCGGAACAGGTTTGCACGAGCTGCTCGCCTCACCTCCCGTATCAGCAGCCAGATCGAACTTTAATATGCAGCGAGCAGTGGGCAGGAGATTACCTCAAGCCCTCGCACTCTCAAGCCACTAGATGGAGGATCCGACTATAGGGCTGACTGCCATCTCCCAATCACGGAGGTTGTAGTTGTCATCGACCCTTGAGTAGACTATTGTGGGAAAGCGTGAAGGAAGTGGTGACATCAGACTGCGCCATCAAACTGTTTTGTGTCTTCACAACGGGGCAAGAGAAATGTGGGATGGAAAATCATCCTGTGTTTATGATGGCTGTCTCAACATTGTGTGTAGTCAAAATAAAGGCTAGTGGCTTCATACAAAACAATACATTATAATACAATACAATACCGCTTTATTTATCGCCAAGGGCAATTCCAAATAATGTTCGCACTAGCGGTAATACATACAAGATATAAAAATACATACATATATATGATATAAAAGAGATAATACATATACATGATATAGGAGATGATACAGACATATACATGATATAAAAAGATAATGTGTACATGTTGAAATAATCTGCACACACACACACACACACACACAGTAACAGTAAATATAGAGTTTATTATCATACAGAAGTGACAGGAGGGCAGAGTCATCAGCAAATTTTATCATGAAGCTCCTGTTAGTTGTGCTTCTACAACTGTTAGTATAGAGTATGAACAGTAGTGGAGACAAGCAGCAGCCTTGAGGGGAACCTGTACAGGTGACAACAGGATATGAGAGAAGACCGTTAACAGAAACTCTCTGCTGTCTGTTTGTTACATAGTCCAGGGTCCAGAGAGTTAGTTGGTGGGAGAGATGGAAGTCTGAGACTAGACTTTCCACTGACAAGTGAGGTCTCAACACGTGTAACAATCTAATGACAAATACAGTTTTGATGACTTTAGTCACATCACTTATTCCTCCAATTTTTAGAATAAGATAATTTAGGAAACTTTTGTGTTACTCAAATATGTTTTATCAAGAACAAACTGCCCAGCATCACCCTACACAGTCCTCAGCGCTCTCTCTCTCTCTCTCCATGATATACATGGTGTTTACATACTTTCATCTACACCAAGACAGAAACAGACACACATATATATATATATAGAGAGAGAGAGAGGTGGATAGGGTAACATTAGCAAACAACTTTAAAGAATATTCTTGTGTTCACAAAGTACAGTACAGAGCTGTTGAACTGTTCAGCCTTGACAGAAGCTTCTGATATTCTGCTGGTTGATATCATTATTCCCTGCCCGAAAATGACTTGTTATATGCTGATATTTTACATGATGAACGTTCACCACACTATAACCATATGTATACATTATAACCACACGTCGAGGACTACTATGTTTAGACATTACAGTATGTTTAGACATTACAGATATGTTAAATGTGTTTACATGTGATAAGCCTATACTGTGTGCGTGTTTACTTGTGATAAATGTGATCTGTATGTATGAGATTATGGGGAGGGGCTTGAGTTTGTCAACAAATATGGGATGGGCAGAAAGCTCGCAAGGTAAATTGTAGGCTTTTCTCTACTTGAACAAGGCATTGACATCAATAAATCTGTCCTGGGAGAGAGAGATGGAAAGAAATATAAAGAGTCAAGCAGCTTCAACATTTTTGATATTCCCGGACACTGTGAGACATGTGGGTAACCTCTTATGACGGGGTCACCACATCTGATCAGACATGTTCAGCTCACCAGTGGCAGCACTTCAGTCCCGCTGATTGCCTCTGAGTGTCTGGCAGACGTAGAAATTGTTCTCTGGGTGCCTCTCGGGAACACTGAACGGAATCGGGAAAAGATATAAAACATGCTTGTTGAACTTCGGGAGCCTGCCACTGCCCGACATCAATCACAGCCCTCGGATTTTTTTTTTTTTTTTTTTTTTTGCGAGGACGAGGACGACTGTGGCAAGGCAAGTGTCCTCATTGCAGTGAACACCCGGCTGCAGAATGGACCAGCAGGGTTTATGAGTGTAATGTCTTTTCCATTCCCGCTGAAAAAAACAGGAAACTGGGATTTTAAAAAAATGGAGGGCTTAAAGTGTCTGCTAGACATCAGTCAAGATAACCAACCTGTGATATCATTATTTAACATAACAGTGTAATTAAAATATCGTCTTCCCTGCTTCACAGGAAACATGAAATAGATGTCAGAGCGTCTTGTGAGTAATATTTATAGGACACTTTCTCTCTCTCTCCCTCTCTCTCTCTCTCACACACACACACACACACACACACACACACGCACAATTTCTCGGCACGAGCTTCAAGAAACAGATCCAAGTATTATGCTCCCACTGTAAAAAGCCAGGGTACACAAAGTCCACACAAAGCCCTCAAAACTCGTGGAGATTATTTGTGTGTTTTTGTGTGTGTGGATATGTTAGTGGGTGACAATGGGTATGGGTAGGTAGGAATAGATGAGTATGCCTGGATCGTGCTCAGTAAAGTATTTTCATGTACATACAACTTGCCTCCCAGTCTTCGCCACAAGCAGATTGCGAAGCTTGTAACTTCCAAATCAAAAAGGAAAAATCGATGGTCCGGTCATCTGCCCTGGCAGTGAGTTTCCCCCCTTTCGACAAAACCGCTTCATTTATTCTCTGAAACAACCTGAAATTAAATTTAAAGCTACCTAGTAGGTCAACTAAACTTATTTTTGAATTTAGTTTGTTACAAATATGCATCAATGTCACATTCTATTTTTAATGTCATATTTTAAAGCTGAAAGCTTATGTAATTGAAATACACACTTCTGATATCACTCAAGTCAAACTATTGCCACAGTTGTGAGCACGTGCTAATGAGCCGCTGCTCAATTACTCAGCCAACACAGGGGGAAAGAGGTCATGAACTTTATATAAAATCTGACTGTATTGTTCACAAATGATTTGGGGTTGGCCAACTTATTCGAAAATGATTGTGGACCCATGTTCATTTGTAAGTTCAACACTTAACCAGATATGTCTTCCTCTCCCTCTCTCTCTTTCCTCTTCCTTATTTATAATTATTATTACATATGCTTGGAACTTGAATGCCAGCTGTGCTAGTTAATGTATCTATGTAAATACATTCAGTCTGTAATATTGAACACAAAGAGTTCTTCTGTCAGCCTCTCTCTCTTCCCTCCTGCTATTTGTGTGTCTGCTATTACAGTGTACATGATGAGCTATCAACGACCACAGCTCTTGCAAGCATCCTCTAACAGCAATCTATTAAATTGGTATTGGTTTATGTCTCTCTCAAGTACAAAGATCAATTTGAAGATAGGACATCCAGAAAATATTACTTCATGTTTCCGTACACAGAAAATGAGTTCGTGTGTTCGCTGTTGTTAGCGATTCCCGATGTTTAGTCTTGAAAATAGAGCATCCCGCAAAAACATGTTTAGCTTTCAGCCATCAGCCCTCCTTGCAAATACTAATTCATCGCAATGGCTGAGGTTCTCTTGCTGATGGCTGGGACTGGACTCTGATTAGTTAACTGCAGTGGGATGTGGACTTCAGGAGACTTGGAGCTCCGCGTCACCTCGTTACCTTTTGACCTCTTGCCAAGCACTGGAATGAGTCTCAGCCATAGAATCCATCACGTGACAGGCGCACGTCATTGCCAGTCACAGGACAGACTAAATAGTCTGCTGCCCGAGCTGTTAGCTTGCAACGGTCATGAATTCTGGGCTTTATTTGAATCGCTTGGCATCTGCTGGGGGAGGATTTCTATTGTAGCTATCAATCGCTTAGCTTGTCACAGCTTTTAAAAATTCATTCTTTCCTTTTCCACACATGTTTGTTGTTTATGTTTCTTGTTTTTTTGTTTTTTTTTTTGGGGGGGGGGTATTTTTCACTACAGTTCACCTTTAAACTTTCAGTGTTATAATCAAACTTAAGATAAATTGTGTCTAGTCTACGTTTTGTCTGTAAAATGTATTACCGCTCAGCTCTCAGCTTAAGAGACCTTGTTAAGCACCAAGCTTTCACAAAAACAGACAAACAAGATTACGAGTCGAGCAGTGGTCGATAGGATAACTCAGCCTCCCTGTGAGGTCACCACGCATGTAACACTGGCGCTTACGACTACATCTACAACACTTCGTGTACATCCCTTCCCGCCGTCCTCTGTGGGGCTTATAGGGCTACAATGGTCAGGGGGAACCAGTTGTACTTATTTGGAGCTACGTGTCTTGCGTTGTATCAGCCCTTCACCTTTGTGGTTGGCCAGTGTCGACCGTGTTTATTAGATGTCATGTGCCATGTCTATACTCCACAACATGTCATGTCATGTTCCAAGTTAGGGTCATCTGTATTTATCCTGCAATGTCTTCAGTTGAGTCTATCAACATTATCTGCTGTAAAATAAATAATAATAAATACGTGATTTGTGTAGCGCATGCGCACCCTCACAAGGAGCTTGAGACAAGGACGAGACATGGACAGCAAACGAAGAAACGGAGGGATAAACAGCAGTACTGATGACTGATCAAAGACAAATGTAGAAAACGCAAAGAAGAATCAAGTAACAAGAAGAGTATCGTGATACAGCAGAGGAGGACGAGTAGAGAAGTAGCAATAGACAGAAAAGGTGGGGAGTAACGGTTTGAAAAAACTGTGGTTAGGAGTAAGGCCCAAAGAAGAGGCGTGTCTTCAGTGCACATTTAAGAGATTTCAAGATTAGTAGATAGTGGATATGGAAAGGAGAGAGTTCCATTCTTTTGCTGCACATTAACTAAAAATCCTGTGATCATATGTTGTTGTTCTGGTGACAATAATAGTTAGGAGATGGTCATCAGACGAAGAGCGCAGTTGTCTGGCCGGGATGTAGGGGAAGAGAAGTTCAGAGGAAAAAATCAGGGCAAGAAATAAAACACAGCACAGACAGTTTGTACTGGATGCGAGAACAGACGGGTAGCCAGTGTAGAAAACGAAGGAGAGGAGTGACATGGTCCCGTGGCTCTAAGCACCAGACGTGCAGCGGAGTTCTGTACTCTCTGGAGTCTCTCAATGAGGGATGAGGCCCAGCCTGCCAGCAAGGAGTTGCAGTAGTCAAGTCGAGAAACAACAAACACACAGACAAGAGTGTTGGTAGCACGTGTAGAAAGAAAATGACGGATGGCACTGATCTTAAGGAGCTCATAATAGGCAGACAGACAGCTGCTACATGTTTATCATAATAGACAGACTGACAGACAGTCGTAACATGTTTATCATAATAGGCAGACTGACAGACAGCGTAACATGTTTATCATAATAGGCAGACTGACAGACAGCGTAACATGTTTATCATAATAGACAGACTGACAGACAGTCGTAACATGTTTATCATAATAGGCAGACTGACAGACAGCGTAACATGTTTATCATAATAGACAGACTGACAGACAGCTGTAACATGTTTATCATAATGGACAGACTGACAGACAGCTGTAACATGTTTATCATAATAGACAGACTGACAGACAGCTGTAACATGTTTATCATAATAGACAGACTGACAGACAGCGTAACATGTTTATCATAATAGACAGACTGACAGACAGCTGTAACATGTTTATCATAATAGACAGACTGACAGACAGCTGTAACATGTTTATCATAATAGACAGACTGACAGACAGCTGTAAGTTATCAAGGGTCTCGTCTGCGGTGACAATAAATCCCAGATTCCTGGCAGACAACTTAAAGGCGATGTTGGTTTCGTCCACCTTGATGTGATCGGACAGACTGACGAGCGATGATTGATGTCTTCTTCTTAGGCATAGGAGGGCTTCGGTTTTATCATCATTACGTTTAAGTTTCTTTTTCACCATCCCATCTTTCATCATGAAATCACTTGAGAAAATCGTAAGGAGCGAGGTTATGTCTGCTGTTGATCAACATCTTGACCCGCTGCAGTTTGCCTACAGACCTGGAAGAGGTGTCGATGATGCTAAGTTGTTTATACTAAATAATCTGTACAGACACCTGGAGAAACCTAAAGCTCATGCCAGACTTCCCTTTGCTGATTTTTCTTCTGCTTATAGACACTCTGCAGCCTCACTTGTTAGCAGAGTGTCTAGTCTCAGACTTCCATCTCTCCCACCAACTAACTCTCTGGATTCTGGACTTTGTAACAAACAGACAGCAGAGAGTTTCTGTTAACGGTCTTCTCACAGACCCTGTTGTCACCTGTACAGGTTCCCCTCAAGGCTGCTGCTTGTCTCCACTATTATTCATACTCTATACTATGTTAGGAATGGGGTGTTATCTCCCTTAAATGTTTTAAAAAGTAGGGATAGCCACCCTTTAAGGTACGCTCGAGAATGCATGGTAGTGAGTATGATTTATGAACGAGCGCGTGACTGAGCAAAATATAATAACTGTAGCTCCTGTAGATGGGGTGACCTCAGTCTGTTCATTCCCAGACCAAACGTCGAAGGAGGAGGATGTGATAGTAAATTTCTATGAGAATGCGACAGGGGAATCAGTTTAATTCCTTTCCTAGCCAAGGTGTGGGATACGCTTTCTTTATTTTTTTGTCTTTATAATGGTCAGTGAGAGAATGATGAGCTTTTTATATTTGGTTACAAATTGTGGTTATTGTAAAGAGGTATGGTGGTTTTCACCTGTAACATAATGTATCAGTTATATTTGGTGTGAGTATTCACGGAATCGTTAGGATTTCAGGAACTGAGGGAAAAAGACGTGCGAAGGAGATATCGTCTACAGCAAGTTGTGCCAGCCGAGTGAGCACCCGATGTTCAGGAGTAAGTGAGTAAGTGAGTATACTGTCGTCACATTGCTGTGTGTGCCTCGTCAACACCAGCTATTCAGTAGTATTGGAGTTATACTGTCATCAGTCTCAGTGAGCCTAGTCACCACCAGATGTTCAGTAGTATTGGAGTTGTACTGTCATCAGTCTCAGTGTGCCTAGTCACCACCAGATGTTCAGTAGTATTGGAGTTATACTGTCATCAGTCTCAGTGAGCCTAGTCACCACCAGATGTTCAGTAGTATTGGAGTTGTACTGTCATCAGTCTCAGTGTGCCTAGTCACCACCAGATGTTCAGTAGTATTGGAGTTATACTGTCATCAGTCTCAGTGAGCCTAGTCACCACCAGATGTTCAGTAGTATTGGAGTTATACTGTCATCAGTCTCGGTGAGCCTAGTCACCACCAGATGTGCCGGAGTATTGGAGTTATACCCTTGTTAGTCTGCGAGTTCACACCAACAGCTCCAGTCATACAGATTAGTTTCAAGGGAGGTTATACTAGGAAGGTGTACATATATGAGTGAGTGTATTCTGACCCGGACTTTGAAAGTATGTGTCTGGTCATTTTGTTTATATCGGGAAACCGAATTGGGGGACATTAGTATTACCCGTTAAGGTTCCCTCTCGAGAAACTGTGTGATTTGGAGAATTGAAGTAATGGACTTAAAGAACAAACTGTTGCTTGTGGATGTTGAATGATTGGAGGATGGAGATTTCGATATATCATTGATATAGTATTGAGGATTGAGTTTTGGTAGAAGTATATTTTATTAGAGTAAACTATGTGATTGCGGGGTTTACCTAGCCTGTAGTTAGTTGATATATAAGTTTATTTGAGATATGTTAAATTATTTAAGATTTGTAAAATTATTTGATATTGGTGAAATATTTGAGATTTGTGAAATTATTTGAGGATTGTGAAATTTGTTGCCCCTAAGAGTTCCTAAATGATAGAGAATTAGAAGCCCACGTGCAGGTCTTAGTGATTTGTTGCGAGAAACAACACAGTGTTGGTCGGTGTGTCTTGTATGTGATCTGTCTGTGTGTGCGTCTCCCCAACATACTAACAGTTGTAGAAGCACGACTGACAGGAGTTTTCTGATAAAATTTGCTGATGACTCTGCCCTCCTGTCACTTCTGTATGATAATGAACATGTTCACAGTGACACTCTTCCTGACTTTGTCCGCTGGTGTGACGAACACTTCCTTGTTTTGAATGCCTCCAAGACTAAAGAAATGATCTTCGACTTTCGGATGAACAAGCCTGAGACAGTCATCAGTAGTACTATCCATGATGATGCCATCGAGGTAATCGACTCTAACAAATATTTAGGTACCATCTTCGACAACAAGCTTAAATGGGACATCAACACTGACATGATCCCCAGTAAGAGTCAACACCGTCTGTACCTCCTACGGAAACTCAAATCTTCCTCTGTCAGCTCTGTCATCCTCACTCGGTTCTGCCAGTCCTTCATTGAAAGTCTCATCACTTTTTCTTTCATCTCTTAATTAATGTATGTATTATCATATGATGTGTATATTACTGCTAGTACGAGCACTATCTGGAATTGCCCTTGTGGATAAATAAAGTTGTATTGTACTGTATTTGATGTTACTGTATATTCTCAATGTTATCCTAGTTACCTATGATGGGGATGTCATTATTAACGGTTCTTATTAACGCACTGCTCGAGGAGGTTATAACTGATAGTTGCATCTCCCACTAGTACAAGCACATTATAATGGCCTATTTATTAATGCAGTGTCTATTATATTTATTATTACTCTCTGTCTTATTCATGAGAGTCCATTACAGGAATGCACACACGCAGTTCAGCGCAATTTACCCCGGGGTTTAGATACACAGGGCCTTGAGCTTGCCTCCAGCCGGGCAATGAGCTATAAGTTGTTATTATTATTATTATTATTATTATTATTATTATTATTATTATTATTATTATTTAAAACTTGCAATATGTAAAACTTTTCTTATCGAGCTTTATCTCACCTTGACTATGGAAATTCGATTGTCGGTGGCGTTCCTAACCATAACCGTAAAAAAACTCCAGAGAATGCAAAATTATCTGCAGATTTCATCTTTGTTGTATTTCAGAAAGCCCCTGCCATCTGTCTACTTGCAAAATTGCACGTGCTACCCAGCCCCAAACAAATAGATTTTCAACTGCCTTCCATTAATTTTCATGTTATCAATCGGACCACTCCTTTAAATCTTAGAAAAGCTCTATGTTTCATGCAAATCCCTATCCTCTTTATCTGATTTTTGAACCTTCATGATTCCAGGTCCCCTCCCCCCCCCCACTAAAACAAAACCAAACAAAAGCATGAGCACCGTTCTTTTCTTCGTCTGAGCCCTTTAGTCTGAAACACCTTCCCTTTCTTTATCTGACATTCAGATACTCCACACGACTCTCAAAAATCTTTAAAAATTCATTTTTTCCGATCGCTGTTCTAGTCCAAGAAGATACCCGACCCCAAACGTGTATTGTTTTCCACTTTCTGTGTAGGTTTGAACCAATGTATAGACTGATTGGATTGCAGATGTCTCCAATTATAAAGTCCTTATTTTTCTTTTGCCAAGCACATTTGATTGTACGACCTGATCGTTTGAACAGAAGAATATTTTTTGCAAACTCTATGAGCTCCACCATCATGTGAGGTATTGTTAACTAACGGGTCTTGATTAATGACCGTTAGTAGCTCGTTGAGTTCAGAGATCTGGCAGCGTCAACTTCCAAAGGGAACACAGAGGTTGTGTTGTCGAAAACAATAAATAATACTTCTATTTCAGACTGAGTAATGCCAAACAACAATACACGCCTACCCTAAAACCTAAACAACTACAGTGGCGACACACGCCCGTCCTAAATCGTGAAACTCAACGGCGACACCTGCCTACACTACTCTAACCTACTCCTTCTTCTCTCTCTCTTTCAACGATCACACTAAACGTTACACATGCGCTCTCTTGCTCGAACATTTGACATCACAGCTTGCGTCATTCATCCAGACTTGCGTCATTCACCGAGGCTCACGTCATTCACACTTGCTCACGCGCTCGCTAGGATTGACCTAGACCCACTAAACATTTCATTCGTAACAGGTATGTCTATATAAATCTTGTGTAGTGTGTATGCATATATATATATATATATATATAGAGAGAGAGAGACGTACTATGCATGTGTGAGCTAATTTTCGTGCAAGTGTTTTGTAATAAATAAATTTTAAGTGCACCTTCAGCCTCTTTCATTCTCTCTCTGTGCTGAGTCACTGTCACTCACCTGTTTTGGGGGTACCCACGAATGGAGAGGTGGAGAGACACAACAGAAATGCAACAGGCAACCACAAAGTGAAATAACAGCTCTCGATTCTGTTAGTACTAATAGCTATCAATTATTTTCTTGCGCCTGCCATCACCGAGAGAAAGGCAACTATCTGTCACTTTAGTTTCAACCCAGTTCAAAGGGATTGACCCCAGAACAACACTAACTGGACTGTTGTTTCACTTGTCGGGGGTTAGGGGCAAATGTGTAAAATTTATTGAGATGGAGTGAAGCCACGCAAACGCATCCATTGTCTGGTGAACAGCCACTGTGTGTGGCCAAGAGATACTGTAGCTGATTTGTTTTTATATTTTACATCAGGCGTGATTCTTTATATGCTATTGCATCCCTAAAACTGCACCTTGCAAACTTTTCGGATTTGCGCTGTACTTTTGAGATAAAAAATGTCCTAATCGTGAGGATGCAGACAAAGGTTTGCTAGCAGAGCAGGAAATGAAGACAATGCTGTTGAGTTGTATTCGCTCATTCAGTTCCTTGACCTGTACAGGTTGACCTTTGCTGCGTACCCCGTACTAGTCTTCGAAGCCGCAAGTGCTGGGTAGATGAAGCGGTGAGTTAGAATTCCCTTGACTGAGTTCGTTAAATATCCTTCAGTTTTGTTCCCAGAAACTCTGTCTATGCAAAATAAATTTAATTATGAGGGTTCTTTTTAATGATGCCATCTTGCGTGGTGCTCACTACTGCGACAATACAAATAATTCAGTTGTCTTATCTCTTTTCCCCTACATTTAGTGAAACAATAGAAATGGAGGATGGAATCAATTCAAGTCCATTGATTTACTATTATCTTGGTTACTATATAATATGAAAGGCCTGGTAAGTTATGTTCAACTGAGTTGGATTGTTAGGGGATTTTTAAATTAGGATTAGCAGCAGTCTCCCGAGGAAAAAGTGCATTTGACTGCAGGTTACATTCAAAATATAAATTCTACTGCCTACACCGAGTCAGAGTCTTAAACAAGTTTGATAATTTTCACATTTTTTTCCTGTTTCCTGACAGAGTTTATTTCCAGCTTGATGATTTAAGCTGAAATTGCGATGACCACATGCATTCCAATATTGCTTTGTCTTGTTCTCGACAAAGATTAAGGACATAAAGATGCCGTGGAATGAGAAGTCCTCAAAGACTTTGACAGATTTCTAATAGAATGGCAGGAATCTAGTTAAAAAGGGTTCAGTTTCTTGGAATTTTGGAGCGGTCCTTTTAAACAAGAGGTGAGATTGCAGTGCAGAGAAGTCTGAAGGGAAATCTGCAATCTGCTGACGAGGCGATCAAACTGCTCTTAACACAGGAACAAAGTTGATCATGCACTGATACCGAGACTTTGAAGCTTTCATGCACATTTAAATGACATTTAGTATACCAGGTTAATACACCCCTTTAATATATCGTTCTCATCATTTTCTCCAAAATACCATTCAGCTGAAACTTTATTTTGGTACTTTATTAAACAACTAACGTTAATTTTTTGTTTATATAAACATAAAAAAACAGAGACAGACAAGAATAGAAATACAGAGCAATAGATATGCCCGTGTGCATCTTTTTCATTTTTACTTGTTTAAGTATGCGTTTCATAGTTCATGTGTCTTTCATGTGTCTGTCTGTCTGTCTCATTACGTATGCATGAGCCCGTTGAGTAGGATGCTGCAAATGTGCACAGACATTGCGTGGGTGTCCATGAGAATTTGCACGTCCTGTGTGGAGGAAAGAACAAGTGAACATTTAAGTGGCATGCCACTTTTCTTTACCGCTGTCTTGCGTGCAGCGAAATGCTGTCTTCCATTCCGGACATAAACAATTTTTTTTCCATCCATGTCCCTGTTCGGAAAGGCTTTAAACCTGGATTTCCTCTCACAGAGGTCCCCGGATGTACTGGCTTTCCCACTGTGCGTGAGCATGCTCAACAAATAAAAAAGAAACAAAATGAGATTTGAGATAAAGTTTGCGCTGAATAGAAAGCGCTTGTCCTTACAAAATAAATGCACTCTTTGGAACTGTTGGAGGTCTTGTTTGAATCGCTTCAGCAATCTTATTGGAAAGTCGGAGAAAAGCCTTTGAGGTTAAGGACTTCAAGTTATTGCGTTTCATGTGTGAGACTTCGCTGCTTTCGCAACATTTTGCCTCTCTGCTTGGGTTTATATAAGGACGTCCGAATCTTATGGATCGACCAAGCATATGCCCATCCTTGTTCTGATCAATCGATACAAGATCTGTCTAGATAAATTGTTCCTGCTAAGCAATCTTATATAAACTTTAGTGTAAACTGGTTGGGGGGAAACCGTTCATCCAACAAAGCTTCTACCCAAAAGAAGTGACTAGCTGACAGAATTACACATAAAGTTAGAGTCAAGAGGAACATCCTTAATGTTATTTCATTCTGCTTGCCATCGGATCTCCTAGCGAGAAGAACGAAAGAAAAGAAAAGATACAAAGAAAGAAACAAAAAAACAAAAGAGGAAAGAAAGAAAAAAAGAGATAGCAAGATACTAAAAATAAAAACGAACAAAAATCCTATAACAACATCATTTTTACAAAATTAATCAAGTTAATAGATTGTGCAAAAAAGTTCTTTGACCACGTCTCCCTGATGTGGTATTTGATCGAATGCTTGTTCTGGTCACATTCCATAAGCTCTCCACGCCTCTGTCGTTCAAGACAGAAATATTTCCAGAATGATTGCAGTAAACGAAATATGTTGATAAAAAAACTACCACCCTTACCCTTAAAATACAAGGTCGCTTAACATCGTCCGGTGGACTTAAAGCTGTTAGGGAAAGAAAATAGTTCATCAGAATTTATAAAGATTGTATTGCAGAACAAAAACTGTTTTCATGTCAGGCAAAACGAACCAGAACGAATGCCAAAACAAATCCCAGAAGTAAAAATTGATCATTGAAGGTCCAGGCCTATGAAAAGACCATTAAACGGGTACCATTAATGGTGGTAGAGAGAGCGACGAGGAAAGTACAGACCGCCCTACAACGGTAGTTTATGTTTGTTGTTGTTTTGTTGTTTGTTGTTGTTTATTTAGTTGGAAAGTGCTTCCACCTTGCGGTGATTTCGCACTATCGGGGGAAATGGGGGGGAGGAAACCGGAGTACCCGGAGAAAATCCCCGCCACCCAGTCCTGCGAACAGTACAACGGTAGTCTTCACAAGGAATACTTATATCTCAGCCGACAACAAATCGGAGAAATGCCAAGAATAATTGGAATAAACTAGTTAATCGAGAGTTCAGTAGAGGATCTAAAAACCAATTTTAAATGTAGTAATAAAAGCACTAGTATGACTGTGGTGAAAGATGTAGGGAACTTTGAAAGAAATTCAACTACAAAGGGTTGTGTTTCCAATTTCGTGAGATGGACATTGTTCAGGATGTGCGAAAGTTGAGCGACCTTTAGTTGAAGACCGCAGGGTAGCGAGGGAATCAAGAACACAAGAAACAAAGTACAAAGGTACCACCGGACAAAAAATAGTCCACTTAAAGTACATCAAGGTTCTTATAGCTCAGCCATGAATTGTAAAATGTATTCTTCCACTAGTAATTTCTAGACAAGCAAAGCACCAAGTACTTTTATTCCGATGACTAAGTCAATGATTAGCACACAAGGTGACGACTTTTCTTCGAAAGCCTCGTGGGGGAAGTATAACCACTAGTAACAAAGTTAAGCTAAGCGCTAAAAAGACTAATCCCAAGGAAAATGGTGAGGCAGGAAGAGAAAAAAAAATGATGAGACCAGTCCTGCATTCACTGCGCATGCGCTGTCAAACGAAATGGAGCTTTTACGACCAACATCGGATCTCCGTCTGGAATTGCTGTCGTCTGCTACGCTGACTCTGGCTCTGGCTCTGGCATGGAAACTTTAGATGAGTCCGGGCAAATAATCCAGCCATGGTGTGTGTGTGTGTGTGTGTGTGTGTGTGTGTGTGTGTGTGTGTGTGTGTGTGTGTGTGTGTGTGTGGAGGGGTAGGTGGGTTGGGCAAGGAACTAATGGCCAGCTGGGGCAGACAGATCAGTAAATGGTAAAGGGAACTAAAAGGCATGCTGTTCATCCTGTTTACAACTTTGACCATTTGGCACAGGAGAAGAGCCAATCCACTCCCTCAGTGGGAGATAGTTTGTCTCTAACAGCGTGAGAATCCTGAGGTGCGGGGTTCACATCACATCAAGGACACGCCATCTGTATATGGCAGTTGTTTGCATAACAATTTGTTCAGATTCTCTCCTCTCTCTCTCTCTTTATCCATTCCATGTTTCTTTTATGTTACGAAATCGTCCTCGTGTAGAACCAAGTTTTTTGAAATACTCAAAGAAAAAAGCAAAGATACAAAACATCATGTATAAGCCCCACTCATGTGCTACTTCCCACAACTGTAGTCTTTTGTCGTAAGATTTGTTGTAGAAAGAGGAAACCCTGTCTGTCTGTCTGTCTGTCTGTCTGTCTGTCTGTCTGTCTGTCTGTCTGTCTGTCTGTCTGTCTGTCTGTCTGGACGACGACCGAAGTCCGGAACTAGACATAACATAGTCCTGTGTTACTGACATAAAGTTCAGTGCGATTTAAAGACGGCAACATTGCGTTTTTTTTGTTCGTTAAGTCCGAATAGAGAGGGAAGAACATGATTTTATTTTTTGCTTTGTTACAGACTTTATCAATTGTCTCGGCTTATATTATTTGCGAGTCTTTAAGAAAAAAGGTACAAAACACTAGTCCTGACAAACTGAGTACTTTGTGAGAAATGGCATGAATATAGGGAGATTTCTTCTGTCTAGCATTCCTGCTTACCGATGAATAAATTTATGCTGATTTTGATAAAGTTGAACGTAGGGTCCAGTAGTTATTCAAAGACTCAATTGTTTGTTTAAATGTAATCTAGAATACTTTTCTAAAAACTCCGAAATTTTTTTTTCGGTCAAACAGTCTTGGCAAGCTTGCGGATGTTTTTCTGCTCGTGATACGTGAATTTTTTTCTGGAAAGTTCACGCTAAGACTGTTTTGTCCTGTGTCCCCCAGAATATCTTTGGAAAAAGCAATGAACTCTTTTCTCGGGATATTTTCAACAGCTGTTAATAAAATGTTTCAAAAGCATCAAAGAAGTGTACAAACTATTTTTAAAAAGCGATTTGTCTTACGCAGATTCCTAGCCACCCATCGACATTGAGACCATTGTCCTGTAATGAAGCCAACGCGGGTTACAGACATTCTCCTTTCTTTTTCACTGCATGAATCGGTATCCATGGTTACCTGTGAGACACCCATCTTCGGGAGGTAGTCGCGAGGTTGGTGGGAGGTTGGGAGAGACAGTAGAACAACAATCGTAAAGCGTGTGTTTTACATTTAGGGTTAGGGTGGAGAATGGTGGCAGGGTGAACTTCCACTCACAAATTTCTCAGATTACTAGACACCGAAAATTGCATTATAACGAGAGAGACAGTTAGCAAAGCAGTTAATGAGAGAAACACGATAATAGGATAATAGGATAAGATAAAAATTATGGCCGTGTTCAACAAGAGTAACAGAGCTAGCAAACAGGTATAAGAAACACGGGGAAGACGATAGTAATATTTATTAACAAGTTTCAGTATTTCGCTGTTTTCACCTTCCCCTCGCCCTAACCGGGAAAAGATGAAAAAGTTGAAGGAATGAAGGTAAATCCAGCAGATGTTTCACCGCCAGCACACAACATGGTGAGCACCTCACATCACCTATAACAACTGTCACACATTTAAGCAAGAAAATAGACCAACAATAAAATGTAATGACTACACACATCAATTGTTTGCAGGAAACAATTAAAAATTGGGTAAAATAGGTAGGTTATCAGCCCCTTTTCAACAAAAAGTCTCGCTATCTTGTTCAATATATATATATATATATATCATCCTAAAAAGCAATTTAAAAAGTTTGTGAATAGTAAATTCAGAAAGAGACAAAGGGAGTATAAACCAAGAGTAAGAAAGAAAAATTTAAAGAGAATGCTTTATTCTTTCGAACGAAGTTAAGGAGAAAACAAAACCCAAACAAACGAACAAACGATTTGACTGCTGATTCATTTTCCAATAATCAAATGGCGAGGTTCTATAAGTTATATACAGAGATACACATGCTAGTACGATCATAATTATTAGTTATATCCAGATATACACGTGCTAGTCCCGTCATAATTGTGTATTATTATCTAGTGTTATCGTCTACAAAATATATTTTACATTGAGTTAATTCTCCTGGGTAGCAGCCTTATAAAAATGTCTACTCCTCTTGGCAACTTTACAGGTATACATTTCACACTCAGACCAGCATGTGTAAGATCAAACTAAAGTGAAGTTCTTATTTACTTATACTGGTGCAGGACATAGAGATGTGGGAGAGAGGATGGTAGAGTTCAAAGTGATAGCAGTGTTTGCTTGTTATCTACACCAATAGACCGCCAAAAATTGAACTTCTGTATCAAATCAATAAGCCTGATCATCGAGCTCCGACAGTTTGTCCCGCGCACGAAAAGCCCCATAGAGAAAACATATTATCGACGATAGTTCCAATGAAAGAGACCAGAACTTGTTCGGTCCGATGAATCATTAGTGGGCAGCAAAGCTCCTGCGTGACTTTAGTCCTCCGTGAATGCCCCAGACCTTTGAGGGGGGGGAGCTGATCGAAGGGGAGTGCAAGAGATTGTGCACGTAGTGCTGGCGGCGCGGGGGGCTAAGCACGACTTCCACACACAGATTGGCCACCCGCCCTCGTCATGGACTCCAGTTGTCGTCGTCTGTGTGGTGACGGGGTCCGGGGTTAGAAACCCAGAACAGATGTTTTGATTGGTTAAGCTTGCGTGCTGAGGGTACCCTCGAGTCCGCTTTGAACTTTCAAAGTTTATCTTTCTCTGCGATCTTTCCTCAGTCACGCGCCCGGACTGTGTTCCTCTGACGGTTGTCTTTGTCGGACGTTGAAACATAACCCTTGCTCCGGACTTTCTCTCTCCCTCCTTATCTCTCCAATTTTCTTCTCTTTCCCTTTTACTCATTCATTCATCCATTCACTCACTAAATCACTGTCCTCAATCACTCAGTCCAGTTCTCTCTCTCCGTATTATGTTCTTTAATCCCTGCACACTCATCTCATGTTAACAATAAATGTTCTAGCCATTGTTTCCCAACACAACGAATTTAAAAAATGACGGATAGAAGACAACCACTACTTTAACAAAATTCTTCATCATCATTCATTTTGTCATTCTTTGTCTTCATCACCTTCATCTTCTTCAAAGAAAACAGATGACTATAGTCTTTTAATTTTCGATATTTAAAAGATACCAACGGAAAGATGGAAATCGTGGAAAAAAACAACAGAGAGAGAGAACAGAAAGTTTATCCAGCTTATCTTCAAATGGAAAAACTGTGATTTCAAAAGGCACGTGTACTGTTAGAGACGACAGAGGAAGCAGGAAATCACAAAGAATTTGAATCAGAAAGCGGATTCTCAACGGCTAGAATCCCTGAGGCTTTCGTAAAAAGAGAACGAATGTTGGGCAGAAGCACTAAATTTCAAAAAAGAGTCTTTCACTGATGCAGGAATATATATATATATATATATTTTTACTTTGCAGATGTAGCAGATTTCAGCCAGAAAGGGAAAAACAAATTTTAAGAGGATAACTTGACGGTAGAGTAGTGTGCGAAGTAAGTTTTTAAAGATTGAACAGAATACTCGAAAAGGTATGATTTTAAATTTTTACAGTAAAATAAAGCGATGTGAGGCCGGTGAAGAATGTGCAGACCACAGACCTTCATTGACTGGATGAGTGTCTTTCATTCGTTGCCTCTTTGCTCTATCATAGGAGTGACCAATCGTAACAAACCCTATAAACGAAGAGCTTTCGCTTCCGTTTTCTGTCAAAATGGCGGAGATTCCTAACGTAGAAGAAATTTTAGAAGTAGTTTATTAAGCTTTTCTGTCATCAGAACCTTGTTAAAAGAAGATTGCAAAATAAACAGTATTTTCTGTAAAATGTATTCTGTTTGTTTATAGAAAACACATTTAGATTTTTCGACAATTTTATAAAATAAAAATATCGTCACAACAGATGCTATTGACTATTTATCACTAACAATTAAAAAAACATTGTTTTTGATTTTTTGGAAACAATTGTATAGATTGTTCTGTTACGAAAACAAAACATCCACTTTAAGAATTTATTTAAGGTATGCAAACAAAGAACCGGAAACACGAGGCCTGTCTAAAGGAAAGCCGAGACTTACACCGCACATGAACCTGAGTCGCTTATCCAGTAATGAAGGTCCATGGAGCAGACAGTCACAGACAAAGCGACAACGATTGAATAGAAAATGCGGTTAAATATATATATATATAGTTTGATGGACTGAGGTATAATACCTGGCTCTCGATCCATCATGTGCTCGCACATACGAACATTAAACAATAAAGTTGTATTGAAAGCACGCACGCACACACACACACACACACACACACACACACAACACTCCCTTTCTGTGATCAGTAATGCAGGTGAAGATCGTTTGAGTGAGTTTGGAGTCTGTGAAACAAAGGTACAAAACTCAAACGAGCAGACAAGAAAGAAATAAGACAAAGGTGAAAAGTAGTGGTTCACCATTATTCTAATCCCAGAATTTATGTCCGTATTCCTGCATTTCCCTCGACAGTCATTTTAACTCTTTCAAAAGTATTCCGTTATCTGTGAGAACTCTCGGAACTCACGATTTGAGTGGAAAGAGTATGAAAACTTTTTCCTGTTAAAAAAACAAATTACTGTCAGGTTTCTTTGGTACGAGGCCGATGACCTCAACATTTTTTATGCATTGCTGTGAAAAAACAGGCTGAAACCAAGGTTCAGAGTGCTTGAGCTCGCATAAGCTTCGTTTAGGATCAATCCTGACATTTGGTGGAGGCTGAAGAGCCGAGTTACTAGTTACAGATACGCCGACACGACAGAAACTCCAGCGCCCTCGAGCCGTTTCTGGGAGAGAACAGCGCGGAGGGACAGACCGCGTCACACGCATGGAGGATTCCAGAACTCGCAGACAACTTCTCCTGAGTGATCGTTTACTGGACAAAAAAATAACCTCGGTACGCCTCGTCAAACACTGTGACTCTGCACAGCACGTGCAGTATTTGCCCGCAAGCACTTGAGGCAGCACGCACAAGACCAGGGGTGCCTTGCATGGTGAGACAGGGCCACACGTCTGCACTCCGATAGAAACAGATGATGATGATGATGATTTTCAATAGGGAATGAGGGATGATGATGATGATGATGATGATGATGATGATGATGATCATCATCATCATCATCATCATCATCATCATCATCATCATCATCATCATCATCATCCCTTATTCCCTATCGAAAATGGCTGAAAAAGTTCTGTCTTTGTTACTCTTCATTTAAAGTATTAAGGTGACAAACAAAACAAAAACAAAATTAAGAGGAATGTTTTATAGTCTTCCCTACTATTCTTCCAAAAGGCGTATTTTTCTCTCGAAGGAATGAGTTCGTGACATGCAAGGTTTGTTGTTGGACTCTTTCTCTGGAGTGACGGGCCATGAAGATCAATGTTTCCACTTCGCCTGGCGGCCGATGACCCGCAGCAAAAGTCTTTCGGCATAAAAGAGGGTCCTCCTGCCTCCTCTGGGACTTGCTGAGCAATGCGGGGTCTGGCTTTGTCCGGTTTAAGGACACCAAATCTGTCTTGAAGACTGACCAGTATAGGATAGAGGATATAGATATAGTCAAAGGACATATAGTGGCCATGAGAATCTTTCAGAGTGGGATTTGTAATGAGTGTCGGCCAAAAAATACGATGGTAAAGAAAATAAGGAAAATTGTACTCAAAATGAAAAATGTTACATGAAAATGTAAAAGAGAAAGCTTGCTTTCATTCCAAGATATTTAAGCTCAAACCTGCGATAATATCATAAAATATGTTATAAAGGGGGAAACAAAAATGGATTACCGATAGCAAAAGGAGAATCATAGCTGTGTGTGACACTGTCTGAAGTTGTATGAGAAATAATAACTGCAGCAAAAGCATCGGGACATAAAGTAAGCCTGGTACAAACTGAAAAAAAAACAAAATAAATCCTATCGTGTTCATGAGACACGAACCGCCGGCATTCATTTTTGACGCTAATGGCCAAGCTCAGCGAGGCTGGGAAAGAGGGCTCCACAGACTTGACGAGTCCTTTGCTAACATTCTTACTCCTTTACAATTACAATCCGGGGCTCTACATGCTGGTAAAGTGTCCAGGAATCCAAGCTTTTAACAAACACAATTGTGGGGAATCTTTACTGCATCCATTATGTCCCAAAAGAAAACGAGTTGAGAAAAGAACTAAAATGAGGCGGACCTTTAAGAACCTTTCCTGGCTGCGAGGTAAGTGGCAAGTGCTTTTATTATTTGGACAAACTCCACGTCATGACAAGCTTTCCAGACGTACACTTCCGGCCGACCCGGCAGACCCTCCCATCGGGGGTCAAAAAAGAGAAGAGCTGGATGTTGAACATGAAGAAGTGGACAAACCCCTTCATGCTAGAGCTTCACGCCAGCAGCTCTTCACAGACAGAAATGCAGACTGTCGGCTGTCTTGACCCCCTGCCCCTCCCTCGTGACGACCACGCCGATCAATGGATTGATGCTGACGATGATAGCTGCTGTCATCTGTCTGACACGAGCCGCCCTGCAGCCTGTGGTGTGGCAGAGCAGATCACTTGTGATAAGTCTGTGTTGCTAAATCTCGGGTCAGGCTGATGGCCGAGCTTCCTTCCAGCCTAGACTCGAGAAGCTCTCCATTAACCCCTTCGGTGCTGGTCGTCGCCCTGTTGTCTTGTCGCCTGGTTCCTAAAGGGCAAAGTAATTGCCGTGCTAGTTGCTAGCACTGGCGAATTGTAGAATTTTTTTCCTTAAAAATATATTTGTCTAACTAACCTTCACTTTACTGCTCTCTCTCTCTCTCACACACACACACACACACACACACACACGCACAAACACGCACAGACATGCACGAGCTCGCAGACGCATACACGTCGTCTGCAGGGGCACCAAGATGGACAGGAGTGAGGTCTGAAGATGACAAGATGGCTGTAGAGTAGTCAACATTTCCTGTGGGCCAGACACCCAGCTGCTTGATTTTTTTGCGCTGATTTGTCTGGACGCCTCTCCAGACAGTTGAGTCAAGCAGTAGTTTTTCAGAACAGTACATATTGTATATCACTGTACACTACACGTACATCGTGTATATCTCTGTACTCTGTAAAATGGCAATCGGCTCAGTTTTAATAATCTTTGTGGATCTTTATTTTTTTTTTTTTTTACTTTTGAACTGTCTTGGAGATAACAATACTGATTTCCTGAATTCCTCCCCTTTGTTCTCTTCCTCGTTTCTATCCACCCCCTTACTCCATTCCTTCTCTCTTCCCTTTCTTTTATCCCGCACTCCATCTTACTTTAAAACAGCTCAGATTTATAAGAAAAAAAAAGAATAAACTGAGAACGAAAGAATAAATTTAAAAAGCAAGACAAAAAGATAAATAGGGCAAAGGAGAAAAAGAAAATATGCATGCCCTTTTATTCATGTCTTGTTTTTAAAACATGAGCCAAGGTGCAGCTCTCTCCCCTTCTTGACTGTGGGTAGCAAGCACATCAGAAGCTGCTCTCTGCAGAAGAAAAAAAAAGGCACAAGACAGACAAGCAGACAAAAAGTGTGTTTATCGACACTTCACTGACATCCAAGACTAAGCGTATTTACCATTCTTCTCTCAAGCATTTTCCTCTTTTTCATTTAAAACCAAATCATTTCAAGTTTTAAGGACTGTGAGAATTGTCGCCTGCCTCCAAAACTGCCTTTCAAACAGAAAAATAATGCGCACTTTGTCTGCACAAAATGTCTACCTTTACACACACTTTAAAAACTGTCTCCGCAGTATTTCTTTAAGCTTTTTCTGTGGAGGCATGAATAACATCCACTGCGCCATTACTTCGAACTCACTAAGTACTGCCAGAAGCATTGGCTGCAGGTGAAGAAAGAAAGAACCTTTCTGGTGTAAGTGGTTCATTACATCGAGTTTTGGCTGATTGACTTCTTCTTCATCTGTTAGGACAGCAAACTTAAGAAATATGAAAAAAAAGATTTCGGAGAATAACTCAAAAAAAAGGTGATGCTCTCAGCATCTTGCTAGTAGTGTCATTATATTGCCTATCATATAATTTTGCATCGTGAGAGGAATTTGGAGGGAAAAGTGTTGAGAAGAATAAATGTAGGCGGGAACGCAAGTGAGCCCAGGAAATTGTGGAAGTGAGAGTGTTGGGCCGCAGGGGTGGGGAGATTTCCGTTTCAGAGAGAAATCATGCAGCAAAACTTGATTTGGGCAACGGGGCTATGTAATACTTTTTTATTTGTTTTACTTCTGCAATCCACGTAGGAGTCGTTACAGACTTCACAACTAACTTTTCACTTATATTTGCTCCCATAAAAAATTTTCTCTAACATTTCATAACTATTGTATTATTGCCAAGTCATTAGAAATCGTCAAACCGTTTCCTACCCTGCTTCAGTAGAAGCCGTTAGACAAACCTCGTGGCCTGGTATAGGAAGTATCGATGTCGGTGGCTTGCTAACTACCTGTAGTAATAAGTAAATCGATCTGCTATTTGGTGTTTTGGTAGCGGTGGGCGCTGGGGGTCATTAGTTCATGATGGGCTGCAGTGGTGGCTGTGAGATTTGTTGTGGAAGTGCATGAAAGAGGGAAAAAAGTAGCAAAAGTGTTGCGAGGTCAGATAAACCTTTGCTTCGCAGTTAGCTCAACAATAATATCCTCGGCTCACGAGCTTGGCTTAGATTCCGAAATAAAACCAAGCAGCCTTACATGCTTTTTATTAAAGATGATTTTTATCACACAGCAATTCTCCTGCTTACGTTTTTTAGTGATAATCCACAGAACATGAAACTAAAACCAGTGGCGAATGTTGCTTATTCTTTGCTATGTACCCTTGGGTGTGTACCGCTAGCTATACACCCTTACAATAAGATGTGTGCTTTTAGGCGAAGTAGTCAAACCCAGAAACAGTCATGCCATCCCTTAGAACATCCATGAAAAGAGGTTGATGTCATCGGATGCACACAAACATACGCACTCGTAAACGCACAAAGTGGGAGAGAGGAAATCGACTGAAAAAAATCAAACTCTAAAAAATACTGTTGTGTGTGTGTGTGTGTGTATGTGTGTGTGTGTGTGTGTGTGTGTGTGTGTGTGTGTGTGTATTAGAGCGCATGAACCACTAATAGCTGGTCAATCTAGCTCAGTCACTCCCTGAATCGCAAGCTGATCAGCCCCGTGCCGCCCTCAATTTCTTGCGCTCGCTCCACACTCACGACTCGTGCTGATGTCGGGGGACAGACTATTAACCTCCATGCACGTCAACAAATCAGGTTTCTGCAGCAAAACATTAATTCATCCTTTGCTCTCCGCGTGCAGTGAGTCTTTCGCTTGGTTTTCCTCCTCGCAAGATCTCGCTTTTTTCCTCCTCATTGACACCAACATTCTTCTGGCAAAACGTCAGCGAGAAAAAATGATAAAATAAACCATCCCAGGATCATGCAGGATAACTCTGAGCTATTTTGGTTCAAATACAAAATAACGAATCCACTACAAGATCAAAGGACACTGCAAGAGCTGACATTCTTAATTTAGGAAAATGAGCGACAAATTATTATGTGAGTGCGAAGTTTAGCGATTCATGTCTTCTTACTTTATAGGAGAGTGGGAATCCCACATCCAATAATCTCCATTGACAGACAGGTTGATGAAACGATAGTTTGACAAACAGGCTCCCTGAGTAACGACGATGTTGACAGAAAGAATTGTTCCCCTTGGTGGACTGTGATGCGGAACACGCCAAAAACATTAATTAGCAAAATCATCCAGGTTCATGTTTTTTCTCTACCACAGTTACACCCCAAATATGCTTTTTCTTTTTGGACAGATGTGTTTTTTATAAATATGTTCGTAAAGGCGAATCCAAAATTTTGCAGGAATATTTCCTTCCCATGCAAGAAAGTTGTAGACTAAGCTTGGTTAGTGTTTGTTACTTCACAACATGTCTTCAATGTTGAGTTTACACATTATTAGATGTGGCCAGTGTCTCCAAATGAAGACAATCTACGAAAGAGAGAAAATTTGGATATTTCTACATTATACACGAAACAAATTTGTAAAATGTGACAATGTCGTGACTTGTTATGTTACCTAACAGACAAACAGAAAGATCTAGAGAAGTTAGGAAAGGACAACAAGAGTACCGCGTGCAAAAGACCAGAAATTTACAATTTTCTGACTCTGATGCCATACATATCAGTTGCTCAGTGAAACAGGTTTGATTGGTAGGTCTCAAGTTGACAATATAATCACATTTGGTAAGTCTTCGAGGCAGAAATCGACCCGGGAGTTGCCATGTTCCGCGGCTATTTTACATATTATTTTGCTCTTGGATTAGCCTTTGAAAAACAAATAAATGTAGAAATGCACCATCATCTATTTCACAGCAAACCTTTTCAACGGAATGTGCACTTAGTAATCAGTGTCAACTATAGTTAATCGCAGCTATAGAAGAGCCAGTAATGTCCTCCTGCATACCCTTACTCACACACACACACACACACACACACACACACACACACACACACACACACTACCAAAAAAAACCACTCTCGGAAATAGTCGATGCTTTCTCGCCTGCCATCCTGTTCCCATTGACTCCTTTATCTTGTTGTCTGTAAGCTGCATTTCCCCGGCCAAAATCCATTCTGTAGATACGTTTTGCATAAACACTGGCTGCCTCATATTCATGTATGCCCGGGTCAATAGATGTGCTGGCGGATTACAAGCGACATCACTACTTGCAGCATATCAGGCTATTTCTTGGCGCAAAATGTCGCCGGTCCTGAAGCCACTAATGTCTGAGGATGATCATGCTTCTGCATTTCCCCTTCATCTTGCGATGGTTTTCTTAATCTTTTTAGAAACTTTTTAAGTGCAAGAGGGAGGAAGGTGAGAAGTTTTGCGTTCAGAAATCGTTCCTCTACGACAAACTTCTTAACACATTTTTGTCTTCTTATTGAAAGAGTTCCAACCACTTCTACTGTTGACTAGCATTGCAAAATCTCTGCACCATGACTTCCTTCACTGGTGCCTCGCAGAGGTTCCAGAATGTTCATCTCGCTTGCAGTTATATGGAAAATATCGGCATCTCCAGAGCGGAAGAGGCTGACCTCCTGCTGCAGACCAAGAAGAAGGAGAAATCAATTGTGTCCATCTCCCCCATGGCCCGCGCCAAGACCATCTTCTCTCTGCACAATAATGACATTTACGACGGTGGGCCAGACGATATGGCAGACTTGCTGGTGACGATAGACAGTGTAGGGAAGGGTTTCAATCAAACTAGCGGCCAGGAAGGTCGAGGCATTTTTTTAAATTTTGTTTTTCATTTTATTTGAAATAAGATGCATTCTCAATTCTTCTTCTCTCGTTCCTTGTTCTAAAATGTAAAAATGTCGGATGCTATAGACAGACAGACAAACAGACAGACAGACAGACAGACACAAATAATAATAATAATAATAATAATAATAATAATGAAGATTTTTATACACACGCATGCCCACCCACCCACACACTCACACTCCTAAATTCTTCATCCATGCACATTTTTTGTCATGGTGTTATCTGTTAGCTGACATATATGTTTTTGTATTGTCGACTGTCGTCCATTGACCTCGTATCAAGACGGAAGAATGTATTGTACAAATTCGATTGGTATTGTTAAATGTTTAATTAGACACTCAAATACCACATCGCCATTGTAATAAATATTTAGGTCACCGAAGAAAAGCTATGTTTGAAATGACATCATTTACAAAACTAT
Source organism: Marisa cornuarietis (assembly GCA_004794655.1). NCBI lineage: Eukaryota > Metazoa > Mollusca > Gastropoda > Architaenioglossa > Ampullariidae > Marisa > Marisa cornuarietis. Next base: position 100,331 of record SMMW01000488.1, on the reverse strand, counting down.
ATACAAATTAAATAAATTTAATTGCGGTGGTTTTATTTGTTTATATATATATATATATAGAGAGAGAGAATAAATTGGATTGTGATTTGCCTTTCACTGTTGCTTTTCTACGGAAACCTACCCCATGTTTCCGATTCTAAGCAAATCTTGGAGTACTCATTTTGACTATGAGTCAGTCATATTCTATGGTTCGCCAGTGGCAGTTATCATGAAAACAAACAAAATAAAATTTAAAAATCTGTGAGGATTTTAACTGCCTGCAGTCTAACAAACAAACGGCTGTGTGACTTTCATTGCAAATGTTCGCATAAGAAAGTGACAAAAGAAAACAATTAAGAAATCAATGTTCATACTTTTAAATCGTCCATCATCAAATTATCATATATTCAATGATTAATCATCTGTATTGTAATCTAATAAAGCTTCTCTATTCTGTCATTTAGAGACGGAAAATGGAATAAATGTTTTCAGCAGTTTTCTGCTTAGTCTTTAATCCCATTAAAACTGACCATGACAGTGTCTCTGGTTTCCATGGATACATGCAGACTACGCATCGTCGCCAGCTTTTCTGGCCACACAGCTGGCTTTGCTCATAATGAGCCGTGGCGAGGCGAGCAGCTGTGTGACAGCTGTAAGGTCTCTTCACCGCTCGCCCCACAGCCAAACGGTTCCCTCGTGAAGAGCTGGTTTGTAATTGTCTTCCTCTCTTTTTCTGGACTCCATGTTTGCCGAGTCTGCCCTTGACATTTTTATGGTGTCGTCTGTCCTTTCTTATCAGCTCGAAACGCGAAGATTGGTGCGATCTGTAGTGCGTGTAATTTCCGATACTGAAGGCTGTTTCCCTATGGTTTCCTTCATCTTCGATATTATTCCTGAATAACTTTTTTTTCTTCAACGACCTGTCCGACATCCTGTACTATTCTGGATGAAATAGCGTGTCTCGCTTTAATTAAACGTTATAACTGCTGTGGGGAGGGATTCGCATTGAGCTGTGGATCCGCGATAGCTCAGCTTCCTCTCCGTGTTCTCGACTGAAAAGGAACTCTTCACATCTTTGACGCACGAGCCAAGAACTGCAATGCAAAGCAACATTAGTCTGATCTCAGCACAAGATGTTCTTTTTTTCAGACGCGTGCAGCGCCTATAATCTGCTTTGGATGTTGTGGACGATGAGGAAAGCTGAAAAGAGTTTTTAGGATAAATGCCGTTAGACATTTTTGCTCTATGTGATGATGTAAAGAAATCTTATTTTAGCATGCTTCCTTTTTGACATCACTCTGACGAACGTGCTTTTCCCCAGTAATATTCTTATGCTGCAATAGCGGTCCTGAATGTCTCCTGGCAACTATCGATACTTAGAAAATCTGCCAGGATTCGATTAAATTAACCCTCTTCTTTCGCGCGTCATTCGTGATTTAGTTTATCAGCGTATCAGATGAACTTCTTGCTTCATGGTCTTCCCAGCTGTCCCAACATATTCTATGGAATTTGCTGATGTCTGTGCTCCCTGTCCTAGGTTCATCAACTGTGTCAAGCTGTCTGCGATTTTAAGCTAATAAGAAAACATATAGATAAAGTCTGGTTATAATGGGCAAAAGGGAAGTCAGTACAGGAGGTGATGAAAAACACAATGCACGCCATGCACATACTAGTCTGGCTTGATGGCTGGACATGTGGCTGCCTTTAGCTACACGGTTTACTTGAGAGAATGGAATAAGACCTTGTACCCATCATACACATGTATGTGACTACATATCTGATTTTGAGGTATAATTTAAATTTGCACAATCAAATCTCATTACACATCTGCATCTAGTGCTTATGTGAACTAGATCGACCTAAGACATTCATTTGCTTGCAAACTCCCAGTCTTCCCGGTACCCACAGACTCTATCTGCCCTGTACCCTGTCTTGGGTTGTTTTTCTTTCAGCCCTCAGACATCAAGAGTGCAGAATGTCCACCATTCACCCAGTCTGTAGTTTAATCATTAGACACCCAATCTGCACTGTAATCTTTAGACACCCAATCTGCCTTGTAATCATTAGCCACCCAGTGTGCCCTCCACCCACCAGACCACTCGTACGACTGAGCCGACGTCGGGTCGTTTGCGTTGTATTTTATCTCCTGCAGACGGGCCGCATGCTACACGATGAAATCCTGGCGATGAGTCTTTTATGTCGTTGATTCGCCAGTAATTCGACTATCTGCTGTAATCACCTGCACACCATGACGACCCGCGCGAGGCGGTTTGATGAGGGTCGTCAGACAACCTTTACGACCTGGTGACCCTACTGATGTCTGCACGCGCTCTGCTTGCCTGCTTGCCCAAGCTGCTTGCCTCTAGTGCTTGTGTGAACTCTTCTAGGTTATCACCTTATTTTTATTTCAAATAAATTTTGTTTTCCTGTTATTCCTTATAGCTTCAACACTACGTTTGTATGTCACAATGTTCCTGGTCTATTCGTTTGACAAACTGCTTAAGACGTCACGAACACGAAGACGACATATCGAGATTCCTGAAATCATGGAGAGTCCAACAGCTCTACAATTTTGTTCACATGAGTGTTAGCAAACCAGAGTTTAGTCATATAACTTTGTCATGGTAACGCACCTTTGTCACGATGATACATATATTCTATGTTAGACAGCTTTGTCATGGTAATAATATTATAGATATTTTATAATACAGTTTTGATGATACATGTAGTACAACTTTGATATGGTACATGAAATAATTTTTGTCGTCATATGTATTCTGTAAGAGATAACCTTAATTGCTGGCCCGGCATAAAACTCAAACCCAACCATCGAGATGGTATAATTTATTAATTTTGTCAGAATAAATCATCATTCTTCATGATAAAGTAGCTTAAGTTACTGTCTGTAGTTGAACATCTACTCTGCTAAGTCATGATACAAGGCTTTAAGGAGGTAACAGCTTTGGTTTGATACGTGTAATACAGTTTTGTCGTGTTAATACAGTGTTGTCACCTGCTGAACGGTCTTTTTAATTTTGTAGTTTGCGTGGGAAGGCGGGCGCAGAGCCAGGCGTACGCCACTTCTTTCTTTTATCTCCAGATCCAAGGTAAATGTTCTTGGCTGGAATTTTCTTGTGGGACAACAAAGCAGCCAGACACTGTGTATTAGCAGTTCAGAATTAATTACTCAGCCTCCAAGACGTCCTCGATAGAAACAGAGCTACATTCTGTGTATTAGAAGTGCTTTCTTTTGAGAGGTCATCAAGAAGGAGACAGGCAAGATCTGGTTTGGAGTGTGTGGATTAGGGCATCAATTTCCTCCAATATCTCCCGAATCAACTGAAGACTCAAACCCTAAAGCCTCGGAGAAAAACGTCTTTTGCTTGTTTTTTCCCCCCATCGCTTTGGTTGGCTGTCGTTCCCGTTACTGTCTGGTGGTCATGGGAACCGTATTATCTTCAGGTTTGATTCTTTGCTTCTGGGTTTCCTATTCCGCGCGTTTCCGGTGTAGATTTCCTTTTCCACTCCGGATAAAATCAAATGCTTGATGGGGTTTCTGTTTACGGGGGGGGATGGGGGGAATCCTTGCTGTCTCTTAGAGAAAGTACTAGGTTCCTAGTGCCACCCGCCACCCTGTGGATTTGTCGTGGTCTGGGAAGCCAGGAACCGGATGTGACCAAAGGCGCTGAACTGAGGAAGGAAAGAAAAGAGATAAACTCTATCTTCTGTTTCGTCTACCTGCCGTCTTCTCTACCTGGTCACAAAACAAAACCTGCGATACAAAAGAAGCAACCCTCAAGCTTGCAGCCAGCACGCAAGATATATATATATAGAGAGAGTACTTGTTTGCGGGTGTTGGGAGAGTGGGGAGTGGGGAGTGAAGATGACCTTTGATCTTTCATCTCTTCTTTGCTTTTCACTAGTCCTACAATGGCAGCTGACCCAGGAAAGTCAGAAGAAACTTCAGATAAAAACGAACCGCAAAAATCGTTAGATGGACCAAACGAACGTCTTCTTGTTTGTGTGTGTATGTGTGTGTGTGTGTGTGTGTGTGTGTGTGTGTGTGCGTGCGTGTGTGTGCGTGTGTGTGTGTGTGTGTGTGTGTGTGTCCTTCTGAAGAAAGACTTTGAACCTTTATATATCTTAACATTTATGTGCTTTGATGCCAGCGTGGGCGTCTGTATATTAAAAAGAACCGAAACTGCAAACGGTGCTTCGTCGTCCCCTGCTCCTCTCGCTTGACAAGTTGCTACGTAACCATGGTGACGGTCTGTCCAACAAACCCTTTCTTGAGGGAGCATGTTTGACCGAAACTCGATTGTTTGATTATAGATTTGTAAGCGCACAGCTAAATGCCCGCTGCAACATATGAGCACATTCAGACAAGAGCACGTAATAAATGGCCTACGACTAGACCCTAATAAACATTAAATGTAGCAAACAACAAATGTTCAGACAATATTTATTCTAACGCTATCTGGAACACTTCCCTCTAATGCTATGTCTCTAGCCTCATGCAAGTCTCTCTGTAACTAGCACCGTGCATGCTTTAAGCATCATTATAGTAGATATGTTCTAGTCTAGTTGGCATTTGTCGGAGAGTACAGGCTACTAACTTAGTAGATGTAGTAGTTGTACGAAAGCCAGCAACACTCTCATCGATGGCCTTCGTCTTGAAGGAAGCTTCTGCTCGTGCAGCCTTTCTGTAAGCCTGGGACGACTGACTGGGTCCAGCTGAAAGTAGTCTTCTGTTCTGGCTGCTTTCTACTGGACTACATAATGTTATTTCAGGTACTAGTGACAAATGCGCGAGCAGAAGGTTTTTCCTGCAGATAAAAATATTATTTTCACACTCACCAACTCGCGGGCAGACATCCAAGTGTGTCGTCTGACATTGGCAGGCGTCAGGGAGCTGTGCATCAACAGGCTGACAGACGCGGCCTGCGTCATATCTCATGGACAAGTCGAGGATGTTTATTATGACGTCATATCCCCGTGACAAGTCGATGATGATGCTTATTTTGACGTCATACCTCAGCGACGTTTCGATGACGATGTTCTTTATGACGTCATATCTCATGCCAAGCGTCACTGTTGCTCCTGATGACGTAGGCTGATTGTTTACTCCAGGAGCAGACGGCACAAACGTTGTTTAGCGACAAACAAAGTTGTTTCGATCGAAACTTTGAAGCGACAACATTACCCTGGAAGCTTCCTGTGATGTAAAAAGCCAGCAGCCTTACACAGACCTTACCTACTTAATTTTACTGACAAGATTCGACAAATTCCCCTATGCTGAGTAGTAAGCAGCCGTCTTCTAGTTGGAATGTCAGAGAAAAAAAGCAGTTATTTGGTGCTTATGCGGCAAAGCAGCGATGAGCTGGCCAGAAAAAGGTTTTTCAGACGATGCGATGTTAAATATTGGTACGTGGCGTCGGCCTTGGCGATCTGTCAGCTGACCATTCTGGTCTGCTACCTGGAGCCGAGCTGGCTGGTTGTCAAGATTGGACGCTATACCCTCCTGCTTGGAGTGTGGGGGTATTGCTTGACCATCGAGTCCTTTGAGGACTGTGTGTACTTCTACAAGACCGGGCCATGGGACGGTGAGTTCAAGCAGTGCTGCTTTAGAGTGAAGTAGATAATTATTTAGTTATAATTATTATATAGTATACGCATTATATAATTACATACATTTGCAGTAGTTTTCAGTCTAGTAGGGTGAGTTACTGGGGTGCGTGAAGTACGAAAGAACGACTGCTCGAAGGAATGAGAGAAAATATGAGAGATAAAGAATTGTTGTGCGTTCGAACGAACGAATGAACTAAAGAATAATTGAAATGAATGCAAACAGTGCAAAGAAGAGTGATCGAACAGCGGCTAACATTGCCCCCTTTCCACCTCCCTCACTCCCTACTCCATACTGTCGTTTGTTTGCCGGAACAGCCCAGTCGATCGTCCTACGGCTCTTCCAACTGATGGAGACGCTTCTCCTAGTCCTCAGTCTGGTGTCTCTCATAGCATTCGTCTCTTGTAGGGGACGCTGGTCAGGTGCCAGATACCGGGGCAGGAGCTACTTCCCGTTGGTTCTGGATCTGCTTCTGGTCTCTTCTGGTAGGTGACAGCAGGTCATCAGTAAAGTATGCGTTGTGTAACTTTGCTGACCATAAATGAAATTTTCTGTCTCGTCGAAAGCGATGCGAGCCTCCTAACTGCAACCACTCGCATAGTTTGTCTCATTCTTTGTATCTCATAGCACTTTGTATCGAGACAAGAATTTGGTTAATCGTAGCACATAGGAGTAATGCACCACGTAAAAAGACAACTTCCGTTTTTTACAAATTAGCAAATAGGAAGCGTGAGTAGTTTACACTGTGGTCTGGCTGAAAACTTAGCTAAACAATTCGTTAAACAGATCGGCTGCAATTTTATTTCAAATATGACAGAGAAACATCACCTGAACTTAAAAAGTCTTGCTTGAAACGCTCATTTTTGTTTTGGGATTTTAGATTTTTTTTACATTTTTTTAGTGCTCGTCGTTTTGTGTTTTGTTTGTTTTATCGTTTATTTGTTTTTTTTGTTTTGTTTTGGTAACTCAGATTATATTAAATTTTCTTCCTATAAGAATTTTCTACATGTTATGTTTGCGTGGGTGATGCACGTCCTGCTGACCAGAGTGTACAGTACGAGACTCCATTCGTAAATGATTGCTAGTAGACGTTTCTAGTTTTGTCTTTACCAGAGGTCGTGCCGAGAAAAGTATTCCTCTACTTAAATATCCTACATTCACATACGCACGCACTTTGATGCCATTAGACGAACACACAAAGCAAGCATCCTTCGACCAATCAACAACGAGCCTGCGGACGAGAGGAAGACCACGTGCCATGATCACTTATTTATCATCTTAACGACGCAACTCTCACTGATATCAGTTTCTAACAGACGTGTACATTTTCAGGTGTTGCTGCCTTTGGTGGAGTCCTAGCCTTTTACATGACGTTTATCACCTATGCAACGACAGATGATGAGACAGTCCTCACCCTCCTCAACGATCGGCGTCCGGGCTGGGCTATCATCGTCAGCTTCATTGCTTATTGCTTCGTGATCCTGTTCAGTATCATCCTCATCTCAGTTAGAGGCCAGACCTCCAACCTCGGAGTCAATGACAACGAGCTCACCGCCTACGATGCAGGTGTCGAGGCTGAAGGTGTGTATGAGATCGCTGACGACGCCGTGGTGGCTGGAGTCAAGCAATCGGACGACGTTTCCATAGAAACGTACGAGAACCCTAGCACTACGGCGGAGAAAATAAACGAGCAGCCGGTTGCGGGAAAAGATGAACCGGGCGAGTCGATGAAAGAAATGTGGGAAGAAGCAAGCTGCGGAAAGGAAGATCTTGAGAAAGAATTGAAAGAAAAGACGGAAGAAGAGCTTTGCAGGCAACAAGAGGAAAACCTGCGCAAACAGGGGCAACAGGAAGAAACGAAAACAAGCGAACTGACCTACTACCTAGCTGAAGTTGATGAGAAACCGCAAGATGAAGAAGAGAAGGATAAAATGTTGCAAACTCAAACTAAGGACGAAGACGTGGCGAGCCAGGAGACGTTGAGAGAATATGAAGATGAGCGGGAAGAGGAAACAAATTCAGGTGATGACAGACAGGAGGAAGTGGCAAGAGAACAAAACAAAAGAGAGGAAGAATTAAGCACCGACATCATCGATGATCGACTAAACGCCAAAGTTCTAATTCCAGAGTGTCCAAGCATGGACAGTTTAAAGAAGAAGAAGAAAAAGAAAATGAAATTATGTTGCAATTCATGAAATGGTCACGGCTATTCATTAATTACCGGGCTTCTTGATTTCTGAATATAGTGAGCAGCCTCTTTATTGTCTCCTCGGTGTGTCAGTGACTATGAATTGTTTCTGAGTGTGTAAAGATGCGACTCAGTAAGTTTGGTTAAAGATCTATTTCCATCGCTTCATCCCTCTTTCTGAATTTTTTTTTTTTAATATGGATGGTATGTTTATCATCTAACACTCTAAATTGTGCTTTCGAGTGAGACGATGAACACAAGGTATGCGTTCCAAGGGGAATAACTATTCAGTGTCTGATATACTTCGATTTGTATGATTATCTCCCATATTTTAGTGGTTAGGTAGCGTCGTTGGGCCACTCCTCGTCGCTCAATTAGTGAGGTCCATACAGGCTTGTGTTCAGAGAACATGTACTTCTCTCTGTAGATGTATCACACAGTCGAGCTTTTGGTTTTCACCTACGGGATCCCTTTCCACAGAGTGCGAATCAACCTTCTCCGATATCCGCATATGAAGCCCATCCTAAAAATTCACACACACACACACACACACACACACACACACACACACACACACACACATCAGTTGAACACAACAAACAAAGCACCAGTAGATTTTTTAATTTTTAATAATCGTTAGACAATTTAATTTAATATGGTATAATGCGTTATTCTCGAAACAGTGAATAATACGGTTCATTAAAATATGCGTTGCAAATGAGCTTATAAGGTTAAAATCAAGTTTAAATTGGTGTACAAATAAACAGGTACAGCACACAAACCAGATACCCTCAGCTGTACATTCCTGATGAAATGATTCCCGTGATATAAAATAAAGCAAGCACGACTGACAGTAAACACGAAACAAGCTGTTGACAGGCGGTCAACAATGTCAAAAATTAAATTTGAAATATAAAACAAAGAAAATGTGAAAAAAGTGACAAAATAATGAGGACTGTTTTGATTTACATTAAAAAAATTAAACGAAATAAATAAGCAAGGAACACAAACTGTTTGAAGGGCGTGAGGACCCCAAGCATGCACACAAGGATGCACACAGGCATGCAGACAAGGATGGACACAAGGATGCACACAAGCATGCACAGAAGCATGCACACAAGCATCTACACAAGCATGCACACAAGCATACACACAAGCATGCACACAAGCATGCACAGAAGCATGTACACAAGCATGCACACAAGCATACACATGTGCACGTGCAGTGAAGCAGCACCGCTACATTTCGATGTTGAGAGCGTTCATCTGACGAGCGGGTTAACTGAGCGCCGAACTTTGATGGGGGAGACTCCGATGCTGATGACGATGATGATGATGATGATGATGATGATGATGATGATGATGATGATGACAACAACTCTTTATCCCTTTACATCAACACGTGTAAGACAATCAATCTTATTCCCACTGGTATGTCGCTTTTAAAGGCATCGGGAATTTATTCAATGATCGCCGTAGTTATTAGATCCTCTCCCCCCCCCACCTCATCATTTGTAATATCAGTGATTAGAAATATAGACATTAAATACAATCACCTGTCTTCTTTCTTAATTCAAAGTCTAGGTTTCCTAATTTTGTCTTGACTGAAGCGTACCAGCCCAGGCAAACCAACATTGCTACATGTTGCTCTGTTAGTGCATGAAGTTTGAACGACTAATGTGTGATTTGTGTGTGACTGTGTGATTGTGTGTGACTGTGTGTGATTGTGTGTGATTGTGTGTAACTGTGTGTGATTGTGTGTGATTGTGTGTGATTGTGTGTGACTGTGTGTGATTGTGTGTGATTGTGTGTGGACTTTTTGTGTGAGTTATTGGAAGGTAAGAAACGTGTCTGTGAGTGTATGGAGCATTTGAAATGTTTGAGGGTGAGAGACTTTGTGATAATGTAGTCATGCTCTTCTGTGCGTGTGAGGACGGTTTGAAAGGTTAATTAATAGCTTTCACTTCAAGGTAAGCAACGTTTGTATTAGGATAAGGAGATATTGTGAGAAGGTAAAGAACTTACCAGCCTGTACCATGAAGAATGTGCATATTTGTAGTGTAGTTTATTGCAATATTAACGATGGGAAATATTGCTGGTAATTAGAAACGCAACTTGTAATCAGCAACAAAATACATCAACAGCTCCATGTAGAAATGCTGCCATCAACTAGTGACCAGGATTTTTTGTCTCCTTCCTCCTACACCAGAATCAGCTTTCTGTGCTCACCTCATCAAAAAGTAGCACATGATGGGCTGGATCTTACCTGGATCACGTGTACAAAAATTCCAAAAACGAACAAAATATGTGGACGACCGACATCTTTCACAAGGCCATGCCCTCGCATTGTAGCATCTCTTGTCCACCCTCTACTCCCTCAGCTCACCAGTCCGTTGACGTTGAAAGCAAATTATTTTGTCAGGAATTATAGGATTGTACAAGATATTGATGTATACAGCATTTCATAAGAATATATATGTGAGGTTGTACAGTCCATGGCTCGTGTGTTGTGCACCAAGACAAGCAGTGTGAGGATACAGACAGTCTGTTCAGTAACGCACCCCTCGGTAATAGTCATCGTTAGCATAAGCCCTCTCCATGCGCCTTGCCTCTGGGTGTACGACCCGTGAATTCCCCAAGTACCCAGAATCTTCGCTGCGGAAGGCGGTACGACCCACCGGCTCGTCCAAATACCCAGGGTAGGACGTGGCCGTAGCGGGCCGGCCGACGGGGGTGATATAGTCGGGAGGTCGGGGGCTAGCGCTGCGCGGGCGAGATGGTCTGTACCCCTCGCTGAGGTCGTAGACCTGACCCTGAGGCAGAAGTCGGCCATCATCCACGTACGAGTGACGCTGCGGCGCCTTGGGGTACATAGATTCCCCGTTGGAAATTCCCGAACTGGGGTACATGGACGGGCCGTACCCAGGGTTCCCACCTGCCATGCTGCTTCTAGACCCTGGGTAGTTGACTTGCCCGTTGTAGACGGCATATCCAGGTGCGCTTGCGGGTGGCTGGTGGGTCAGGTCATCGAAAGTCATGGCGGGGTTGTTGTAGGCGGAAAGCTCGTAGCTGTCGCTCCCCTGTGAGTAAGGCTTTTTCTCCTTTTTACTTTTTTCGAAAAATGCTCCAGACAGGCAAAGGCCGCCTCCGAGAACGATGGCTAATCCCGAACCAGCAGCGTTAATGGCAAGAGCCCACCCGTATTTAATGTTATTATTTTCCAAGTTATTTGATTTAACAGCGTAAGTGATGATCCCTGCTAGTCCCGCCATTCCTGAAAAAGATTTGTCATCAAGCTTTAACATCCGAGAGACACTATAGGAAACATTCTTATCCCGCAACCCTAGAGAGACATTTACAGAAGGTGGATCCTGGGTAGGCATGTTATAAAAAGGGGAGGGATCCTGTATAGACATTTACAGAAGGAGGATCCTGAGGAGGCATGTTATATAAGGAGGAGGCAAGCCTGGACAGAGGTCTACAGAAGATGAATCCTGAGGAAGCATGTTATATAAGGCGGGGACATGAATACTGGTGTGTAAATGATAGAAACCAACTGAGAAGAATTTTCACATAACATAAACACAGCGAGGAAGAATTAATTAAGAATTATAAATAAATAGGCTGTTGATTTGGAAATTATAAGACTCTGTGTGTGTGTGTGTGCGTGCGTGCGTGCGTGCGTGCGTGCGTGCGTCTGTGTGTGTGTGTGTGTGTGTGTGTGTGTGTGTGTGTGTGTGTTTACAAACCTCCTAATATGCTCAGAAAGCCGGCGCCCAGTCGGGCAATAAGAAGTCGGCCCTGGAAGTCGGAGACGATGTTCTCGATGATCAGGTAGAGTGTGGTCAGAAAGAAGAGACCAGCAGCAGCGATCTCCACCGCCCGCGTGCCCATCACGAAGTCTGTAACACAAAACATTCACGTGCCCATCACGTAGTCTGTAACACAAAACATTCACGTGCCCGTCACGTAGTCTGTAACACAAAACATTCACGTGCCCATCACGTAGTCCGTAACACACTAATCATTCACCTGCTGACACGGAGACCCAGGTACAAAGCTTTGTTTAACTCTCCACTTCCCGCCCTTTGGCCGAACAGGAAATAACGAATGGAGTTCAGTCAATTAAGTGAAAGAAAGAAAGAAAGAAAGAAAGAAAGAAAATAGACAATGCGGTAAAGAGAAATGCTGATGGGAGACCGGTTAGAACAGCGTGATAGTGTGCACAAAACAACTGGCATGGTGGAGGGAACCGAAGTGTAAGAGCATGGGTTATTTCCCCGTCTCTCCCCAGATGATAAAAACAATGAGGTTACGATGATTATCATCCAAGATTACCATGTGACACACAAAAGCATTTTATCGAAGGAAGGTTGGGTGGGGGGAGCTGCTATCTACGATAAGTCGCAGCATGTAAAAAGTGAAGAGTTTATTCAAATTACGATGCTGTTTACCACCATGATTACAAAAACACGAATTTCTCTCTGGGCGCCATTATCTCTCCAAGCATCTCTTCAATGTTTGGGTGTATGGAGGCCGGGGATCCTTAACGTGTTTTCTCGTGAGTACCCATACCCTCCAGCACCCATCTTATTTATCATTATAAGTATCCAAAAATGTCTTTTCGTCTTTTTCTGTGTTTTAAGCTGCTGCCCGGTGTCGTCTGTCCAAAGGACACATGTCCACTGACTCAAGACATTTTACAAACACACTTTCTGATCCTTGTTCTTGTTTTTCTTACTGTTAGGTATGTACTTCCGCATACGTACCTACGAAGGGAGCTTACAGTAAACACATTTATATTCGCCCCAGGAGGATATGTCAGTGCACTAAACATCAAGTTACAATCCACTCACACCGATGAAGATGAAAGAATCTTCACACAACACAAATCCGCATTCTTTATACGCCTGAATGTTTGCAGTGTATCAAAGGGCCGCTATCTTCCAGGTAAGAATTTATCTCGACTTTAAAGAGTTTGTAAGACGGTGCAACTCTCCTGACAGAAAACTTTTAGCGACTTTGAATATTAAGGAAAGGCAGAATCGTTTCCCAAAGGTTCTAGGAAAACCACCCGCAGTATCTGTGTTTCCTGTTCGTGGAAGCAGGATGCCGATGGCAGAAACTAAATTATGACTCCGTCGAGATTCAGTGGACAAGTTGCAACTTGCTGTGGGCAACAGGTGTGTCAAGGTACGAGGTGAGCACTCACATGCAGGTACTCGTTACTCGATAGATAACATCTAAACAACGAAAAAAAAGCGAACATCTGCTGGAAAGGAGGCAGGAAAGAGGACAGTTACACCTGCAGGATGGTGAAATTTGTTCGTGAATCTCTAACTCACCAGTCATCCGTCGACAAGAACCTAGAGACCGACTTACTAACATCCTGGTAACATGCATTTTAATGAAAAATGTCACTAGCTTGAGGGGGAGGGCGTTGTCAAGACTAAATAAATGTCATTATCATTATCATTTTATTTGTACTACTAGGATTAGGTGAAATTCAGCCATCCTTACCTTAGACACTTAACATTCTCTTAAAACCGTTTAAAATCTGAAAGGGGGGGGGAAGCTGTGAGAGACTAAAGGGCGAACAGAAGCACGTTGGGAGGACAGGAGGGAGCAGTCATTGATCATCCTTCCGCTCCGTCGTCTCACACAAACCTCCCCTAACCACACTCCCTCCCCTTTCCCCCAAAACATGTCTTGAAACTGTGTTCGTGCGAGATGATCCCCAGTACCGTGCGCTTGTACAAGTTCAGGGAGCACGATTCTTCTCTGTGGGTGGGACTAGCATTCTGTTGAGGATACTCAAGGCTTTAGAAGCTGCGTGTGATGGCTTTGTACCTCCAGGAGCGATGAAAGAAAAGAAAGTTGTGTACATGTCTGCAGTGTTTCACACACCTTTCACTGGGGTGTGTGACTGTACATGCGCCACTGGCTTTGAATGTTTACCGGACAGTCACCCTCACTGTCACTTTAACAACCTCACCGGAGGATCTTTTTTGAAAAGAAGGTTCAATGCACACAATTTTATTGTCGGGTAGCTGTCCTAACGTGTAGCGTTTGAGCGATAATATTCGTGGGTGAGGGTGTCTGTGTGTGGGGATGTGTATGTGTGAGTATGGGGGGAGTAAGTGAAAGGGGGAAAAAAGAGTCACATCGATAGGAGCGTATGGACCTTTCGACGAATGACTTTTGGTGTCAGGTATCAGGGACTGGCGACTAACTGATGCTGGAGGTTGCCTTTTGTGGTGAGGATCGAGACAGGGAAGTTTGTATGCGTTCTCCTTCATCTGCCTGTGAAAAAAACCCCGAGTCACACAAATAAGTCGGACGAAGTGATATCATCCTGATAAAGAGCCACTGATACGATAAACTGATAGCAGAGCCACACATATCTCATCTGATGTCATCCTGTACCTCAGTCTAAGGGGAAAAGTTCTGACTCCACAACCCTCCAAAAAAGATGGGAGCGCAGAGGGGGGCAGGGGACCCAGACTTAACGGAGGCAGAATACAGATGACACAGACAAGAGATCAGGATGAGAACATAATGTAGAGATATTAGCAGTCAACTGAGTCTCTACAATATCTATGTTCGCGAGTGTATGAACGTGGTTGAGTATGTGTGTGTGTGTGTGTGTGTGTGTGTGTGTGCGCGCGCGCGCGCGTGTATGTATGCTTGAATTATATTTTTGTATGAGAGTATTATAAATTATGAAAGTATGTTTAAGCGTGTACGAATTGTAAGATTCCTATTGCTATCTTAACATCTTAGCTATCTGGACCACAGATCATTGGCTACAGCTACTGATATTGAGAAGGCTCCGTAGTCGGATTCTCTTCCTTCTTTTGTCGATAAATACTGTTTATCTTTCCAGCCCAACCAGGAAGAGCAGATTAAATGTTGTTCATTCAAAGTGCTGATGCGTGTTGTAGCCGGGTCACCTGTATCGCCAAGTTCAACCCCCATCCTCATACCCACACCCACCCGTTATGTGACCACCCATCGCCACGTGCTGCAGTAAAACACTACCCGCTCTCGCTAATGCATTACCCACCCTACTTACCGTCCCTTCCACCCATTTGCACTTCAGCAATTGGTGACATCAAGGCTGTGCAGGAATATGAAAACTATTTTGCTTAATCACTGGGGTCACCAGACGTCATGGCTAAGCCCCTCGTGTATATAATAAATAAACCAGAAGAGGTCGGTATATTTTGTTCACCATTTAGGTGTCGCCAGAGATCACGATACCCGACACCCGCAGATGAAGTCAACCGTGCAGTAAGTTTCGCCTGAGTTACACTGTGACACAAATGAAAGCCATAAATGACAAAAGCTGTGGCCGACAGAAAGAATGAATTTACAAAGCAACAAGCGCGTGAGGGACGTTGCAAGCCATCACGTGCCATGACGCCTACGCCACGTGCTCTCAAAATGGTGGATAAGCATGGTTTTACATGGGAATGTTTGACTGACACGTCGACTGACGGACTGGACGAATGAACCTAGTTAGGCAGCAAGACAGACAGACAGACAGTACGTTTGACCTGAAGTGCAGCCAAACCTGACTTACAACTGCTCACGATATCACGTGTCTGATGTGAAGTCTGTCAGGACAAGAGAATTTGTCCTCCAGACATGTTACTACGACAACTGCTGCGCAAGATACATGCGTACCCCGCTCCTCCCACTTCTCAGTCCTTCCTTTTTGTGTGTGCGTGCATATGCGTGTGTGTGTGTGTGTGTGTGTGTGTGAGAGAGAGAGAGAGAGCAGCTATTATCCACAAGAGGTAGGGGCAGGAGAGAGAAACAGAGTGGAGGCACATCCTCCTAGAAGTCTGTGCCCTGCCCTGCCCTGCCCCACCTAAATGATGCACGTTTGCACAATGAGTAGAATTAATTTTAGTCGCTGGTGTTCATAAACTGTCCAGACCAAAGAAAAAGACATTTTAACAATGTATGATACTGCACGAGTTCCTGTAGCAGTCCGGGTTGTATTCACAGGTAAGTGAGGGCCTGGCTGCTGACATAGTGACACCCACCTACACGGAGGTAGGCAGGTGAGCAGGATACCTGTCTGCCAACATCGTGATGATGGATTTGCCGTAGCTTGAAGGGCTGCACGTCTCCTTTGACGATCACCGATAAGATTTAGAGAATAAAGAGAAAATGTGAACGACGAACTCTTTTATGTTTAAGCTCAGGCACTCGACACACAATAAAGGAGCCTTTCGCACGACTGGGAGGGACAAGGTAGTCACCGAGTGGGAAGGGAGGGACATTGTAAGAGGGATAAGGACGGGGAATGAATGGACGCAAGGCTGACAGCCCTTATACTGATGGTGAGGACTACTTTTTTATCTTTCAAGAGGATACTAAAACTTGACACATCGTCTTTTACAACTCTCCGATTTATTTTCTAGGTGTGCCTTTAAGCTCGGTTGAAAAGTATTCTCTTATACCGTCGCTAGGGGACGGGGATGAGGATATCGTATCTTGCTAATTCTTCATGTTCATTGTTTGTTTATATTCGTTTTTGTTTACTTTTGAGACAAATAGACAAATTTCTCTGCCAACAGACCTGAA
Organism: Marisa cornuarietis; assembly: GCA_004794655.1. Lineage (NCBI taxonomy): Eukaryota > Metazoa > Mollusca > Gastropoda > Architaenioglossa > Ampullariidae > Marisa > Marisa cornuarietis. The sequence goes on along the minus strand of SMMW01000488.1, from coordinate 83,940 downwards.
AAAACGTTGCATTAACCGAGATTTAAGTCGTGTATATGTATAACAAAAACAATGTGACAACTCATCACCCTAATAATGGCATGACACTAATGTTGAAACGGACATGAGATACTCTCCTACTGACATTAACCACTGAGACTGACATCAAACATTAAATTTGAAACTGGCCTCAGGCATCCCGTGCTGACTTTAGCCCCTAAAGCTGATAAGCATAAGCAAGTTGTAAAACTGGAGGGCAGCTCTAACATTGAGACTGACATGACATGCTAACATTGACTGACATGACACGCTTAGATGGAGACTGACATCACACGCTAACATTGAGACTAACATAATACACTAACATTGAGACTGACATAATACACTAACATTGAGACTGACATGACACACTAACATTGAGACTGACATGATACACTAACATTGAGACTGACATGACACGTTAACATTGAGACTGACATGACACGCTTAGATGGAGACTGACATCACACGCTAACATGGAGACTGACATCACACACACTAACATTGAGATTAACATGTCAAGCTAACATTGAGACTGACATGACACACTAACATTGAGACTGACATGGCACGCTAACATAGAGACTGACATGACACGCTAACATGGAGACTGATGTGGCACGCTAACATAGAGACTGACATGACACGCTAACATGGAGACTGACATGACACGCTGACATTGAGACTAACATCACACGCTAACATTGAGACTGACATGACACGCTAACATGGAGACTGACATGACACGCTAACATAGAGACTGACATGACACGCTGACATTGAGACTAACATCACACGCTAACATTGAGACAGACATGACACGCTAACATGGAGACTGATGTGGCACACTAACATGGAGACTGAGGTGGCACGCTAACATAGAGACTGACATGACACGCTGACATTGAGACTAACATCATTCGCTAACATTGAGACTGACATGACACGCTAACATAGAGACTGACATGACGCGCTGACATTGAGACTGACATGTCACGCTAACATTGAGAGTGGTACGAAATACCTAAATTGTTCATATCCCCCTTGCCCCGCACGAGTCTGTCTTCAAGGAATGCATGATGGATGGCAAAAGCCAGAAGACACGTGTTTCTGTCTTCATCAAGTCCACGCCCTCCTGGTCTCACCTCTTCCTGCCATACAAGTCTTCAGAAGCAAGTGCTGTACATTAGACAAGTGTAAGTGACCTTTTATGGGTAGTAAGTAGCATGCGGAAAGTCTTGAGAATGAGGTGACTTATCTTCTTAACTTCCTGATGAGATCATACCCGAGAATCAATCTTGAGTTAAGTGAAGTTTGCTCAAAGAAAGATTAATTGCTACTTTCATTAGTCGCTTTGAAAAGCTACCCGGTCAGCTGCCTTTTCTTTCAGCCAGTGTGCCTGATTAAAAAACAAACTATGATGCTTTATTTTCACTTTTGATTTGATAGAGCTATTTAGGACACGCTGTGAACGGTTAAAAAATTCTGTGCACAGCTTACGTTCGACAATTTTGTCGAGATTTAGGGGGACAAAGAAGAAACGAATCTTCTTTACAAATGAACCTTTTAGTTCACCTGGACCAGGACATAGTGAAGGATGAAGAAGACAAGGAAGAAGAAATTGAATCAAAACAGATTCTTTTATCGCTACTCTCGACTGTAAACAGGAGCAAGTAGCGCCATGAAGTGCCAACACCCTGCAGGCAAACGGCGGCCTTCTGGCTGCGCATGCGCCGTCGTGACGTCACGAGGGCGGATCGCGGTTTGGCCGGGGTGGTGGGGGGGGGAGAGATGGCTGCTGATAAACACTGGCTCTTGTTACTGCTTGTCACACGGGGACACCTTGACAGGTTGACCGACGGGCTAGGCACTCTGGGTAATCACATTATCACATCAGGTGCAACCCACTAACACTGACTACATTATCACGTGCATGCCGGTGTGTCGTCCACTAAGCTACTGATTGACAATGATCACAGTAATCATTTCTAACTGCTTGTTACAAATACTTATGATCCCAGAATTCTGTGCGAACGTGGAAGGACTGAGTGCGAGATCAGCAGAGGCCTGCCATGTGATGCTTACTCTCGGTATGTCGGTGATGCTGGTGAAGACGAACTATGTGCACAGTGACTAGTGAACATGGATCACATCACATTGTTACTGGTGAAGACGAACTATGTGTATACAGTGACTAGTGAACAAGGATCACATCACATTGCTACTGGTGAAGGTGGACCAGGCTGATATAGAGGTTGATATAGAGGCTGATATAGAGGCTGATGTTATGTACTACAGTAATGACAACATGAAAGCACTGTAATGCTAGTCTAGATTTGGCAATCAACCTCATACATTAAAATTGTTTATTAGTCTATCTTCACGGCATTTCTTAACAAAACACATTCCGTAAATGATACGACTGTCTGGTTAATTTATATGATGATAAAAATAATTTCCACACACGCTCACATATTTGACAGGGTATATCCGGTAAACAAGACCCTTTAGTGACTGTTTATGACAGTATTTGTTCGTCCAGGACAGATATCTTCCCATGAGGATGAAGCTATGAGCCACTAGGCCATATTCTGACTCCTAAAGTCAGTCCCCGATTTCCTTAGCTCTAGGACTTTGTCTGAAGTGGGCTGACGAATGAATAAGAGTTAAGACCCTTCCCAAGTACACCCCAGTTAGCAACGAGCCGTCAGAGCGACCAAAACAGTCCACATGCTAAAACCACCGTGAGTCCACTTGGTCCTGGTGGCAAGAAATAGACGTACGTGTGTGTGAGAGAGAGAGGCAGAGAGAGAGAGAGATCTGCATGACCCAAACCCCTCAATATTTGTGACAACAAAGGCATTTTCACCTCAAGTTCAGAGCTGCCCTCCAATATATCTACAACCTGTTTAGTCTTATCAGCTCGTTGACTCTGTTCTACCCTGACTTCGTACAAACACCCGACATGTTTCACCTGGCTAAATGTGCCCAACGGTACAGGTGACTGTAGCAGACAAACGGGAATCTCACGTAGGGAAATTTAAAAAAATAGACTTTCAAGACAAACTAAAATACTTTGAAGTTGTTTCTTTTCCAAACATTCGTTATCAGCGCTCTCGTCAGACTGTGCATTTGCAAGTTATCGCGACATTTGACGGCACATGCATCATGGGTGACGGCTAAATGAGTGCCCTTTGACCTACACCGTGCACAGATAAGACAGGTTGAACAAATGTCAGTGTTTCTTTAAGCCAACCGTTCGTCTCTTCAGTCTAAGAAAGAGAAACAGACGGACAAAAGTCAGTGAACAGCCAGTCTGCGTGTCGATGTCTTTATCTCTGGCTACAACCTTAACCCCAAATGAGAAACAGTCCACGAGAATTTAATTCCCTGCGGTCATCCCAAAATAGCAAAGGATGATTTTATCTATTTCTAACTCTTTAAAAGATGTTTCTGGTTGCAACACTACACCACTATGTTATAGATAACAGCGAGCGGGCAGATAGTAAGTGCTTGTTGAAGATTAAACAAAAATAGTCATCGGGTGGTTACAACGGAAGTTGGGGTCTGTTCGCCCCTCAGGTACCTTTACAGAGACAAAAGAGTGTATAAAGATGGATGGAAAAGATCGCTGTTGTGTTATAAACTGTCAAAACAGTAAACCTTAAAAGAGGGAGGAAAACAGTATTATCTGCTTTTTTATGGTAAATGCATAAGACTTGAAAAGCGAAAAATGTGGTTGTGGGCGACACGAAAAGATAACTTTGTGCGCACAGCAAACTCAACCGCTTGCAGTCGACATTTGGGATTTCAGATAAACGCCCCGTGTTCAATCACAAACAAGTCACACGATTATTATTGTTTTAAACTAGCTATCGTAGATTAATTATAATTATTAAATTAGGTTATTCTTGTGCATTTTTAATAATACATTTTTCATGTGTAAGTCACTGTACATCTACGGTTCAAATGAGTGACATCTCTAGAGCTACCCAACCCCTCCCCTCGGGGTAAAAAATGTTGACGAGGGTAGCAACCGATAAATCTTCTCTCGGCCACCGCGCAGTTAAAGGTGAAAGAGCCAGACATAAAAAGACCATGCAGAACTCTTTCATGTTATATCCAGGTTGTCATTCTTCGCTTTGCACCGTTTTGCATCGTCTCTACTCCTCACTACTTAAAATTATTTTCCTTTGATAAGAGCAGGCAACTGTGAAAACGACTTTGTCAGACTCAGAACTTCTCGTTGATTGCAATCGCTCATTATTCATGTCAACAAAGATCAGATGGTGTGGCTGTAGTAGAGGCAGACAGCGAAAGATCGCCATCAGCTCAGCCACCAACATCCACTCAGTCCCCGTGCACTAAGAGCAGCGAACTGCTGGCTGGATGTTGCCATGGCACCGATCTTAGCGAAAGACTTTCATTATCGGAGTTTCAAATGGGATTTATTTTTCCTATGTTATTTGCATGCTCAGGTAGAAGAAAAAAAACACGGAAAATAACGTGTAACCCAGAATTTTTTGTAAAACACTTTTACGAACACCAACTATAAGCGAATTCCAGCAGTCTGTCAGAACTTTCCTCTTTACAGTTCAGTCAATTATTTATCGAGAGAAAAGCTCGTTCATTGAGTGGTTGAGCATAAAACTCTGAGGTAGCTACTGAGTGTAGCAGTGTTTTGAATATATTTGTTCTCAACATAGTAACCATCTTAGCACTTTATCTCAGATGGGGAGGATAAAAACGAAGAAGTGGTGTAAAATATGAAGACCATACTCCAATAATGAAAGAAGAAAATAGAGATTTCACTTCATTAAATTAATGTTGAAGGCTGAGGCCACTATTGCTAACAAAGGAGGAGTGTATCCTATGCCCTACATCACCCGCTAATGCAGCACAAAACAAATAATAAGTCAGCACCACCCAAACCACTCCTAACTGACGATGATACTTTAACTACCCGAGGTGTCTGACTCTTGCTGTGTCAGGGTGTTTCTTATCAAGTACACCTCACTCGGGTCAGGTTTCCTCTTAAAAAAACTCGGAGCCCGTGAAACGGTCCACATGTGACTTGTTCCATGTTTGCATTTCATAGTAAATGTTGACTTAAACTCACAACATAAAAATATCCTGAATGTACTGAAAGCCCCGTCGTTTTGTCGAGGGTCTTGCAGAAAGAACTAAACCTTTCCGTAAAAGTAAAACCAAATAAATAGGTGTGAAAGAAAAGGAGGCATAAAGAAAAGAGCTTGAGGCACTTCATGAAGGAAAAATATGAGGAAGATGGAATGAATGAGAAATGAAGACACATGCAGACTGGGAAAGTAGTGGGCGTGTCGCAGGATGTATCCTGTACATCATCAAGTGCTCGACAGACTCGCCCTGACAGTGAGAGGAGCGACAGTAACGCTGGGTGCAGGAGCCCATCCTTCAAGTGTTACGGGTGGCGCCGGGTACAGAGTTGAACGGACGCTGGCATGTGATACCCATGTCACTGTCTGCTGCTTTTGTACAGACAATGCGCCACATCTGCGCCAGACCCTCCTCGACAAACACTCCCCCCTGCATACTTTACACATGAGGAAAACACGGACAGTCACATCATTACGCATGCGCATAAATAAACTGGGGAAGTAGGAACATTTTCCGCAAGGTAAACCCGGTTGCCATTGCCTTTGAGATCTTATAGGGTCAGTTTTCTTCTGATGACTGGGTGAAGCCTCGTGCTGGACTCTGATAAACTTTGGGTGAATACATTCCGTTCTCGAGAAACACGCGCACAAACATCACCATGCACAGGTCAAGGTGGAGAGCACAGACATGGAATAGAATTAAAGATGGCTACGCATACTTTGCAAGGCTGCAGTGAGAGAGGTGAGATCATATGTGAGGTTATGTGCTAATTAGGTTATATGTTAATTATATGTTAAATAAGTCATATGTTAATGAAGTCTATTTAAGGACAAACAGCATCACGACTCTGACATGTTTCTGAGCATACAGGGTTTGTTGGCGAGGGTCTCAATAAGGGAAGGAGGGATAGGGGAGGAGTGTTCACTCGATGGTGTGAACAGTATCTTGTACTGAGTTTTATGCATTCATTAGAAAAAAATGCACTCCGCTAGACCGCTAAGGCAAGACTGTTTGGGGCAACCGGGGGGGGGGCAATTACTGAGAAAATTCTGCTAAATATTTGTTGTCATCGTGTTCATCATGCTGCTGTATTGTTCATGCCCAGTACCAGGGCGAAAAGTCCAGTGTCATGAAAATGCTCCCTGTACACGATGACTGGAGGAAATGGTCAGCAGCGGGAAATCAAACAGTAGCTCAGCCCCTAATCTTCTTGGTCCACACAAACTTGTTGACACACTGCTCATTAGACTGAGGTTCTATTAGGGGCTGCGGGAGGAAACACATGATTTGAAAATCTTTCTCGAGATTAATACTTGTTCTTGATTATGTTCCAGTCTGTGTGTGATATCTAGAGTCCCGATTCTTTGCAGGTGGAGGAGAATGTGGTAAAACTATCCTACAGGGTGTAAGGGACAGAAAACAAGAGAAAGAGAGAGAAAGGGACATACAGCAGGGAGACAGAGGGGGGCGTAAGCGATACATGCCAACTGGAGCAATCAATGCTCACTTCAAATATCAAATAAAAGACGAGAAAGAAAGGCTAACTTTATACCATATCACATAATCATAAACAATATGGTGAGTAGCCATTTCTGACATGATGATCACGAGATGCTGAACTGAACAAAAGATAGCGCAGACGACAAGTCCCCGCCCATTAACGGTAGGTGTGTACTCTTCTGTCGGTAAGTCCCGTCTACCCTACCTGTAGAGGATCTGAGTGTGGTGGTCACACGTGAGCGCCTGCGGAATAAAATCCGAGTCACCGGCGACACAGGACTGACTGTGCCAGGTATCAAATGTCAGGCGGTCTCTGGGACTAACACACGCGAGGGCCTTTCCTCCGACTCCTCAGAAAAAGCCCCCACCCTTAATACCCAGTAGGGTACAACAACCATACATCTGACCAGGGTGTACTGTGGGGGGGGGGGGAGGTGAACAACAAAAATAATGTAAAAACAAAAAATGTAAGAGAGAAATACGACTTACCTACATCATAGAAGTCGAGGTACTTGCAGTTCTTGATCACAACTTCGCATGTTTGCCATAAGCCGCTATTTATGTTGCCTACCACTGCCCACACTGGACACGCAAAACCCACGAAAAAGCCAGCCAAAGCCAAGGGAAAGAGCAGCGCCGACAGGACGTAGAGGGTGGGGCGATTCCCCATGGTTAGTCCGTCTTCCACCAGCACCACGACACCCGCTAAGTTCACCGCCACGACACCCGCTCCTTGTACTGGTGCTGTTTACCTGTCCGGGGGACAGTCACTGGCGCCGCTGCACCACTCACTTCTCGTTTTCAACAAAAGTTGTCTCCAAACTGACGGTGTGGTCAGACGGGCGAATGGTTGTTGGAGTTGGTGATGACTGCGCCCTCGTCTACGTGCGTGCATGTGTGTGTGTGTGTGGAACAACGGAATGAAAACACAGGGCGGGTTCGCCAGCCACCGCGAGTCGTGCTTTTGACATACCACAGGTCACAGAGTTACAAGCGGAGACGCCGATAACCTGCTGGGTGGGGTACACCTACACCCCTTTAGGGTCCGTGAGCTACATTTAATCGGGACACAGCTCGGATTTCCTGCGACCTCGACCGTCACGCTGTGTGTGTTTGGCTGAGGTGAGCTGGTGATTTATCTCTGTGCCTCGGTCCTCAATGAGTCAGGCCCCTAGCAGGGGGGCGGCCACTCTGTAGTGTGTCATATAATCGCTTTCTTCTCTCCTTTGACTCGTTTCAGGATACCTGAGCTGATTCGGGTGTGCGTGCCGAGGAAAACAGGTACTCATCTGAAAAAAAAAATTTAATTATTATGCAAATCTCAGGTACAAAACTGTTTACAAAGAAAACAGCATACCTCTTTTTTTTAACAATTGTAGTTTTCATTTAGCTCACTTTTTGGAGGGTGGGTGAGTGGCGAGGGTTGCTGCCACAAGGGTCAAGTGAATATCGTGAACTATAGGGGGTGCGAGCACGGGTATGTGTGCCGTGTGGTTTGGACAATGTGAAGAGAAAAGGTGCATGATAGCTCCCCCTACTCATTTATTTTAGCCGAATGATATTTTAATTGTCCTTGATGGTTGTTAATTATTATTAATAACATAATTACTGACAATATTATGTACAAAACTCACGTCTACGTTTGCGGACTAACGTGTAGTTATTAGGTATAGTGCATTCTCCTCAAAGTCGACATTTCAAGAATGTGGTGACTGTACACAAATGTGAGCTGTTTTTGATATTGTTGTATGTTGTTGCATGGGTGACCGGGGAACAATCTATTGCTGTTGGCTTAAAGGGTCTTGTACAGCCTTATTTGTGCGGCCCTCAACACAAGACTGATTGGTCTTTCTAGTATTTGCACACCGTGAGGTGGATCTGGTCCTCCGAGACCCTCTGTCTTAGTTGTGATCAGTCGCTGGGTGGACATGATGAGTTGCAGCAATACCGGGGTATGAGCACCAGCTTGACCTCCTGCGGGCCATTCACAGTGTCTTACAACTGGCGGCCTGCTGTCCACTCAGCCACTCACCACTTCTTCTGTTTGTCTCGTCGACGGTCCCCCTCCACCCATCCTTAGGACCCGTTTGTGTCGTGCCGAGCGACATGCCGAGGGACATCGGGCGACATGCCTTAACCAAATAGTTTTCGCTCTTAATGGTGGCTACCAGAGGTTCTTGGAGACCAATCAGAGCTGTGAGCAAACTGAGGACGAAATTAATCACTTGACTTCTGTTTTTTTTAATATGGAGTCGTCTCCGGAGCCTCTTTATCTCGAATGCCTGCATCTTTCTCTCCGTATCCGTCAACAGTCCACGTTTGGCAGTCGTACAGCAAGATGGGCGCGACTAGGGACTTGTTTAGCTTAATCTCAGATCTTTCTCCAGTTAACTTGGCAACAAAGTGTGATGACAAAATCAAATTAGTTTCTAGGAAATATTGTGGGAATGATCTGTGATCTGCGTCTGTTTACTCGCCTCGAAGATGGTTGCAATGTTGTAAGATTTACCTTAACGACAGTTGTGTCTGCTGGTGGTGTTATGGAAAATGATGTATTGCCCTTTTTGGAATTGCCCTTGGGGATAAATAAAGTGGTATTGTATTGTGTTAATTATCCCGAGGGTGCTGTGCATGAAATAACCCACAGAAACTGCCCAGAGGAAACCTACAGCGGGCACCAAGAGGGAAATTTGTATAATCTTCTCTTATCTATACAATTCGTTTATACAAATACACATACAATTATGAGATAATAATATACTTAAAAAAATTAATTATGTATAAAATGAATTGGAGAGAAACTTCTTAACTAATTTAAGCGAAATACTTTATTCTACTAAAGTTAGAGAATGAATTGTAAAGATTAATTATATAGATTAAAAATAGTAATATTAATTGCATAGATTTAATTATGGAATTATTTTGTATTTATCAGGAGGAATATATAGCTACAGACAGAACATTATAAAAGTTCCCTTATCTTGGCGCCCCATAACAGTGTAGCTACATTGTGATATCATGATGTTAAGTATATTCATCTGTCACAACCTGCTACTCTGCGGTCGCTGAAGGCAGCCAATAAGATTACCTACAAGGCCCCTTTAAACAAAACAAACATTGCGTGCAAATCTTTTGAGGAACAATCGGGCAGGGAAGGTGTAACATGGTATTTTACATTTACGCACGCGCGCGCGCAGGTGCAGGTGCAGGTGTTCAATACAGTCTGCCACACGCTGGAAGGTAAAGATGAAAGCGCTCTCAGGATTATTATGTACATGTTAATATTTCCTCTCATACATTAGAGTTTATAAACAGTTATTTGGGACTAGCCAATAAAGTTCGGTACGATGGTCTGTCAGGGGAGTTCACTTCTCATCAAACTGCTGACGGGTCAGTGCGAGTTCAAGGTCAAAATATTAGGTTGGGTGCGTGAGAAACTGTTCCAAAAAACAGTCAATAGTTACTTGAGAAACAAAGAAAAAAAAAGAAACAAACAAACAAACAAAGAAAGAAACCCCCTACAGAAAATGGCTGGCTGGTGGGTTTGGATGTGTGAGTAGGAGTTTGTGAGTATGCTTTACAGTATACACGAAACGAATGCTTTACTTGAGTGTGTGTGTGTGTGTGTGTGTGTGTAGGTGTGAGTGAGAGATATTGTACATACAGACGGAATGTGTGATATATATATATATATATTCAATATCTCATTGCCCCTTAGAGAGTGAAAGAATAACAAAATCTTGAATCTTGGGAAAGCATCTTGTTAAGGATGTTGGCGCCATTTTAGCAAAACGTTAACGTGTCATCGTCCTCGTCGTCATGATTATCAATAATCATTATCATGACGAGAAACAGCTACGACAGCTCCTCCTTCACGGATTCCTCCCTGAGCCTGTTCTGTGATCATGTTACAGACAAAGCCTATTCTGCGATATATTAACAGACCAAGCCTTGCGCCTATTCCGTGATTACAGACAAAGCCTTGAGCCTGTCGTGTAATCATTTTACAGACGAACCCATGAACTTGTTGTGTAATCATTTTACAAACGAGGCCTTTAGCCTGCTGTGTAATCATTTTACAGACAAAGCCTTTAGTCTGGTGTGTATTCATTTTACAGACAAAGCCTTTAGTCTGCTGTGTAATCATTTTACAGACAAAGCCTTTAGTCTGGTGTGTATTCATTTTACAGACAAAGTCTTTAGTCTGCTGTGTAATCATTTTACAGACAAAGCCTTTAGTCTGTGTGTATTCATTTTACAGACAAAGCCTTTAGTCTGCTGTGTAATCATTTTACAGACAAAGCCTTTAGTCTGGTGTGTATTCATTTTACAGACAAAGTCTTTAGTCTGCTGTGTAATCATTTTACAGACAAAGCCTTTAGTCTGGTGTGTATTCATTTTACAGACAAAGTCTTTAGTCTGCTGTGTAATCATTTTACAGACGAAGTCTTTAGTCTGCTGTGTAATCATTTTACAGACGAAGCCGCTGCTACTGTCGATATTTCACGTATGCTAAAAACTGTTCTACAATTAATCGCCAAAAAGGACAAGGCCTAACAGGAAAATTACACCCACAGACTGCACAGTCTTGACACAAACGACACAGAAAATGACAATAACAAAGTTCAGATTACAATTAGACATCGCTATCGCTATGCCCGTGTAAAAGCGAGGGGTTGGGGCGCTCGAGCGTGGACGCCGCTATGTGATACGGTTTTGAGCTCCTCGGTATTGTATATTAGTGTGTGCGTGTGCGCGTGCGTGCGTGCGTGCGTGCGTGCGTGTGTGTGTGTGTGTGTGTGTGTGTGTGTGTGTGTGTGCCAACTGGAACCACTCGACATCAAGCACACAGTGACTATTGTTTGTGCACACCTCCCTCACAGCGCTTTTGATAATTTGAGTCAGAACAGAAGAAGCAAAGTATGACAGGAAATCTACCTCTAGTTTCACTTCCCTTAATCGAGAAGAATACCTTCACATCATCATCATCGTTATTGTTATTACATAAAAAGGTCATTATTATGGATAGTACTGCTACAGTTACTTCTACATGCTACAATCACAATCACAAACGTACATATAGAACGTCTAAGAAAATTAAAACAATGAAAATGTGATATAGTCAGTCTTACCACACTTACCACACTGCTTCCACCTGAAGAAGTTTGAGCATCCACCTGCTTTATGTTTCATTCCCTCGTCAGGGAAAGTCTTAAATGTTTGATCGTGCAAGCCTATCGACGAAAGCCCTGATGGTAGAGACACCGTCTATCACCAGGTGCATCACCAGGTACATCACCGACAGCAGGGAGAGTCTCCTTCCCGGTCAGGGTTGGGGTGCGTAGTATGGTGACCTCGCTGACCCGGTGGGGGTGGGGGGGGAGAGAGAGAGAGAGAAAAGGTCACAAACACGACAACACCTGTGACGTTGCACGTGTCACGGCCGTTAAACTACGTAGCAGTCAGTGACACGGCAACTTGAACCCACCTGCTTTGTTAAGAAGTTAGCAGGTAACTGGCAGTGAAGGTGTCGCGCTGAACAAGTCAAACAAAGCGAACTCTTCTGACAGGAAGCGGAAGCCCATGAAAACTGAATGATGCGTGAAGCTGATGCAGGAGGTCGATACTGACAATAGCCTCTGTAGCTTTGACACACCTGACCACACGCTGTTGTGTCTCCCGTGCGATTTGATTTTTATTCTGCTCACCAGACCGTGGCAGAAGTTAGAGAGTTTTAATTAATTAATCATGAAGATGAAGTCCATTAAACCAAGCAGTCGTTACTCCAGAAAAGAGTTTTGTGTTCCCCCAACAATATGGCCATGCAGGTAAAGCTTGACAATTCACGTGATTCAACTAACATTTCCCGTGAAAAAGTCCCTCCTGGTGCAGTTGACTAATTTCTTGCAGCTCAGCAGTGAGGAATGTGCGAGGTTTTAGACCTCCTCTGACCCGACGAAGAAAGAAACTGCTCCTCCCCTCCCTTCCTTGTACAACGAGCTGAGGAAGATACGATCTGCTGCACGGCGAGTCCTGACAACAACGATCGATACTAAATCAATATCCCTTTGTCGCCACCTGCCGGACTACCTGCCTTCAGGTAAAGCAAGAACAAGCAGGAATGAGTAAAGCAGGTGGCGCCACGCTGGAGGTGTGCACGTGCAGTGTGAGAAAGGAGGAACAAAGCGTGCGTGTGTGTGTGTGTGTGTGTGTGCCTTGTAGGGAAGATGTCAGGGCAGTGGAGACTGACAGAGACCAGGAACAAGTCGATGATTTCTTTCCCGGCGTGCAGTTGAGGGCAGCACGCCATCCCGTTGTTTGTGTGTGGGCTGTTCCCAAGGAAATGTGGTAAACAACCGTGCTGCACGTGTCGTAACCGTCACGCGACTCAGCAAGACGAGAAAAGTTTGATACCATCTGTAGGCACCACAACCGCTTGTACAAGAGGAACATTATCATGAAAGTGACATTTGTTTTCTTTTGATTTTCTAGGACCTTGTTATTTCAATAGACAACAGTCCGGATTATGAACCACCTGCAGTTCACTGCGGCCACTGGAGTAAGGAGTCTGCAACATGTACAAGAAGGGAAGGGGACAAGGTGGAGGCCTCTCTCTCTTTCTCTGGCCTGCACGTGCACTAAAGACACTTCACCACGACATATCAAATGTATAGGACGCTCTAAAACACCAACATAACCCTGCATGCACTTTATTTCAGAGGTGTACCTATGCTGTATGTTATATTACATGCAAGACAGCAGATCAATCGACACCTGACACAGTGTACCTGACAGCTGCTACCTTGTGTACTACACACAGCGAGTGGACCGCCATGCCGGCCATACATTATTTAACTGCTGCGTTTGCGTCTTTCTCCTGCCGACTTCTTCTCCCTCGTGTTTCACAGGCAGTGAACATTTTCATTAAAAGTCGAAAAGGTAGTGGTAAGTCCAGGGCAAGATACTATCTCCCAAACTCCATGTAAATGCCCCTTAAGCTCTCATAGAAACATCAGCTAGCCCGGACAGACGTCACGACTGTACACGTATCGCTGTACAACGCTGACGTCAGTATTGTTAATTTCTTTCTATGCATGGTGAGTTCAGTAGCCGTATCTTAAGAACGGAAGGTGTGTAGTCACCGTTAGAAGACAACATCTTGCACTGAGCTTCAACTAATCATAAGAAAGAAAAGGTACATCCCTGAAGCCTTTTCAATCTTTATCAAGACATGTTCGTCCACACCTGTTGGTACAAGCATGTGTCAAGCCTACGAGACAATAGCGTACTTGAGGAGTGATCTGAGCTCCCGATACACCATCGCCACATCGTTTTGTCCTAGGAAACATCAAGCTGCCGAGTAACCATGCGTTCTTGCCCCTAGCTGAATTTTTTTTTTTAAACAGTAAAAAGCCCGCATCGTGAGTCGTGTGTCCTTGTGTCTAAATCTTCAGATATTTATTATATTATTATAATCATCTTGCTGGTACCTATTTTTTTGACATTCCGACAGCTTTTTTTTTCAAAGACGAATGCTCTGCTTGGGTGCTGCCACCACTAATTCAAAAGGAATCTGCTTGTGAAACTTCCTTGATGTTGACCTCCCCTCCACACTTCACAGACGGCGCTGCTGGCGTTGAAAGTGTGACACAAAGAACTGGGTTTGATCTCTCATAACTAAAAGCAGTTTAAGTGAATATGCGCAGAGCAGAGGCTTGAGCTTAAAAAGAAGGATGATGTAATCTGAGAAAAGGGCAAGATGTCTATTTACCTTTTTTTTCACGGACTTTGTTTTTATTTCTAATTTTATGAATTTCTACAAAAATCAGAGAATATTTTTAGGCCTCTTCCTCTAATGCTTCAATGTTGACTAGATAGTTTGAAAAGCCATGTCTGTATTGTGTGTGTGTGTGTGTGTGTGTGTGTGTGTGTGTGTGTGTGTGTGTGTGTGTGTGAGAGAGAGAGAGGGAGAGAGAGAGATTATAGATGTTGCCCGTGTTCTCAGTTAGTGGCCTGCTGCTGTGTAGTGAAGCCTGCGTCGCTTTCAGCAAAATGTCTGGTCACAGGGACAAGCATGGTCATGTTGATGTGTTTTACTGATGTCAACCATCGCAAACTTTGATGTTATTCTCCGAGTACATCTGGTGAACATTCCTGACTTGTTTCATGCACTGATTGTATTTGTATAGTCTGAGTATTTATGCTCTGCATCATAACAACATAAAGTTTTGTTTCTTTTTTTAAAAGAGATTTTCTGGGATAATTTACATTTTTTCCTTATAAGGTTACATTTGTGTAGCTTCGATTCTGTAGCTATATTGTGTTTGACATTTTCTAGACATTTTGTGTATTAAGCTTCACGTAACAATTCACAGAATGACGCCAATCACATGCCTGTTGTATTTTGCTAGTCACGTGCATCAGCCGACCAATCAAATGGCACTAAAAGGATTTTGTGTCTTTGGTTATGACAAGTGGGCAGAGAGACGTGGACAGACTTATATCGGTCACTGTGACTAAATGTGCACATTTTGTAGTTTGGAGACGACCGCATAATTCAGACCGTTCAGTCTGTCGATGTTTTATAACAATTGTCCTTTTGAGAAACTTGGTCTCCTCCTTTCTACACATTCGTCTCATCGTCTTCATTACTGAGTTATTATCCCGTATTGGCTGTGTTCACACTTAGGATCTGCATGGAACATAGCAATCGTTTTATTCATTAACAGACAGCTCAGAATACACTATCTTGCCTCAGTGCGTTTGTTTTAAAACATTTCTGAACTTTTATCATTTCCCAAAGATGGTCTGACCAACTCTGAAAAGGACTTCTTCGTTTAACTGTATTTACACACAGATTTCTCTTCACAAACTATTTTGATAAAAAAATGTCTTACTATGTTATAAACATGTCTCGAATATAAGTTTTCTTAAAAACCATCTTTTGTGTAAAGAGAAAAAAAACGCAAGGAAAACTCCACAATACTACTAAAAAAGGTAAAGGTTATCCCATAACCTGTTCAGGTCGTTGGGGAGTGAGGTGTTAGAGACCCCACTTTTCTCGGGGCCACCTTTTACATGAGGGTGGTGCCAGTCTCCTCTCCCTCGCTGCCTTACCTTCCCCAACCCTCTATGGAGTCAGGTACCCATTCCCGTCAGCTGGGTCGACTGGGGGTAAGTATGCTGCGCTTATCGGGAATTGAACCAGCGCGCTCTCGATTCGGTCGCCAGCGCTCTAACCACTCGGCCATCTGCTTCTACACTGATTTCAAGAGCCATGCCTTTCAACATGTCAGTCTTCATTGGCAAGCCGCGGGTGTATAAACTTGGTTTTTATTCTTCTTATCATCGGGACCTTCATCTACATCATAGCCTTTAGCGCTCCTTATTGGATGAGAAGTGATCCAGAAATACAATATGAAGGAGAGTATTTTGGTCTATGGCAGTACTGTCACTACCGTCAACTGAAATTCACTTATTGCATTTCAGTGCAGCCTCTGACTTCTTTTCAGCCTTTATCACATTTTCGTAAGTTACCCTCAAGTTGGTTTTCATTTTTTTAAACAATGCGATTGATTCCCCTTGTTCACAGTGTACACCATGTTTATTTCTTTTCATTTTTATAACCAACACATGATTGCATATTGTACATGACAATACAAGAGCTTGCCTTTTAAACCCTAGTAACAGACCGATCTTGTAAGCAACTCTGTTCACATTTCTCATTGTCTCTCTCCTCTCTCTAAGCAACCTGAGTCTTTACGAAGTGATTTCTGTCTGTTAGGCTCCAAATGTAGCTGTTTATACATTATAAATATTTACTTTAGTCACGCGTGCGAGCCTCCACAGAATGAAGAAGTATCTCTCTCTCCCCCTCCCTCCTCCTGGCTTATGTTTGTATTTATACTTCCTGACAGACAACATATTTTGTCTTCACATTTAGTCAGTTGCTCTTGAGTAGTAATGCACTTGTTTATCCTTCTCTCTACCTCTGTGGGTGTATGACGAATAGTGTGTGAACACATGTATGTGTGTATATATTGAGTTGATGGAGGGGTGGTGTCTGTATGTGTGCCTGCGTTTGTGTTTGTGTGTGCGCACACACTTGTGCAACTGTTTGTGTAGTATCATTTGCCTGCATAAACATCAATCCACATCATCATCCTTCAGTACCGCCCTGATACTTTATTTGTCTTTGCTGATTACTATTATTGTTGTTATTGTTACAGACAAGGGCCGCATAGCTGTTCAGGCCTTACAGTGTATCGGGCTGGCAGGACTCATTCTGGCAACAGGGAACCAAGTGTTCACCAACTTCCTTGATGCCGGGTGTCCCTGTCGTTACTTTACAGAGGTCACCGCTAGTGTTGGTAGTAAGTGTCACATAGGTCACCACTAGTGTTGGTAGTAAGTGTCACATAGGTCACCACTAGTGTTGGTAGTAAGTGTCACATAGGTCACCACTAGTGTTGGTAGTAAGTGTCACATAGGTCACCACTAGTGTTGGTAGTAAGTGTCACATAGGTCACCGCTAGTGTTGGTAGTAAGTGTCACATAGGTCACCACTAGTGTTGGTAGTAAGTGTCACATAGGTCACCAAGCACCATGAAGGTTGACGTGTTTGTTCTTAGTTTAAAAACATATTTATAAAAACACAATTGTAATTTGTTAGCCATGTCACGGGGACCAAAGCCCTAGACTACACAACATACAACAATATGTGCGCAATCATCTTATCAAATGGATCCACCTGTACACGTGCAGGAAGTTAAAGTTTTCTATAGGTACGGAGGAGTAACAACATTTTATGGAGGTGTAAGAAGATTGCTAGATGTGCTCGATTCGTTTGGACTACTGAGAGTTTTTTTTTTATAATTGAAGTTAATACGAAATATAAAAAATCAAACACTTATTCAGTACTTACATTATTAAATTTGAAAACAGGTAGCTTACATAGGTTACCTTATAAAATAATTACAATGATTTTACTTTTCTTTAAATTAACACACCACAGACTTGCATGGTACAATATGCCAACAACATATTTAGTTCGTTCTGTAAGTTATTTCAGATTCAGAACATATTACAGTGTCATTAGCAGACAAAGTAGGAACATGTGATATAGGCTTTCTACATTTTGACAGAAGTGGCTTCACTCAATACAGTTTGCAGACCCTTGATTTTTTCTAGCAAATAGGACTTTAAATTATTTAAAACCAAAGCAAAAAAAAAGGCTACATTTGTCTACCCACATACAAGAATTTGCCTTACAATACATATTTTTCACTGTTTGGAGAAAATATCCACTAATATCTACTACCAGCGATTTTTCCCAGAGCAAAAATCCTTTAAATTTATCAAATGCTGTTTTGTAGTCAATAAAGACGCTTCATTTTTAAAAAAAAAGTTTATTTTACTCTGTAATGTAAATATATGATCAAGTATTGAGTACCCAGCCCTAAATCCAACTTGTTCTTCACCAAGTCTATTATAGTTGTCTAAACATCAGTCTACCCTGCCTGTTCCTTTCTCCACCTTACTATCATCTCTGTGTTCCTTCGTGTTTCTGCCAGTGTTTGTTGTACATGTGTGTGTGTGTGTGTGTGTGTGTGTGTGTGTGTGTGTGTGTGTGTGTGTGTGTATTGAGCTTGGCTTCGTGTAGGGAAATGAGTATGTAAATCCTAGTAGTAGTAGTAGTAGTACAGTGGCGTAGGAACCGGGGGGCAAGGGGGGCAGCCGCCCCCCAAAAGAAGATGCTGGGAAGGCAAGAATGTGAACATCGTTCATTGTCAGCATGGAGCTGGCCCCCCAAAAGCCGAGCATCTTCATACGCCACTGTAGTATAAATATTAGCAGCACTAAAACAACACAAATAAGTGGGTAAACAGTTTGTGAACGTTTAGTATGACAAACATAACTGGTGGTGTTATCGGGGTATTGTCCTGTCCACTAGTAAATCAAAGCCCGGATGTATGGAAGACCAGAGGATACTCATCATGCAGAAAATTCAATCTTTCTTTCAGGTCTCTCAGGCTTTACTGGGGCCATGATGTTTGTGTATGGAATGGAAAATATGGTACCAGCCGATTGGCGAGCTTGGTTGAAGTATTCCTGGTGTCCTTTTCTGGACATACTGGGAAGTGTGTCATTCGCAGTGGGTACATTTCTCACCTTCAGGTTACGATGCTACTGCGCTACAGGTAAGATTATATTACTAGTTCAACTACCAACAGCACACACACACACACACACACACACACACACACACACACACACAAACAGGCGCTCGCGCTCGCACGGACATTGAGGTTAAAGGTAATTCATGATTTCAAACTTAGCTATGCGTCCTCTATTTGACTTTTGTCCCTTGACCGTTTGACCGCTTGCCTCAGATTGTGAAACCCGTTTCGATCGCAATTCGCTGATGACAGTATTTGTTCTGCAGATACACAGGTAAGTGTCATTACATCCATTATAATTTTTACGAACAGTTCCGCGACGTTGGCTAAGACAAATGCAGCTATTTATAGAAATGTGGAATATGGCTTCTGAATAATTTATAATTTCTAACCGACAAACTTTGCAACAGATAGAGTGTGCGTACGTGTGAGTGTGTGTGTGTGTGTGTGTGTGTGTGTGTGTGTGTTATCTGCTGATGGAATGCTTCGTGACGATGTCTACATCGATGTCAGTGACATGTCGAGTCATTTGGTGGAGAAACTTCTGTCCTGGCCATACGAAGCCTGGATAGTGAAGCAATGTTGACAATGTGCTACACATGGAGACTATTTTCTGTGTCTTGTTCACGAGAAAAACATGCTTCTGTGGAAAATTCTAGAGCACATTCTCCATGACAACCCGGGCACAACTGGTTCCGTTTATTTGTCTTTGCCTTTGCTATTAGCAATAACCTAAATAAAAGAGTCTCTATTACTTTAGAAAGATACATAGATATGTCTATCATAATATATCCAAGCATCATCGATGCATTAATTAATGTATAATATATTTGTGTTTTTCTTTTGCTAGATGGTTAAAGATGCTTTTTTTTCTACATGGTACTCTTCACGCTGATCACCTGGTTTGATCTTCTTACTACATGTCTTCTGTTTCTTTTCCTCCTTTTTTATTTGATTCTTTGTGCGTCTGCTTAGGTAACTGCTGGTGTATGACTGGTAAACCATAATTATCTCCCCTATATCAGCCTTCACGTTCTCATACAAAAAAATAATTTGGACTTAGTTTACTATGCGAACTGCTGGAAATGATTTAACATTGCACTGGCACTAAAAATAGTAACTGATGACAATTTCAGACCATCAACACAATGGGAAGTGGGTGAAAACTCGATTACCAAGTTCCAAGCAGACGGACAAAGACAGGGAGTTAAATAAATAAAAGAGTGAAATCTCGCCTGACACACGCCCCTGTGTGCTGTATGACAGCCAGTCACGTGCATCAGCTGGACAATCAAATGGCGTAAACAGGTTTTTGTTTGTTTGTTTACGAAATGTGTGCAGAGATACGTGTATATACTGACATCGGTCACTGACTACACGGACACATTTGTCAGTTTGGCGGCGACCTCATCAAACATCAGCCCTTCATCTGCTAACCAGTGTCCTCTTAACACAGTCTGTCTTCACATTAGTTTCTTGTTTTACTTTTCGCCCTCATCCTGAAACATATTCATAAAAGAGACCATGTCACTCCTCTCCTTCGTTTTCTACACTGACTACCTGTCTGTTCTCGCATCCAGTACAAACTGTCTGTGCTGTGTTTTACTTTCTTTGCAGGCTCCTGTCCTGACTATTTCTCTGAACTTCCCTTACATCCCGGCCAGACAACCCCGCTCTTCATCTGATGACCGTCTTCTATCTGTTCCTGTCACCAGAATAACATCATATGGTCACAGGACTTTTGGCTACTGTGCTGCAAAACAATGGAACTCTCTTCCTTTCCATATCCGCCACCTTCCTACAACTGAATCTTTCAAATCTGCACTGAAAACTCATCTCTTCCTTGAGTATTACTCCTAACACAGTCCACACAATGCTCGTCCTTCTTACCCTCCCCCCTTCTGCTCTTGCTAATTTTTTACTCATCTTTCACTGCAGAATCACTATATTCTCTGTTCCTGTTACTTGCTGCCTTTTTGTGTTTTCCATCTTTGTTTTCTGTTTGTCGTCAGTACTGTCGTTTATTCTTCCGTCCCTCGTGTTCTAACCATGTAGTCCACGTCTCTTCCTTGTTTTAAGCGCTAAGAGCATGCTCTCTATGAGTGTCAATATGCGCTATATACATCTTCATTTATTATTATTATTATTATTAATTCTCAGCTTTTATCGGTTCCTAAAGATGGTCTGACACATTCTCTTAAAGACTTCTTTCTTTAGTCTATATTTATACATGGATTTATCTTTATAAACTATTTTTGTATAAGACATTTACACATTTACAACCAAATGTCTCAAATACGTTTCGTTTAAAGCAATCTTTTTTGGAAAGAGAGAAAGTGCATGATAAACTCCACAGTAACAATTGTATACTCAGAACTCTACACCAACTGTTGTTTAGTCAAGGATGAGGCAGCTCGTCAGGATTAACACTGGCTGGGGGTTGACCCTCCCCGTGTTCCAAAGACCGGTTAAAGGATTCATTAAGACCGATTACTGTTTACTTCCCATAACTTAGTGAAAATAAAAACCTTGGTCTCCATGTTAATCCGCAGCTTGTTGATTATGCTCTTCAGAGAGAGCATGGAGTAGTGTGTCAAGTGTATGAGCCGTGTGAAAGGGTATTCTAGGAAATAATTTTATTAGAGAAGATGTCTCATTTTATTTTGGTGAAGAAAACAGAACATCCACCATTCCCTGGCCCAGTAAGGTGGGTAAGATGCAAACTTAAAAATTGTTCAGACCATGAAAGATGGAAAGTAAATATTGCTGTTAGGTACACAGCTGGAGGTTTCCAAACACCGATCCGACTGAGTCACAAAGCGGCAACGAAAGAAGGAAGAAAAAGACGACGACTGCATTTCTGAAGCGATAAGAATAAATAAAATCAACGATCAGCTTGTAAATTATCTTCGCTAGAATCCAATTAATTGATGACTGGAAGTAATGGCGCTGATACAGTTTTAGTTACGAAGTGAATACTTCTCCAGCTTGACCATCATCCACTTCACAAACTCTTGACTGACAGAAATCTTAGCTTTCACTTCAACCACTCTCTTGATTATACAAAATTGTGATCAGCAGCGAAAAGAGTTTTACGATGTATATACTAAATTTAGTATCATTCAATTATAGATATTTAAACGTGAATATTTGCTTCCGCATTGTTTTAAACCAGACTGTACTGTCATCACGATGCTGATGCCGATGAAGCAGTTGATGTGCAGCCCCTCAGTCCCGTGGACTCACTGTGAAATCAGGGAGGGTCGAGCTGACCAGTGTCCATGTTGTCGGGTCCCGTGAGGTGACTCCACAGAAGTTGCTGCTGGCGGTAGGAGTGAGTGATAATCACAACACAAAATCACTGACAGAATATATTTGCTATAAACCATTGCTATTCTGTCCGTCAAGACTATTCCAGTAGGTGTGTAAATAGTAAGAGAACAGCAAAATGTTTCAACAGGAGAGTTCTGAACTATTTCGTGTAGACTGATTACACAAATGCCCTTTTTTGGCATAAAGCTACCAACTGGTCTACATAAGTACTAACAGTCGACACCATCTGAAACTTTAGGTCACTGTACAGCGACATTATTAATGTATCTCCTGGAAAAAGAACAAACGCAAGGAGAACTCCACGAGAACAATACTACTATCAGTATCGTATACGCACTGATGTCTACACGAAAACTAAACACAAACAGTTAGTTTAGCAGGAAGCTCGCCTGAATTAAAACATGGATGGGGATATTGACCCTCTCCCTTGTCCAGTCACCAGCTCAAAGATTTGATTGAATTGATTGTCAGTTTACTAGCGAAAGCACAGTAAAGAAAAATAAAATCCTAGCTGTCGATGTTAATCCTCAACTTGTTGATTATTTCCTTCCTACAGGGCGTGAGAAGTGGGTGAAGTGTGTGAGGCGTGTGAAAGGGTATTCAAAAGATTTTTTTTTGAAATGGTGTCTTGTTTGATGTTTATTAAAAGTGAAAATGTTTGTTAAAAGGGTGAGTGAGATGCAAGTTTTAAAATTGTTTAGAGCAAAACTTAACTTCAGCCTCCTTATTTCTCTTGCGGACAGTTGGAGTTTTCCAGACACTTGTCTAAACGGGATACAAACTGGAGCAAAAGTAAACTGAGGACCATTACATTTCTCAAGCTATGAACATAAAACAAACAAAACTATCTTCGCTAAAAGCCAACTTAACAGATGAACATAAATAATATTTCTGACACAGTTATCGTTTTGATAAATGATGAAAGATAAAATGACTTCTAATGACTAACAGTGACATGAGATGTGTTTCACAGGTGCAGGCTATAAAAGGTAAAGAAGGAAGTAAGGGATGTGTGTGTCTATACAGACTTTGCTGGACGACACGTGTGTCCTGGGGAATGGAGTGAGCGAGAGGAAGTGTAGAGAGATGAGATCTCAATGTTCGACATTTACTGAGAAGGTCACAGTGTTGTTACACATTCTACCCGCTTCATACTAAAGCTTTTAAAGACAGAAACCACTAAAGTTTAAATGGAAGTCAAACGAAGTCAAGTCTGGCAAAGAAATAAGATCCCCTCACCATAGGTTAGTTTGTGCAAACGTTTGTCTAATGTTTATTGATCAACGTTCTGTGGTTTGTTACCTGCCACAAGGTCTTCGTGAAAGAAACTCTCGCAGAATCTTTTGGAAAGTGCATCTAACCCAAGAGCACCATGGATACCAATAATCACAGATAACCCTAGTGTAGCCACACAACGAGCCAACCTTCCTAGAACCTCATTTTCCAGTTTTCTTCAGCTGGAGAGATGGAGAGAAGGTTAAACCCTCTAAGTCATCTTTCCGAAGCTCACTCATGTTCGTGTTTAAACATTTATAGTTGTAATAAAATTGTATGTCAATAATAGTATTTGTGTTGTTTGTTCAAGTAGGTTATGGGTTTCAGATTATAGACAAAAATTTTCTCTTGCCTCTCTCTCTGTCCTACTTGTTCAAGACAAGACTGAAATAGTCAGGTGGTGTCCTGTATAACAGCCTCTCTTCACGCCTCCAACAAACTGAGTCCAGTCAATACCAGGTGAAAGAAGGACTTGTGAGACATCTCTACCCAAACCTTTGATCATTTACAGACATCTTGTATGCTCTGACAGCAGACGACAAAAAACTTCACAATACCACGTGGTCATCGTTCATCAAGTCTTGCAAGCTGCAGGTGACTGTTATAATTCATGTTTATCTGTTTACTTACAGACTGTCACAAAAACCTCGACTGTGAAAATTTATCACTGGGACTTACTTTGCACTTTTACATGGGTAAAGTTGCTTATAGGGCTGTTGGTGCAAATATCCGTAATAAAAAGATACTTACACCCGCACGAATTAAAAAGGGATAAACAGAAATGTCTTCAGGAATGTTATTGCAAATATTTCTCATCATTTACTGTACACATGTAGTAGGTAGTGATCCTAGAGGAAGACGCTTTTGTGTTAAATCAACTTCCGCTCACTTCTTCAGCCTCTACGTTAATGGGGAACATTCTGGAGCAAACTAGCGTAATAGTGATTGCCCCAGAAGACTTACCTCCCCATGTCTGTATATTCGGTAACTTGCTTTTCCTTTTAAGGGGAGGTTTCACAGCTCATTAATCTCATTAACGGCTGTACATCTTTCGCGTTTAATATTTCCACCTCCCGACTTCCTTCTTCCTCCTGCAGGGTGCGGTGTTGGTGGAGTGGCACTGATATCTGTAGTGTACTCGCCGACAGTACTTGCTTCTGACACTCGGGAAAATTCCTCGTGAAATTACGAAGTTGTCTCGAGCGTGTTGTGATTTTTTTCTCACTTCATTATTTTTTGACATCTCATTTCTTTCAAAAAAAAGCGGCTAAAAAAAGACATGATCATTTGTTTCTACTCAGATAAAAAAAAGTTTTTGATGTTTTCAAGTTTCTGACAACACACTTCATTTCAAAAGCCATGCCTTTCAACATGTCAGTCTTCACTGGCAAGCCGCGGGTGTATAAACTTGGTGTTATTCTTCTTATCATCGGGACCTTCATCTACATCATAGCCTTTAGCGCTCCTAATTGGGTGAGAAATGACACAGAAGTACGGTATCCTGATGAAGGAGGGCACGCTGGTCTCTGGCAGTGCTGTGTGTATCATCGAAGAGAACCAGCTTCTTGCTATTCAGTGCATCCTGCGATGTTATCTGATCTTTCACCACGTTTATGTAAGTTGCCCTCAGTTTGGTTTTCATTTGTTTTAAACAATCTGATTGATTCCGCTTGTTGTACAGTGTACACCATGTTCATTTCTTTTCTTTTCTTTTTTAATAGGCAACACATGTTTGCATATTGTACATGCAAATAATAGAGCTTGCTTTTAAACCTTAGTGACAGACCGATCTTGTAAGTAATACTGTTCACGACATTTCTCTTTTTATTCTCTTTCCTCTCGAAGCAACCTGAGTTTTTACGAAGTGATTTCTGTCTGTTAGGCTGTAAAATGTAGCTGTTTACACATTCTTAATCTTTACTATTAGTCATGGCCACGAGCCTCTACAGAATGAAGGAAAATCTCTTCCCCCTTTCCTCCTTCTCCTTGCTTATGGCTGTACTTATACTTCCTGACAGACAACATATTTTGTCTTTGAATTGAGTGATTTGTTGTTCTGTAGTAATGTACTTGTTCGCCTTTCATCTATTGGAGCTCTTTTGGAGATTTCATCATTCTCTATCTCCCTCTAACACTATCACTGTGGGTGTAAAAGTACTTAGGAACATGGGTTACCACCCCTGAATGTTTGGTGTAACGAGGTTGTCGCCGTTGAATGTTTTTTGTATTAGTAGGAATTGTCACCCTTGAATTTGATGTTTGCATAGAGGGCGCTGATTTAGCATTGGAAGAAAGCAGAAGTGAGAGTGTTGTGCATGGGAGAACTTGAAAGAGGTCAGAACTGTTTTTTTAAATTGCACTTCAATTGCGGAAGGAGAAGTTGAATATTTTGTAGGTACCATTTAGTAGAGAAGTTTTCATTTCCCTTACATTGACAAGGTGTTGCTGATATTTTCTTTGTGGTAAATGATCTCGAAGGAAAGATCTATTTTGGAGTTTTGAAGTACGAGACAAGGAGTATCGCCATCGTTGACGTCAGAGAAGGGAAAGTGACTGTGTGGTCTTCTGAGAGACTCTGAAGTTGTTTTTAACTGTGTGGAATATTAACTGTGTGGAATACTATTAACTGCATTGATTGTTATTGATAAGCGACTGTGTGGTTCCTCGCTTTACGAAATTCCCAGCTACTGTGTGTTCTCCTGTGAAGATTTTATAACTGTCTGGATTATGCTTACCTACTGTGGGAATTATTCTTGACTTGAACAATCGTCTGCCGATAAGACTGTCGGAGTCGTTTCGTCGATTTATGTTGTCTGTGTGATCAACGCCAGTGAACAAGACTGTAAGAGTGAAACTGTCTGCAGTGTGAATTCCCCCCCCCAACGACAGCAAGTGGGATAGGACCCGTGTACAAGGAAGAGTGTGAATGTCCCATCATCAAGGAAGAGTGTGTATGTGAGAGAACTTGGAGAAAAACACTTTTAACAAGAGTGTGCGAGCGCATGTTTCTGTGTATATATATATATATATTGCGTGTGTATGTGTGTGTGTGTGTGTGCGTGTGCGTGTGTGTAGCGAGAGTATTTGTGCGTGTTTGTGCCCGCGCCTGCCTCAGTGTTTGTGTGTGCGCGCAAGTGTATCTTTTTGCATATTATCATTTCTCTACACAAACATCAGGGCAGATCATCTTCCTATAGCACCGCCCTGATACTTTTATTTGTCTTTGTTGATTACTATTATTTTTGTTATTGTTGCAGACAAGAGCATCATAGCTATTCAGACCTTACAGTGTATCGGGCTGGCAGGACTCATTCTGGCAACATGGAACCAAGTGCAGACCAACTTCTTTGATGCCGGGTGTCCGTGTCGTTACTTTACAGAGGTCACCGCTAGTGTTGGTAGTAAGTGTCACATAGGTCACCACTAGTGTTGGTAGTAAGTGTCACATAGGTCACCACTAGTGTTGGTAGTAAGTGTCACATAGGTCACCACTAGTGTTGGTAGTAAGTGTCACATAGGTCACCGCTAGTGTTGGTAGTAAGTGTCACATAGGTCACCGCTAGTGTTGGTAGTAAGTGTCACATAGGTCACCACTAGTGTTGGTAGTAAGTGTCACATAGGTCACCGCTAGTGTTGGTAGTAAGTGTCACATAGGTCACCACTAGTGTTGGTAGTAAGTGTCACATAGGTCACCACTAGTGTTGGTAGTAAGTGTCACATAGGTCACCACTAGTGTTGGTAGTAAGTGTCACAGAGATCACTAGTGTTGGTAGTAAGTGTCACATAGGTCACCACTAGTGTTGGTAGTAAGTGTCACAGTAAGGTCACAGGTCACTAGTGTTGGTAGTAAGTGTCACATAGGTCACCACTAGTGTTGGTAGTAAGTGTCACATAGGTCACCACTAGTGTTGGTAGTAAGTGTCACATAGGTCACACATAGGTCACCACTAGTGTTGGTAGTAAGTGTCACATAGGTCACCACTAGTGTTGGTAGTAAGTGTCACATAGGTCACCACTAGTGTTGGTAGTAAGTGTCACATAGGTCATCACTAGTGTTGGTAGTAAGTGTCACATAGGTCACCACTAGTGTTGGTAGTAAGTGTCACATAGGTCACCACTAGTGTTGGTAGTAAGTGTCACATAGGTCACCACTAGTGTTGGTAGTAAGTGTCACATAGGTCACCGCTAGTGTTGGTAGTAAGTGTCACACAGGTCACCGCTAGTGTTGGTAGTAAGTGTCACAGAGGTCATCACTAGTGTTGGTAGTGATGTTCTAATCGATGTTGGCGATCGACATGTTACCAAACTATGAGATTGTGTGTGTTTTATTTAACTTTGTATCTCCTATTGAGATGTAAAATATTTGTGATAGCGCTGTAAACAGAAGCAAGAACTACAGTGTGTCGTTGATAAACGGAAGTGATGAATGCCGAGTATTGCCACTTGCAGTGCTACAAAGTGAGATGATAAAGAAGGTAACACAGAGTATTTTAAATGTTCAGATGTCCCTCGATGGAAATCTCTGCAAGTACCAGTTTTTTTCGGAAACACCTACTATTAAATAAATCTCTAACTGCAATAACATAACTTAAATATGTTCTATTATTCGTATTTGTTAGTAAACCAGTTGCAATACTATAAAACTTTTGTTCATTTAAAGGGTTAACCAATTTAACAAAGTCTGCTAATACTAGGATCCTAACTGGGTATCTGTCTAGCACACCAAGTACCATAAAGATGGAACTGTTTGTTCTTAGTTTAAAAACATATTTATAAAAACACAATTGTAATTTGTTAGCCATGTCACGGGGACCAAAGCCCTAGACTACACAACATACAACAAGATGGACGCAATCATCTTATCAAATGGATCCATCTGTACACGTGCTTTCAGCGATTTTTCCCAGAGCACAGATTTCGTAGTCAATAAGGATGCTTTATTTTGTTGAAGAAAAAGTTTATTGTACTCTGTAATGTAAATATATGATCAAGTATTAGGTACCCAGCCCTGAATACAACTTGCTTTTCACCAAGTTTATTATAGTTGTCTAAACATCAGTCTACCCTGACTGTTCCTTTCTCCACCTTACTATCATCTCTGTGTTCCTTCGTGTTCCTGGCAGTGTTCATTGTGCATGTGTGTGTGTGTGTGTTTGTGCATGTGTGTGTGTGTGTGTGTGTGTGTGTGTGTGTGTGTGTGTGTGTGTGTGCGTATTGAGCTTGGCTTCCTGTAGGGAAATGAGTATGTAAATCCTATTAGTAGTAGTATTGGTATAAATATTAGCAGCACTAAAACAACACAACTAAGTGGATAAACAGTTTGTGAACGTTTAGTATGACAAACATAACTGGTGGTGTTATCAGGGTATTGTCCTGTCCACGAGTAAATCAAAGCCCGGATGTATGGAAGACCAGAGGAAACTCATCATGCAGAAAATTCAATCTTTCTTTCAGGTCTCGCAGGCTTTACTGGGGCCATGATGTTTGTGTATGAAATGGAAAATGTGGTACCAGCCGATTTCCGAGCTATGATCAGCTATTCCTGGTGTCCTTTTCTAGACATACTGGGAAGTGTGTCATGCGCAGTGGGTACATTTCTGACCTTCAGGTTACGGGGTTACAGCGCTACAGGTAAGATTATATTACTAGTTCAACTACCAACAACACACACACACACACACACACACACAGGCGCACGCGCGCTCGCGTTCCCGCTCGCACGGACATTGAGGTTAAAGGTAATTCATGATTTCAAACTTAGCTATGCGTCCTCTATTTGACTTTTGTCCCTTGACCGTTTGACCGCTTGCCTCAGATTGTGAAACCCGTTTCGATCGCAATTCGCTGATGACAGTATTTGTTCTGCAGATACACAGGTAAGTGTGATTACATCCATTATAATTTTTACGAACAGTTCCGCGACGTTGGCTAAGACAAATGCAGCTATTTATAGAAATGTGGAATATGGCTTCTGAATAATTTATAATTTCTAACCGACAAACTTTGCAACAGATAGAGTGTGCGTACGTGTGAGTGTGTGTGTGTGTGTGTGTGTGTGTGTGTGTGTGTGTGTTATCTGCTGATGGAATGCTTCGTGACGATGTCTACATCGATGTCAGTGACATGTCGAGTCATTTGGTGGAGAAACTTCTGTCCTGGCCATACGAAGCCTGGATAGTGAAGCAATGTTGACAATGTGCTACACATGGAGACTATTTTCTGTGTCTTGTTCACGAGAAAAACATGCTTCTGTGGAAAATTCTAGAGCACATTCTCCATGACAACCCGGGCACAACTGGTTCCGTTTATTTGTCTTTGCCTTTGCTATTAGCAATAACCTAAATAAAAGAGTCTCTATTACTTTAGAAAGATACATAGATATGTCTATCATAATATATCCAAGCATCATCGATGCATTAATTAATGTATAATATATTTGTGTTTTTCTTTTGCTAGATGGTTAAAGATGCTTTTTTTTCTACATGGTACTCTTCACGCTGATCACCTGGTTTGATCTTCTTACTACATGTCTTCTGTTTCTTTTCCTCCTTTTTTATTTGATTCTTTGTGCGTCTGCTTAGGTAACTGCTGGTGTATGACTGGTAAACCATAATTATCTCCCCTATATCAGCCTTCACGTTCTCATACAAAAAAATAATTTGGACTTAGTTTACTATGCGAACTGCTGGAAATGATTTAACATTGCACTGGCACTAAAAATAGTAACTGATGACAATTTCAGACCATCAACACAATGGGAAGTGGGTGAAAACTCGATTACCAAGTTCCAAGCAGACGGACAAAGACAGGGAGTTAAATAAATAAAAGAGTGAAATCTCGCCTGACACACGCCCCTGTGTGCTGTATGACAGCCAGTCACGTGCATCAGCTGGACAATCAAATGGCGTAAACAGGTTTTTGTTTGTTTGTTTACGAAATGTGTGCAGAGATACGTGTATATACTGACATCGGTCACTGACTACACGGACACATTTGTCAGTTTGGCGGCGACCTCATCAAACATCAGCCCTTCATCTGCTAACCAGTGTCCTCTTAACACAGTCTGTCTTCACATTAGTTTCTTGTTTTACTTTTCGCCCTCATCCTGAAACATATTCATAAAAGAGACCATGTCACTCCTCTCCTTCGTTTTCTACACTGACTACCTGTCTGTTCTCGCATCCAGTACAAACTGTCTGTGCTGTGTTTTACTTTCTTTGCAGGCTCCTGTCCTGACTATTTCTCTGAACTTCCCTTACATCCCGGCCAGACAACCCCGCTCTTCATCTGATGACCGTCTTCTATCTGTTCCTGTCACCAGAATAACATCATATGGTCACAGGACTTTTGGCTACTGTGCTGCAAAACAATGGAACTCTCTTCCTTTCCATATCCGCCACCTTCCTACAACTGAATCTTTCAAATCTGCACTGAAAACTCATCTCTTCCTTGAGTATTACTCCTAACACAGTCCACACAATGCTCGTCCTTCTTACCCTCCCCCCTTCTGCTCTTGCTAATTTTTTACTCATCTTTCACTGCAGAATCACTATATTCTCTGTTCCTGTTACTTGCTGCCTTTTTGTGTTTTCCATCTTTGTTTTCTGTTTGTCGTCAGTACTGTCGTTTATTCTTCCGTCCCTCGTGTTCTAACCATGTAGTCCACGTCTCTTCCTTGTTTTAAGCGCTAAGAGCATGCTCTCTATGAGTGTCAATATGCGCTATATACATCTTCATTTATTATTATTATTATTATTAATTCTCAGCTTTTATCGGTTCCTAAAGATGGTCTGACACATTCTCTTAAAGACTTCTTTCTTTAGTCTATATTTATACATGGATTTATCTTTATAAACTATTTTTGTATAAGACATTTACACATTTACAACCAAATGTCTCAAATACGTTTCGTTTAAAGCAATCTTTTTTGGAAAGAGAGAAAGTGCATGATAAACTCCACAGTAACAATTGTATACTCAGAACTCTACACCAACTGTTGTTTAGTCAAGGATGAGGCAGCTCGTCAGGATTAACACTGGCTGGGGGTTGACCCTCCCCGTGTTCCAAAGACCGGTTAAAGGATTCATTAAGACCGATTACTGTTTACTTCCCATAACTTAGTGAAAATAAAAACCTTGGTCTCCATGTTAATCCGCAGCTTGTTGATTATGCTCTTCAGAGAGAGCATGGAGTAGTGTGTCAAGTGTATGAGCCGTGTGAAAGGGTATTCTAGGAAATAATTTTATTAGAGAAGATGTCTCATTTTATTTTGGTGAAGAAAACAGAACATCCACCATTCCCTGGCCCAGTAAGGTGGGTAAGATGCAAACTTAAAAATTGTTCAGACCATGAAAGATGGAAAGTAAATATTGCTGTTAGGTACACAGCTGGAGGTTTCCAAACACCGATCCGACTGAGTCACAAAGCGGCAACGAAAGAAGGAAGAAAAAGACGACGACTGCATTTCTGAAGCGATAAGAATAAATAAAATCAACGATCAGCTTGTAAATTATCTTCGCTAGAATCCAATTAATTGATGACTGGAAGTAATGGCGCTGATACAGTTTTAGTTACGAAGTGAATACTTCTCCAGCTTGACCATCATCCACTTCACAAACTCTTGACTGACAGAAATCTTAGCTTTCACTTCAACCACTCTCTTGATTATACAAAATTGTGATCAGCAGCGAAAAGAGTTTTACGATGTATATACTAAATTTAGTATCATTCAATTATAGATATTTAAACGTGAATATTTGCTTCCGCATTGTTTTAAACCAGACTGTACTGTCATCACGATGCTGATGCCGATGAAGCAGTTGATGTGCAGCCCCTCAGTCCCGTGGACTCACTGTGAAATCAGGGAGGGTCGAGCTGACCAGTGTCCATGTTGTCGGGTCCCGTGAGGTGACTCCACAGAAGTTGCTGCTGGCGGTAGGAGTGAGTGATAATCACAACACAAAATCACTGACAGAATATATTTGCTATAAACCATTGCTATTCTGTCCGTCAAGACTATTCCAGTAGGTGTGTAAATAGTAAGAGAACAGCAAAATGTTTCAACAGGAGAGTTCTGAACTATTTCGTGTAGACTGATTACACAAATGCCCTTTTTTGGCATAAAGCTACCAACTGGTCTACATAAGTACTAACAGTCGACACCATCTGAAACTTTAGGTCACTGTACAGCGACATTATTAATGTATCTCCTGGAAAAAGAACAAACGCAAGGAGAACTCCACGAGAACAATACTACTATCAGTATCGTATACGCACTGATGTCTACACGAAAACTAAACACAAACAGTTAGTTTAGCAGGAAGCTCGCCTGAATTAAAACATGGATGGGGATATTGACCCTCTCCCTTGTCCAGTCACCAGCTCAAAGATTTGATTGAATTGATTGTCAGTTTACTAGCGAAAGCACAGTAAAGAAAAATAAAATCCTAGCTGTCGATGTTAATCCTCAACTTGTTGATTATTTCCTTCCTACAGGGCGTGAGAAGTGGGTGAAGTGTGTGAGGCGTGTGAAAGGGTATTCAAAAGATTTTTTTTTGAAATGGTGTCTTGTTTGATGTTTATTAAAAGTGAAAATGTTTGTTAAAAGGGTGAGTGAGATGCAAGTTTTAAAATTGTTTAGAGCAAAACTTAACTTCAGCCTCCTTATTTCTCTTGCGGACAGTTGGAGTTTTCCAGACACTTGTCTAAACGGGATACAAACTGGAGCAAAAGTAAACTGAGGACCATTACATTTCTCAAGCTATGAACATAAAACAAACAAAACTATCTTCGCTAAAAGCCAACTTAACAGATGAACATAAATAATATTTCTGACACAGTTATCGTTTTGATAAATGATGAAAGATAAAATGACTTCTAATGACTAACAGTGACATGAGATGTGTTTCACAGGTGCAGGCTATAAAAGGTAAAGAAGGAAGTAAGGGATGTGTGTGTCTATACAGACTTTGCTGGACGACACGTGTGTCCTGGGGAATGGAGTGAGCGAGAGGAAGTGTAGAGAGATGAGATCTCAATGTTCGACATTTACTGAGAAGGTCACAGTGTTGTTACACATTCTACCCGCTTCATACTAAAGCTTTTAAAGACAGAAACCACTAAAGTTTAAATGGAAGTCAAACGAAGTCAAGTCTGGCAAAGAAATAAGATCCCCTCACCATAGGTTAGTTTGTGCAAACGTTTGTCTAATGTTTATTGATCAACGTTCTGTGGTTTGTTACCTGCCACAAGGTCTTCGTGAAAGAAACTCTCGCAGAATCTTTTGGAAAGTGCATCTAACCCAAGAGCACCATGGATACCAATAATCACAGATAACCCTAGTGTAGCCACACAACGAGCCAACCTTCCTAGAACCTCATTTTCCAGTTTTCTTCAGCTGGAGAGATGGAGAGAAGGTTAAACCCTCTAAGTCATCTTTCCGAAGCTCACTCATGTTCGTGTTTAAACATTTATAGTTGTAATAAAATTGTATGTCAATAATAGTATTTGTGTTGTTTGTTCAAGTAGGTTATGGGTTTCAGATTATAGACAAAAATTTTCTCTTGCCTCTCTCTCTGTCCTACTTGTTCAAGACAAGACTGAAATAGTCAGGTGGTGTCCTGTATAACAGCCTCTCTTCACGCCTCCAACAAACTGAGTCCAGTCAATACCAGGTGAAAGAAGGACTTGTGAGACATCTCTACCCAAACCTTTGATCATTTACAGACATCTTGTATGCTCTGACAGCAGACGACAAAAAACTTCACAATACCACGTGGTCATCGTTCATCAAGTCTTGCAAGCTGCAGGTGACTGTTATAATTCATGTTTATCTGTTTACTTACAGACTGTCACAAAAACCTCGACTGTGAAAATTTATCACTGGGACTTACTTTGCACTTTTACATGGGTAAAGTTGCTTATAGGGCTGTTGGTGCAAATATCCGTAATAAAAAGATACTTACACCCGCACGAATTAAAAAGGGATAAACAGAAATGTCTTCAGGAATGTTATTGCAAATATTTCTCATCATTTACTGTACACATGTAGTAGGTAGTGATCCTAGAGGAAGACGCTTTTGTGTTAAATCAACTTCCGCTCACTTCTTCAGCCTCTACGTTAATGGGGAACATTCTGGAGCAAACTAGCGTAATAGTGATTGCCCCAGAAGACTTACCTCCCCATGTCTGTATATTCGGTAACTTGCTTTTCCTTTTAAGGGGAGGTTTCATAGCTCATTAATCTCATTAACGGCTGTACATCTTTCGCGTTTAATATTTCCACCTCCCGACTTCCTTCTTCCTCCTGCAGGGTGCGGTGTTGGTGGAGTGGCACTGATATCTGTAGTGTACTCGCCGACAGTACTTGCTTCTGACACTCGGGAAAATTCCTCGTGAAATTACGAAGTTGTCTCGAGCGTGTTGTGATTTTTTTCTCACTTCATTATTTTTTGACATCTCATTTCTTTCAAAAAAAAGCGGCTAAAAAAAGACATGATCATTTGTTTCTACTCAGATAAAAAAAAGTTTTTGATGTTTTCAAGTTTCTGACAACACACTTCATTTCAAAAGCCATGCCTTTCAACATGTCAGTCTTCACTGGCAAGCCGCGGGTGTATAAACTTGGTGTTATTCTTCTTATCATCGGGACCTTCATCTACATCATAGCCTTTAGCGCTCCTAATTGGGTGAGAAATGACACAGAAGTACGGTATCCTGATGAAGGAGGGCACGCTGGTCTCTGGCAGTGCTGTGTGTATCATCGAAGAGAACCAGCTTCTTGCTATTCAGTGCATCCTGCGATGTTATCTGATCTTTCACCACGTTTATGTAAGTTGCCCTCAGTTTGGTTTTCATTTGTTTTAAACAATCTGATTGATTCCGCTTGTTGTACAGTGTACACCATGTTCATTTCTTTTCTTTTCTTTTTTAATAGGCAACACATGTTTGCATATTGTACATGCAAATAATAGAGCTTGCTTTTAAACCTTAGTGACAGACCGATCTTGTAAGTAATACTGTTCACGACATTTCTCTTTTTATTCTCTTTCCTCTCGAAGCAACCTGAGTTTTTACGAAGTGATTTCTGTCTGTTAGGCTGTAAAATGTAGCTGTTTACACATTCTTAATCTTTACTATTAGTCATGGCCACGAGCCTCTACAGAATGAAGGAAAATCTCTTCCCCCTTTCCTCCTTCTCCTTGCTTATGGCTGTACTTATACTTCCTGACAGACAACATATTTTGTCTTTGAATTGAGTGATTTGTTGTTCTGTAGTAATGTACTTGTTCGCCTTTCATCTATTGGAGCTCTTTTGGAGATTTCATCATTCTCTATCTCCCTCTAACACTATCACTGTGGGTGTAAAAGTACTTAGGAACATGGGTTACCACCCCTGAATGTTTGGTGTAACGAGGTTGTCGCCGTTGAATGTTTTTTGTATTAGTAGGAATTGTCACCCTTGAATTTGATGTTTGCATAGAGGGCGCTGATTTAGCATTGGAAGAAAGCAGAAGTGAGAGTGTTGTGCATGGGAGAACTTGAAAGAGGTCAGAACTGTTTTTTTAAATTGCACTTCAATTGCGGAAGGAGAAGTTGAATATTTTGTAGGTACCATTTAGTAGAGAAGTTTTCATTTCCCTTACATTGACAAGGTGTTGCTGATATTTTCTTTGTGGTAAATGATCTCGAAGGAAAGATCTATTTTGGAGTTTTGAAGTACGAGACAAGGAGTATCGCCATCGTTGACGTCAGAGAAGGGAAAGTGACTGTGTGGTCTTCTGAGAGACTCTGAAGTTGTTTTTAACTGTGTGGAATATTAACTGTGTGGAATACTATTAACTGCATTGATTGTTATTGATAAGCGACTGTGTGGTTCCTCGCTTTACGAAATTCCCAGCTACTGTGTGTTCTCCTGTGAAGATTTTATAACTGTCTGGATTATGCTTACCTACTGTGGGAATTATTCTTGACTTGAACAATCGTCTGCCGATAAGACTGTCGGAGTCGTTTCGTCGATTTATGTTGTCTGTGTGATCAACGCCAGTGAACAAGACTGTAAGAGTGAAACTGTCTGCAGTGTGAATTCCCCCCCCCCCAACGACAGCAAGTGGGATAGGACCCGTGTACAAGGAAGAGTGTGAATGTCCCATCATCAAGGAAGAGTGTGTATGTGAGAGAACTTGGAGAAAAACACTTTTAACAAGAGTGTGCGAGCGCATGTTTCTGTGTATATATATATATATTGCGTGTGTATGTGTGTGTGTGTGTGTGCGTGTGCGTGTGTGTAGCGAGAGTATTTGTGCGTGTTTGTGCCCGCGCCTGCCTCAGTGTTTGTGTGTGCGCGCAAGTGTATCTTTTTGCATATTATCATTTCTCTACACAAACATCAGGGCAGATCATCTTCCTATAGCACCGCCCTGATACTTTTATTTGTCTTTGTTGATTACTATTATTTTTGTTATTGTTGCAGACAAGAGCATCATAGCTATTTGGGCCTTACAGTGTATCGGGCTGGCAGGACTCATTCTGGCAACATGGAACCAAGTGCAGACCAACTTCTTTGATGCCGGGTGTCCGTGTCGTTACTTTACAGAGGTCACCGCTAGTGTTGGTAGTAAGTGTCACATAGGTCACCACTAGTGTTGGTAGTAAGTGTCACATAGGTCACCACTAGTGTTGGTAGTAAGTGTCACATAGGTCACCACTAGTGTTGGTAGTAAGTGTCACATAGGTCACCACTAGTGTTGGTAGTAAGTGTCACACAGGTCACCGCTAGTGTTGGTAGTAAGTGTCACATAGGTCACCACTAGTGTTGGTAGTAAGTGTCACATAGGTCACCGCTAGTGTTGGTAGTAAGTGTCACATAGGTCACCACTAGTGTTGGTAGTAAGTGTCACATGGGTCACCACTAGTGTTGGTAGTAAGTGTCACATAGGTCACCACTAGTGTTGGTAGTAAGTGTCACATAGGTCACCACTAGTGTTGGTAGTAAGTGTCACATAGGTCACCACTAGTGTTGGTAGTAAGTGTAGGTCACCACTAGTGTTGGTAGTAAGTGTCACATAGGTCACCACTAGTGTTGGTAGTAAGTGTCACATAGGTCACCACTAGTGTTGGTAGTAAGTGTCACATAGGTCACCACTAGTGTTGGTAGTAAGTGTCACATAGGTCACCACTAGTGTTGGTAGTAAGTGTCACATAGGTCACCACTAGTGTTGGTAGTAAGTGTCACATAGGTCACCACTAGTGTTGGTAGTAAGTGTCACATAGGTCACCACTAGTGTTGGTAGTAAGTGTCACATAGGTCACCGCTAGTGTTGGTAGTAAGTGTCACAGAGGTCATCACTAGTGTTGGTAGTGATTTTCTAATCGATGTTGGCGATCGACATGTTACCAAACTATGAGATTGTGTGTGTTTTATTTAACTTTGTATCTCCTATTGAGATGTAAAATATTTGTGATAGCGCTGTAAACAGAAGCAAGAACTACAGTGTGTCGTTGATAAACGGAAGTGATGAATGCCGAGTATTGCCACTTGCAGTGCTACAAAGTGAGATGATAAAGAAGGTAACACAGAGTATTTTAAATGTTCAGATGTCCCTCGATGGAAATCTCTGCAAGTACCAGTTTTTTTCGGAAACACCTACTATTAAATAAATCTCTAACTGCAATAACATAACTTAAATATGTTCTATTATTCGTATTTGTTAGTAAACCAGTTGCAATACTATAAAACTTTTGTTCATTTAAAGGGTTTACCAATTTAACAAAGTCTGCTAATACTAGGATCCTAACTGGGTATCTGTCTAGCACACCAAGTACCATAAAGATGGAACTGTTTGTTCTTAGTTTAAAAACATATTTATAAAAACACAATTGTAATTTGTTAGCCATGTCACGGGGACCAAAGCCCTAGACTACACAACATACAACAAGATGGACGCAATCATCTTATCAAATGGATCCATCTGTACACGTGCTTTCAGCGATTTTTCCCAGAGCACAGATTTCGTAGTCAATAAGGATGCTTTATTTTGTTGAAGAAAAAGTTTATTGTACTCTGTAATGTAAATATATGATCAAGTATTAGGTACCCAGCCCTGAATACAACTTGCTTTTCACCAAGTTTATTATAGTTGTCTAAACATCAGTCTACCCTGACTGTTCCTTTCTCCACCTAACTATCATCTCTGTGTTCCTTCGTGTTCCTGGCAGTGTTCATTGTGCATGTGTGTGTGTGTGTGTGTGTGTGTGTGCATGTGTGTGTGTGTGTCTGTGTGTGTGTATGTGTGTGTGTGTGTGTGTGTGTGTGTGTGTGTGCGTATTGAGCTTGGCTTCCTGTAGGGAAATGAGTATGTAAATCCTATTAGTAGTAGTATTGGTATAAATATTAGCAGCACTAAAACAACACAACTAAGTGGATAAACAGTTTGTGAACGTTTAGTATGACAAACATAACTGGTGGTGTTATCAGGGTATTGTCCTGTCCACGAGTAAATCAAAGCCCGGATGTATGGAAGACCAGAGGAAACTCATCATGCAGAAAATTCAATCTTTCTTTCAGGTCTCGCAGGCTTTACTGGGGCCATGATGTTTGTGTATGAAATGGAAAATGTGGTACCAGCCGATTTCCGAGCTATGATCAGCTATTCCTGGTGTCCTTTTCTAGACATACTGGGAAGTGTGTCATGCGCAGTGGGTACATTTCTGACCTTCAGGTTACGGGGTTACAGCGCTACAGGTAAGATTATATTACTAGTTCAACTACCAACAACACACACACACACACACACAGGCGCACGCGCGCTCGCGTTCCCGCTCGCACGGACATTGAGGTTAAAGGTAATTCATGATTTCAAACTTAGCTATGCGTCCTCTATTTGACTTTTGTCCCTTGACCGTTTGACCGCTTGCCTCAGATTGTGAAACCCGTTTCGATCGCAATTCGCTGATGACAGTATTTGTTCTGCAGATACACAGGTAAGTGTGATTACATCCATTATAATTTTTACGAACAGTTCCGCGACGTTGGCTAAGACAAATGCAGCTATTTATAGAAATGTGGAATATGGCTTCTGAATAATTTATAATTTCTAACCGACAAACTTTGCAACAGATAGAGTGTGCGTACGTGTGAGTGTGTGTGTGTGTGTGTGTGTGTGTGTGTGTGTGTGTGTGTGTGTGTGTGTGTGTTATCTGCTGATGGAATGCTTCGTGACGATGTCTACATCGATGTCAGTGACATGTCGAGTCATTTGGTGGAGAAACTTCTGTCCTGGCCATACGAAGCCTGGATAGTGAAGCAATGTTGACAATGTGCTACACATGGAGACTATTTTCTGTGTCTTGTTCACGAGAAAAACATGCTTCTGTGGAAAATTCTAGAGCACATTCTCCATGACAACCCGGGCACAACTGGTTCCGTTTATTTGTCTTTGCCTTTGCTATTAGCAATAACCTAAATAAAAGAGTCTCTATTACTTTAGAAAGATACATAGATATGTCTATCATAATATATCCAAGCATCATCGATGCATTAATTAATGTATAATATATTTGTGTTTTTCTTTTGCTAGATGGTTAAAGATGCTTTTTTTTCTACATGGTACTCTTCACGCTGATCACCTGGTTTGATCTTCTTACTACATGTCTTCTGTTTCTTTTCCTCCTTTTTTATTTGATTCTTTGTGCGTCTGCTTAGGTAACTGCTGGTGTATGACTGGTAAACCATAATTATCTCCCCTATATCAGCCTTCACGTTCTCATACAAAAAAATAATTTGGACTTAGTTTACTATGCGAACTGCTGGAAATGATTTAACATTGCACTGGCACTAAAAATAGTAACTGATGACAATTTCAGACCATCAACACAATGGGAAGTGGGTGAAAACTCGATTACCAAGTTCCAAGCAGACGGACAAAGACAGGGAGTTAAATAAATAAAAGAGTGAAATCTCGCCTGACACACGCCCCTGTGTGCTGTATGACAGCCAGTCACGTGCATCAGCTGGACAATCAAATGGCGTAAACAGGTTTTTGTTTGTTTGTTTACGAAATGTGTGCAGAGATACGTGTATATACTGACATCGGTCACTGACTACACGGACACATTTGTCAGTTTGGCGGCGACCTCATCAAACATCAGCCCTTCATCTGCTAACCAGTGTCCTCTTAACACAGTCTGTCTTCACATTAGTTTCTTGTTTTACTTTTCGCCCTCATCCTGAAACATATTCATAAAAGAGACCATGTCACTCCTCTCCTTCGTTTTCTACACTGACTACCTGTCTGTTCTCGCATCCAGTACAAACTGTCTGTGCTGTGTTTTACTTTCTTTGCAGGCTCCTGTCCTGACTATTTCTCTGAACTTCCCTTACATCCCGGCCAGACAACCCCGCTCTTCATCTGATGACCGTCTTCTATCTGTTCCTGTCACCAGAATAACATCATATGGTCACAGGACTTTTGGCTACTGTGCTGCAAAACAATGGAACTCTCTTCCTTTCCATATCCGCCACCTTCCTACAACTGAATCTTTCAAATCTGCACTGAAAACTCATCTCTTCCTTGAGTATTACTCCTAACACAGTCCACACAATGCTCGTCCTTCTTACCCTCCCCCCTTCTGCTCTTGCTAATTTTTTACTCATCTTTCACTGCAGAATCACTATATTCTCTGTTCCTGTTACTTGCTGCCTTTTTGTGTTTTCCATCTTTGTT
Source organism: Marisa cornuarietis (assembly GCA_004794655.1). Taxonomy (NCBI): domain Eukaryota; kingdom Metazoa; phylum Mollusca; class Gastropoda; order Architaenioglossa; family Ampullariidae; genus Marisa; species Marisa cornuarietis. The sequence continues at coordinate 42,776 of SMMW01000488.1, read as the reverse complement.
TTCTGTTTGTCGTCAGTACTGTCGTTTATTCTTCCGTCCCTCGTGTTCTAACCATGTAGTCCACGTCTCTTCCTTGTTTTAAGCGCTAAGAGCATGCTCTCTATGAGTGTCAATATGCGCTATATACATCTTCATTTATTATTATTATTATTATTAATTCTCAGCTTTTATCGGTTCCTAAAGATGGTCTGACACATTCTCTTAAAGACTTCTTTCTTTAGTCTATATTTATACATGGATTTATCTTTATAAACTATTTTTGTATAAGACATTTACACATTTACAACCAAATGTCTCAAATACGTTTCGTTTAAAGCAATCTTTTTTGGAAAGAGAGAAAGTGCATGATAAACTCCACAGTAACAATTGTATACTCAGAACTCTACACCAACTGTTGTTTAGTCAAGGATGAGGCAGCTCGTCAGGATTAACACTGGCTGGGGGTTGACCCTCCCCGTGTTCCAAAGACCGGTTAAAGGATTCATTAAGACCGATTACTGTTTACTTCCCATAACTTAGTGAAAATAAAAACCTTGGTCTCCATGTTAATCCGCAGCTTGTTGATTATGCTCTTCAGAGAGAGCATGGAGTAGTGTGTCAAGTGTATGAGCCGTGTGAAAGGGTATTCTAGGAAATAATTTTATTAGAGAAGATGTCTCATTTTATTTTGGTGAAGAAAACAGAACATCCACCATTCCCTGGCCCAGTAAGGTGGGTAAGATGCAAACTTAAAAATTGTTCAGACCATGAAAGATGGAAAGTAAATATTGCTGTTAGGTACACAGCTGGAGGTTTCCAAACACCGATCCGACTGAGTCACAAAGCGGCAACGAAAGAAGGAAGAAAAAGACGACGACTGCATTTCTGAAGCGATAAGAATAAATAAAATCAACGATCAGCTTGTAAATTATCTTCGCTAGAATCCAATTAATTGATGACTGGAAGTAATGGCGCTGATACAGTTTTAGTTACGAAGTGAATACTTCTCCAGCTTGACCATCATCCACTTCACAAACTCTTGACTGACAGAAATCTTAGCTTTCACTTCAACCACTCTCTTGATTATACAAAATTGTGATCAGCAGCGAAAAGAGTTTTACGATGTATATACTAAATTTAGTATCATTCAATTATAGATATTTAAACGTGAATATTTGCTTCCGCATTGTTTTAAACCAGACTGTACTGTCATCACGATGCTGATGCCGATGAAGCAGTTGATGTGCAGCCCCTCAGTCCCGTGGACTCACTGTGAAATCAGGGAGGGTCGAGCTGACCAGTGTCCATGTTGTCGGGTCCCGTGAGGTGACTCCACAGAAGTTGCTGCTGGCGGTAGGAGTGAGTGATAATCACAACACAAAATCACTGACAGAATATATTTGCTATAAACCATTGCTATTCTGTCCGTCAAGACTATTCCAGTAGGTGTGTAAATAGTAAGAGAACAGCAAAATGTTTCAACAGGAGAGTTCTGAACTATTTCGTGTAGACTGATTACACAAATGCCCTTTTTTGGCATAAAGCTACCAACTGGTCTACATAAGTACTAACAGTCGACACCATCTGAAACTTTAGGTCACTGTACAGCGACATTATTAATGTATCTCCTGGAAAAAGAACAAACGCAAGGAGAACTCCACGAGAACAATACTACTATCAGTATCGTATACGCACTGATGTCTACACGAAAACTAAACACAAACAGTTAGTTTAGCAGGAAGCTCGCCTGAATTAAAACATGGATGGGGATATTGACCCTCTCCCTTGTCCAGTCACCAGCTCAAAGATTTGATTGAATTGATTGTCAGTTTACTAGCGAAAGCACAGTAAAGAAAAATAAAATCCTAGCTGTCGATGTTAATCCTCAACTTGTTGATTATTTCCTTCCTACAGGGCGTGAGAAGTGGGTGAAGTGTGTGAGGCGTGTGAAAGGGTATTCAAAAGATTTTTTTTTGAAATGGTGTCTTGTTTGATGTTTATTAAAAGTGAAAATGTTTGTTAAAAGGGTGAGTGAGATGCAAGTTTTAAAATTGTTTAGAGCAAAACTTAACTTCAGCCTCCTTATTTCTCTTGCGGACAGTTGGAGTTTTCCAGACACTTGTCTAAACGGGATACAAACTGGAGCAAAAGTAAACTGAGGACCATTACATTTCTCAAGCTATGAACATAAAACAAACAAAACTATCTTCGCTAAAAGCCAACTTAACAGATGAACATAAATAATATTTCTGACACAGTTATCGTTTTGATAAATGATGAAAGATAAAATGACTTCTAATGACTAACAGTGACATGAGATGTGTTTCACAGGTGCAGGCTATAAAAGGTAAAGAAGGAAGTAAGGGATGTGTGTGTCTATACAGACTTTGCTGGACGACACGTGTGTCCTGGGGAATGGAGTGAGCGAGAGGAAGTGTAGAGAGATGAGATCTCAATGTTCGACATTTACTGAGAAGGTCACAGTGTTGTTACACATTCTACCCGCTTCATACTAAAGCTTTTAAAGACAGAAACCACTAAAGTTTAAATGGAAGTCAAACGAAGTCAAGTCTGGCAAAGAAATAAGATCCCCTCACCATAGGTTAGTTTGTGCAAACGTTTGTCTAATGTTTATTGATCAACGTTCTGTGGTTTGTTACCTGCCACAAGGTCTTCGTGAAAGAAACTCTCGCAGAATCTTTTGGAAAGTGCATCTAACCCAAGAGCACCATGGATACCAATAATCACAGATAACCCTAGTGTAGCCACACAACGAGCCAACCTTCCTAGAACCTCATTTTCCAGTTTTCTTCAGCTGGAGAGATGGAGAGAAGGTTAAACCCTCTAAGTCATCTTTCCGAAGCTCACTCATGTTCGTGTTTAAACATTTATAGTTGTAATAAAATTGTATGTCAATAATAGTATTTGTGTTGTTTGTTCAAGTAGGTTATGGGTTTCAGATTATAGACAAAAATTTTCTCTTGCCTCTCTCTCTGTCCTACTTGTTCAAGACAAGACTGAAATAGTCAGGTGGTGTCCTGTATAACAGCCTCTCTTCACGCCTCCAACAAACTGAGTCCAGTCAATACCAGGTGAAAGAAGGACTTGTGAGACATCTCTACCCAAACCTTTGATCATTTACAGACATCTTGTATGCTCTGACAGCAGACGACAAAAAACTTCACAATACCACGTGGTCATCGTTCATCAAGTCTTGCAAGCTGCAGGTGACTGTTATAATTCATGTTTATCTGTTTACTTACAGACTGTCACAAAAACCTCGACTGTGAAAATTTATCACTGGGACTTACTTTGCACTTTTACATGGGTAAAGTTGCTTATAGGGCTGTTGGTGCAAATATCCGTAATAAAAAGATACTTACACCCGCACGAATTAAAAAGGGATAAACAGAAATGTCTTCAGGAATGTTATTGCAAATATTTCTCATCATTTACTGTACACATGTAGTAGGTAGTGATCCTAGAGGAAGACGCTTTTGTGTTAAATCAACTTCCGCTCACTTCTTCAGCCTCTACGTTAATGGGGAACATTCTGGAGCAAACTAGCGTAATAGTGATTGCCCCAGAAGACTTACCTCCCCATGTCTGTATATTCGGTAACTTGCTTTTCCTTTTAAGGGGAGGTTTCACAGCTCATTAATCTCATTAACGGCTGTACATCTTTCGCGTTTAATATTTCCACCTCCCGACTTCCTTCTTCCTCCTGCAGGGTGCGGTGTTGGTGGAGTGGCACTGATATCTGTAGTGTACTCGCCGACAGTACTTGCTTCTGACACTCGGGAAAATTCCTCGTGAAATTACGAAGTTGTCTCGAGCGTGTTGTGATTTTTTTCTCACTTCATTATTTTTTGACATCTCATTTCTTTCAAAAAAAAGCGGCTAAAAAAAGACATGATCATTTGTTTCTACTCAGATAAAAAAAAGTTTTTGATGTTTTCAAGTTTCTGACAACACACTTCATTTCAAAAGCCATGCCTTTCAACATGTCAGTCTTCACTGGCAAGCCGCGGGTGTATAAACTTGGTGTTATTCTTCTTATCATCGGGACCTTCATCTACATCATAGCCTTTAGCGCTCCTAATTGGGTGAGAAATGACACAGAAGTACGGTATCCTGATGAAGGAGGGCACGCTGGTCTCTGGCAGTGCTGTGTGTATCATCGAAGAGAACCAGCTTCTTGCTATTCAGTGCATCCTGCGATGTTATCTGATCTTTCACCACGTTTATGTAAGTTGCCCTCAGTTTGGTTTTCATTTGTTTTAAACAATCTGATTGATTCCGCTTGTTGTACAGTGTACACCATGTTCATTTCTTTTCTTTTCTTTTTTAATAGGCAACACATGTTTGCATATTGTACATGCAAATAATAGAGCTTGCTTTTAAACCTTAGTGACAGACCGATCTTGTAAGTAATACTGTTCACGACATTTCTCTTTTTATTCTCTTTCCTCTCGAAGCAACCTGAGTTTTTACGAAGTGATTTCTGTCTGTTAGGCTGTAAAATGTAGCTGTTTACACATTCTTAATCTTTACTATTAGTCATGGCCACGAGCCTCTACAGAATGAAGGAAAATCTCTTCCCCCTTTCCTCCTTCTCCTTGCTTATGGCTGTACTTATACTTCCTGACAGACAACATATTTTGTCTTTGAATTGAGTGATTTGTTGTTCTGTAGTAATGTACTTGTTCGCCTTTCATCTATTGGAGCTCTTTTGGAGATTTCATCATTCTCTATCTCCCTCTAACACTATCACTGTGGGTGTAAAAGTACTTAGGAACATGGGTTACCACCCCTGAATGTTTGGTGTAACGAGGTTGTCGCCGTTGAATGTTTTTTGTATTAGTAGGAATTGTCACCCTTGAATTTGATGTTTGCATAGAGGGCGCTGATTTAGCATTGGAAGAAAGCAGAAGTGAGAGTGTTGTGCATGGGAGAACTTGAAAGAGGTCAGAACTGTTTTTTTAAATTGCACTTCAATTGCGGAAGGAGAAGTTGAATATTTTGTAGGTACCATTTAGTAGAGAAGTTTTCATTTCCCTTACATTGACAAGGTGTTGCTGATATTTTCTTTGTGGTAAATGATCTCGAAGGAAAGATCTATTTTGGAGTTTTGAAGTACGAGACAAGGAGTATCGCCATCGTTGACGTCAGAGAAGGGAAAGTGACTGTGTGGTCTTCTGAGAGACTCTGAAGTTGTTTTTAACTGTGTGGAATATTAACTGTGTGGAATACTATTAACTGCATTGATTGTTATTGATAAGCGACTGTGTGGTTCCTCGCTTTACGAAATTCCCAGCTACTGTGTGTTCTCCTGTGAAGATTTTATAACTGTCTGGATTATGCTTACCTACTGTGGGAATTATTCTTGACTTGAACAATCGTCTGCCGATAAGACTGTCGGAGTCGTTTCGTCGATTTATGTTGTCTGTGTGATCAACGCCAGTGAACAAGACTGTAAGAGTGAAACTGTCTGCAGTGTGAATTCCCCCCCCCAACGACAGCAAGTGGGATAGGACCCGTGTACAAGGAAGAGTGTGAATGTCCCATCATCAAGGAAGAGTGTGTATGTGAGAGAACTTGGAGAAAAACACTTTTAACAAGAGTGTGCGAGCGCATGTTTCTGTGTATATATATATATATATTGCGTGTGTATGTGTGTGTGTGTGTGTGCGTGTGCGTGTGTGTAGCGAGAGTATTTGTGCGTGTTTGTGCCCGCGCCTGCCTCAGTGTTTGTGTGTGCGCGCAAGTGTATCTTTTTGCATATTATCATTTCTCTACACAAACATCAGGGCAGATCATCTTCCTATAGCACCGCCCTGATACTTTTATTTGTCTTTGTTGATTACTATTATTTTTGTTATTGTTGCAGACAAGAGCATCATAGCTATTTGGGCCTTACAGTGTATCGGGCTGGCAGGACTCATTCTGGCAACATGGAACCAAGTGCAGACCAACTTCTTTGATGCCGGGTGTCCGTGTCGTTACTTTACAGAGGTCACCGCTAGTGTTGGTAGTAAGTGTCACATAGGTCACCACTAGTGTTGGTAGTAAGTGTCACATAGGTCACCACTAGTGTTGGTAGTAAGTGTCACATAGGTCACCACTAGTGTTGGTAGTAAGTGTCACATAGGTCACCGCTAGTGTTGGTAGTAAGTGTCACATAGGTCACCACTAGTGTTGGTAGTAAGTGTCACATAGGTCACCACTAGTGTTGGTAGTAAGTGTCACATAGGTCACCACTAGTGTTGGTAGTAAGTGTCACATAGGTCACCACTAGTGTTGGTAGTAAGTGTCACATAGGTCACCACTAGTGTTGGTAGTAAGTGTCACATAGGTCACCACTAGTGTTGGTAGTAAGTGTCACATAGGTCACCACTAGTGTTGGTAGTAAGTGTCACATAGGTCACCACTAGTGTTGGTAGTAAGTGTCACATAGGTCACCGCTAGTGTTGGTAGTAAGTGTCACATAGGTCACCGCTAGTGTTGGTAGTAAGTGTCACAGAGGTCATCACTAGTGTTGGTAGTGATTTTCTAATCGATGTTGGCGATCGACATGTTACCAAACTATGAGATTGTGTGTGTTTTATTTAACTTTGTATCTCCTATTGAGATGTAAAATATTTGTGATAGCGCTGTAAACAGAAGCAAGAACTACAGTGTGTCGTTGATAAACGGAAGTGATGAATGCCGAGTATTGCCACTTGCAGTGCTACAAAGTGAGATGATAAAGAAGGTAACACAGAGTATTTTAAATGTTCAGATGTCCCTCGATGGAAATCTCTGCAAGTACCAGTTTTTTTCGGAAACACCTACTATTAAATAAATCTCTAACTGCAATAACATAACTTAAATATGTTCTATTATTCGTATTTGTTAGTAAACCAGTTGCAATACTATAAAACTTTTGTTCATTTAAAGGGTTAACCAATTTAACAAAGTCTGCTAATACTAGGATCCTAACTGGGTATCTGTCTAGCACACCAAGTACCATAAAGATGGAACTGTTTGTTCTTAGTTTAAAAACATATTTATAAAAACACAATTGTAATTTGTTAGCCATGTCACGGGGACCAAAGCCCTAGACTACACAACATACAACAAGATGGACGCAATCATCTTATCAAATGGATCCATCTGTACACGTGCTTTCAGCGATTTTTCCCAGAGCACAGATTTCGTAGTCAATAAGGATGCTTTATTTTGTTGAAGAAAAAGTTTATTGTACTCTGTAATGTAAATATATGATCAAGTATTAGGTACCCAGCCCTGAATACAACTTGCTTTTCACCAAGTTTATTATAGTTGTCTAAACATCAGTCTACCCTGACTGTTCCTTTCTCCACCTTACTATCATCTCTGTGTTCCTTCGTGTTCCTGGCAGTGTTCATTGTGCATGTGTGTGTGTGTGTGTGTGTGTGTGTGTGTGCATGTGTGTGTGTGTGTCTGTGTGTGTGTATGTGTGTGTGTGTGTGTGTGTGTGTGTGTGTGTGCGTATTGAGCTTGGCTTCCTGTAGGGAAATGAGTATGTAAATCCTATTAGTAGTAGTATTGGTATAAATATTAGCAGCACTAAAACAACACAACTAAGTGGATAAACAGTTTGTGAACGTTTAGTATGACAAACATAACTGGTGGTGTTATCGGGGTATTGTCCTGTCCACGAGTAAATCAAAGCCCGGATGTATGGAAGACCAGAGGAAACTCATCATGCAGAAAATTCAATCTTTCTTTCAGGTCTCGCAGGCTTTACTGGGGCCATGATGTTTGTGTATGAAATGGAAAATGTGGTACCAGCCGATTTCCGAGCTATGATCAGCTATTCCTGGTGTCCTTTTCTAGACATACTGGGAAGTGTGTCATGCGCAGTGGGTACATTTCTGACCTTCAGGTTACGGGGTTACAGCGCTACAGGTAAGATTATATTACTAGTTCAACTACCAACAACACACACACACACACACACAGGCGCACGCGCGCTCGCGTTCCCGCTCGCACGGACATTGAGGTTAAAGGTAATTCATGATTTCAAACTTAGCTATGCGTCCTCTATTTGACTTTTGTCCCTTGACCGTTTGACCGCTTGCCTCAGATTGTGAAACCCGTTTCGATCGCAATTCGCTGATGACAGTATTTGTTCTGCAGATACACAGGTAAGTGTGATTACATCCATTATAATTTTTACGAACAGTTCCGCGACGTTGGCTAAGACAAATGCAGCTATTTATAGAAATGTGGAATATGGCTTCTGAATAATTTATAATTTCTAACCGACAAACTTTGCAACAGATAGAGTGTGCGTACGTGTGAGTGTGTGTGTGTGTGTGTGTGTGTGTGTGTGTGTGTGTGTGTGTGTGTGTGTGTGTGTGTGTGTGTGTGTTATCTGCTGATGGAATGCTTCGTGACGATGTCTACATCGATGTCAGTGACATGTCGAGTCATTTGGTGGAGAAACTTCTGTCCTGGCCATACGAAGCCTGGATAGTGAAGCAATGTTGACAATGTGCTACACATGGAGACTATTTTCTGTGTCTTGTTCACGAGAAAAACATGCTTCTGTGGAAAATTCTAGAGCACATTCTCCATGACAACCCGGGCACAACTGGTTCCGTTTATTTGTCTTTGCCTTTGCTATTAGCAATAACCTAAATAAAAGAGTCTCTATTACTTTAGAAAGATACATAGATATGTCTATCATAATATATCCAAGCATCATCGATGCATTAATTAATGTATAATATATTTGTGTTTTTCTTTTGCTAGATGGTTAAAGATGCTTTTTTTTCTACATGGTACTCTTCACGCTGATCACCTGGTTTGATCTTCTTACTACATGTCTTCTGTTTCTTTTCCTCCTTTTTTATTTGATTCTTTGTGCGTCTGCTTAGGTAACTGCTGGTGTATGACTGGTAAACCATAATTATCTCCCCTATATCAGCCTTCACGTTCTCATACAAAAAAATAATTTGGACTTAGTTTACTATGCGAACTGCTGGAAATGATTTAACATTGCACTGGCACTAAAAATAGTAACTGATGACAATTTCAGACCATCAACACAATGGGAAGTGGGTGAAAACTCGATTACCAAGTTCCAAGCAGACGGACAAAGACAGGGAGTTAAATAAATAAAAGAGTGAAATCTCGCCTGACACACGCCCCTGTGTGCTGTATGACAGCCAGTCACGTGCATCAGCTGGACAATCAAATGGCGTAAACAGGTTTTTGTTTGTTTGTTTACGAAATGTGTGCAGAGATACGTGTATATACTGACATCGGTCACTGACTACACGGACACATTTGTCAGTTTGGCGGCGACCTCATCAAACATCAGCCCTTCATCTGCTAACCAGTGTCCTCTTAACACAGTCTGTCTTCACATTAGTTTCTTGTTTTACTTTTCGCCCTCATCCTGAAACATATTCATAAAAGAGACCATGTCACTCCTCTCCTTCGTTTTCTACACTGACTACCTGTCTGTTCTCGCATCCAGTACAAACTGTCTGTGCTGTGTTTTACTTTCTTTGCAGGCTCCTGTCCTGACTATTTCTCTGAACTTCCCTTACATCCCGGCCAGACAACCCCGCTCTTCATCTGATGACCGTCTTCTATCTGTTCCTGTCACCAGAATAACATCATATGGTCACAGGACTTTTGGCTACTGTGCTGCAAAACAATGGAACTCTCTTCCTTTCCATATCCGCCACCTTCCTACAACTGAATCTTTCAAATCTGCACTGAAAACTCATCTCTTCCTTGAGTATTACTCCTAACACAGTCCACACAATGCTCGTCCTTCTTACCCTCCCCCCTTCTGCTCTTGCTAATTTTTTACTCATCTTTCACTGCAGAATCACTATATTCTCTGTTCCTGTTACTTGCTGCCTTTTTGTGTTTTCCATCTTTGTTTTCTGTTTGTCGTCAGTACTGTCGTTTATTCTTCCGTCCCTCGTGTTCTAACCATGTAGTCCACGTCTCTTCCTTGTTTTAAGCGCTAAGAGCATGCTCTCTATGAGTGTCAATATGCGCTATATACATCTTCATTTATTATTATTATTATTATTAATTCTCAGCTTTTATCGGTTCCTAAAGATGGTCTGACACATTCTCTTAAAGACTTCTTTCTTTAGTCTATATTTATACATGGATTTATCTTTATAAACTATTTTTGTATAAGACATTTACACATTTACAACCAAATGTCTCAAATACGTTTCGTTTAAAGCAATCTTTTTTGGAAAGAGAGAAAGTGCATGATAAACTCCACAGTAACAATTGTATACTCAGAACTCTACACCAACTGTTGTTTAGTCAAGGATGAGGCAGCTCGTCAGGATTAACACTGGCTGGGGGTTGACCCTCCCCGTGTTCCAAAGACCGGTTAAAGGATTCATTAAGACCGATTACTGTTTACTTCCCATAACTTAGTGAAAATAAAAACCTTGGTCTCCATGTTAATCCGCAGCTTGTTGATTATGCTCTTCAGAGAGAGCATGGAGTAGTGTGTCAAGTGTATGAGCCGTGTGAAAGGGTATTCTAGGAAATAATTTTATTAGAGAAGATGTCTCATTTTATTTTGGTGAAGAAAACAGAACATCCACCATTCCCTGGCCCAGTAAGGTGGGTAAGATGCAAACTTAAAAATTGTTCAGACCATGAAAGATGGAAAGTAAATATTGCTGTTAGGTACACAGCTGGAGGTTTCCAAACACCGATCCGACTGAGTCACAAAGCGGCAACGAAAGAAGGAAGAAAAAGACGACGACTGCATTTCTGAAGCGATAAGAATAAATAAAATCAACGATCAGCTTGTAAATTATCTTCGCTAGAATCCAATTAATTGATGACTGGAAGTAATGGCGCTGATACAGTTTTAGTTACGAAGTGAATACTTCTCCAGCTTGACCATCATCCACTTCACAAACTCTTGACTGACAGAAATCTTAGCTTTCACTTCAACCACTCTCTTGATTATACAAAATTGTGATCAGCAGCGAAAAGAGTTTTACGATGTATATACTAAATTTAGTATCATTCAATTATAGATATTTAAACGTGAATATTTGCTTCCGCATTGTTTTAAACCAGACTGTACTGTCATCACGATGCTGATGCCGATGAAGCAGTTGATGTGCAGCCCCTCAGTCCCGTGGACTCACTGTGAAATCAGGGAGGGTCGAGCTGACCAGTGTCCATGTTGTCGGGTCCCGTGAGGTGACTCCACAGAAGTTGCTGCTGGCGGTAGGAGTGAGTGATAATCACAACACAAAATCACTGACAGAATATATTTGCTATAAACCATTGCTATTCTGTCCGTCAAGACTATTCCAGTAGGTGTGTAAATAGTAAGAGAACAGCAAAATGTTTCAACAGGAGAGTTCTGAACTATTTCGTGTAGACTGATTACACAAATGCCCTTTTTTGGCATAAAGCTACCAACTGGTCTACATAAGTACTAACAGTCGACACCATCTGAAACTTTAGGTCACTGTACAGCGACATTATTAATGTATCTCCTGGAAAAAGAACAAACGCAAGGAGAACTCCACGAGAACAATACTACTATCAGTATCGTATACGCACTGATGTCTACACGAAAACTAAACACAAACAGTTAGTTTAGCAGGAAGCTCGCCTGAATTAAAACATGGATGGGGATATTGACCCTCTCCCTTGTCCAGTCACCAGCTCAAAGATTTGATTGAATTGATTGTCAGTTTACTAGCGAAAGCACAGTAAAGAAAAATAAAATCCTAGCTGTCGATGTTAATCCTCAACTTGTTGATTATTTCCTTCCTACAGGGCGTGAGAAGTGGGTGAAGTGTGTGAGGCGTGTGAAAGGGTATTCAAAAGATTTTTTTTTGAAATGGTGTCTTGTTTGATGTTTATTAAAAGTGAAAATGTTTGTTAAAAGGGTGAGTGAGATGCAAGTTTTAAAATTGTTTAGAGCAAAACTTAACTTCAGCCTCCTTATTTCTCTTGCGGACAGTTGGAGTTTTCCAGACACTTGTCTAAACGGGATACAAACTGGAGCAAAAGTAAACTGAGGACCATTACATTTCTCAAGCTATGAACATAAAACAAACAAAACTATCTTCGCTAAAAGCCAACTTAACAGATGAACATAAATAATATTTCTGACACAGTTATCGTTTTGATAAATGATGAAAGATAAAATGACTTCTAATGACTAACAGTGACATGAGATGTGTTTCACAGGTGCAGGCTATAAAAGGTAAAGAAGGAAGTAAGGGATGTGTGTGTCTATACAGACTTTGCTGGACGACACGTGTGTCCTGGGGAATGGAGTGAGCGAGAGGAAGTGTAGAGAGATGAGATCTCAATGTTCGACATTTACTGAGAAGGTCACAGTGTTGTTACACATTCTACCCGCTTCATACTAAAGCTTTTAAAGACAGAAACCACTAAAGTTTAAATGGAAGTCAAACGAAGTCAAGTCTGGCAAAGAAATAAGATCCCCTCACCATAGGTTAGTTTGTGCAAACGTTTGTCTAATGTTTATTGATCAACGTTCTGTGGTTTGTTACCTGCCACAAGGTCTTCGTGAAAGAAACTCTCGCAGAATCTTTTGGAAAGTGCATCTAACCCAAGAGCACCATGGATACCAATAATCACAGATAACCCTAGTGTAGCCACACAACGAGCCAACCTTCCTAGAACCTCATTTTCCAGTTTTCTTCAGCTGGAGAGATGGAGAGAAGGTTAAACCCTCTAAGTCATCTTTCCGAAGCTCACTCATGTTCGTGTTTAAACATTTATAGTTGTAATAAAATTGTATGTCAATAATAGTATTTGTGTTGTTTGTTCAAGTAGGTTATGGGTTTCAGATTATAGACAAAAATTTTCTCTTGCCTCTCTCTCTGTCCTACTTGTTCAAGACAAGACTGAAATAGTCAGGTGGTGTCCTGTATAACAGCCTCTCTTCACGCCTCCAACAAACTGAGTCCAGTCAATACCAGGTGAAAGAAGGACTTGTGAGACATCTCTACCCAAACCTTTGATCATTTACAGACATCTTGTATGCTCTGACAGCAGACGACAAAAAACTTCACAATACCACGTGGTCATCGTTCATCAAGTCTTGCAAGCTGCAGGTGACTGTTATAATTCATGTTTATCTGTTTACTTACAGACTGTCACAAAAACCTCGACTGTGAAAATTTATCACTGGGACTTACTTTGCACTTTTACATGGGTAAAGTTGCTTATAGGGCTGTTGGTGCAAATATCCGTAATAAAAAGATACTTACACCCGCACGAATTAAAAAGGGATAAACAGAAATGTCTTCAGGAATGTTATTGCAAATATTTCTCATCATTTACTGTACACATGTAGTAGGTAGTGATCCTAGAGGAAGACGCTTTTGTGTTAAATCAACTTCCGCTCACTTCTTCAGCCTCTACGTTAATGGGGAACATTCTGGAGCAAACTAGCGTAATAGTGATTGCCCCAGAAGACTTACCTCCCCATGTCTGTATATTCGGTAACTTGCTTTTCCTTTTAAGGGGAGGTTTCACAGCTCATTAATCTCATTAACGGCTGTACATCTTTCGCGTTTAATATTTCCACCTCCCGACTTCCTTCTTCCTCCTGCAGGGTGCGGTGTTGGTGGAGTGGCACTGATATCTGTAGTGTACTCGCCGACAGTACTTGCTTCTGACACTCGGGAAAATTCCTCGTGAAATTACGAAGTTGTCTCGAGCGTGTTGTGATTTTTTTCTCACTTCATTATTTTTTGACATCTCATTTCTTTCAAAAAAAAGCGGCTAAAAAAAGACATGATCATTTGTTTCTACTCAGATAAAAAAAAGTTTTTGATGTTTTCAAGTTTCTGACAACACACTTCATTTCAAAAGCCATGCCTTTCAACATGTCAGTCTTCACTGGCAAGCCGCGGGTGTATAAACTTGGTGTTATTCTTCTTATCATCGGGACCTTCATCTACATCATAGCCTTTAGCGCTCCTAATTGGGTGAGAAATGACACAGAAGTACGGTATCCTGATGAAGGAGGGCACGCTGGTCTCTGGCAGTGCTGTGTGTATCATCGAAGAGAACCAGCTTCTTGCTATTCAGTGCATCCTGCGATGTTATCTGATCTTTCACCACGTTTATGTAAGTTGCCCTCAGTTTGGTTTTCATTTGTTTTAAACAATCTGATTGATTCCGCTTGTTGTACAGTGTACACCATGTTCATTTCTTTTCTTTTCTTTTTTAATAGGCAACACATGTTTGCATATTGTACATGCAAATAATAGAGCTTGCTTTTAAACCTTAGTGACAGACCGATCTTGTAAGTAATACTGTTCACGACATTTCTCTTTTTATTCTCTTTCCTCTCGAAGCAACCTGAGTTTTTACGAAGTGATTTCTGTCTGTTAGGCTGTAAAATGTAGCTGTTTACACATTCTTAATCTTTACTATTAGTCATGGCCACGAGCCTCTACAGAATGAAGGAAAATCTCTTCCCCCTTTCCTCCTTCTCCTTGCTTATGGCTGTACTTATACTTCCTGACAGACAACATATTTTGTCTTTGAATTGAGTGATTTGTTGTTCTGTAGTAATGTACTTGTTCGCCTTTCATCTATTGGAGCTCTTTTGGAGATTTCATCATTCTCTATCTCCCTCTAACACTATCACTGTGGGTGTAAAAGTACTTAGGAACATGGGTTACCACCCCTGAATGTTTGGTGTAACGAGGTTGTCGCCGTTGAATGTTTTTTGTATTAGTAGGAATTGTCACCCTTGAATTTGATGTTTGCATAGAGGGCGCTGATTTAGCATTGGAAGAAAGCAGAAGTGAGAGTGTTGTGCATGGGAGAACTTGAAAGAGGTCAGAACTGTTTTTTTAAATTGCACTTCAATTGCGGAAGGAGAAGTTGAATATTTTGTAGGTACCATTTAGTAGAGAAGTTTTCATTTCCCTTACATTGACAAGGTGTTGCTGATATTTTCTTTGTGGTAAATGATCTCGAAGGAAAGATCTATTTTGGAGTTTTGAAGTACGAGACAAGGAGTATCGCCATCGTTGACGTCAGAGAAGGGAAAGTGACTGTGTGGTCTTCTGAGAGACTCTGAAGTTGTTTTTAACTGTGTGGAATATTAACTGTGTGGAATACTATTAACTGCATTGATTGTTATTGATAAGCGACTGTGTGGTTCCTCGCTTTACGAAATTCCCAGCTACTGTGTGTTCTCCTGTGAAGATTTTATAACTGTCTGGATTATGCTTACCTACTGTGGGAATTATTCTTGACTTGAACAATCGTCTGCCGATAAGACTGTCGGAGTCGTTTCGTCGATTTATGTTGTCTGTGTGATCAACGCCAGTGAACAAGACTGTAAGAGTGAAACTGTCTGCAGTGTGAATTTCCCCCCCCCAACGACAGCAAGTGGGATAGGACCCGTGTACAAGGAAGAGTGTGAATGTCCCATCATCAAGGAAGAGTGTGTATGTGAGAGAACTTGGAGAAAAACACTTTTAACAAGAGTGTGCGAGCGCATGTTTCTGTGTATATATATATATATATTGCGTGTGTATGTGTGTGTGTGTGTGTGCGTGTGCGTGTGTGTAGCGAGAGTATTTGTGCGTGTTTGTGCCCGCGCCTGCCTCAGTGTTTGTGTGTGCGCGCAAGTGTATCTTTTTGCATATTATCATTTCTCTACACAAACATCAGGGCAGATCATCTTCCTATAGCACCGCCCTGATACTTTTATTTGTCTTTGTTGATTACTATTATTTTTGTTATTGTTGCAGACAAGAGCATCATAGCTATTCAGGCCTTACAGTGTATCGGGCTGGCAGGACTCATTCTGGCAACATGGAACCAAGTGCAGACCAACTTCTTTGATGCCGGGTGTCCGTGTCGTTACTTTACAGAGGTCACTACTAGTGTTGGTAGTAAGTGTCACATAGGTCACCACTAGTGTTGGTAGTAAGTGTCACACAGGTCACCACTAGTGTTGGTAGTAAGTGTCACATAGGTCACCGCTAGTGTTGGTAGTAAGTGTCACATAGGTCACCGCTAGTGTTGGTAGTAAGTGTCACACAGGTCACCGCTAGTGTTGGTAGTAAGTGTCACATAGGTCACCGCTAGTGTTGGTAGTAAGTGTCACATAGGTCACCACTAGTGTTGGTAGTAAGTGTCACATAGGTCACCACTAGTGTTGGTAGTAAGTGTCACATAGGTCACCGCTAGTGTTGGTAGTAAGTGTCACATAGGTCACTAGTGTTGGTAGTAAGTGTCACACCACTAGTGTTGGTAGTAAGTGTCACATAGGTCACCACTAGTGTTGGTAGTAAGTGTCACATAGGTCACCACTAGTGTTGGTAGTAAGTGTCACATAGGTCATCGCTAGTGTTGGTAGTAAGTGTCACATAGGTCATCGCTAGTGTTGGTAGTAAGTGTCACATAGGTCATCGCTAGTGTTGGTAGTAAGTGTCACAGAGGTCACCACTAGTGTTGTAGTAAGTGTCACATAGGTCACCGCTAGTGTTGGTAGTAAGTGTCACATATGTCACCACTAGTGTTGGTAGTAAGTGTCACATAGGTCACCACTAGTGTTGGTAGTAAGTGTCACATAGGTCACCACTAGTGTTGGTAGTAAGTGTCACATAGGTCATTGCTAGTGTTGGTAGTAAATGTCACATAGGTCACCGCTAGTGTTGGTAGTAAGTGTCACAGAGGTCACCACTAGTGTTGGTAGTAAGTGTCACATAGGTCACCGCTAGTGTTGGTAGTAAGTGTCACATATGTCACCACTAGTGTTGGTAGTAAGTGTCACATATGTCACCACTAGTGTTGGTAGTAAGTGTCACATAGGTCACCGCTAGTGTTGGTAGTAAGTGTCACATATGTCACCGCTAGTGTTGGTAGTAAGTGTCACATATGTCACCACTAGTGTTGGTAGTAAGTGTCACAGAGGTCATCACTAGTGTTGGTAGTAAGTGTCACAGAGGTCATCACTAGTGTTGGTAGTAAGTGTCACATAGGTCACCATTAGTGTTGGTAGTAAGTGTCACAGAGGTCATCACTAGTGTTGGTAGTGATTTTCTAATCGATGTTGGCGATCGACATGTTACCAAACTATGAGATTGTGTGTGTTTTATTTAACTTTGTATCTCCTATTGAGATGTAAAATATTTGTGATAGCGCTGTAAACAGAAGCAAGAACTACAGTGTGTCGTTGATAAACGGAAGTGATGAATGCCGAGTATTGCCACTTGCAGTGCTACAAAGTGAGATGATAAAGAAGGTAACACAGAGTATTTTAAATGTTCAGATGTCCCTCGATGGAAATCTCTGCAAGTACCAGTTTTTTTCGGAAACACCTACTATTAAATAAATCTCTAACTGCAATAACATAACTTAAATATGTTCTATTATTCGTATTTGTTAGTAAACCAGTTGCAATACTATAAAACTTTTGTTCATTTAAAGGGTTAACCAATTTAACAAAGTCTGCTAATACTAGGATCCTAACTGGGTATCTGTCTAGCACACCAAGTACCATAAAGATGGAACTGTTTGTTCTTAGTTTAAAAACATATTTATAAAAACACAATTGTAATTTGTTAGCCATGTCACGGGGACCAAAGCCCTAGACTACACAACATACAACAAGATGGACGCAATCATCTTATCAAATGGATCCATCTGTACACGTGCTTTCAGCGATTTTTCCCAGAGCACAGATTTCGTAGTCAATAAGGATGCTTTATTTTGTTGAAGAAAAAGTTTATTGTACTCTGTAATGTAAATATATGATCAAGTATTAGGTACCCAGCCCTGAATACAACTTGCTTTTCACCAAGTTTATTATAGTTGTCTAAACATCAGTCTACCCTGACTGTTCCTTTCTCCACCTTACTATCATCTCTGTGTTCCTTCGTGTTCCTGGCAGTGTTCATTGTGCATGTGTGTGTGTGTGTGTGTGCATGTGTGTGTGTGTGTCTGTGTGTGTATGTGTGTGTGTGTGTGTGTGTGTGTGCATGTGTGTGTGTGTGTCTGTGTGTGTGCATGTGTGTGTGTGTGTCTGTGTGTGTGTGTGTGTGTGTGTGTGTGTGTGTGTGCGTATTGAGCTTGGCTTCCTGTAGGGAAATGAGTATGTAAATCCTATTAGTAGTAGTATTGGTATAAATATTAGCAGCACTAAAACAACACAACTAAGTGGATAAACAGTTTGTGAACGTTTAGTATGACAAACATAACTGGTGGTGTTATCAGGGTATTGTCCTGTCCACGAGTAAATCAAAGCCCGGATGTATGGAAGACCAGAGGAAACTCATCATGCAGAAAATTCAATCTTTCTTTCAGGTCTCGCAGGCTTTACTGGGGCCATGATGTTTGTGTATGAAATGGAAAATGTGGTACCAGCCGATTTCCGAGCTATGATCAGCTATTCCTGGTGTCCTTTTCTAGACATACTGGGAAGTGTGTCATGCGCAGTGGGTACATTTCTGACCTTCAGGTTACGGGGTTACAGCGCTACAGGTAAGATTATATTACTAGTTCAACTACCAACAACACACACATACACACACACACACACACACACACACAGGCGCACGCGCGCTCGCGTTCCCGCTCGCACGGACATTGAGGTTAAAGGTAATTCATGATTTCAAACTTAGCTATGCGTCCTCTATTTGACTTTTGTCCCTTGACCGTTTGACCGCTTGCCTCAGATTGTGAAACCCGTTTCGATCACAATTCGCTGATGACAGTATTTGTTCTGCAGATACACAGGTAAGTGTCATTACATCCATTATAATTTTTACGAACAGTTCCGCGACGTTGGCTAAGACAAATGCAGCTATTTATAGAAATGTGGAATATGGCTTCTGAATAATTTATAATTTCTAACCGACAAACTTTGCGACAGAGCGAGTGTGCGTACGTGTGTGTGCGTGTGCGTGTGTGTGTGTGCGTGCGTGCGTGCGTGCGTGTGTGTGTGTGTGTGTTATCTGCTGATGGAATGCTTCGTGACGATGTCTACATCGATGTCAGTGACATGTCGAGTCATTTGGTGGAGAAACTTCTGTCCTGGCCATACGAAGCCTGGATAGTGAAGCAATGTTGACAATGTGCTACACATGGAGACTATTTTCTGTGTCTTGTTCACGAGAAAAACATGCTTCTGTGGAAAATTCTACAGCACATTCTCCATGACAACCCGGGCACAACTGGTTCCGTTTATTTGTCTTTGCCTTTGCTATTAGCAATAACCTAAATAAAAGAGTCTCTATTATTTTAAAAAGATACATAGATATGTCTATCATAATATATCCTAGCATCATCGATGTTGTCACGTGCACTCTACAGTGACTTTCAGACGAGATCCCGATCCCGACTGCCGACGGACACGCAGTTCTGGATACAGAAGAAGAATAAAAAGGAAACCCCAAAAACCTAGACAAAAAATAACCATCTTTAACCCACAATGTATCAATGTGTAAACATTCTCCCCCCACAACAATAACATAATTTCATCTATTTATCTCATGCAAAAAATTATATAATCACTCTCTCAACTGCACCATTTAAAGACAGAAATTAACATAGACATACACTCCCCTCAACAGGTTCACATGAGAGATTTTACTCTTGTCTGGTCAGCACTTGATACACAAACCAAGTCTGGTCAGGACTTGTACTCAAAGTCTGGTCAAGACTTTCCCACACACCGAGGAGACTGTCACGTTTCCCGCTCCCGTCAAGGAGAAGACTAGAGCACGACACAAGACAAAAGTACAAAACGCTCTTTTCATTCTTCTCTACTCTTTCCTTCCCATCCTCTCAACAGCCCTTAATTAAACAGTCAGCCATCACAGGACTCGCACGCCGACACACACACACACCGATCGCTAACCTCCACACCTTCCCCCCTCCTTCCCCCTCCTTCCCCATTTCCCATCCCTTTCTCACCCAAAGTCTTCAAGGCCACGGTTGGCGGAAAATTTGGCGCACTGAACCTGGTGGACTGTGATGTAGACACCCTCGCTGGAAACATCAAAGAGGTGCTACTGTCGACAGCCCAGGAGGTTCTAGGGCGACATTGGAATAAGAAACAGCCATGGGTCACGAATGACATCCTAGACCTCTGTGACCAAAGGAGGACCTTGAAGAGTGAAAAGAAAACCAAACCAGAAGCAGCCACCAAATACAAAGAAGTGAACTGTGCCATTAAGAAAGGGATGAAGGCAGCTAGGGAGAGCTGGATCGAGGATCAGTGCCAGGATATAGAGGATGGAATGGCACGAGGTGACAGCAAAAAGGCCTATCAACTTCTAAAGACCCTCACTAAGACAGACCAGCAGAAGATCTCAGCCATCGACGACAGCAATGGTCACCTTCTCACAGAAGGCAATGCTGTACTCAACCGATGGACAGAATACTGCAAGGACCTGTACAATTACCAGCTGAAGACCGACGCCAACATTCTCCAAAACAACCAGACTAGAGACAGCGAACGTGCAGACCTACCAGTCCTACGGGAAGAGGTCGAAAGAGCTGTACATAGTTTGAAGGGAGGAAAGTCACCAGGCGTTGATAATGTACCAGCTGAGCTGCTCAAGCAGGGTGGGGAAGCAACTACAAAGGCCCTAACTGTCCTGTGCCAAAGAGTCTGGGAGCGCAAGGAATGGCCCAGAGAATGGACGCAGTCACTAATCATACCCCTCCCAAAGAAAGGAAACAGCAAACAGTGTCAGAACTACAGAACCATCAGCCTTATCAGTCACCCAAGCAAAGTCATGCTGAAGGTCCTACAGAACCGCATCAGAACCACCGCAGAAGAGCTGCTAGCAGAAGAACAGGCTGGCTTCAAACCACGTACAAGCACAGTTGAGCAGATCTTCAACTGTCGTCTTCTTATTGAAAAGCATCTTCAGCATCAGAGGGACCTTTACCACAACTTCATTGACTTTAAGAAGGCATTTGACAGAGTCTGGCACGAGGGGCTATGGCATGTGATGCGGAAATTCAACATTGAAGAAGGGCTCGTCCAAGTTGATGAAGCGCTGTATAACAGCTCAACGAGTACAGTACTGCTCAACAACCAAATAGGAGCTTACTTTCGCACTACAGTAGGGGTGCGTCAAGGATGTCCCCTATCACCCGTGCTGTTCAACATATTCTTGGAGAACATCATGCTTGAAGCTCTTCATGACCATCATACCTCCATTTCAATCGGCGGAAGACCAATATGCAACCTACGCTTTGCAGATGACATAGATTTGTTAGCAGGTACAAAGAAAGAACTGCAAGACCTCACCAACAGACTGACAGACAGCTCAAACGCATATGGAATGGAGACCAGCACTATAAAGAGCAAAGTTATGATCAATGGCAACGGCAAAGCAGAGATCTATATGAACGGGGTACAGCTCGAAGAGGTAAGTAGCTTCAAGTACTTGGGAGCCACCCTCTCCAAGGACGGCAGCTCCACGCCAGATATCCGCATCAGGATCGCAACAGCAACAGCAGCAATGGCTAGGCTAGATAGGATCTGGCATAGCCACAAGATAAGATTCACTACCAAGTACAGGCTATACAAATCCTTGGTAGTGCCGATCCTGCTCTAGGGATGCGACACGTGGACTCTGCTCGCCGAAACAGAAAGGAGAATCCAGGCATTCGAGCACAAGTGTCTGAGGAGGCTGCTCCGGATCTCATACAAAGAACACAAAACCAATGACTTTGTGCTAAACAAGATGGCCACACTGGTAGGACACCAGGAACCTCTACTATCAACAGTCAAGCGACGTAAGCTGGTCTTCTTTGGCCACGTGACCCGGCACGACACCCTGTCGAAGACTATCCTTTAAGGCACCTTGGACGGTGGCCGACGCCGCGGTGGTCAGAGAAAGAACTGGCTTACGAACATCACAGACTGGACTGGTCGTCCTGTACAGGACCTGCTGACTATTGCCCAAAATAGGCAAGAGTGGCGGGCCCTGTCAGCTGCCACGTCTATCCATGTGCTCCCCCCAACGCCAGGTGCCAGGCAAGGGACGACTGACTGACTGACTGACTGACTGACTGACTGACTGATCCCTTTCTCAATTAAAAAAAAAACAGGTTTGTGACACTCAGGACACACGACAGTAAGTGTCACAGAAGTCATCGCTAGTGTTGGTAGTATGTGTCGTTACTTTACACTTTACGTGTTCAAACAGAAGCAAGAACTGTAATGTGTGAGTGCTGGTCGTTAGTAAACGAAAGTGATGAATGTCTAGTATTGCTACAGAGAGAGATGACAAAGAGATTAACACAGATAATTTTTAATGTTCTGATGTCCCTGGATGTCTTCAAAACCTCTAACACTATCAGTTTCTTTAGGAAATACCTAAAGCAATTTCTTTTAACATCTCACATTTATTTATTGAATTCATTCATCCATTGAATGTACGGAAAAATTTATACATACATAATTAGCAGTTTACCAATACAAAGAGCGAATTTATGTGAACAGATAAAAGATGTATAAAAGTAAATACAAAATAAAGTTAACTGCATTCGGGTGAAATCACATGCTAGAATGCAGTGAAAATCGTCTCCAATACCACAGGCCTTACATTGAGTACAGTGTCGCTGTCATCTTGGTACATTATAAAATCGTTTAGTCTTGACGGACGGGGAAATTATTATATATTTAATTTAAGATTCGTAACTAAAATCATGCCAGCCCTAAACTATTCAATAAATATCTAATTGCAATGAATCCACCTGTACACGTGCAGGAAGTTAAAGTTTTCTACATGTACGGAGGAGTGAGAACATTGTATGGAGGAGTGACTGTATGGAGGAACGAGAACATTGTATGGAGGAGTGAGAACATTGTATGGAGGAATGAGAACATTGTATGGAGGAGTGAGAACATTGTATGGAGGAGTGACTGTATGGAGGAGTGACTGTATGGAGGAGTGAGAACATTGTATGGAGGAGTGACTGTATGGAGGAGTGAGAACATTGTATGGAGGAGTGACTGTATGGAGGAGTGAGAACATTGTATGGAGGAGTGAGAAGATTATATGGAGGAGTGAGAACATTGTATGGAGGAGTGAGAACATTATATGGAGGAGTGACTGTATGGAGGAGTGAGAACATTGTATGGAGGAGTGAGAACATTATATGGAGGAGTGACTGTATGGAGGAGTGAGAACATTGTATGAAGGAGTGAGAACATTATATGGAGGAGTGACTGTATGGAGGAGTGAGAACATTATATGGAGGAGTGACTGTATGGAGGAGTGAGAACATTGTATGGAGGAGTGAGAACATTATATGGAGGAGTGACTGTATGGAGGAGTGAGAACATTGTATGGAGGAGTGAGAACATTATATGGAGGAGTGACTGTATGGAGGAGTGAGAACATTGTATGGAGGAGTGAGAAGATTATATGGAGGAGTGAGAACATTGTATGGAGGAGTGAGAACATTGTATGGAGGAGTGAGAACATTGTATGGAGTGAGAACATTGTATGGAGGAGTGAGAACATTGTATGGAGGAGTGAGAAGATTGTAATTGAGTTTAATACCTATATATAATAAATCAAAAACGATTTCAATATGTTCGTTATGAATCTGGAAAACAGGTAGCTTACATATTTTAAGTTTTGAAAGAAAACAATGATTTCAGTTTTCATTACATTAACAGACAAGTGGCACTTGGTACAATATGCCGACACAATATTGAGTGCTTTCTGTTAATGTTTTCAGTTTCAGAACATATCACAGTGTCATTAGCATGTGTGTGTGTGTGTGTGTGTGTGTGTGTGTGTGTGTGTGTGTGTGTGTGTTGGTGACATTTGTCTTTGTTTTAAGGTATCACTATACTTACCGCACCTTTTCTCTTGTAAAGCGTATTGAGCTTCGCTTAGTGTAGGGAAAGGAGAATGTTAATCCTATTGTTACTATTACTATTATTATTATAGTCGTTGCTTGTATAAATATTAGCAGCACTAGAAGAACAAAATTAAGCTGATAAACAGTTTCTAAACTTTCAATCTGACTGGCATTGCTGGTTGGGTCATCAGGGTATTGTCCACAATAAATAATAAATCAAAGCCCTGCTGTATGGAAGAGGAGACTCATCATGCAAAAACATCAATCTTTCTTTCAGGTCTCGCAGGCTTTACAGAGTGATGCTGATTTTTTATGAAAAAGAAAATGCCGGTTTGCCAGCTTCGATGAAGTATTCCTGGTGTCCTTTTCTAGACATACTGGGAAGTGTGTCATGCGCTGTGGGTACATTTCTCACCTTCAGGTTACGGGGTGACAGCGCTACAGGTAAGATTATATTAGCTGTTCGGTGAACAGCGCGCGCGCACACACACACACACATGCTTTCAAACTTCGTTATCCGTCCTGCTGTTGTCCCTTGTTTCTTGACCGTTTGACCGCTTGCGACAGATTGTGAACCCGTTTCCATCACAATTCACTGATGACAGTATTTGTTCTGCAGATACACAGGTAAGTGTCATTACATTCATCATAATTTTTACAAACAGTTCCGCTACTTTGGCTAAGGCGGATGCAGCTATTTATCCAAATGTGAAATGTGGCTTCTAAATAATTTATTTTCTCACAGACAAACATTGTGAGAGTGTGTGCGTCCGTGCGTTTGTTTGCGCGCGTGTGTGAGAAAGACAGAGACTAGATGGTGCCCCTATTATCTGCTGATGGACTTTTCCGTGGGGAAGCTGACTTTGATGTCAGTGACCTGTCGAGTCATTTGGTGGAGAAACTTCTGTCCTGCTCACAAAAAAGCCTGGATAATGAAGCAATGTTGACAATGTGCTACACACGGAGATTATTTTCGTTTACACTACATGACAACCGGCGTCTTGCATCTTGTCCACGAGAAGGATAAGCCTCTGTGGAAAATTCTAGAGCATATTCTCCATGTGAACCCGGGAAAAACTGGTCCCGTTTATTTCTCTTTGCCTTTGCTGTTAAGATAATGTAAATTTAAGAGTCTCTATTATTTTAGAAATATATTTATACATATATGTCTATTATAATGTATCCCACCATCATCGATGCGTTAATTTAATTTATAATATATTTGTTTTTTTCTTTTGCTAACTGATGACTTTTTTCTACATGATATTCTTTATGCTGATCACCTGGATTGATCTTCTTACTACAGTCTTCCTGAGAGAAAATGGCTGTCACCACATTGTGTGTTGTTATGTCACACAAACGCTTCATCTTTGTGTTTTGTTTTTTTTCATTGGACTGGGATTTGATCTCCTGTGCAGTGCACTGAGCTCACATTTTGACGGGGAAACGAACTTTCCGTGTTTTCTTATTAATGTGAAGCGTTTTATTTTGGCTGATGAAAGGAAAGCAGCCATAGAAATGTGATTTTTATATTATTATTATTATTATTATTATTATTATTATTATTATTATTATTATTATTATTGACCAAACGTATATTTAAACGCTCTAATACTGACGATTTCTGTATTTTTAGTGTGGAAATGCGCGCTTGAGTGAGCTAATAAGATACATTATGTAGTTATTTTCTGTTGGAGGGAATTGTTTCTAACAAAGACAGAACATGGGTTTTCTTAGATATTTCGTTTTCTCCTGCTTCTTTCTTAGATTTTTCAGATATTTTCTATCTGTTATTGTGCAAACATTTTGGTTATTTAGGTTAACGTTACAATTCATACACAATCAAATTAAAAACACTTTTATTAGAAATGTACTGAAAAGGGTAAACTATTTTTTTCCTTAAATCATAGGATTTTCTTTAATATATGTTCATCTATAGCTTAAAATACGAAAATTTGAGGGGCACTCTTAGCAGCCCTTAGTTTATTTTATTTTATTACCTATAATCACGGGGGTAGCATTTTTACGTTGCCTTTATATTCCTTGATAGATTAGGTAGCCATTTATGTTAAGTAGCTGTTGGCTGTGGAGAGGGAATGTTGCTGTACACATGACTAAGAACTTTCTGCTTCACGGTCGAAAACACTCATCACTAGGCTACGAGCCGCCTCAAGAGTGTATGAGGTTTAAGAAGTGTATCTTGAAATTCAGTAATAAGGAAAGAAGTACGGAAAGGAACAAAATATATTTTTACTTCATCTCATGCGTGTAAATACGTTTGGGGAGGGGGGAACCGTGCGTGCGCGTGTGTTTTAGTGTTGAGGGGAAGGAGGTGTGAGCACTTGCATACATGATTTGATTTATTGATAACATTTTTTGATTTATTGATAACATTTTTCGATATTATAGATGCGGTTTATTTTTTTTCTTATGCATTTGATTTGCTAACGTATGACAAGGGAAATAACCAACAACCTCCTATAGTCCCACACGAATTCTTGGCCCTGACTGACAAGTTTTTTAAAAACAGTAAAAAGCCTGCATCGTGAATCGTGTGTCTTTGTGTTTGAAACTTCAGAAAAATATTATATTAGCATCATCGTCATTTTGCTGGTGTTTATTTTTTGACATTCTGGCAGATTTTTCAAAGACCTATGCTCTGTGTGGTTGCTGCCACCACTAATTCAAAAGGAATCTGCTTGTGAAACTTCCTTGATGTTGACCTCCCCTCCTCACTTCACAGACGGCGCAGCTGGCGTTGAAAGTGTGGCACAAAGAACTGGTTTTGGTCTCTCTCATAACTGAACTTCAAAAAACTAAGCTGTTTAAAATAAATATGCGCAGATCAGAGGCTTCGGTTTAAAATGAAGGAAGATTTAACCTGACTTCGACGCATGAAGTCCATTTCCCTTTTATACAAAAATACTTTTTCTAGACTCCTTCCTCTATTATTCGAAGTTTGGCAGATAGTTTGGAAAGCCGTCTTCAAAATACCTCATCACCTGCCTGGTGAATGGAAAATGTAACCATTACCTTGTAACAATGACACCATTGTCTCATTACTATAATTCCTCTGTCTTATGACTATGACCCCACTGTGTCATGACTATGACCCTACGGTCTCATGAATATGACCCCACTGTGTCATGACTATGACCCTACTGTGTCATGACTATGACCCTACGGTCTCATGAATATGACCCCACTGTGTCATGACTATGACCCTACGGTCTCATGAATATGACCCTACTGTCTCATGACTATGACCCTACTGTGTCATGACTATGACCCTACTGTCTCATGACTATGACCCTACTGTGTCATGACTATGACACTACTGTCTCATGACTATGACCCCACTGTGTCATGACTATGACCCTACGGTCTCATGAATATGACCCCACTGTGTCATGACTATGACCCCACTGTGTCATGACTATGACCCTACTGTGTCATGACTATGACCCTACTGTCTCATGACTATGACCCTACTGTCTCATGACTATGACCCCACTGTGTCATGACTATGACCCTACTGTGTCATGACTATGACCCTACTGTCTCATGACTATGACCCTACTGTCTCATGACTATGACCCCACTGTGTCATGACTATGACCCTACTGTGTCATGACTATGACCCTACTGTCTCATGACTATGACCCTACTGTCTCATGACTATGACCCCACTGTGTCATGACTATGACCCTACTGTCTCATGACTATGACCCTACTGTCTCATGAATATGACCCCACTGTGTCATGACTATGACCTCACTGTCTCATGACTATGACCCTACTGTCTCATGAATATGACCCCACTGTGTCATGACTATGACCCTACTGTCTCATGACTATGACCCTACTGTCTCATGAATATGACCCCACTGTGTCATGACTATGACCCTACTGTCTCATGACTATGACCCTACTGTCTCATGAATATGACCCCACTGTGTCATGACTATGACCCCACTGTCTCATGAATATGACCCCACTGTGTCATGACTATGACCCTACTGTCTCATGACTATGACCCCACTGTGTCATGACTATGACCCTACTGTCTCATGACTATGACCCCACTGTGTCATGACTATGACCCTACTGTCTCATGACTATGACCCCACTGTGTCATGACTATGACCCTACTGTCTCATGACTATGACCCCACTGTGTCATGACTATGACCCTACTGTCTCATGAATATGACCCCACTGTGTCATCACTATGACCCCACTGTCTCATGACTATGACCCCACTGCCTTGTGACAATGACCTCACTGTCTTATAACTATGACCTCACTGCCTTGTGACAATGTTGGAGTACATGAGGGAGTAAACCTTACAGCAGATCATGAGGCCAGTCCGGTATCAGCGGCTGAAGACTTTGCAGGACGAAAGTTCCGGGGGGGGGGGTCAGTGTCTATGTGTTCGCGACCGGCACATCAGCTGTGGTTCACTTAAAGAGGAAGATAAGTCGCCACTACAATACAATACAGGGCCATACATCTTTTGTTTCTTGAACACCTGCATGAGAAGTGAATGTCTCCCTCAGATTGTGAATCCCGTTTTGATCATAATGCGCTTATAGGAGATAGTCGTTCTGCAGCTGTACAGCACGTGGACATTTTAGCAAATTTCATCCATAATGCTGTCTACAAAGTGTTCCGCTATTTCCACCTGGTAGGGTGCTGCATGATGTTAATCAATACATGGAAAATAGCATGTCAATATCTGGACTGGTATTTTGCTCGGATGAAATTTGAGTGGGTGTAGGAGTGTGTGTGTGTGTGTGTGTGTGTGTGTGTGTGTGTGTGTGTGTGTGTGTGTGTTTGTGTGTGTGTGTGTGTGTGTGAGAGAGAGAGAGAGAGAGACTAGATGGCGCCCGTGTTATCAGTTAGTGCGCTGCTGTGTAGTGAAGCCTGAGTAGCTTATGGTAGAATGTCAGGTGATAGGGAGAAACATCTTGTTGATGTGTTTTACTGATTTCAGCCATCGCAAACTTTGATGTTATTCTGTTATTCACATTAATTTAGTGAACATTCCTGACTAGCTTCTTGCACTGACTGTATATGCATACTCTGACTAGTTATACACTGCTTTATTTAAAAAGATAAAGTTTTCAAAAAAGTGATTTTGTGGCACAGTTAACATTCTTACCTCATAAGAATAATGGTAGCTTCGATTCTGTAGCTATATTGTGTTTGACATTTTCTAGACATTTTGTGTATCTAGCTTCAGGTAACAATTCACAGAATGACGCCAACCACATGCTTATTATGTTAGTCACGTGCATCAGCCGACCAATCAAACGGCACTTAAAGGTTTTCGTGTCTTTGTTTATAAAAAGTGGGAGAGATACATGGACAGACTTATATCGGTCACTGTGAATAAACGTGCACATTTTGTAGTTTGGAGACGACATCATAATTCAGGCCGTTCAGTCTCTCGATGTTTGATAACAGTTGTCCTGTTGAGACACTTGGTCTTCTCATTTCTCCACATTCGTCTCATCGTCTTAGTCTAGGAGGAAGTTCGCCTGAATTAAAACATGGAGGGGGATGTTGACCCTCTCCTTCCTCCAGTCACCAGCTCAAAGATTCAATTGAAGGGATTGTCAGTTTTATACCGAAAACACAGTGAAAATAAAACCCTAGCTGTCGATGTTAATCCTCAACTTGTTGATTATTTCCTTCTTACAGGGCGCGGAGAAGCGGGTCAAGTGTGTGAGGCGTGTGATTTTTTTTCGAAATGTTGTCTTGTTTGATGTTTTTTAAAAGTGAAAATGCATCACTTTTATTTAGGTGAGTGAGATGCAAGTTTTAAAATTGTTTAGAGCAAAAATATAACTTCAACCTACTTGCAGACAGTTGGAGTTTTCCGGACACTTGTCTCAACGAGATAAAAACCGGCGACAATAAGCAACAAAAATAAACTAAGGACCAGGTATTTCTCAAGCTCTGAACATAAAACAAACAAAACTATCTTCGCTAAAAGCCAGCTAAACGGATGAACATAATTAGTATTTCTGACACAGTTTTCGTTATGATAAACAATGAACAATAAAATCTTTTGATGTGCTACAATGGAATAAGATGTGTTTCACAGGTGCAGGCCATAAAGGGAAGATAGGAAGTAAGGGATGTGTGTATCTATAAAGACTTTCCTGGACGACACGTGTGTCCTGAGGAATGTCACAAAACTGTTCACATTTCTCATTGACTCTCTTCCCTCTCAAAGCAACCTGAGTCTTTACAAAGTGATTTCTGTCTGTTAGGCTGCAAATGTAGCTTTTTACACATTCTAAATATTTACTTTAGTCATGGCCACGAGCCTCCACAGAATCAAGCAGTATCTCTCTTCCCCATCCCTCCTTCTCCTTGCTTATGACTGTACTTATACTTCCTGGCAGACAACATGTTTTGTCTTTGAATTTAGTGATTTGTTGTTGAGGAGTAGTGTACTTATTCGCCTTTCATCTGCTGCAAAAGTTTGGGGATTTTGTCATTCTCTCTCTCCCGCTACCTCTGTGGGTGTATAAGTACGAGTGTGCGAGCGCATGTATCTGTGTATATATTGAGGTATTGTGTGTGTGTGTGTGTGTGTGTGAGTGTAAGAGCTATTTATAGAAATGTGGAATATGGCTTCTCAATAATTTATAATTTCTAACCGACAAACTTTTCGACAGACACAGATAGCGTTTAAACCTTTTATAAATGTTTTATAAATGCTCTCACGAAATGTTTGAATAATGTTTGCAGAAAATGTTTTGAAAATGTTTATTTTGCACATCGGAAAAATGTTTTTTTAACGTTTACATTCAAACTATTTTAAAACTTATTTTCTACTTACTTAAGTTTTCTGAGCCATGCATCATGGAAAGACAAGTGCAGAGAAAGGACACTGTGCTCGTAACAGAACGGGGGCAGGTTTTATAACACTAGGTTACATATCATACAGGGGAAGACAGAGAACATCCATACAGAGAATATCCAAGATAAGATCTGAACTCTAACCCGCTCATAAAGGCATGGACAAGCGAGGGTTTTAACTACTACACTAGAGTAGCATCTAGCATTCAGGTGCGGCAACATAAAATGACTTTTAATTTAGAATGGCGCCATCTGCTTAAGGACTCATTTGATATTCTGACTGTAGTTGTCATCTTGAATGTTTTACCATATTTCTACGAAGTTTCCCTAAGAAAACCGTGATAAAAATCTTGTTTTTGAAACGAAAATTATCTTCTCCGAGCATTAGCAAGGGAAACCATCCAACGTTACGTCAATACGAAGTGCATGCCGTGTAACTGTGTTTTGAGATGACTGATTTTACAACAGTTTTCAAATCTACAAATCATAGTACCAAACAAACAGATTTTATTAGAATACACATTGGAGTTTGAATATTACTTAATAGTAAGCGTCTATATTCTGTTTTATAGCTTACATCCTCTGTGGTTTCTCTCGTTCAACAATCCCTTACTACTTCATACATTCTACCTCATAATCCTACGTCATACATCATAAGAAGTTTTCCGCAAATGTTTACATAACATTTATTTAATATTTTTGATTAAATATTATGTTTCCTACCATTTTTAAATGTTTGCAAATTGTTTCAGTTTTAAATGTTTATTCAGTAAATGCTTCTAAAATGTTTCATATAAACTTTTTACATTATTACAACTATGTTAACGTTTTTAAAACGTTTATAAAATGTTTCATTGCTATCTGGGTTAAGCGAGTGTGTGTGTGTGTGTGTGTGTGTGTGTGTGTGTGTGTGTGTGTGTGTGTGTGAGACTAGATGGTGCCCCTGTTATCTGCTGATGGACTGCTTCCTGGCGATGTCTACATAGACATGTCGAGTCATTAGGTGGAGAAACTTCTGTCGTTGCCATACGCAGCCTGGATAATGAAGCAATATTTACAATGTGGTACACATGGAGACTATTTTCTGCATCTTGTCCACGAGAAAAATAAGCTTTTGTGAAAAATTCTACAGCACATTCTCCATGGCAACACGGGGGCAACTGATCCCGTTTATTTGTCTTTGCCTTTGCTATTAACAATAACCTAAATTAAAGAGTCTCTATTATGTTAGAAAGATACATAGATATGTCTATCATAATATATCCTAGCATCATCGAATCATTAATTAATGTATAATATATTTGTGTTTTTCTTTTGCTGGTTAAAGATGACATTTTTCTACATGGTACTCTTCACGCTGATCACCTGGTTTGATCTTCTTACTACATTCTTCCCGAGAGAAGCTGACTGTCACCACATTGTGTTTTGTTGTTTCACACCACGTCTTTATCTTTGTGTTTTGTTTTTTATTGGACTGAGATTTGATCTCCCTGTGCAGTGCACTGAGCTTACATTTTGACGGGGAAGTGCCCTGAACCTGTTCTCTTATTAATATAAAGCGCTTTGACTTCGGCTGATGCTGGAGAAAGACGCTATAGAAATGTCATTTATATTGTTGTTGTTGATATTATTATCATAAATATTATTATCATAATTATCTAAATTAATATTCAAAAGGTCTAATACTGAGAGTGCCCCCGCCTTTAAACCATAGGACTCAGGCCCGGCCATGTGTGATACAGCAATAACTGGGTCAGTACTTGATAATACCATGGCTACTCATTCTGTAACTTTTAACAAGCCACAGGAGAAAAGCGTGAGTTTCCTTACTTATAATGTAGAAGGCATTATGCGTATTTTTGAGCCTGATATGAGTCCTTACATTTCTAGATTCGATTTCGCACTTCTGGTTGAAACGTTTTCAGTAGCGTTGCCATCTTCTAGTTTCCCATATCACGACGCATACATAGCTCCCGGCATAAAGCTGTCACCTACTAATAACGCGCGGCTCTCTGGTGGTGTTGTATTTCTTGTCAGAAAGGAACTAAGTACCTACGTTGAACAAATTAGTACTGAATATGATAATATAGTCGTACTTAAAATATCTAGACATCTCCTCGGTGTATCTAGAGATATCATGGTGTTAGGTGTTTACTTGCCACCTATTGATTCTCCTTACTATAATGACACAGAAATCACTAATGGAGTGTCCCTGTTAGAAATGTGCCTGCTTGATTTATTTGAACGTTTTGGTGACCATTTTCTGATCATACTTGGAGACCTTAATGCAAGGATAGGAAAAGAATGTCCTGATGGGGATTGCCTCCCTTGTGATGTAATAGACGAAATCTTTTATAACAGTACTATGTCTCTTGGTAGACGTTTTTCTAAAGACGAAACTGTCAATGTGTTCGGTAGATATTTCTTAAAACTATCTTTGATGCCAAAAGAAAAAAGGAAAGGAAAACTCAACAAGAACAATACTACTATTAGTATCGTACACTCATTGCTGTCTAGACAAAAAACTTAGTACAAACAGTAAGTGCAGGAGGAAGTTCGCATGAATTAAAAAATGGAGGGGAATATTGACCCCCTCTTCCTACATCAGCTCAAAGATTCAATTGAAGGGATTGTCAGTTTAATACCGAGAACACAGTGAAAATAAAATCCTAGCTGTCGATGTTAATCCTCAACTTGTTGATTATTTCCTTCCTACAGGGCGTGAGAAGCGGGTCATGTGAGTGAGGCGTGTGAAAGGGTATTCAAACAAGGGTTTTTTTTCGAAATGGTGTGTGATGTTTGTTTAAATTGACAATGCATCTCTTTTCCTAGGGTGAGTGAGATGTAGGTGTATTGGTGCAAACGTTTGTCTAATGTTTATTGATCAACGTTCTGTGGTTTATTACCTGCCACAAGGTCTTTGTGAAAGAAACTTTTGCAGAATCTTTTGGAACGTACATCTAACCCACTGTGGATACCGATAATCACAGATAACCCTAGTGTAGACACAACGAGCCAACTCTCCTAGAAACTCATTTTCCAGTTTTCTTTTGCTCTTAAGTAATTTATCGTAGAAATAAAATTGTATGTCAATAATAGTATTTGTGTTGTTTCTTCAAGGTTATGGGTTTCAGATTGTGCACGAAATTTTTTTCTTGTCTCTCTCTCTCTCTGTCCTACTTGGTCAAGACAAGCCTGCGCTCTGGCTCCCAGTCACGCTTCTTTCTCCCTGCAGTGGAAGACACAAACAAGAAGCGCACTGGAGCCAGGGCCTTCAAAAAAGCGGCACCTAAACAGTGGAATGCTCTGCCATCGTCACTGTCCACCATCACCTCACCAACCACGTTTCGAAAAAGACTGAAGACCCATCTGTTTACTTAAAACGGACTTAAACTTAAACAACCAAGCAACACTTGTGTCTTTATTTTTTACTTTCCTGGTGTTTATCTATTTATTTACTTTTTTTCTAATTTTTTATTTATTTTGTTTTTGCTGCGCAATGAGCATTCTTCCGAATGGATGCCTGCGCATTACAAATGGACATCATCATCATCATCATCATCATCATCATCATCATCATCATCATCATCATTAAGATGGAGAGAAGGTTAAACCCTATTCTTCATCTTTCCGAAGCTCACTCGAATTCGTGTCTGAACATTTATCGTAGAAATAAAATTGTATGTCAATAATAGTATTTGTGTTGTTTCTTCAAAGTTATGGGTTTCAGATTGTGCACGAAATTTTTTTTTCCTCTCTCTCTCTCTCTGTCCTACTTGTTCAAGACAAGCCTGCAATAGTCAGGTGGTGTCCTGTATAACAGCCTCTCTTCACGCCTCCAACAAACTGAGTTCAGTCAATACCAGGTGACAGCAAGACTTGTGAAACATCTCTACCCAAACCTTTGATCATTGACAGACAGCTTCTATGCTCTGACAGCAGACGACAAAAAACTTCACAATACCACGTGGTCATCGTTCATGTTCGTCAATTCTTGCAAGCTGCAGGTGACCGTTCCAATTCATGTTTATCTGTTTAATTACGGACTGTCACAAAAACCTCGACTGTGAACATTCATCACTGGGACTTACTTTGCACTTTTACATGAGCAAAGTTGCTTATAGGGCTGTTGGTGCAAATATCCGTAATAAAAAGATACTTACACCCGCACGAATTAAAAAGGGATAAACAGAGGTGTTGTCAGGAATGTTGTTGCAAATATTTCTCATCATTTACTGTACACATGTAGTAGGTAGTGATCATAGAGGAAGACGCTTTTGTGTTAAATCAACTTCCGCTCACTTCTTCAGCCTCTACGTTAATGGGGAACATTCTGGAGCAAACTAGCGTAATAGTGATTGCCCCAGAAGACTTACCTCCCCATGTCTGTATATTCCAAAATTTGCTTTTAGTTTTAAGGGTAGGTTTCGCAGCTCATTAATCTCATTAACGGCTGTACATCTTTCGCGATGAATATCTCCTCCTCCCGACTTCCTTCTTCCTCCTGCAGGGTGCGGTGTTGGTGGAGTGGCACTGATATCTGTAGTGTACTCGCCGACAGTACTTGCTTCTGACACTCGGGAAAATTCCTCGTGAAATTACGAAGCTGTTTGGAGCGTGTTGTGATTATTTTCTCACTTCATTATTTGTTGAAATCTCATTTCTTTAAACAAGTTCTTGATGTTTTGAAGTTTCTCACAACACACTTCATTTCAAAAGTCATGCCTTTCAACATGTCAGTCTTCATTGGCAAGCCGCGGGTGTATAAACTTGGTGTTATTCTTCTTATCATCGGGACCTTCATCTACATCATAGCCTTTAGCGCTCCTTACTGGGTGAGAACTGAGACAGAAGTATCGTATCCTGATGAAGGAGCGCTCGCTGGTCTCTGGCAGTGCTGTTTGTACGGTCGAAGAGGATTCACTTATTGTATTTCAGCTCAGCCTGCGCCGTTCTCTGACCTTTTGCCACATTTACGTAAGTTGCCCTCAGTTTGGTTTTCATTTCTTTTAAACAATCTGATTGATTCCGCTTGTTGCACAGTGTACACCATGTTCATTTCTTTTCTTTTCTTTTTTATAGGCAACACATGTTTGCATATTGTACATGCAAATAATAGAGCTTGCTTTTAAACCCTAGTGACTGACCAATCTTGTAAGTAATACTGTTCACGACATTTCACTATTTTTTCTCTCCCCTCTCGAAGCAACCTGAGTCTTTACGAAGTGATTTCTGTCTGTTAGGCTGTAAAATGTAGCTGTTTATACATTCTTAATCTTTACTATTAGTCATGGCCACGAGCCTCCACAGAATGAAGGTACTCTCTTACCCCTCCCTCCTTCTCCTTGCTTATGACTGTACTTATACTTCCTGACAGACAACATATTATATCTTTGAATTTAGTGATTTTCTGTTCAGTACTAATGTACTTGTTCGCCTTTCATCTATTGGAGCTCTTTCGGAGATTTCATCATTCTCTCTCTCCCTCTAACACTATCACTGTGGGTGTATAAGTACTTAGGAACATGGATTACCACCCCTGAATGTTTGGTGTAACGAGGCTGTCGCCCTTGAGTGTTTTTTGTTTTGTTTTTTTGTATTACTAGGGATTGTCACCCTTGAATTTGATGTTTAGATAGAGGGCACTGATTAAGAATTGGAAGAGAAGTAGAAGTGAGAGTGTCGTGCATGGAATAACTTGAAAGAGGTGAGACTTGTTTTTTTTAAGTTGCACTTCAATTGCGGAAGGAGAAGTTGAATATTTTCTAGGTACCAGTTAGTAGAGAAGTTTTCATTGCCTTTACATAGACAAGATTTCGTTGATATTTTCTGTGTGGCAAAAGATCTTGAAGGAAAGATCTGTTTTCGAGACAAGGAGTATCGCCATCGTTGACGTAAGAGAAGGGAAAGTGACTGTGTGGTCTTCTTAGAGACTCTGAAGTTGTTTTTAACTGTGTAGACTATTAACTGTGTGGAATAATATTGTATTGATTGTTATTGATAAGCGACTGTGTGGTTCCTCGCTTTACGAAATTCCCAGCTACTGTGTGTTCTCCTGTGAAGATTTTATAACTGTCTGGATTATGCTTACCTACTGTGGGAATTATTCTTGACTTGAACAATCGTCTGCCGATAAGACTGTCGGAGTTGTTTCGTCGATGTATGTTGTCTGTGTGATCAACGCCAGTGAACGAGACTGTATGAGTGGAACTGTCTGCAGTGTCAACCCCGCCCAACAACAGCAAGTTGTTTAGGACCCGTCTACAAAGAAGAGTGTGTATGTTCCATCATCAAGAAAGAGTGTGTATGTGAGAGAACTTGGAGAAAAACTGACTTTTAATATAAACAGCTTGTTGACATTTTATCTTGAGTGAACTCAGTGAAGGATATTGTCTGTGATTATTATAGGCTTTTTAACTGGAGAATAATATATGTGACGAACTTATCAAACGTTAATTAGTAAAAAGAATATATTGTTAGTTCACCCGCATATTAGAAACGTTTGAGCCCACATACAGGTCTTAGTGATTTATTGTCAGAAAGAACACTTGTGGAATGTAGTGTTTACAAGTGTCTGTGGAGTCTCTGTGTGTGTGTGTGTGTGTGTGTGTGTGTGTGTGTGTGTGTGTGTGTGTGTGTGAACCCAACATAAGTAGGAGTGTGCGAGCACATGTATATGTGTAATACATATTGTGTGTGTGTGTGTGTGTGTGTGGTGCTAGCGAGAGTATTTGTGCGTGTTTGTGCCCGCGCCTACCTCAGTGTTTGTGTGTGCGCGCAAGTGTATCTTTTTGCATAGTATCATTTCTCTACACAAACATCAGGGCAGATCATCTTCCTATAGCACCGCTCTCATACTTTTATTTGTCTTTGTTGATTATTATTGTTGTTGTTATTGTTACAGACAAGGGCATCATAGCTATTCAGACCTTACAGTGTATCGGGCTGGTAGGACTCATTCTGGCAACATGGAACCAAATGTTCACCAACTTCTTTGATGCCGGGTGTCCGTGTCGTTACTTTACAGAGGTCACTACTAGTGTTGGTAGTAAGTGTCACATAGGTCACTACTAGTGTTGGTAGTAAGTGTCACATAGGTCACCGCTAGTGTTGGTAGTAAGTGTCACATAGGTCACCACTAGTGTTGGTAGTAAGTGTCACATAGGTCACCGCTAGTGTTGGTAGTAAGTGTCACATAGGTCACCACTAGTGTTGGTAGTAAGTGTCACATAGGTCACCACTAGTGTTGGTAGTAAGTGTCACATAGGTCACCACTAGTGTTGGTAGTAAGTGTCACATAGGTCACCGCTAGTGTTGGTAGTAAGTGTCACATAGGTCACCACTAGTGTTGGTAGTAAGTGTCACACAGGTCACCACTAGTGTTGGTAGTAAGTGTCACATAGGTCACCACTAGTGTTGGTAGTAAGTGTCACACAGGTCACCACTAGTGTTGGTAGTAAGTGTCACATAGGTCACCACTAGTGTTGATAGTGATTTTCTAATCAATGCTCTCGATCGTCAGGTTACCAAACAATGAGATTGTGTGTGTATTTTTAACTTTGTATCTCACATTGAGATGTGTTTCGATATTTGTGTTAGCGATTTAACTCTTTAAACAGAAGCAAAAACTTCAGTGTGTGAGTGCGGGTCGTTAATAAACGAAAGTGATGAATGTCTAGCATTGCTACAAAGTGAGATGATAAAGAAGGTAACACAGAGTATTTTAAATGTTCAGATGTCCCTCGATGGAAACCTCTGCAACTACCAGTTTCTTTCGGAAACACCTACTAATAAATAAATCTCTAACTGCAATAACATAACTTCCCCCGTGGGACTCCGGGGTATGCTTGCCTAGCGAGCATTGTAAGAATAGGGTCCTTGCTGTCCAGCTAGGCATGTCGTAAGAGGTGACTAAGGTGGACACCTCACCTAGAGGTAAATTAGGTTGTGGTAGGGCTAACAACCCCACAATATAAAAAAGCACGCTACAGAAACCAACACTAGAGCACTCGTTATGGATGGCGAAGGTAATGAAACACACCAGGTAACTGGACATGACGGACGACAGTCAAACCCGAGAGGGAGCTGGCGCCCCGATGGTGGATTTACTGAAATCGAAGCAGAAGTTGAGGGTGGGGTGCTGGAACGTCCAGACCTTGTACCAGACTGGGAGGTTGCCCCAACTAGTCAAGGAGTTTGACAAGTACAACTTGGACATCCTGGGAGTCAGCGAGGTCAGATGGACCCGCACGGGGAAAGAGGAGACTAGCATCAGGACATACTATCCTGTTCTCAGGAAGATCAAACGACCAACACTCTGAAGGAGTAGCACTACTCCTCAATAGGAAAACTGAAAAGACACTGCTCTAATGGAAGCCTTATGGACCCAGGCTTCTGAGAGCAAGATTCCATTCAAAGTACACCAAGCTGACAGTGCTAGTTTGCTATGCACCAAAAGAAGACTCCGAGGCAGAAGACAAGGATGCTTTTTACGATCAGCTCCAGGCAGCCACGGAGAGCGTCCGAGCCCATGATATGTTGTTCATCACCGGCGATCTCAATGCCAACGTGGGAAGTGACAATACCTGCAGGGAGCATATCATGGGCAAACATGGAATTGGAACCATCAATGACAACGGAGAGAGACTGACAGACTTTTGTGAAGAAAACAATCTACTGATTGGAGGCACACTCTTCCAACACAAAGACATCCACAAGGTAACGTGGACATCACCAGACGGAATCACAAAGAACCAGATAGACCATGTCATCATCAACCGAAGATGGAGGAGCTCACTTCAAGATGTCAGAGCCTACAGAGGAGCAGACGTTGCCAGTGACCACACTCTTGTGATAGCCACAGTTTTTCTGAAGCTACGTCGATCGCGAGGAAAACAGGCAGGTCAGCAGAGAGTGGACTCAGGCAGACTGAAGGACCCAGCTACCAAACGGGCCTTTGTAGTGGAAGTAAAGAACAGGTTCCAGGCACTAGGGGACCAACAGGAGATGACCTTATTAGGACTTCAATCGAGTCTTACAGGAAACAGGAGAGAAAATACTGGGCATCCAACGAAAAACGAAAGAACAGTGGATCAGAGAAGTGACATGGAAAAGGATAGAAGAGCGAAAGTCAACCAAGCAGAAAATCAACAACACCAGATCTGAACGTCTGAAGGAACAACACAGACAAAGATATACAGAAATAAACAAAGAGGTAAAGAGGATGATCAAAACCGACAAAAGGGACTACATAGAGAAACTGGCACATGAAGCAGAAGAAGCAGCACGAAAAAATGACCTGAAGACACTGTATAAAATCAATAAACAGCTAAACAACAGGGTCAAAAACAGCGAAGTACCAGTGAAAGACATGAACGGAAATGTTGTCGAGGGAGAGGCAGGAAAATACAGCGCTGGAGGGAGCATTTTGAGTCGGTTCTGAACAGACCAGACCCCCCTCAGCTTGTAGACATCCAGCCAGCAGATACAGACCTTGACATCTGCACAGACCCGCCAAGCCTGGAAGAAGTGACAGCAGCAATAAAGGCAATGAAAAGCGGCAAAGCACCAGGGGCAGATGGAATATCAGCAGAGACGTTGAAAGAAGATGTGAATGTAACAGCTCCCATGTTGACTGAAATCTTCAGGCAAGTTTGGGAATCAGGACAGATCCCGGATGCGTGGAAGACAGGGTTCATCTTCAAGTTACCCAAGAAAGGAGATCTTGGAGACTGCAATAACTGGAGGGGTATAACACTTCTTTCCATCACCAGCAAGGTCTTCATACAGATTGTTTTGTCAAGACTAACGGCAACCAGCAAGCAAGATTTCGCCCTGGGCGATCCTGCTCTGAACTCATTTTCACTCTGCGTCAGATTCTGGAGCAGAGCAATGAGTGGAACGCACCGCTGTGCATCAACTTCATTGACCTGGAGAAGGCTTTTGACAGCATCCACCGCGAGTCCTTATGGAAGATCCTGAGGCATTATGGAGTGCCTGCGAAACTTGTCCAGGTCGTTGCAATGCTGTACAGCGATTTCAAATCTCAGGTGGTCTGTGACATGGAGCTCACAGCTCCCTTCAACGTCAGTACTGGGGTGAAGGAGGGCTGCATTCTGTCGCCGTTCCTCCTCATCCTGGCCATGGACTGGATTATGAAGAATTCCACCGACAGAGAGAGGATAGGGATCAAATGGACCATGACTATGACAGCAACAACAATGCTGGAAGACTTGGACTTTGCCGATGACATTGCTCTGCTAGCACACCGCCACCAAGACATGCAGGATAAAACAAATGCCTTCTCAGAAACAGCTGGGAACCTTGGCTTGAAGGTCAGCGCAAAGAAAACGAAAATTATGAGAGTGAACGCCAGAGTCCAAGAAAACATCAAACTAAATGGAGAAGAGATTGAGGAAGTTGACAGTTTTACCTATCTTGGGTCCAAGATTTCAAACACCGGGGATGCGGAGGTGGAGATTCGAGCCCGACTGGCGAAAGCCAGCCAGGCCTTCGCCTCACTCAGGAGCACGTGGAAGGCACAAAACATCAGCCAGAAGACCAAGCTGAGAATCTTCAAGCCAAATGTGATCAACACCCTCCTTTATGGATCAGAATCATGGAAGATGACCAAAAACATCGGTAACAGGCTTGACCTCTTCCAAAACAGATGCCTCAGGCGCATACTTTACATCTTTTGGCCAAACACCATCATCAATGAAGAACTCCACGGAAGAACTGAAACCGAGTCCATCACCACGCTGGTTCAACGAAGGCGTTGGCGATGGATTGGACACGTGCTCCGCCAGCAGACAGCAGACCTCTCCAGAATCGCCCTACGATGGACTCCAGACGGCCGAAGAAAACGAGGGCCGCCCAAAGGAAACCTGGAGAAGAACAGTGGAAAGGGAGATGAAAGGAAAGGGCTGGACATGGGGTCACCTGGAGCGAGTTTCAGCCGATCGACATCAGTGGCGGGCTCTGGTTGAGACCTTATGTGCAACTAGCACAAAGAGGATTGAATAACTTAAATTGAATAGGTTTTATTATTCGCATTTGTTAGTAAACCAGATATGCAATACTAGAAAACTTATGTTCATTTAAAGGGTTGACAAATTTAACAAAGTCTCCTAATAATAGTGTCCTTATTGGGTATCTGTCTAGCACACCAAGTACCATGAAGGTTGATATGTTTGTTCTTAGTTTAAAAACATATTTATAAAAACACAATTGTAATTTATTAGCCATGTCACGGGGACCAAAGCCCTAGACTACACAACATACAACAATATGGACGCAATCATGTTATCAAATGGATTGACCTGTACACGTGCAGAAAGTTAGTAAGGAGAAAGAACATTGTATGGAGGTGTGAGAAGATTGCTCTTTATTCTCGATTCTTTTAGACTACTGAGAATGTATCGTTATAATTGAATTTAATACCTAATATAGTAAATCAAACACTAATTCAATATTTAAATTACTAAACTTGAAAACAGGTAATTTACATAGGTTACCTTTTGAAAAAAATACAATGATTTTAATTTTTAGCAGACTAAGGACTTGCATGGTACAATATGGCAACAACATATTTAGTTCTTTCTGTAAGTTATCTCAGATTTAGAACATATTACAGTGTCATTAGCAGACAGAGTAGGAACATGTGGTATAGGCTTTCTACATTTTGACAGAAGTGCCTTCACTCAATACAGCTTACAGACCCTTGATGTTTTCTAGCAAATAGGACTTTAAATCATTTAAAACGAAACCAAACGCAAAGGGGAAGATTTCCCCCTTGTCGTACCCCACATGAATTTGTAAAGTACCCTGAGCTACATTTGTCTACCCAGATAAAAAAAAAATTGCCTTAGAATAGATATTTTTCACGGTTTGGAGAAAATATCCACTAATATCTACTTTCAGCGATTTTTCCCACAGCAAAGATCTTTTAATTTTATCAAATACTGTTTCGTAGTCAATAAAGACGCTTTATTTTGTTGAAGAAAAAGTTTATTGTTCTCTGTAATGTAAATA